>RQOL01000828.1:1339263-1939263 GCA_013076295.1 Sanderia malayensis
CCAGAGCTCCAGGGCTACTTCCCGTTCCGGCATCACCTCTCTGAATGTGATGGTGTCATTCTCTACAAGCATCGCATCCTTGTGCCTCGATCGCTCCAATCGCGTGTATTGGCCACTTTGCACTCCGCCCATCAAGTGTACTTCTATTACGGCTCGTGCTGAAGATTCTGTCTTCTGGCCTGGCATCACATCGGACATCAGCAACAGCCGCCAATCTTGCTATGATTGCAATCGGATGGCCCCATCTCAGCCGTGCAGTCCGCCATACCCAACCATACAGCCTGCTTACCCGTTTCAGTGCGTTTGTGCGGACTTCTTCACATACCGGGGCATCTCTTACCTCGTCATAGTGGATCGCTCCTCGAATTGGCCAATTATTGAGCGTGCCCACAACGGCTCTCAGGGATTGATTGACCGTCTCCGCCGGACCTTTAGCACCTACAGCATCCCTGACGAATGCGCCACTGACGGTGGCCCAGAATTCACGCGTCCAATACTCGCGAGTTTCTAAAGGCTTGGGGTGTACATCACCGCCTCTCCTCTGTTGCCTTCCCCCACTCCAACTGCCCCGCTGAGGTTGGCGTCAAGACCGTTAAACGCTTGATCTCAGGACACACTAGTCCCGCCGGCAGTCTCGACACTGACACCCTCCAGCGTGCCATCCTCCAGTATAGGAACACGCCCGATCCGAACACACACCTCTCTCCGGCTCAATGCCTCTTCGGACGTCCCATCAAGGACTTTATACCCATCATCCCTGGACGATGCCAGCCCCACCCAACGTGGAGCAACACTTTAGCTCACTGTGAGGCGGCCTTGCGTCTACGCCATCGTCGAGCGGAGGAACGCTGGTCTGAGCACACGAAACGCCTGACCCCCCTCGTTGTTGGTGATCATGTACGACTGCAGAACCAGAATGGCCCCTACCCCAACAAGTGGGACAAGACTGGCACCGTTGTTGAGGTCAAACAGTTCGACCAATACCGCATCCGCATCGCCGGATCTGGACGTCTGACCCTCCGTAACCGGAAATTTTTACGGCGTTTTGTTCCAGTACACCAACCGCCTCCCCCACGCGTCATTACTCAGGACATGGTGCCTTCTCAGATGCAACCCTGCCCATCCCAGCAGCCTTTGGCCGTGGACAGGACTCCCTTGCCACCCAACCATCAACCTACCGGACCGCCTACACCTGTGTCTACGGATGACGAGCAGCCACCCACTCCACCGAGCTCGCCCCTGCCTGGTCCACCCGCTACCGCCGCCTCGTCACCTCCCCGCCCAGCCGCATCCCCTCGGGTACCTTTGGCCTTGCGCCGCTTGCAGGACTACAATAGCAAGGAACTCTTGGAATCTTAACCTTTCAGTCTTTCGCCCCTCAAGACTTAGGGGGGGATAGAGCAGTTTCAAGCCTCACACTGAACCGTTGTTGTTGCTGCTATGTTATGAACCGTTGTTGTTGTTTTCACATTGGACTATTTGACAATTACTTTGGACATGTTATAATATCTGTTAGTTCCGTTTTCATGAGTCAATCAGAGTTCATGTTCAGCTGATGTTGTTTACAGTAGATAAGTATAAACTTGATTATCATTCTTGGTGTTAATGAACACAAATCACTGAAATAGATGCAGTCTTATTTAGAAACTTTTGCAAACTCCTTTTTCATACAGAGCTTAAGGAGATGCTTAAAGAAAAATTTGCTGACTGCATTCATATGAAGATATGCTTTGAAGTGTTCAGTGTTTGGGAAATATTCAATGGAGTAACAATGTCTGCAATAAATGAAGGTATGTAAAAATGTTCATGTACATCATGTACAAATACATTTTATGCCACTTTAAACATGTGATGTTTAAATATTTGGCTGTGCTTCATAATAACACAATTTTCAAATAATTTTGATGTAATTATAAATTTTGTAACAACACTTCTCTATTACTTTTCAAATTTCATGTTTTATAGACTCACTTCAATTTCAATTGTTTTACAGATTCAATTGTTCAATTGTTGATTCATATTGTTCGCTCTTCTGAGCTCTGTTCCCCAAAGTTGATTGTCTTGCTGCTTTCTACATTCTCCTTAATTTTGTTTTTGTCCTTCTCCCTTTTTTCTATCCTCTCAGTTTTTGGTATTCAAAATCAAGTCATCTCTGTCATCTTTTAAACTTGCCCATGGAAAAAAGTTCTCATTTTTATATTGATATTTTCATGCGTGTTGTTTTCAAGTGTATGCACCTGGTCGGGTTTTCACATAAAATCCCTATAAAGTATAAAAATATGTTATGTGTAACAAAAACCAACGCCATTTAGGGCCAGTGTAAAAGGGCCGATTGGGTAAGAAGTTATCTCTCTTTGGCCATACTTTATTCACTGTAACCATGAACGGTTTTTTTGACAGGGTTTGTCTACATTTGTTCAGCTACCATTGTCTGGAAAGTCGATGGTCATTGTAAAGCCACCACTTGATTCATTTGGAATTGTTGGTGCTGATAGAAGGGGTTTCAGATGTTTTACTTGCACGTCTACTCGATATTCTTGCAATCATATATCTTGCGTAAAGTCGACTCTTGCAAGAAATGGAACAGACACGGATATACCTGATTGTTTGCTTGATATGGTTCAACAACATGAATATCTTCGAAATTCAGCACCAAAGATATACTCTCGCCGGCAGTTTCAACAATGAAAATTCCATTCTCTGTTCAGCACTCTCAGAGAAGTTTGTTTACTGGGTTTTTAAATGGTATTGTTGACACTGTTGAAGATCGTTTTATAATAATAGATGACTTTGCATCATCTATGTGCAGCATTTGCAAGGCGGATTTATCGACTGAAATTCAATGGATAAATAACAGGAAGTTTTACACTCAAAAGTATATATTTGATGTTTCGGGTGAGTGTTTTTGGCCCGTCGTTTCTAAAGTAAAAAAAAAATTGACGTTGGGATAGGGATAGGGCATTGGAACGATATATGTTATCCTTTTAATAATGTATTTTCATTTTTAGTACCGTTCAAAGTTTGCAGTAATGTAGCGTGTAGAGAAGTTGTAAAGTATGATGGGTGCAGCAAGGGAGTTTTAAACATGGGAGATTTTCTTGTTGGTCATGATGTTCTACGAAATTATATGCACAATTTCATAACTGGAAATAGGTATGTTGATTAACAATGTTAATGTTCGATTATGTACGCTTTTGAAGCTCTTGAGGCACGCATTTTGATATTGGGAAAGCTGGGCGAGTACGGGGGTCCGGGGCGCGACTCCGGGGACTTTTTTTACGTTTTTATTGCTAAAAACGCACCAGTTATGCAATGGTTAATTGACAAACAAATGATGATTTTTGATATCTTTAAGAATATTATAAATGAGGCTTAAGAAACAAATATTTGCAAATTATTGGGGGAGCTGGTGCTTAATACTATTATAACTTTTAGCCAAAGTTTAGTCAGTTATCTTGAAGTCTGGAACAAGAATCTTATGGACTCTGGGTTCAATTGTGAGCACTTTCTTGGCTACACCCAGTGGAGAATGAGCTGGTATGCGTTCCTTGGTTTACTTGACCTAGATGTTGATACTGGTTTTTTGTGCAACAACTGCGGCCAATACCCACAACGGATCTTTTGTGATGCAACATCTTTAGGGTTTCGACGCATTTACGTCAACCAGTTAGAAGTTCAGGAACAAGCAGAAGACTCCATCACATTGCGTGGAAGATAAGTAGCATAGTATTGCATACCATATTTCCTCTAACTAGCATCCACCATCCTTAATCGCCCCCTCCAATAAGCGCCCACCTTAAAATAAAAAAGTATGAAGTAAGCGCCCCCTCTATTAACCACCCAAGGCGGTTAATAGAATTCTTACATTTTCACTGTTTGGTTCAAATAATAACGTAGAAACTCCAGGCTTGAAAGACACTTGAGCGTGAGCGTTTGGAAATGCAATGGAGTCAAAATCAGCAGTTGAAGTTGATCTTGACTGCTTGAAATTGAATAACATTGAAACTATATAAGATTATTCTTTTGTTTTTGAGGTTGTTTGATTTGAAAATTTCAGGACTGTGAAATAAGCGCCCTTTAATAAACAGCCATCCAATATTTGCAACATATTTAATTAGCGCCGGGGCGCTTATTATGCCCACTCAAATGCTCTTATGATTCAATTGTAAGCGTTAGGTAACGCCCCCTTCTAAGTTTTTCGTTACGCGGGAATGAATTTTGAATTCTAAGTTGAAATTGTAAATAACGCACTAAGCGTCTTAATGCAATATAGTAATTTTATTTATTATTATTTTTGCACTGGGTTTAGAGATAGAGTATTCATCTCTAATGAAGATACAAGGACGGCACTGAAAAAGTTTGTGAAGTCACGCGGTGAAACAGACCAAGTGGAACGCCACAGGCTGAATGAGAAACTTCGTGAACACAACTCAAGCTTACTTGATGTTATTACAAAGCTGGAGCAACAATATGGTAATAAAGAACATTCCTGAAACTATCTGGGTTTCTTCAAGTGTTTATCGTCAAACTCGCCAGTTTGCTCTTATTTCCCTGTTTCCACAATACTCAGTGAAATATTAAATGAGTTAAATAGAGGCGTAGTTGTGAGAAGCGAGCCGAAACACTTGATTGAAATACAGAATTGCGCTCCTATCATTTATGGAGTTTTAAAAAACTACCATCGGAGCCTTTGAGTATGAGCTGGTTAGAGCTGTTTAGAAACATGAAAGAAAAGGCAGAGGCGTGCTTTTCTGTACCTCAACACAATCTGGGACCACCAGTTGAACAAGCAAATGGCATGAATATGTCATTTTTTCCTGCATGGCCGGTTTTATGCGAGCGAGGAAAATATTTCAAGGACAAAAGCAAACAAAGAGGCAGAGAGAATTGCAATAAAGATACACCGGTCATCCAAACCTATACCCCGGAATATTTACAATGTATTGCGAGCATGGTAATATTGTATATAATTTTATTCCATGCAATATTCATAAAGGTCAGGGAGTTGATAGAAAGATAACCAAAGTGTAATTTTTCCCGTAGAGATCTGCTATGGATTCCAAATTATGGATTCCCAGGAATCTGTAAATGTCCCATTTACGATTATTCGTACAAGACTCCCAATAGGTATGTACCTCACTTGATGTTTTATAATTCACAACTTAGAACTACTTCCTGAGCTTGATAATAATGGTTTGTATATTCTCTACACAGCTCCAAAGGTAATAGTCTATGATAATTGCTGCAATTTACATCAGTACTGTTTAAATCGCGATCCGTCGTATTTCAAAGAAACACGCTTTTTGGTTGATCGCTTCCATTGGAAGAACCATGTGGTAATTATTACTGTTATTATTATAAAAACCGGGCATTCAAATGGCTTAAGTGCCTATTGAGAACATTTTGCTCAAATTAAATTGCATTCTCAATTACATACATACCTCATGGAAGCGTCATATCCATTACAAGAAGAGAAGTATAAATAAATTCACGAATTCTCACGAATGAAAAGTGTTTTGTAATACCTTTTAGGATGTGCACCAAGCTATGATTTCAATGTATCACGAAATGAAAGCTTCAATACAGAAGTGAACGAGCAGCAAAATGCAACATTCAAGGCTCTTCGCAAACAATTATCGTACATGACTCCAGTAAATTTTAAGGCACATTGCATCCTGTTTATGTTGAATCGCAACAAGAAAAAGTTTTCTCGATAACATAACAATATATATTTAATTGACGCTATGCCTGGCTGAAACATGTTGTGTTATACAAATTCTGTTAATCGCTTTCAATTCTTGTGAACAACAATAATTATGGAAATAAAGGAAAAACAAAAGACTCAGCGAACCAAGCACAATTATTTTAAACGAATAATAATGACTTGCCATGATTTTTATTATACTTATGCAAATGCAAGCGATCAATATTGCTGATTTGGGCTAGTGAAATTAAAAATATTACAAAACATGTTTCCTGAACATTTGCTTCACAATGCCAAAAATTCTAATGGTCGCACTAAAATCATGGGTAAGTCATTTAATACTTTTTTATCACACAATATGTGTGCGTCTCATATCAAATACAATTTACTCACAACGAAGTGAGTTTCGAAATGTCCATACAAATTTGTGGGAGGGCTGGAGGACTGCAAGGATACTATCTAAATATATGTTAATTAAATTTATGTTCGTTAGTTTATTTCGAATCTAAAGCTAAACATTTTCAAAAAATTTTTCTCGTCAGAATAAAGTGGGTCTTCGTTTAAGATCCTTCTCGCAAACATTAATGAGACACTATCTTCCTTATGAATGATTAATGGACTGCCATGTAAAGGTTCATCACTGCAGGGTCAGCGCTACTCTTGCAGAATTACGGTCAAGATATTGGATAACCCAAGGCAGGCAATATGTCAAGCGATTGTTGACGAAGTGTTTCACTTGCAAGAAATTAGACGGAAAGCCATTCAACGACCCAGCGGTTGCACAACTACCAGAGTTCAGGGTTAATGAAGCCCCACCATTCAACAAAGTAGGAGTGGACTTTGCAGGTCCGCTACACTGTAAAGGAGCAAGAGGAAGCAGTATAAAAACGTACTAGGGGTCATCACTCGCTTCGCTCGTTCGCCCCAGCCCGTCAAGTAAAAGAAGCTTAATCTGGTTGGCGCACTTCGTGCGCTGCATTCGCTTCGCTCATGCCTCTTTCAACCCCACGTACAATGGGTTAGCTCGCTGCGCTCGCCTATCTATCTATTATCAAGAAACATTGTCTGATAGGGCGACAACATTGTTGTTGTTAAGTTATTAACAACAACACTATGAATTTTAAAATATAACAAAGAGACGAAAAAAAACTGTAAATTTTTGCTTACCTCTGGTATCAATACACACATGTGCAATCATAACCTCTGTGTTCCAGTTACCTCTCGATATCTGCGTAGTTGTCTACTGCGCTCAACAATATATTGTTCCAGTTCTTCGTCCTGTAATAATTGCAAAATTGCGCAAAAATTCATGAGATTGCGTTTCTTCTGTGAAATTTAATCTTTTAGAAGCAATGATGTTGTCCTATATACAGAAAAAAAGGTTGTTTCATTACATCATAGCTACACCTTCCTATTATCAGTTTGTGACCCTATTTAGCATGAGCTACTTATCAATGCCGACCCTCTGTAGAAAATTCAACTAGCTATGAAAAATCTAATTAGTAAAAGTAAGCCCTTATTAAAAACGTACCACATTAGTTGAATCGATTACCCATAGTTTTGAAAACTCTGCTAAGGAGTAATTTGACCAGATTCAAACATAGGTACTCTCGGGGAGTAAGTATGGCCTTCGGCAATTTCTGAGAGGTAGTCCTGAATAAGAAAATGAAAGCAATCAAATGCTGCGCTTTCATTATTATTGAAACAATCGTTGTGCAGTGCATGATATAAAACAAATTGTTGCCATAGTGTATTGAAACTAACCATAATGGCTTTGTCATGGATTTGCAAGCATCTTCGCAACGACAATACAGATTTAAGTGAAATCAGGCTGAAAAAAATTGAATGATACTCAAACATATTTGCCTGAAGAAATATTATAGAAATAACAATATTCACCCGCTTGAGCATTCCGATAAGTGGTATCAACACACGCCAGATAGTGTTGTTGAGAATGGAGTTGTGAAAATTATGTGGATATCAATGTACAGTGTCATAATGTCATCCAGGCAAGAAGATCAGAGGTTACCGTATTTCCTCGATTAAACCCCCCTCGATTAAAAGCCCCCTCGAATAAGCGCCCTCTCATGGTGCTAACTTTTGAAATAAACCCCCTCGATTAAACGCCCCCACACAACAATTTTTTTAAGTTGGTGTTGTGTATTGGGGAATCAAAAGCCAATTGTTTCAAATTCAGGGATTATCAGGCGACTTTATTTCCTGCGTTGTTGCTCGATTAAGACAAGGCACAGCTAAACCATTTTATTGTTTTTTGGACACATTGACAGATGATTTTGTACTTCCTAATAAACGCCCCCTTCGAATAATACCCCTCTCGATTAGGCCCCCCAAAAAGTGCCGAGATTAATAAACGCCCCAGAAATACGTTTAATCGAGGGAATACGGTATATTAATTCAAAGGGAAAAGAAAGATGCTCTAATTGTTGACATTACTGCATTGACATTGCTGTTTAAAGGAGAAGGAAACCTGTTAGCCTGTAACTTGCTGTGGCCGGGGGGCAAGGGGAGCCATGGCCCACCCTGTGAAAGCAAAATCGCTGGATTTGGGGAAATTTTGGATATTTCTTCCCCTTTAAGGAAACTTTTCAGCGTTTGACCCAATTTTCGGATAATTTTCGTGTTTGGCCCACCCTAAAGTTCAGGTCCCACGAGCCCCTGGCAATAGGCCACAGTGCAGAAATGCTTAAATGACGATAATGACAATGATTATTATTATTATTATGTTATTATTATTATCAATTACTTATTATTAGTATCACATTATTATGTTATTTTTATGATAATGATAAAAACATAATAATAATCATTATCATTATTAATAACATTTTTATTATATTCTGTTACGCTTTGGATGCCAAAGGGCCAAAATTGGGAACCTAAGTATCCTTAACATTTTCAGACTAAAATATCCAATACAATAAAGAGGTCTACAGTAAATTCTTGGTATCGAATGGGTATTCAAAGTGTGCAATATAAACTGCATGTGAGAGTGGTTTATCCAAAATTTACTGCTTTATCGAAATTACCTTGCAAGACAATCGGCTTTCTTATGACAATAACATTGCCAATCACGAATTCCGGGGACCGTATTTCGTGAACTCAAGCAGTAAACATGGTACTCTCTTAGACAAAGACTACATGCAACTCTTTCTTCATTTGCTTTCTTTTCTAAAAATCGGCGATAGCATTGCTCTTGAAGAGCACAAAGATCTGAGTTTTGATTCAACTCGTCGTAATCAACAGGCTTGATCAAAGGAATGACATGATCAACATTGCCACCAAGTGAAGAAGGTACCCAAAGAATATCTAATTGGTCGGTCGCTTCAACCAATGATATGCTGCGAGTAAGCTCTGGATTTGAACTGAATGATCGGATGTTTAGGTTAAACGCCATTGCACACAAAACTACATGAAGAAATGCTGAAAGATCAAATGAATTTTACTTGAAATCTGAATTATACTGCAACCTACATAAATAAAGTAGACGTTTAATTTTGAATGACGCAGATTTATTAACTTACATCCATATCGGTAAAGATCCAGACTGCATAGTATTTCATATTTCACATTGTGCGCCAACTTTTCATGGTCGTCCATGTCATTTTCTGACACATTATCTGTTGTGATCATTTGAGCGAGACTGGCATTGTTATCAAAGGCTTCTGTCAGCTTTAAATCAGATAAAATTTCAATAAGAATTATGAAAAGGTAATTCTTGAAAAGGTAACAAACAATTTTCCTGGTCTCTTTAGATTTTGTTATATCAAACTTTCACTGTAATATGGTTTTAGGTTAGACCATAAATATTGTCTCCATATACTCTCACTGAGTCTCTTTAAAATGTACATAAACAAACGAGTTTATTCATCTTTCCGTGGATTTTCAAATTCAAAACTTATTATTTTTAGAGTCTGGTCCTACCAGCATCGGCCCAAATTACCTGACTGTCCAGTCCACTCCTAGAATTGTAGATTTCCATAAATACACATTTCTATATCTACCTTTTGCATTACTTTATCCTCTTGGCTAACCCCATAAACAAGAGCCATCAGCTTCACAAATGCCCACTGTTTTTCATCACCAAATAAGAAGAGTGCAATAGAGCGATACAAACAAGTACCATCCCCTTTCACAAAAATTGGCTCTTTCCCAATCAGCAAAATTTCGTTGGGTACTAAATGACGATACCTTACAATAAGAATAAAAGTACAATAAAGTAATGCAAATATAATGTATAAAAATATAGGTATTTATATATGTAACATGTGATGGTGGGTAAGCAAGTCAATGACAAACAGCACTGTGGGATTTGAACCCACAATCTCATTTCTAATTCTAGAAATGTGTGTTGCTGTTACACCAAGTGCTGGTAGGCATTGTCACTGATAACAAACCACATCAGAACCAATTTACCACACAAAAGAAAATTGAAAACAAGCTATTAACACCAATACTTGAAGACACAGGCTAAGATAAATAAACTAAGATAACTAACCAATGTTGGATTTGTTTGCTTCTGATGTTGTTATCTCTGGGAGGCACTTGTGAAGAAGGTAAACTAGCCAGCAAATTCTTCAGCTCAGAAAATGTAGGACAGCCAGCTAATTGAAGCATAAGCGACTTACAATCAGCAGGATTCCATGTAAAATTCTGTAATAAAAAATAATTAGACCTCATGCAGTAAGAAATTCAATATTTGGTTTGATTAACTGAAAAAATGTATTTATGAACTTGCAAATAAGCAAGTAAGCCAACCTGAAAACAGGGCATATCAGTCAGCAATACAGGTTGTCTTGAAACAAAACCTTGCTGGCTATTACTTTGTTCACTATCTTTGTACTGAGTCAACAGTTGTGTGAACTTCTGCACCCCTTACTTCTTCAACTTCTCCAACAACAACATCTTCAGTGAGTCCTTGCTCCTCTACTTCTGATTCTTGAGTGTGTTCTCGCATCTCATATTCCAACACACTTTGGTGGCCAGCAAAATACTCCTGTGCACTCTCTAGAATTTTGTCTAATATTTCAACACAAAAGCGTGGACAACTATTTGGGAGGCAAAATGTTATATCTGCTGGCCACCAAACTGGTCTATGATCACTCTGCCATTTATTGTGTTTCATGATATCTTAAAAACAAATACATAGGTTAAACCATCTATAAACATTAATTAGAAAATTCCATATGCTACAAAAAAGTTAGCATGCTACAAAAACAAATGTTATACCATTGCCCAATACAAGCTTGCAAATCAATGATCTTTTATCATCAATATGAAAGCTCTGAGCATCCTCCATTAATGATTTTATAACAATTTGATCAACTCCTAAAAACACACACATAAATATATCAGCCATAAATACATTATGCTGGGAACATATTCATCTAAACTTTAAATTCCTATACATACTTGTTGTTGATGGTACTGCATCATCTGACGATATTTGGAGTTGGCATATTCATGCACTTTAGTGCCACTTGCTTAAACTGCTGCATCACTACAGGATGCTCAGCAAATTCAGCAAAGCAAGGATCACCTAGATGCACATTTCAATTGTAAAGTTAAAGATGTAAAGATTATGTTATTCAGTTTGCTATTTAGCATTAATAACAAATCAGCTACAAAACTGCCAGAAAACTTTGTCCTGAGTTTGGTCAAACTATACAAGTGATTGCTTTGCCTCAAATAATCAAAACAAATAATGAAATTACCCATGTATTTAATCTGCAGATTGCCACTCTTGTCTTTGCATAATGCCAAAGCAACTGCTGGCATTTCTGTTTTTATCTTCCATTCTTTCATCTGCAATATAACAACAAAAATAAAATAAAATAAAAATAGTTAGTATATTCTCCCGATATTACAGCAAATCAACAAACGGTTGTAAATTTATGACCATTTTATCGAGGCGTGAAATCATCCGAGCATCAGTGCGTGTTTCGTTCTCTTTTTTCTTTTAAATAACTCTTTTTAGCAGAGCCGCGAAACTTCTATAAAAAAAAAAGAAAACTGAAAACCGTGATTTAAAAAGCGTAATTCTCATTCGTTATTTTATTTATATTAACATAACGCTTTTTGTTGGGAAAATAGAAAGACATAATATATACCGTTGTTGCTGATTGTCCCAACTGTTGCTCTCCTCCGGTTGCTTCACCCGATGCTAGAGGCTGAAAATCGCTTTGGGATTCCATTACATAAAACACAAACGTATGTATGAAATGTATAAAAACCTAAACGTAACAGAATATTCCAGATTGAAAGTTGAAATTGAAACTGTAAATACAGAAAGGATGAATTGTTTTGCAGCGCAGAGTGGCCTAAGAACGGTAGCCATTAATGTCCAGCCTCCTCTTCACGCACAAAGGTTTTGTATTGGTATTGTTCTCTTGGTTGAAGAAGTACCAAATTCAGGAACATTTCATTCCTGGAAAAGACCCCCGCATTTAAAAGATTTTAGCAATATTTTTACTTGCGCCCACCTTTAGTTGCTGTCGATCTGTGATTTGTTGGTGTTAGGCCCCCGATAAAAAGGGGCATAACTTTTGAATGCGGGCATGTTCTTCAAATTTTATTGCAGATTCGTACTCAGGAGGTCATTGCGTATCGATTGATATCTAATTTACCTAGTTTGAGCGTCGTCCGTAAAATACAAATTCGCCCGTACTTCGTATCGCAAAATGCCAAGGCCACTGTTTTCATACAGCACTCCACAGCAAAATATGGTCTTCTGGAAATGGTAGTAATACATTCGATCCACCAATAAAGCTTTAATATGTTAAACCGACCATGATTTTAGGAACATTTGAGTATTTATTTGATCTTCAGCAATAATAATATCCACGTATTTTACATTTGAATTATAAGGCTTCAGACCGTAAATTTCGTCCGCGAGCCTCCAACAAGATGGCCGCCAATGCTTCAACTATTGTATCGATGCGTCAATTGGAGTGCGCACTCTAGTGTATCTTATATCCTATCTCTATGGTCCCAGACCTGTCGTACCAGCCCAGACCATGTCAGCCAAACACAGCCAGACCAGTTTGAAACTTGTTTTCAAACCTGTTTTTGTTGGGTCTCTATCATGTTTTAAGTTACCTCTGAAGTATGCACTGAAACATGTAAATGACGTCATTGTATAGATTATTTATTTGCAATCAAACAATTAAACAAAATTTTCAATTTAGCGTTAAGCATTGTTATTATGGATTATGTGATGCCGAATATTATTATTTTTACCCTCTATTTATCTCAACCTTAATTTATCTGAACTTTCAAAACATTGTGACGTCATTAGGTATTCAGATGCATGTTTAAAAAACCCACCGGTTCAGCCTGTCCTACTTCCTGATGTCCTGCTACGGCTCCTGTCTCGTCTCGCCAAGCACTGCATGATTGCCCACAAATAATTTTCACAGCTTCGTGAAGGTTACAACATTTATACACTTTTTCAACGTTAGAAGGATGTATTTTTCGTCATTTTATAGAAATCATCGAAAGGTTAGAAGCACCAGCTTGAAGCTGGCTGAATTACAGCGTTGATTGCTTTTTAAAATCGATATTCATCGAAGAAGTTAAATACTTCTCATTGGCTAATTTGTTAGCCTTAGGCCCAGAAATTGAGCAATTCTTGTCAAACCAGGAAAAATTTATGGCGATACTGAATACCTTCGCTGCTGTCTGCTTCTGTATTTTTATTTCATATCTGCTGTTTAGAAGGTGAGTTGGATATTTTATGTCGCTTTGAATAAGTATCAATGTAATGTTAAAAAGATGATGCAATTATCCCGGGTTTTTTCGAGGATTTTTTTGTATTTATTTTTGGCCAAACCCTTTTATATAGATAGTATGTGGTTTCAATAAATGTAAGCTTCTTTGTTATGCCTCTCTTTTGAGGTTCACGTAATGGTTAACGATGATTGCTTATAAAGGCTATAAGTTCTTAGTAAATGAAAATGGCGTGCTAAAGTAAAATTTTAGCGAAAAATATAAAACGTCAAAGGAATATACAGGGCCTGAGAATTTCTTCTATTTTTGACAAAACAACTTTGGGTTCGCTTCGCTTGGTTGCATCGATGTTATGATGAATTATTATTCTGCGGCAAAACAACTGTTCAACTCCAGAGGTTTTCACTGTTCACAACTAATCTTGCTTTGTAAAACATTGGGGAAAGTTCTTGGAGGTTTATAAAGACCTTAACTCCACAATGAATACTCTGGTTCAGACTTTCACCAGTCAATCGAGTGAAACAAAGATTAAAATGCTGAATTTCCCGAATTTTATTGGAATCTAAACCATATTTACAGAAATTAACAAATGTTTCAAAAAGCAATGTATATTTAGTTGCCTACATGCTTACAATATTCAGAATCATTCTGAAATAATTCAACACTAAAAAGCGTCAAGTTTTACAGTTACAGTGTAAAACGAATGTAAGAAGGTTCACAATACGTTTCTTCATATCAGAATTCAGTGGCTTAGCTTTGATATTGGAAGTTTTTATGCGAGAAGCATTTCATATCTTGGTTATGTTGAATATACACAAATTATTCTCATTCTGTTTTCTAGCTCTTGTAATGCTGAAGATGGCAGCCCAACGAATGTTCAAGAGAATAAGTCATTGAATGAAACACAATTGCTGGTAAGTTTATCAAACTATTCATTTTTTCAGGTTTTGTTTGCCCTAGAAGCGCAAGCCAAGACTTTTCACACCAACACAGAGAAAGTTTTGAGCATTCTTGTAAATATGTTTTTGCATTTATTCTTTCATTCACACTTTCTAGAATAACACAAAACCAGAAAAGGAAGAAACCCCATCTGATGAAAATGTAATCGAAGAGGATCCACCAGAGAACGGTTTCATACTACCAACTGTTGCCCCAGCCACACCCCATTCAGAGAAATATTCATCTGTAATTGAAGAACAAGCTTCATTTGGAACTGATGACAACAGCTCGTTAAAAATTAAACAGAGTGGTCAAGAAACAAATGGCCATGGAAGCAAGTAAGTTTTAGCTGCTGGTATCATTGTACTTTTTTTGATGTTTTGGTCATTTGTTTCTGATGTTTGTTTGCTAAGTTAAAGCCGCTGGAGTCATATTGACATGAAAGCATACAGTATTATGGGTATCTATATTTGGGATTAATATAGGGCTTCTATTAGCAGAGACATTTTCATAGAGTAGACACCCAAGCTTGAACCCAGGTCCCTTGTTGCTTTCCTGACAATGGTTCAAATTGTGGCACTTGATTCAAGGTTGGCAGACACCTCTATAAAGAGCAAACATTTTTGTCCTAAAATGTTTCAAAATTGGTCAACTCTTTGCAAGAGTGACCTCTATACAACAGATAAGTCATTGATCCCATGTCTTATGAAGGTTTAATAAATAATAATAATTGTCATCATCATGAATTTTTATGCAGGTTAAAAACTTCAGCCATGTAAAAACATATATACAGCTGTTATCAATGTTCCACCTGTTTAAAAACAAAAGTAAACAAGAGAATCAATTAAAATCTTGATATAAAAGCACTAGTAAAAAGTTAAAATCAATTCGTCGAGTCTCCGAGTGCTATATTTAACTGTATGAACTGAAAGAATTGAAGAATTGAGCAGTTTCTTTGAAAGGTCTCTCGAGATCTTTTCAGGAGTTCAAAAGATGAACAAACTCTGTACTTTCAATAAGTCACGAGGTTTTTAATGCGTAAGACCTGAGAACCTATTTTTATCTTACATTGGATTGTGCAGTGAGTATTAGATGCGAATACTGTTTTGTATTTTAGATCGGAGAGCAGACAAGTTGATGAGGTGAAATTTGACAATTTAATTGTGAACAAGATTTCATTGAATGTTGATGAGCCTCAAAATGATTCATTTTCAAAAACTGAAGAAAGAAAAGAGGGAGAAGAAGTTAAAGATGATAAAGAAACAAAAGAAAAAGAACAAAATGCTGATGAAAGTGTTGCAGATAATAAGTATGCATTGAAACTTGAGTCAGAAGACTTGATGAAAATAGCAGCAAGAACTGAGAAAAGTACAGAAGAAATGATGAAGTTAGGTAAGGAAGAAAAAGAAGTACCTAAAAGTTCTGAACTTGAAGAAACTGAGAGCAGTGGTAAAGATGTTGGAATATTAGAATCTTTTAAAGATTGGAAAGAGAAACAGGAAAGCAATGAAAAGAAATCGGAACATGAAAAACCAGCATCACAAGTTTTGCCACGCAAAAGATTTAACAAAAAGACCAACTATGCTTCGAGCGAGTGCGGCGCAAAGGTTGTTGCAACGAACGGGGAGGCGCAAAATACAGCCGCCATTTTGAGTGAGAACAAGGATTTGTACATGCTGAGCCCGTGCAGCTCAAATATTTGGTTTGTTGTCGAATTGTGTGAAAAAGTGCAAGTTGAAGCTGTTGATATTGCGAGTTTTGAGCTTTTTTCGTCGACTCCCGAAAGCTTCAAAGTTTACGTTGGTTCAAGGTTTCCGACACGCGAATGGCGTCTTGTTGGGTCCTTTGTGGCCAGGTCAGAGAGGGTGATTCAAAGCTTCGATCTGCAGGAAAAATCTTACGCGAAATTTGTGAAGGTAACGCGAAGATTTACAATGGATTTTTGTAATTAACTACATTAAAATCCCGGTAACTCGAACCTCCAAGGGACCAATGAATATGGTTCGAGTTAACCAATGTTTGAGTTATTGAAGGTTAGAAAGTACCAGCAAAGTTTTCAAAGGAAATATAAAATGGTTCGAGCTATCCATTCGGGTTATCAGGATTTTATTTTATTTTGTTCATTTTCACTGGCTGATCGTTATCAATTTCTTGATAATATTCTCCATAATTCTTTATACTACCACGAATTGCCTAATTTGAGATTTCAAATACTACCTGAAGTTCCTTATTGCTTTGTACCAAATTGGTGCATTTTTTACAAGCACATGTCACTTGGCGAGTTCGACCGAATAGAGCGCCCAGAGCGTTTTGTTAATAGACCAGATCAAACTAAGCTCTTATTCGATACATTAATCCAAAGTCTTGCATCCCTAATCTTTTGTTCATATTTCAAATTTGTAGCCCGATTTGTAAGAAAGTATTTTGCATTTGTTGTACGTGATGAAGTAGTGCATTTGTCGCCTTCTTAAATATAATTTTTCGTTTGCGGTAAATGATATTTCGTAATTTATTATTTACAGATTGAGATGGTCAGTCATTTTGGGAAAGAACATTACTGTCCCCTCAGTTTGGTTCGGATATTTGGCCGAAGCGAGGTTGAAGAACTAGAAGATTCCGAAGCCGATCACAGCGATCCTGATCACCGTGATTCTGTTGATAGCATCGAATCAGACGGCAAGCTCGGCAAAGACACTGCTACTACCGGTAGTGGTAATAATAATGACAGCACGAAAGATCCAAGTAATTTCTTAAAGAGCGCTACTGATGTTGTTATTGGTCTGGTTAATAAAGCGACCGAAACGTTCACTGGAAAGACCGACAAATCTAATCAAACAGAGGCTGAGTTGAATGGAAAGGAGGCTGAACTCGCATCGAATCTCCAGGCAGATGTCGATGGGTCTAAGCATACTAGCAATGGTATAGAGGTGGGTGGAAGTGGAAATGATGTTGCGAGCAACGAAACAGACGCAACTGGGAATGATGCAGAAAATACCGCAGCGAATGGAACGAGGGTTGAAGTTCGTAATAATTCTACGTCGGATCTTGTCGTTTTACTCGAAGGCGATGATACTGATGACGACAGTGTGGACTCGAACTTCACGCAAAGGAAGTGCGTGTTCGACGGTGAAATTCAGGGAGACAGATGCGCGAATCCGTGCAGTTTTTTCTGGATTCCGTACCTTTTCAAACTCCGAATGTGTCCGTCAGCCTACCACGACAACCAATCCCATGCAAGGATTAAAATTGCAGATTTTAACGATGTTATTGGTTCGAGTTCAAGTACGGGTGCTGATTCCACGGAATTTTCTTCCGTTGATCCTAACGGCGTCGATGATGGTTATGATGCGGGTAACCGCCATTTTGTTAGTTCAACAAGCTTCGTGGCGAAGCCAAACGCAACCGAAGCAAAAGTTGAAGAGGTGACTGTTGGTGTTACTACGGCTGGGTTGACTGGTAGTGTGACGGAGATAAAACGCGAGAGTTTTTCAGAATCTACGACTGATAATATATCAATGATGACATCTGCGTCTTCAAGTGTTGTTACCGCTGTAAGTAGTGTTGCGGAGGAGAACAGTGGAATCGCTGGGGAGGCGAGTGTTGTGACGTCAAGTAGGACGGAGCTTCAGCGTCAAGTAACTTCTGACATCGAGAGTTCTTCGTGTGGTGCAAAACCTATGACACACCCGGATTTGTCTCAATTGGTTGATACGACCTTAGCGTCAACAAGCTCAGATGACAAGGCTGCAAAGGAGGATACATTCAAGCAACCTGTAAGCATGCAAGTGGTTGAGAAGTCTGAAGATGATGTTATCAAAAATGATACAGCTAATGAATCAACTGGTAGTGAGAGGAGGAGTGGAGAAGATGAGGCGATTGTTACCGCTGGTGATGTTGATGTCCTTATTACTAGTATTGATGAGAAGTTGGGTGAGGGAAAAGCTGAAATTCCTGGGAAAATTGCAGAAGATGGGGTTTCAAGCGGTGCTGAGGAGCTGACAAAAAAGAGTCTCGATGATGTATCACAGAAAGGGGCCGAGAAAGGGCTTCTGAATAGGCCTGATGAAGTTCTGAATAAAACTAAATATTCATCTGGAGAGAATGCGAGTCGTTCAGTTTCAGATTCGCAGAGCTTACAAGCGCAATCAAACGCAAGTGCAGCAATCGAACCCTCATTTTCTCAACCTGCTATGTCAAGCCTTGGTTCCTCGAAAACATCAGAGGACTCGCTGAGTGTGACCGTGATTTCGTATGAACTGACCGAGAACCAGACCTTATTAAAGCAGAATGCCGATTCATCAATAGACCCAGCATCGATATCAGAATCGACAACTTCGCAGTATTCCGTTATCAAGGCAACGCGTATCAGTGAGCAAGGTAATGGGGTTGAACCAAGTGAGAGAAGTGCGCAGGAGCATATGCAAGATGGGAAAGAGGGCGAGAAACAGGTTTATAGAACAGACAATGTTGTGAAAACGATCAGTGCAGGCTCGAAAAGGACTGTAGACTCGACTGTACAGCCTAACAACGGCGTTGCGGAGTCGAATGGGAAGGCAGCTGCGCAGGAATCTGCTGTAACGATCGGGAGTGGTTCGTCTGGTAATAATAAGGAGTCGGCCATTTTGAAACTGAAGAATCGCGTCAAGGCTTTGGAGACGAATCTGAGTCTGAGCACGCTGTACTTGGAGGAGATGAGCAAGAGATACAGAACGGCATTGGAGGATCAACAGAAACAATTCAAGTTGAAGCTGAATGCGTTGAATTTGAGCGTCTTTGAAGACAAACAGTTGATCAAGCAACAGCAAAAGAACATTGAAGAGTTGACGAAGCAATTGATGCTACTCACCATTCAGTTTAGGAATTTCACGCAATTCACTGAAGAACAACAGAGAAAAGTATGTACATTATTGCCTTACCTTGTGGGGATTTTCAGTGTCCACTTTGATATGTCTCTCCAACTTTGAATTGCCTTTCCACCCACCTTTCGCTTTTTTCAAAAAAAAGCTCGCAAACAAAGCTTGTCTACTCGAAACCAAGTCTATCTGATACTCCTTACACCCTCCTTACATAGCAGCGCCCTCCTTATCATAAAGTCCACGAAATGTAATCTCAACATGAGGAACCTTAAATCCACGAAATGTAATCTCAATATGAGGAACCTTGAATAAAATTAAAAACTACTTGCTTATACCAGATTATTAAACTGAGGAGAAGTTAAACTACGGCGCAGCTAGTGTGACAAGATTCCTGGTTTTTGCGACAAACGGGGCTCGGAGCTTGTTCTGTCTAACCGCTTTGTTTCTTTTTATTTCAGACGGCAGAAAGATACATATTTTCATGTACAATTGAGGCTGTCATCATCATAATACTGCTGTGGAATTGCATGACGAGATCGAGGTCAAGATCCAGTGAACACAGGGAAACAAGAAGGCATAGTGCACCATCTTCTATGGGCAAACACATCGAACCGGGTATGTTTCGTTTATTGGTATTGATGTTCGAAATGTTCTTTTCTCTGTATGACTTTGAAGCAATTATTGCCAGAAAATGCCAGGCAGTGCTGTTTTTGTGAAGGTGATAGGGCAATGTTGTTTCTTATTGCAATAGACGTTTTATTTTTGTTTCTAGATGGTATGTATCTTGCTATTACATCTGGTGATGACATGCAGACGAAAAAACGTAATAATTCACCACCGAAATATCAATTTGAGCCTAATGTAAGTTGCGTATTACATCTGTAACAGAGTAGTTAAATGATTTCAGCAAAGTGTTTTCATTGGCAAGAAGAGTGCTCCATACCTTAGAAGGTAGAGCGAGATACAATAGCGGTTGTCTGATGATCGCAATAGAGTGAAACTCCGAGTAACAACATATATGTAGTATTCTTTGTGTGTTACTTCTATTGTAACAGAGTAGTTATAATTCCTACAAGCATTCAATAGATGTTTGTCAACATCGATGTAGACAAGCTTCAATAGATGTTTGTGCGAATTATCAACATCGATGTAAACAAGCTTGCCGATGAAGCTCCACTAAGTCCCCCAGGGGGATAGGAGTTTCAGATGGGGCCCTATTAAAGAGGGGCTCAATAATAAAGATTGTAATGCAACGAGAATGCAATTATCTATTCGAGTTATCAGTTCTTATCACTTCTTCCATTTAGTTGACTCCACCGTTACCTGTTTCAAAGCGTAAACGACAGAGACGAAAGAAGATTCAAACTGTTGATGATGCTGTGTTCAACAATCAAGATGAATCGCCTTCTCGTTGCGATGTTGTAGTTGCCAGGGAAACGACAATCATGAACAGAACTGCTGGCGTGTTGTTCTCGGCAGGTCGTGGCATTATCAGTGGACTGGCTGGTGAGTTTGTTTTCACGAATATAAAAAAGGCTTTGTTTGCGTATTTTACAATATTGCAACACTATTCAAGCGCACACATTAAGATCAATTGTAGGGAGAAATTCGAAAATAGCCAAGTTTCGAGCTGGTTATGACTTAAAGTGATAGTGTTTGTTTCGACCTTGCTTATGCCAATATATCATAACGATATATCATCATTTGTGGTACCTTATCGATCGTGTTGGGTGTTAGGTGATGGGCCAGTTGCCAGAGATCGTGTACTATATTACAATCTAACTATAATGTTGTTTTCCTTGTCTTTCCATTCAACTTCTCATGAAAATCCCGTAGTTTTGTTTGCATATTTTTCGAGTTGCGACATTGCTCTTTTTCTGAAGGTGATCCTTTGTGCCTCCTCGACATGGAAAGCCAAGTAACTGAATCCCCCCGTTTCGTATTTTCATTTCTCCACATTTTTTTGTTCAGGTGCCTTTACGAAGCAGAAGAAGACGATTGGTTCACGGCAGACACGTGCTCTTGTTGATTCGAACGTGTACGACTCAGTTGGGCCGTTCTCTCGATCAAAGAGCCTGGGAACGATAGAAGAAGATGGGGATTTCCATGTGCCGCTCAGGCACAAAAGTTTCGAAAGCAATCTATCCAACAAAGCCGTCTGTACAGGTTTGCAACAAGATAAACGAAGAGGTTGATAAGCCAAGCGTCTTTGTTTGAGACACAGCTCGAGGGACAAGGACCCTCTCCCCTCCAATGTAACTCGTTAAATGTTCCTTAAATTTTTTTAGTGCAGTTAATTTTTCTGCCAAGACTGTTTCGCTTGGCCATAAAAAATAATCCAGTTCATATTTCATTAATTGTTCTATTATTATTAAATTTCAGATTCGAGAATATTTATAGATTTACAGGCAAGTAATTAGTTTAGTAAGTAATAAATTCATGGCTGATATTTTTAGCACTTTATAAAAGTGCACTGTTAGTTTTCTTAATATCATACTGAGCTTCAGAAGCTATGTTCATGTTGAACTAAACCTATTAAACTCAACTGGGCAGTTTTATTTTGACGATTAATTAAATATTGGATTATTTATAGACCTAATTAGACTTTGTTGCTTGCTAGCAAAATCAATTTTCATTGTGCTGAATTATTGTTTTTGTGTTACCTACTTTTGGGGGTCAGACTGGTCGATGGTCCGTTGGCACATGGCATGGTTGGCGAACACAGGGTGCTATGTCTACCCTTTAACCTTTGCCGGGAATGGCTAGATATAACGGCCCTTAAACTATGTTATAAAAATCACCTACACTGCAGCACGGATAATAATTTGAGGTGTGAAATAGAATTAAAGAATATTAAAATGGAATTTCTGATAACTTTATGGTCTCAGAATAAACCTCCAGCGATTCCCAATCTTTTTCTCAAAACACGAATTGCAGAATTAGCTTCATCCCAATCGAAGTAGCAGCCCTCTAAATGTCGCTCGGATGTCAAGCTGTAGGCAGCTCTGCCGTGCAAAACTCTACGATTATCAAACGTAACTATATCGCCAGCTTTCATCTT
The DNA here is from genome assembly GCA_013076295.1 of Sanderia malayensis. NCBI lineage: Eukaryota > Metazoa > Cnidaria > Scyphozoa > Semaeostomeae > Pelagiidae > Sanderia > Sanderia malayensis. Next base: position 1,361,570 of record RQOL01000828.1, read on the forward strand.
GTAGGTTACGCGGTTCTTCGCATCGCGCAAAGCTTTCGACAACGCGTAGTATGCCTTGTAACTGTCGTAAACCTTATCAACAGGGGCGTTGACGAAAGAGCTTCTCACATGGTTGTTCATGCTGATGCTTTCCACGTTGCCAAATTCGTCGAGGCTGGAGAAAAGACGAAAGACGATTTATTTATTCATCAGCCAAATTCACAGCGGATCTCAGGAGGAAACAAGAAGTACATGAAGTACTTGAATCCCAATACCCAGGTGAGTCAATTCAAAGCTAGCTTCAGCCTCGTTCCCAGGTGTAGGTTCATCATTTGGGCCTTTTCAAACTTGCGTCTCATCAAGAATAAAAAGCCACATAAAACTCTGGAATCGAGTTTGAAAGGATCCCATGATTTTATAAAGCCTCAGTGCCGTGTGGCTTATTTTTTCATTGGCTAAAACTTCGTTCGAATTAAACATAGGTTCGAACTCGCTGACTTCGAACCCGTTAAAAATTCTTAGGGAAGGACACCCCTCCCTTCCCACCATGCTGTTTCCGACAATGACGGTCATAATTTTCGTGTTGTTGTTGTTGTTGGGCTGTTTTTGCCTTTACCATGCACCTGCTAGTTACAAGGTTATGAATTTGGCATCAATAAGCGAAATATTTATGGAGGCTGGAAATAGATTCGGTCTTCCTCTTTATAAAGATTTAGTAAATACATTTGTAATTATTTGTATGCTATCAGGTGTTGAGTTACAAATGCAATTGTTTTGTCGATATGATTTCAAATGCATTACTTAGAAGTATTTTGACTTGAACGCAAATTTAATTGAACAAGCTATATGGAAAGGCGAGATCGAATGAAATGTTGTTGGTAGTTTTGGAAATTTTTATGCAATACTGTTATTGCATTGCAATTTTTATTTTCCCCTCCCATCCAACTTTTCCAATAGCGAATAACTTACCCAATAATTGGTCTTTCGAAAGCCATATTAAATTCGCCGTACTCGTCAGAGCCAATGTCATTGAAAACGAATTTAACAGTTGAGAGAATTTCAAATAATTCTGGTTCATGTTCTCTGAGCTGAGCGGCCGCAGTGAATCCGTCGACGAAATGATTTTCGCCGCCACCGCCCGAAGCTTGTTTGATACAGTGAAGCATCTGGATCTGAATACAGAGAAAGTATGCATCAAAAATTGGATATATTAGCGTTCCATCAATCGTCTGGAAAGTAGGGGGTATTCACAGGGTCTGCTGAAAAGAGAGGCAGGAAGAAGGCCTAAAATTGAGTCTGAAAAAGCAAAGATGAGAGACTTTCTTTTCTTCTTTGCTGCGTGGATTATTGTTCGCCTTCTCTTAAAAATTAGAATGGATAGAAAAAACCATGTACCCCGGGCTGATAGTCGAGAAATGGCAAATCGACATGAAGAGGCAGGCAGTTTGAGGTGTAGGCCAGGTTGCTTGGATCTGGTTTTTGTTTAACGCAAAAAACCTCCCTACAAATAAAAAAAGGCAAATTGTAACTCGGGCACTAAAGGTCAGAATATGCATTACATAATACAAGTTTTCTTTTATAAGGAACCACTTTATAAGGAACCTACATGTAGAAGACCAAAAATATGAAGGAACTTATACTGCTAGAGACAGAATTCCTACGGAACTTTTCAATTTTACATAGTTTTATAACTGCAGAGGAAAAAATACAGGAAAACGATATTAGGAATTTTACACGCTGCTTAATTGGTGCATTCACCCAAAATTCAATGCAGTTCGTATGATAATGCTCTGGTGCCTCTCCGACCGTAGAAATAGGATATTCTATAGGATATTCTATCTCTATGTTCCGACCACACCATACCAACATTAAAAACAATAATTTGACACCACCGTGCGAACCCCAATTCCGAGAATGGAACTTCCACAACAATACAACATGAAAACCCAAACAAAATTCATAAGGAAGTGTTGTCGCCCGGAACTTTGAAGAATCAGTATTGTATTTCTCAGTTGTATTGATGCAAATGCAATTAAACAATTTTTCTGAGAACAATAAATTGTTTTTCAAAATAAATTCAATATAAAACGGTCAATATAACAATTGCGTACCCGTAATGTGTTCTTCGTATATATTTTCCAAGCAGCTTACGAACATGATCGAAAAGAACACCGGGTTTTGGGGGAGCATTTTTGATCAATGCCAGGCCGGTTGTGGCTAAAGTTTGCAGCCAATTCAAAGCCGCACTGTCATCACGCATCATTTCACAAAATTCATGCTGTGAAATTTTGCCTTCTAGGTCACCATCCCAGAGACAAGGAGCTAGGCCGTATTTGCTTTTCGATTTGATATCTTTTTCGAGTTTTGGAAAGGATCGACTCTCGAGCCAACCGCGTGAAAACTTACTGACATGTCCGTCAGGCCAAGTCAAAACAATATCACTGTTGTCACTTGAAACCTCGACTTTATCCGGCCTAATATCCAAGGGAACCTCCGCAATTGTGTCCAAAACTCGTTGTTTCGTTGCCTCGTCGAAACATTTCTCGCACTGGCAATTATCACGAAGAAAAATGTAAGGATACAAGTCGTGTTTTCCGTTTTCGTACTTCACTTCAAGGTATCTGGGATTTGATGATAGTATCACGTGTGGGTTGTTGATGCTGGCTTTTCCTTTCGCTGACCCAGTTTCGTCGTCATTAGCAATGTTTGTTATGCCCCTGGCCGATTGAAGATAACTGTGTTGAACAAGCTTACCATATCGACCTCTGCTAATTATACAGCTCCGGTTAAACTGCAGCATATATTTTGCCACACGAGATAGCATGGCGTGTTGGTCTTACCAGTTAATAAAATGTAAGCCCCTAAATTTTGTGACCAACATCAACAAGTTCGGAGATGCAAATTCGCAAAAACAACAAAAGTATGGACTCACTGTTACTGGTGCGTCACGTAATCTCACATTCCTGTTTTAATTTTCAACAAAGCAACGCGATATTTTGTTCCCAGTGTGCAGAACAATCGTCTCCCTGCGCTGTTAACAACGCTGCAATCAAGCTGCGTCATTGGACGGAGGAAAATACCTGTTTATCAAGAACTACGGATTCAGCAAAGCAATGCAACGACGCGAAGTAAGTAGTGTTTTGGGGCCCCTATGCTAATTTGAACCAGTCAAAAACCTGTTTTTTGGAGTTTTCTCGGGGGCCCCTTCGGCCCCTTCGCAGCCTTGGCAGTCCAAATACTTGCAGGCCTTAGGTTTTGTGAATAAAGGTGCACACCCTGCTGTATACCACAGCTTTGTAGACTAATTGCCTTTTCCTTGGCTTACATCCATATTATGCCCTTTTATTGTGTTGTGTGCCGTGCCCCATTACTTTTTAAAAGGGCCGCCCTCGGCAAGACATGTACATCCATCTTGCAAGCTTTTTTCAAATTGGCAGGCTGCAAAGATAAATTTTTATTCATAATGTAGGTAGTTCTCGTAGGTATAATTCCGAAATTGCAGAGATTTGTAGGGATTTATCGAGGAAAAGTCCGTAGGGAGAAGGTAGGGAGAAATCACATGCGCTGTAGATAGATCCCGCTTTCACAGAGTGGCAACCCTGCGCGAACATGACTTCAAAATAGAATCCGTTTGCAAATAATGAAACCACCAGCCTGGATTTTGATCGTAAAATATAACAATTGTTACTACAGGTATAACCTTGTTATGATGGTCCTACGACCAGTGAGGAGGACCATATTGTTGTGAGGACCTCGTGAGTTGCCTTCTCAGCACTGTGCAAGAGAAGGAAGATTTTGAGGACCACTTGAACTTTTTGATACTCTTTTTGTGTTGCTTTTGCTGTGACTGAGTCTGTTTGACAGGCTGAACCGGATTGTGGAACTTGTTTTGTTTGCGCTTAGCGTGAAATGGAAGGTAGACGAAAAATTCAACCGCTCAGGATGTGATCATAAATTATTCATGAGACGAAAATCCCGAACGAATGAACGAGGCTTTCGCTAAAAATTGTCGTTATTCTCTCGTTCTCGTTGTAATCAGGGTTGCCATTTGGGATTTTTCAATCCCAAATTTCACAAAATTGGGATTGTGTGAAGGCCTGTGGGATTGAAAATTTTGTCTGGGATTAGAGGCAGATTCTGGGATTAAATTGGGATTGTTTACAAAATTACCAAGAAAAAAAAAGAAAACGATTTTTTAAGGAGAAAGTAAGTCGAATTGTGATTGCCTGTGGATGTGAAATCGTGACAGGAAATTTCCATTCCACTGAGATTTCCTGATTCGTAATTTTAGGTGCGTTGTTGATATGCCCCTGGTTGGAAAACATGCTAATTTTCGCGGACACGTCGTAGCGAGCAAACGCAAAGTGTGGGCTGCGACTGGCGAGCGAAGACATTTTTGGTGCGAGCAACAGCAGTTGTTTTAAACAAAATACTACCAACAAATACTTTGTTTTGGCACGGAAAATTTTTTAAGGTGCGAGCAAAATTGGTCAGAAGCTGCGACTCAAAACTACTGAAGAGCAGCGTCATTGCGAGAATTTGCATGTTTTCCAATCTGGGATATGCCTTTGATTTCAACCCCTGTAAGCAATGCAGTGAGAGAATATTTTCTCATGTTGCATGCATCAAAACCAAGCAACGCAATAGGTTGAGTTTAAAAATGTTGGATGCAATACTACGAGTAAGAACCTCTTTGTTATTGGATGAAAAATGCTGCAAAGAATTCGTAGTTACCAGCAAAATGCTTCATCAATTTAATTCTGTTACACTGTATTCCCAGGAAGAAAATGATGATCGTGAATATGACATTTCAGCATTGAACTCCTTGAACTAATTATATACTATGATAATTTTTTTTACTATAAGAGGCTTGATGATAAATCTTTATACGACTTTTGATGCTACATTTGTTCCAACCCTCCCGATATGACCAGGAGACTCCCGATTTCAAAGGTCCCAACCTCCCGACAATTAAAAAATCCTCCCGACTTTTGAAAAAACTTATAATAAAAATAAAAATTGGTATGAAATAAAGAAGAATCAAGATCGCTGTCAACAGTGCAACCTTTTCATAACGGACAAAACGATTCTATGTGATTTAAATCAAAACATTAGAATAGTTACGACTACGACATCGGATAAAGCCAGGCGCCAAACTTTGGAATTTTATTACTCAATGCTCTTCGTAACAAATTCTTTTAATTGTCAAAACTATTAGAATTGTCAACGCTGGGGGGCTCGGAGCGCCCCAGACCCCCAGCTCTAATTTTTCGCTCGTTCCGCTCGCGATGTCTCCCGCTTTATCTTCTCTCCAGGTTGGAAAGTATGGATGATATATATTATGTTGGTTTTGTTATTCTGCTTACTTTTTCGCATCTCTGCTAAGAAAGCAGCTGCGGAGGAGCAATAAACAATCAGAAACTGTGTCTCTGCGGCGGAGACGATCGAGAATAATCTGGGATTGATTTGGGATTGTCCGGTTCTAAAATTGGGACTGGGCCCAAATTTTCATCTGGCAACCCTGGTTGTAATGTGTATATCTGTAATTGTTAATGGCGGTCGAGGACAATCTTGGACTAGAGTCCTGCTTTAGTTGCAAGATATTTTTGTTCATTCAGTAGCAATGACACCTTCAGCAAGCCACTTTGAGTGATAAGAGTTATGCAATTGTTATCTATTTTTAAAAAGGGAAATAAAGTGTAGCTAGCGCAAACAAATAATTGTATTAGGTAGGCCTGAAAATCAACATTCTTTTCTGGACTTTCATGTCCCTGGAGCCACATTCACATTCAGATTCAAAATGAGATTCAGTTTCCACAATAACCAACAATTGATTGTCCAAAATCTTCGAGTTGTAAATATTAAAATGCCAAAACTGAATTATATCCACCCCAATGCAATTATCTGTATTTTGAAGATTTTTCGAAAATTTTCAGTGAGGGGGTTCGTCTATAACTCGACTCGTACAAGCAAGTCCTTGGCTTTCAAATTTTATTTCTGTTTTATGTAATTACCCTTTTGTTCCGTTTTGCAATAAATGCTCAACTTTCATTATTTGTATGAGTTGAATTATATAATACAAAATACAAATTATAATATAATACAAAATCAGAATTACGTAATTTAATCCAACAATCAATAGAAGGTGAGAATAACAGAAAAGATGAGTGAGAAGTAAATGATTGAGACGTGCATTCAAAGTGCAGGTAGTTCTTCCAGGCTATAACAGAGTGGAAATATACGTAAAATACGAGTTAGAAAAGTGGAAAACCAGTTTAGTCATGTGAGAAAGGAAATATTTTCATTGAATATAGGGTGTGACAAGTATTGAACGAAGAAGAAAACATGAAAATGAATGAGCGAATGGAGTGTCGTGACATCAGTGATTGATCTTTGAACGCACACGTGCATCAGATGTTGTTGCTATTTGTATACTTTTGTTGGGTTCGACTTCGGTTCAACAAGGTTGCGGAAGCTACCGAAAACGAGAATTGTGAACGTCGGGATTCGCTCGGGATTTTTGTCTTATCAATAATTTATGATCACATCCTGAACGGTTGAATTTTTCGTCTACCGAAATGGAAGTACGGAAATTTTGTTGAATTCTTTGTTAATTCAACTCAAGTGGCAAAGCAATTCGTTTGTTAATTCAACTTTTCAAGTCGCAAAGTAAAAGGAAGATTAATTAGATTCAAGTGGCAAAGCAATTCGTTTGTTAATTCAACTTCTCAAGTCGCAAAGTAAAAGGAAGAAGATCAAAGCCTTCTTTACGTGATTGAGCGTTCTGCAAACCTGTTAATCGGGCTTTGTTTTACTTTTTATTGATCGCTGACCAGCCAAACGACACTCAGATATCCTTGGTTCAATGCACTCTTTGCATAATTAATGCCAACTCAAATCTGACTGGGGCGAGGATTTAGCAACTATGAAGACGAAGCAAATCAAAATGAAGGAATCGAAATTGCAAAAGATGAATTCGTGTTTCCAACAAACAGTGCTGGAGTCTCAGCTATTTGGTATGCTTTTAATGGCATTGGCTGGTATTTTACTCACTCTCAGCAACCTATTTGTCCAGCTGGCCATCGCGGCCAACAAAAAACGAATTCCCACGTTGGAAGTCGTATTTACACGGAGTGTTTTTCAACTTTTTATTGCCATACCTTGCATGATTGTCAACAAAGTTCGTCTGCCTATCACGGACAGAGCTATCTTACCCACCGTGTTAATAATGGGAATGTGTGGCTTCCTGAGCGTAACGTTCATTTACTTTGGAATAGACAAGGTTCCGCTGGGTGATGCCACGGTCATAATGTTCACCAGTCCGGTTTTTACCACCATGTTCGCGTACATGTTTCTGTCGGAATCGTGTACCGTTGTGGATGGAACTTGCGGACTTGTCAGCTTTGTCGGGGTGATTGTGTCTTCGAGACCTGATTTCATATTTGGCAACCGTTCTTCAAGTGACGTAGTAAGCGTTATGTTTCCAAAAAAGAATATGTCTGAAACTAAGAAAGAATCTTTGTATTACATGGGAATGGGCTTTGTATTACTCGGCGCTGTCTTCCTGTCACTTTATTACGTATTAACGCGTAAAATAGGACAAACTTATCATCATCTTGTAAATGTATTCTTTCCAAGCTTGCTTGGAGCAATATGTATACCGTTTATAATGCTAGCCTTCAATCAAGATTTTGTTGTACCGAACTATTGGAAAGCCAAGCTCTACATATTTCTTGTGGGTTTTACCGCTTACTTTGGATTAGAACTTCTTGCAAGATCACTGAAACTGGAAAACGCGGGCCCGTTAATATTAATAAGAAACTTGGATATAGTCTACGCCTTTGTGTTTCAATATTGCTTCGTTGGTATTGCGCCATCTTGGTGGAACATTGCTGGGGGCATTGTTGTCATGGCATCGACAAGCATTGTTGTTGCTAAGCGATGGAGTATGTGGGAAAAGAAAAGAGACAAAAATTACATGCAGGATAATGAAGACGAAGTTTTTTTACTTTCTGATAACGGCGGCCGTTAAAAACATTGTTGCTTATTCTAATTTGACAGTTTTTCTTTTTTGACCATCAGTATTTAATATTTTTGTGTAACACCCCTTGCAAAGCATTCTTTCCACTGTTTCAGTAGTTCTAAACACCGTTTTAACGTTTCATTTAAGAATTAGTATGAATATTTAATGAATTTTCTCTTAATAAATTTTACTACTTTTTACAATTTTACAATTTTGAGGCTTTGTGTTCACTCGTGTTCCAATTCCAATGGCTTTCTTCTTTTCCTTGTTATGGCTGGTCTGGCTTTTAGACCATGCCAGACTCGGTGGGTGTGCCTCTGGGCAACTGTATCAGGGTATCAGATTGGCTTTTTTTAAGCCAAATTTGGCATTTTTGGCTTTTTTTTCAGTTGATTTGGCTTGGGAAATTTAGGTTTGGCTTATTTCTTATTTTTGGCTTATTTTTGGATTTTTTTGGCTTTTTCGCGTTTTTGTTGTAAAATGGTTCAGTTTACTAGTTTTTTTCCTTTCTCAACATAGTGAATGACCCAAATGACCTTCTGACCTCGAACCGACATGAACCAATAGAAGGATTAACGGCAGATGACCAATATTGTTTTCAACAATCAGTTCCATACATTCCCATTGATTTGCAATCGTCACATTTGGTATGTGACGCATGACCATGTGATGAGTGATGCTCCGCAGCTACTAGCAATTTGGCTTATTTTTCAGCAATTTGGCTTGTTTCTAGCAAAATTTGGCATATTTCCCAAAATGCAATCTGGCAACCCTGAACTGTATTGGCTCGGAGCGCCAGAAAATGGAGAAGCCAGAAAATAGAGAAATTGAGGCTCCCAGAAAATGGAGAAATCTTTGTTTTCTTGCTTGTTTGTTGTTGATTACCTTCCAGAAACACTTCTAAGATGTCAGGAATGCTGTTTTGCAGGTTTTTGCCAAGTTTAAACAAATTAGGAATAATATAAGTAATGTTTTAGTGCATTTTAAAACCTCACAGTGCTGCGAAAACACTTAGGCCACTTTTTTTTCATAGCAACAACAAAATTTCGTGATGAATTGAATGACAGGGAAAGACGGGGGTGCAATTTGCATTGAAATTATCGTAAAATATTACAAACCTTTCAGAAATACGGATAATAATATTAGTTAGTTGTTATAATGTCACCTTAATAATAAATACAGCAAGGAAAATCACCAATTACTTTGCTTAAAAATGACGATTGTTCACATCATGCGAAGTATCTTTAATATCGTACAATAAAGATTACGAACGATCAACTGCGGGCTACTTTTACAGGAATACCTGACATTTGCATAAGGTTGATATTTCCCTTGCCAGTTTTAAATATTTACTCAAAATATCAGCATATGCATTTTTTTCGCAAATGTTAATCACAGGTCATTATTAAATAATTATTTGCAGAAGTAGATCTATTAAATAAAGAGGAATACAGAATAGGAAAAGGCGCATAACAACGTATTAGTAAAAGCTAATTATAAATTCAATGATATGAAACCAACAGTAATTAGTCGGAAAACTGTGCTAGGACCCCTATTACAAAGTAGATTATTACATATACGTTGCATTGCAATGCAACATTGCCACAGTGTGAATCAATGTTGTCAAAATAATTTTACAATAAGGATGCAATTATGGTTAAAGTTACGGTAGGCATATTTCTTATTCAGTATCGCTTGACGATAGGTTCGGTTTAACTTTGTTTAATAATTTTTGAAAAAGTGGTGTACGCTGCTTTATACCTTTACATCTTATTTTCTCTTCACATTTACATTTAGTATTTTTAGGACGCTGCAGTTTTCTTTTAGAGTGCCAACGGGTGTTGTTAAGTCTACATGAAGAACATTCCCACTCTGTATTTTGTGGATCACTTTTGTCACAATTGCTGTGAAACCAGCCTGAACATGATGGACACTGAAACATTTCTTCACCCATGTATGGTTTTTTACAAGAGCAATAAAGATTTACAGAAATTTCGTAAAGTGTTCTTGTTTTATGCTTGGTTGGCGAGAGTTCAAACTGAACTTGGTCAAAGGATCTGCTTTCAAGACAGGAGATGAGTTGCTTTTTTAAGTTTTGATAATTATAAGTTACTTTGCTGGGTTCAATATTTCTAGATAGACATAACACGTGAAATATTGCTGCAACTCCAGTTAAACTGTTTTTATTTACCGAATCAACTTTTGGTATATCTATTGTGAAATTGGTTTCGGAATTGCATTCATTTAACAGTGCCGCATGGCAGGGGCGCCGGAAGCATTTTGAGGCGGCGGGGGCAGCTGCTCAAAAAGGGCACATTTTGAAAGCCATTTCTTTATTCGACGCATCGTATACTAGATGTAGGTTCTGCTGTTGCTCATGAAGGTGCTGCAGAATTGTATAGTTGCCATTGGCGTAGATAAGAAATTTTATAGGGGGGCGAGAAATTCAGATTTTCCGACAAAAATTTATTGGGCATTTTTGTTTCTTCAAGACCATAAATGTAAGATAAGGAAATTAGCTAGAACTGAACGCAAACAGAAGATATTTATTTTTCAACAAGATCAGCAATTTTCGGACAAAACGGCAGTTTAGCTCTACAGCAATATATCCCGTAAATCCACGCAAAAACGAAATTTCACCTTGATTATTGTTCCATATTACGCAAGATGAAAGCCATACAATGCAGCCAATGAATGAAGTTATTGGTTTAAACTTGCTGGTATTTGCAATACATTCCTAAACAACTTCAATGTTTGGAAACCTGGACCCAATATTCTTGCCAATAATTATCAGGATGGGGGCTTATTCGAGGAGAGAGCTTATTCGAAGTTGGAAAATTATTCGAGGATTCGAGGATTTATGGTATGGGCAACTCTTGGAGTTCCGTTTTTAATACGTCTAAATCGATAAGGTCAGAAATTCAGGCTAATTTATCCTTCACAGCCTCTCTAAACTTTTAATTTTTTAACATCTTGTCCAAGTAGCACATACCACTTTGAATCTGTAACACACGGTGACATTTTCAAAAGGGCACAGTGCTGCCCCCGCTCGCCCCCGTAGCGTCAGGGCAAGGGGGGCAGCTGCCCCCTCTGCCCCCGTGCTTCCGGCGCCCCTGCCGCATGGTAATAGTACCATGACAATAGTACTCTTACTCTCCTACTATTTTAATGCTAAATGTTCGTCCTTATCACTATGTCGAAATCTGAAAATATTGAGCTTGTTCTCCAACAAACGATCGAACGAGAGTGTAAACTACCAGAATCATCGACTATCTTTAAGTGCAATGGAATGTAGTGGGTGGAATGGGGTGCACAGCTACCAAGATGTCAGATTTCACATCAACATGCTCGCTATACATGGGATAATAATGCAAATCCCCAAGCTAGCTGACGTGGGGCTGACGTAATTGTCACTGGATGAAAATGTGTCAATTGGGTTTGAATGAACTTGACAAACAATACAATACCGGATAAAAATTTCCACGGCAAAAATTTAGTAAAGTCATGACACCAGATAATTATTTTCCGGTATCGGACATGATACAAGAAGCAGCTTCAGCTTCAGTTGACGTGTGAGGACAAATAAGGGCAGAAATTAGGAGGCCGTGGATACGAGGGAAGGGAGTTTGCTAAAACATATCCGTGATTCGTGACGATATTACTTTTTCTTTTTGTTCTGCTTTGTTTCACCTCGTCTTACTTTGTTTAAACAACTGGTTCATAAATATGTAGCCCACCTTTGAGTTTGCGCAATTTTGAAAATAACACATCTTGGAAACATCAACCATAACTCTGCATTCCTGTATTTAATACTGAGATAATTACTAATTACTATTAGACTCTATAATTCTATTTGGGAATTATAGAAATGACAAATAAAGAATGCCACATTTAAACATAGTTTAACTTTACTGCGATCTGCACAGTCCTGTTTGGTGACAATTTCAATGCAAATTGCACCCCCGTCTTTCCCTGTCATTCAATTCATCACGAAATTTTGTTGTTGCTATGAAAAAAAAGTGGCCTAAGTGTTTTCGCAGCACTGTGAGGTTTTAAAATGCACTAAAACATTACTTATATTATTCCTAATTTGTTTAAACTTGGCAAAAACCTGCAAAACAGCATTCCTGACATCTTAGAAGTGTTTCTGGAAGGTAATCAACAACAAACAAGCAAGAAAACAAAGATTTCTCCATTTTCTGGGAGCCTCAATTTCTCTATTTTCTGGCTCTCCATTTTCTGGCGCTCCGAGCCAACCCCACTCCCTCTGGGTGGGTGCTTCTTGGTTCAATACTGGCTTAATATAAATATGAGCAACACAAGTTTGAACTTTATTTATTAAGAATGGCTGGCTGGTCGGGTTTTACGGACGAAGAGCTCTCAAGATTAAAGAAAGAGTCGCAATCCGAGCGATCAGCAAAGCTCGTTGCAAAAAGAGAAAAGAAAAAGCCCAATGTAAACAAGATGACGACTACAAATACTAAGAGAGATGGGCCTAACGTGTCTTTGAAAAAATCTGAAACTGTTAATCACGACTCACATTCTACAACTAAGGATTTTTCTTTGAAGGAAGTTGGAACTTCTGAACTTGAACAGAAAAAGAGTTTTATTGAAAAAATTCCGAAGCTGTGACAACAGAGCTGGAGGAAAAGAAACATGTTGAAAAAGCAAATGACAATTCAAATACAAATGAAAGCAAAGAAAAAAAGGAACAATGTGAAATGCAGTTGTTGACAAAAAATGAGTATGACAGAATGCTTTGACAAGCTAAAAGATAAAAAATAACAGAGAAGCTAGTTTTAGTTTAATGAAAGAGAAGATAATTATTTTGATCATTTATTTTTTCCTTTCTGGACGATGTTAGTGAGCTGCAAATGAAACTATCTGAACTGGAAAAATTACAGAAAAAACATCAACAAATGGAGGAAGAAAATAAATTGAAGAAGAAGATAATTAAAGATACTATTAATGAAAGGTAATGATGTGTTTTCTCTTGAAAAATGAACCACAGCTAAAAATAGTCTTTCTACTTCTTTAAGTATAATAATAATAAGTTCTGAATTCACTGAGATTTCTCTCTCATCACCCTAATTAACTAGTACTTAAATCCATGCTAACTTTATGCATTATTTGTGACTTTGTTGCTGTATAGATATAAGAAAGCCCAAGCCGAAACATGCACATTGCAAAACATTCAGACAGAATTATCCCATCTTGACCAACTATTGGCAAATGATGTGGAAATACTGAGACACAAGATTGAAGAAGCAACTATATGCTACAGTCATGCACAGTAAGTTAGTATTAGATGTAATGCAATGACAATTTTTTGTTTTTAACGTTGGAATGATTTGACCCTTGATGTTTGTTACATGTTCTGTTTGATAGAAAAAGATACAATAAAGCAGAAAAAGAATTTGTAAGCGCAAAATTGGATTTGCAAGTAAAATCTGATAGGAAAGACCAACTGACACAGCATTTGTACACAATTATTCAGGAGAATGAACTACGGAAGGCAAAAAAACTTGAAGAATTAATGAGCAAATTGAATATGGAAGAAAAGACTGTTAAAGATAATTTAGTTGAAGAGAAGTCCAAAGAAAAATGTGGCCTGTTAAAAACAAATAATGAAAAACAAACAGAGTAGAATGTTGTATTTATTCTAATTGCCTCAAATCAGCCTACCTCTACCCTTTGGCTCCTTCCTTGAATTAAAATGTTTGGAGATGTTGCTGTCATTAATTCTTTAGACCATTTAATTCAAGACATGACAATGCTTGGGGCCTCATCTATGCACCAACTCACATAACTGATTTTTATTCGTTAAATTATTTTATTATGTATAAGTGTGACTGGATAGCCCAATGGTAGGGCGTCAGCGTGAGAGGTCGAAGGTTGTGGGTTTGAGTTCCACCCAGTCAACGGCCTGGTAAATATGCTGTGGTGGCAGTACAGCATGTTGGACAGCATGCTTTCGGGCAAATAAAACAAACCTTCAATGGATTTTAGCAGCTTTGCCATGATGCTCGAGAGTTAGACTTGAGTGGGTTAGCTAAGGGTGGGAATCCAAGCGTACATACAAGGGTGTGTGAGCGCAAATATTTATTTTTCATTTTTTTTAATTATTCTAATTTAGATTATTTTCATTGGAAAATGTTTTATATAAATCTTTTGAACAAGAAATTAATAATTATGAAAGTTATAAATTACAAAATTTACCAGCATTTTCTCATTCATAGATAGAAATAAAATAATAAATATACTATTTAGAAAGATGAAGGTTGTGAGTAAATAAAAACTAGTGAGTGGCACAGGGACGCAATGTAGTGAGTCTAGTGGCCGGGCGGCGGCGAGCTGCTGCCATCATTGAAAGGTGGAAGTTTAGCATCTTGATTCTTGGCTTGCTGTCTTCTTCCTTGAGAAATTTACTCGTTCATCATGTCTAAATCTGCAAATACGCGCGAGTTCAGGAAAGTAGATGTCGATAAATTTGACGAGGATAGATTCCAAGATGATCAGGCTGAAGAAGAGCAAGATTCTGGACCAAGTGAAGGAGAAATTCAGCAACTTCTCATGTCGTATCCTTGTCTTCCTGGTTTGATGAAATGGGCCTAATAACTTCCCTAACCATTACCTCACATTTCTCAGCCATATACCCTTATTTTGTGCACACTGCCATATACTGTTTAACGTTTCATTATTTTATTCAGTTATTTTAATAAATTTTTTTTGAATACTTCATCGTTCAGAGTAATAAGATTGTTTTCTTGACTCGTGAATTCAGGAAAAAAAATAATGATGCGTTAAAGCTGTTGCTTTCCCAAGCCCCTGCCGGATCAAAAAGCAAGGAACGAAAGGTACTTTTGGAATTAGCTTAATAATCTTTGTAAACCTGTTAGAGTCCTACATTTATGGCTTTGTCCGTACTGTTCACTTACATCTCGTGTGTGTATTTCTCAAATGTAATATGAATCGGGGTTGTCGGTTCGGTTGTGAGCTGCACGCGAGAGTCATGTGTAAACAAATTTCTTTTTTCAGCACTCTAGTAACTTAACGCACATCTCAATCAGTATGATATATAATCGAGTATCTTAATTTTGCAGGATAGAGCTTTTGATCTCATAATCCGAGTATTAACGGCATACAAAGCATCAGAAATTGCCCCTGCAGTATCAGCCTTGTCCACCCAAGAAACTGATGTACTGATGAAATATATTTACAGAGGATTTGCTGAACCAAGTGACAGCTTCTGTGCATCTCTATTGACATGGCATGACAAGGTTTGTGTGTTGTCACTTTATTGCTTTGCTTTCCTATCTTTTCCCCTCACAATTTGTCTCTATCACTGTGTTTGACTGTACACCATTGTTCACATAAAATTAGTTTTGCTGCTTTGCTTCAACATGGTATATGATTACATTATACATTATGTGCAAATGTGACATTATGCACTTACATTTGGGCACGTTGCTTGTGACTAAACTACATCCTGAAAACATGGTACCATTCAGATGATATCATCTGAATCTGTTCTTTGCTCTAGTGACATGACTTGTTCATGTCCCTGCATGAGTGCAAGTCCAATTTTTGGATTGGGGTGTGAACTCAAAATGGACCAACTTTTATCACAATATTCCTTTTGGGACCAACTGAGTGTAATAATAATAATAATAATAATAATAATAATAGTGTAATAATTATTTGCTAAAATAGCAAATAAATGACTTTTCATGGGGGTAATTCAGTAGGAATGTAACATCAACATTTTTGGAAGCAGAGTTTTATTGGAAAAAAACCAAAAAAGTACTAAACACTTATTCAAATTTGTGGACCAACTGAGAAAATGGTGAGTGGGTGTGACCCCCCCACACACCCCTAATTTGCATCTATATATCCCTGTATAGCTGCCTATAGCTTCCCCCTGCAAGCTCATAGCACTATTGGTCAGGTGTAGCTGAGTTTTTCTTGCAGTAAACACTATTACTACCACAAGAACAGCAATCATTTTAAGCCACCTACTTAGGTGAATATTTTTATTTCAGCTTGTTGCAAATGGTGGCCCAGGAAGCATCATTCGTGTTCTTACAGATAGGAAAACTGTATAAAGATAAGCATCATCTTTATTTGTTATTTTTCTATCTTAGTTTTTGTATTCCCATGAAACTGAACAGTTTAATTAAATAAGAAAAATTCCTTCGACTAGTGAACTCTCTGAATAATTTTCATACTTATCAAACAATACAAGTTTAATTGAGTTTGATAAAGTTTAATTAAAGGATAACATTTCAATTAATAATCAATGAAAACTATGCTAAAATCAAAGAAATAATATTGTTTTCATTACTGTTCCCTTCGTAAATTTCCACATACTGTGCTAGAAGAAGCACTTATATCAGTATTTTAGAAGAAAGCACATATTGGAATTTTCTTCAAGGATCAGACAGTATTTTGCTATAGGAGGAATTCATTAAACTGGGGATGAATTTAATAACAAAGCAATTTAAGGGAGAAGATTTACAGTTTGTTATCATGGAAAATTTGCCATAATTATGCGAGGTTTGCCAAATGGAGATTCCACTGTAATCAAAACTAACTTTTGATTGTCTAAATATAGTTTTCATTGGATATTTCTACCAAATCTGATATTTACACAATGTAATGCTAGGCTTGTACCTCATTATCGTCAACAGATTCAACAACATTGTCAGAACTCTCTGATTTTACATCTGATTTACTTTCTTCCTCATTCTCTTCAGTCTCTTTCAATGCATTTTCATCATCAATAGATGGCCAACTTTCCTCAGTCTTCTCTGGTAGAGTCTCCTGCTCTTTTTTCAATCTTTCATTCAATGCCCTCAGTGCTTTTCGTCTGCAAAATCCAGATGATTTGATAAATATCATAGCAACACAACCTTGCCAAGCTTCAACTTGAGGTTGAAATTTAATTTGTTAGTCATAGGCATGTTGTGGCCGTTTATCCTTTAAACATGAAGCTTCTTAATTTCATACCCAATTTGGTGTGCCCCTTGCTACCCCACAAAGGATGGGTTACTATTTTATGGGTTACTTGCTACCCCACAAAGGATGTTTTTCCACAGCAAAGCTATGGACGATTTGGGGGAATTCCTACATATATATCATTATATCCAGACTATGAATGACAGCTTTATCCAGGGGACTTCCTCTGTTTACATGGCATTGAGCACTGAAAAGCAGATGGCCAAACAGGCTTTCTATATCCATATACCCATATACCCATGGGTTCACTAATCACAACAAGACATGCTTCCACCAAACACCTGACTGTTTTGTGGAATTGTCTGTTCACACGTCTTTTTACCTCCGCCTTTCTGCATCACTTGGGCTTGATCCTGGTAAGCTGATGGTAATAGAGGAAGGTGCACCAACATCATATGTACGAACGGGAGCTTTGCAGAGTCCAATCTTCAAGAGTATGTTGAAGATGAGTTGAGAAATTCTGTTCACTGGTGGCCTTTGGAGAGTGAAGACAAAGATTCATTACCAATGCCAAAAATTCATTCATCAAGGTTCATCATCTAAATAAATTCTGGACTCAGAATACATCTGACAAGCAGGGAAATTGCACATGAATAGTTAATACCAACCTCATTGGAGCCGGGAAAAATGTGGCAAGTAGGAAATGTTCATTCATGTCTCCTTTGATACCTTTGCCTCTTGGCTGATAGAATCTCAAGTAGACCCAGCCAATAATGATGCCATTAAACAGCATCAACGGATGGGTCATTGGCAGTATGCCGACTGTTGCAAATACACAGCTTATTGTTATCAAAATTGATGGTATTGTCTGAAATCAATGTCACAAACACATGTCAAAAGAAGTGAAAGAGATCAAGGACACCTCCAGGTGAAACAGCTTCAAAGTGACAACATTGAGAAGGATTACATTGAATATTAAATTAATTTAAACTTTAACTGTCACTACGAAATCAGCTACAAGTTGTTTAGTAATACCTCAACCCTGACTTCGGTTATTCGAAGGTCAACTTTTTGATCTGGCATTATTTGTTTAAAGGCAACAGTGATGCCTCCAATGATTGCAGTCATCCCACTAAATGTTGCAAACCTGCAAAATAATGCAATGCATCACACCAACATTGACACACAGTAGTTGTTTGGAGTAACAGACTACCAGTATCGTACTACTTAGACACTGCAGAGGGATACAGCTGATATGGAGTATATGTTATTACGCTTACCATACAATTGTGCTTTGAAGTGAAAGGTATGCAAACAAACACATTAATGTTGTGCATAATGTTGAAAAGACGTCTAGAATTGCGAGGAATTTCTAAAACAGAAATAAGGATGACATGATCATGGCAGTGCCACTGGTGTGATATTTTGCAACAAAAGGGTAATTGATGATGTAACAATGATGTCGTCACATCACAACGCTCTTTCCTAAGACCTCTACCTTCAATGTTTTCTCATTTAATTCATATCAGGGAGCATTTTCTCAACATTGGTGGGTGGGGAGGGTCCCCCTTCCCAGCCTATGCAGTCAATGACTACATTTTAGTCAAAAATGCTGTTGAGGGTGTTGCATAGATCAGAATTCATAGAGGAGTGGAATTTTAAGGAAAATTTAATCAGCGTATGTCAAATTTATTCAATGCAATAATTATTAGAAAGGGGCATCATGCTCATTGAAGTGGTACCCTTGTGTTTCAAAAGAAAAAGGAGTGGGTAGAAGTCCTTTGTGCCTACCAAAAGCTCCAGGGCTCCCCAAAGTGGCTCAAGCTGTTTCCCACATAGTAATAACACTGCTATATCAACCAACACCTGAAAAAAGCATTTGTTTTGTTATGAGAAAATGACAGACAGAATTGGGTAGTTAAACTGGTGGCAACATATATGAGGGCATATTTTGATAAAAAAATGTTTAAAGTGTGTTTCCTTACAAAAATCAAATTCCTTTCTATGAGTCCTCCTGTGAAAAGTGTCCAAATTCGAAAATTAGGAGGTATTAAGCTGCAAATGAAAAACAACAGGGATGAATTTAATTTGACAGTGATTTTGCTTCCAGTTTGCAAAGAGATTGGGAGAATAAGCAGTAATCATATACTGAAATTCTAGAGCAACATGAATCAGGTTGCTACATGCTTTCAAGCCTGAATGAGAGGAGAGAGAGAGAGCTTACAGAGTACAAAATCGAGTTTTATTTCAGCCAACATTCAACTTACTATCCAGGAGTGATAGCCAATAATTTGTAAACAGATGGAATCCATCCAATGAAATAAAAAAGGACAACAGACAATGATGTATATTGGATAACTAGTGATGTATTCTCGTATGTAACAGCCAGCCACGACTAGCAAAAGAAGAAAAAATAATTTTCTGAGAGTTCCAGATATGCTTTCAAGTGTTTTATAACTAACAAACATTAAAGCTTCGTTCGACGGAGCTAAAAATTTTCCTTTTTTCCAATAAATCAGGTGCGGGTAAGTACAACATTCTTCTCAAGTACAAAACTTGCTGATCGCTGAAAACACACCTTGACGAATAATAATTTCTGCAAAATGTTGGCAGCCATGTTTAATTTTGACAACTCACTCAGCAGCAATTCAATTCAATTAAAAATGTAGCACTGTGAGAGAGAAAGTGAAGCATCTTCGACAACAAAGAATGTTTTTGTTTTGAATGGGAAGTGCATATTCAATGCACTTGCCACGGGTGGGGTTGGCTCGGAGCGCCAGAAAATGGAGAAGCCAGAAAATAGAGAAATTGAGGCTCCCAGAAAATGGAGAAATCTTTGTTTTCTTGCTTGTTTGTTGTTGATTACCTTCCAGAAACACTTCTAAGACGTCGGGAATGCTGTTTTGCAGGTTTTTGCCAAGCTTAAACAAATTAGCAATAATATAAGTAATGTTTTAGTGCATTTTAAAGCCTTACAGTGCGGCGAAAACACTTAGGGCCCATCTACACGAGAGTAAAAAACAGGCATGCTCAAATTCTTCAAGGGATTAACCGAATTAGCACCTGAAATGAGCATCCCTACCCGTGTAGATGGTCATTTTTGATCACTTTTTGTGAGCACGATTTTGATGACAAATGAAAGAAGCCGCTTGGCCAAGTTGAGCACCTCACTGAGGTGCTCAACGTTCTTATTTCTATTGTTTCACTAATCTCGCCTGTCATGATGAATTATTTTGTCTTCTATTCGATGTACAACAACATCGAGGGTGCGCGCAGGAAGACAAAATATCGGATGCATAGCTTTGTGTCATTTGCTGCTAACATGTTAAACATAAAAAACTATCAATTGCGCAGATCGCAGCAATCAGGCAGTTCAACAATATGTATACAATCTTGTTGTTCAAAATACTGATCTTGACAATCTTCATATAATTCATCGCTATCTTCCTCGTCATTGAATTGGCTGTTTGCAATACGTCAAAAGCCAGCCATTTTGATAAAAGTTTCGTGTTTTTTTGAATGCGTTTGTATTTGAATAAAACAAAATGAGCGCAACCATGATATACATGTTTACATGTTAATTTGCTTGTTGCTGACAGGTCTTATTTGATGAGAAGAGACCCTCTTGCTAAAAATTTGGAACATTTCAAGTCGGATACGCATTAATTAGATAATTGCATTACGCAACACGCTGGGTTAGACGGACTTGGTCATGTTTCAAGCTCTCGTGTAGATGGGCCCTTAGGCCACTTTTTTTTCATAGCAACAACAAAATTTCGTGATGAATTGAATGACAGGGGAAGACGGGGGTGCAATTTGCATTGAAATTATCGTAAAATATTACAAACCTTGCAGAAATATGGATAATTATATTAGTTAGTTGTTATAATGTCACCTTAATGATAAATACAGCAAGGAAAATCATCAATTACTATGCTTAAAAATGACGATTGTTCACATCATACGAAGTATCTTTAATATCGTACTATGCGGACTATGAATGTAATAAAGATTACGGACGATCAACTGCAGGCTACTTTTACAAGAATACCACTGGAGGGAGAATCAAACAACATCTGAGGGCAAGAGAAGATCTGATGCAAAAACTCCGATACAACTAACTGTGTGACATAGAGACATTTAAGTGACCAAAGTGTAATAATCGTCCGTAATCTTTATTACATTCATAGTCCGCATAGTACGATATTAAAGATACTTCGCATAATGTGAACAATCGTCATTTTTAAGCATAGTAATTGATGATTTTCCTTGCTGTATTTATTATTAAGGTGACATTATAACAACTAACTAATATAATTATCCATATTTCTGCAAGGTTTGTAATATTTTACGATAATTTCAATGCAAATTGCACCCCCCGTCTTTCCCTGTCATTCAATTCATCACCAAATTTTATTGTTGCTATGAAAAAAAAGTGGCCTAAGTGTTTTCGCAGCACTGTGAGGTTTTAAAATGCACTAAAACATTACTTATATTCAGTGGTGATTTCTAGGGGGGGCGCAGGGGGGCGGAGCCCCCCTTGTTAAAATATATCCTGATTTTGGGGGGCGCAGCCCCCCCAAACAATCTCTGTATTTGTGCTCTGCGAAATTTCTCGTTATCCAGAAGTTAAAGTTTAAAGGCCTCATTTGTAAAGATTCTGATGTCCGTTGCATGCCAGATGTTAATTCTCGTATTGTCGATGTCTTATTTAGCTGTTTCTATTCCGTTAAAGGTTTATAAACCATTGTTTGGTCTGGTTTGGTTTGTGTGAGCATGTTTTTCATATTTGCGCCAATGAAAACATGGGTGTGGTCACAAAAAGCCACACCCACTCTGGAGGTTTTGCTTTTGGAGCCCCCCTTGTTAATTTTTTTAGAAATCACCACTGTAATTGTACTAATATTATATTATTGCTAATTTGTTTAAACTCGGCAAAAACCTGCGAAACAGCATTCCCGACGTCTTAGAAGTGTTTCTGGAAGGTAATCAACAACAAACAAGCAAGAAAACAAAGATTTCTCCATTTTCTGGGAGCCTCAATTTCTCTATTTTCGAGTGGGGTCGGCTCAGAGCCCCAGAATATGGGCGAGCCAGAATATGGGCGAGTGACGTCGCCAGAATATGGGCGAGTTCTTCTTTTCTCACTTGTTTGGTGTTGAATTTTTCCAAAAACACTTGTGGAAGTCCAGGAAAGCTATTCCTAAGGTATTCACCAACTTTCAACTAAATCTATCCACTGGATGTAGGTTTTTAAACCATTTTATAGCCGCAGCAATTTGAAGGATTTAGGCCACATTTTTATACAGCAACAACAACATCATGCAGTCCAAATTGGACGATAAGAGGAGACGGGGGTGTAGAATAACTCTTATTACTTTACTTACATACTTTCGTGCCCAGAAAGTATTACGTGTGCACAAGTGAGAAAATCTTGTGTTGTGTTAAGCTTGTGCCGTGACTCACTGTAAGTATTGTTTTATTGTTTTTCACTATTGAAGTAGTATTAAAATAATTAAAGAATATTGTGTGTCATATATAACATCATGTTGAGATATTTTACTGAGCTACACCCCCGTCTCCTCTTATCGTCCAATTTGGACTGCATGATGTTGTTGTTGCTGTATAAAAATGTGGCCTAAATCCTTCAAGTTGCTGCGGGGCTATAAAATGATTTAAAAACCTACATCCAGTAGATAGATTTAGTTGAAAGTTGGTGAATACCTTAAGAATAGCCTTCCTGGACTTCCACAGGTGTTTTTGGAAAAATTCAACACCAAACAAGTGAGAAAAGAAGAACTCGCCCATATTCTGGCGACGTCACTCGCCCATATTCTGGCTCGCCCATATTCTGGGGCTCTGAGCCGATACTGTTGCTATTTTCTGGCTTCTCCATTTTCTGGCGCTCCGAGCCAATACAGTTGCTTGCCACGGACAGACATCAACAGTAATAGCTGGATGCCTTCAAACCACCTGTTGTATCCACATCAGACGCAGTGCTTCCACTTGGAAGGAAATTTCCTTTTTTAGGGAAATTTCAGCCCTCAGAAGGAAATGAGAAGGAAATCAAAATTGGAAGGAAAAAGAAGGAAATTTGAGAAAATATAGGGAAAAAGAGGGAAAATTAAGAAAATTCCACCGAAAGAAGGAAAATTTGATAAATGATAGCAAAATAATAACCATTTTCCAATTGTTTATACAAAATTCCCACTCAAGTGGCCTTTAGACACGTTGAATTTCTGTTCGTGTTAATTTATGAGCCCAGACAGAAAATGACTGTAACTTATGACACCATGATAAACAATTAACTCAACTTTTTTTGCACAACCAACCGTCACCAAAACATGTTTCTTTTGTGCCACGTGCATAAATTTCAACATATAATAGTTCAGAATGAGCCGAATTTGCGTAAATTAGCATACATTATCGTTTTTCAAGCACTGTTCTTTCTGGCTCTGTCATTTTGAGGCCATTTTAGAGTGTTTGTGCTTCAAATTATTGCTATACATATGAAAGGAAATTAAAAGGAAATTTCACAATATTTGGAAGGAAATTTAGGGAAATAAAGCAAAAGTTGGAAGGAAATTTAATTTTTAAAAGTGGAAGCACTGATCAGACGATTCAATAACTGAAATTCGATTCAAGCCGGGTTCAAGCCTCGAACTGAAATGATGGCGGAACATCATCAAAAGAATTCTGAAGTGAATAAATTTGGCATTTTTTTACAATTAATTTGTTAAGCTGTACGGCAGGTTGAAATGCGTAATTTTTTCCATTGTTTAACGCAGTTTCTAGAGCATCAATATTCACCTAGTCGTTGGTCAAAGTTAATTGGGCCTAGCGAAATCATTAATGACCACTGCACGAAGAGTTTGAAAGGTAAAATAAAATTTTGTTTGGCTACATTGTTACAAATCTTGGTCCTTTAAAGGGCTTCTCTCGCCATATTTTTTTATTCCATTTCTGGGTAGTTTTTGACGTAAAAACAGCTACTGCAGTTTTAGTCCCCAAGTCCAAACATGCACATTCCAGAGAAAAGTCGGGCAAAAAGAAAACTGGGAAGAGGCCGGTGTGACGTAGATGCCGGAACACAGGAAATCTATTTTATTGTGTTCAGTACCAAAGCTCGGACGAAAATTCAACGTTTTGCATATCTATAGTCAAAACCAAGTCGTATTTAAAAAATTAAACCGTGCCACGCACTAGTTCAGGATCTAAGGAGTCTGTTGATGCCTCGTTTATCATGAAAAGCCTGAGTTTTTCACAAAAATGAGGATGATTTGCTCACGCTTATGCTGCAAGCAGACGGGTTTTTCGAACTCAATGTCGCAGTCTCGAGCGAGCTTCACATACAGTCTTTAGTGGTGCGGGATGGTTTTAAACAACAATATGAATTCGAAATCTATTCAATTAAAGAGGAGCAAACTCTCTTTCAACAATCCCTCGTCCGGTATGCTCAACGCAATGTTATCTTAATCTTTTGAGATAACATTTATAAATGTATAATTATCGGCATTTGTAAATTGGAATGCTGGACAAAAGGAACTTAGGAAACCTTAAGCTGCTTTTTTTATAGCAAGTAGTCACGCAAGGAATGCAACCAATGTTGAGCTCGATATCAAATATGGCGACCTAGATGGCCAGAAAATGGATATATTTTATCCAAAAGTCCGCAATGAAGCGGAGAAAGGTGCAGTCACATTTATTACAACATATTTCAAATCTTTTAAATACGAATTGCTTTTCAAGCTATTTTTTCCAACAAAATTCCATGCAGATTTTTGACAAGAAGTTTCGCAAAATTATGAATTGTCTGAAACCGATTCTGTTTTCTTTCTAGTTTTAGTCTTTCTTCATGGAGGTTACTGGCAAGAACTGGGGTAGATTTGTTTTTCCACTTTTTCATTCACATCGTTCCATTTTGCATCCATTATTTTGGTCCTCCCAACTTTCTGAGCATGCTACGTACTACAATCACCCTAAACGACGCAATTTCATCCAATACACCGTAACAGCAAGCTCCATCGAGCCTCTTCTCCATTGAACCTCTTCTCCATGGAACCTCCTCTTTACGAGCCCATGCTCCTATTTAAAATGAGATTTTAATTAATAGAGCCTTTACTGCACATGAAATGTGTCGATCATTTGCATATGGATTAACAAAGCACACACCTTATTCATTTTTCCTTCACTCTGATTTAGGAAAGAGTATTATAGCTATATTGGTGGCATTTTCTCAGCATTTGGAATCATCGTCGCTGTGATTGGCTATGACTTGGCTCCGAAGGGTACGCCTTCTTTTGATAATACCACTTTGCTCCGGATATAGGGCTCTTAAAATACGACTTTGCTCCGGAAGGTGGCTCTTAAAATACGACTTTGCTCCGGAAAGTTGGCTCTTAAAATGCGACTTTGCTCCGAAAGGTGGGCTCTTAAAATGCGACTTTGCTCCGGAAGATGGGCTCTTAAAATACCACCCATCAGTTGCATAAAACGAAACACAAAGTCAAAGAATGGTAGTTGGCTTATCAAGGCTAGTAATTCAGTGTACTTAATCATAGGTCATTTTAAGTTTCATTCCATGACATTGGTTTTTTTAGTAAAAATGAACACAATATACGGGGAAGTTAAAGAGTCGATCGTTTACTTGGCCAAGAGATTTCCCCACTCAAGGTAAGAAATCAACGCTTGAATCCTTGACTTGTTAAAGTCTAACCTAAATCTTGCAATCGAGGCCATTGCCGTTACTTTTTCGTTGATCATGCACACGTCATATTTCAGAATTTTTGTCTCTGGACACTCTGCTGGTGGGCATTTGGCATCTTTGCTGTTGAAGGAAGATTGGAGTGAATTTCACTTGCGAAAGAATCTGCTTGACGGTAAATTTATATCGTATTACCTAAAGATAAAGGTGACAAGATAGATTTAGGAATGCACAAAAATACAACGATTACACACTGTATTTTCTAAGCGCCCCCTTCAAATTTAGCCCCCTAAAAGTACTGGAGGTAATTAACCCCACGAGTCGTGATTATTCGATGAAATGCTGTGTGCATGTAATCAATATATTCACACGCAAGGAAAATTCATTTTATTGATTGTTTATTATTAGAGAATCACAAATCCACAACTAACCGTTTATCATTAAAGAATTGAAAATATGCAACTGAACTCACTTGGTTAGATGTGTGTTGACATTTAACGAAGTTTAGTTACGTTCGCTAATATCTAACCAGTGAATAGAAAGGAGGAATATTCCTTCCTGACTATGGTTTCCATTCCACGAGTGTTGCATCGCTAAGACAATGCTCATCTGGCCTCTTTCAGGTGTCATGGTAGTCAGTGGTGTCTTCGATCTCCAGCCTCTTGTTCAAACATACGTCAATGATGCTTTGAAGATGGACACGTATGTATCTCGTTCGTTCAGTTTTAAAGCGTAAAGTGAATTGAATTGAAGTGAATTAGAAATTCTAGCGGCTACAGTAAACACCCGCATATAAGAACCAGTGAATTAAGAACCTTCCAGGCTGAAATCCTTGCTCAAAACAATAGAAGGGAGAATAGGTTATTGTAGTTGAACAATAGGCTGGATGCAGAATTCATGGGTGTCTACTGTATGATACGTGTCAGGTATGGGGACTATTTATTTCTACTACTATTTATGGTCTCTTTGGCATCGCAGTCCAGTTGATACCGATATATTAGACTATTATTCGAAGTTTGCATGGTATTGTATGGTATCTTAGAGACTGTTTTCTCTATGTCCTTTTGAATTCAGATTCAGTGAGCAGTGTTATATTCTTTACAGGGAAGAAGCAAAGATGTTCAGTCCAATGAGTTATATCCAGGAGGTGAAATTGCATTCGAATTGCAATGTTCTTTGCTTAATCGGGGAGTACGAGTCAGATGAATTTCACAGACAGTCACGTGATTATTGCAAGGTATTTTCTATAGTTCTGATTGGTCGTTCGGTATACTGCCTTCACTCAAATTCTGCAATGCAAAGTCAATGACGATTTTATTGCAATCCGTTTGAAATTTTTTTTCCAGGCATTGCACGAGTCTGGAATAAATGCAGACATGCGCGTGATTAAGGATACGGATCACTTCAGCATAATGCACGATTTTTTGAAACCTGATTACGAGGTTATCGGATTGTTCCTGAACTTTATGACATCTCGTGGTAAATAACCCCAGTGCATAAGAATTATGTGGAGGAATCCTATTACTTAGAAGCGGATGCATGAATGCATGACGTCGAGGCGGGCTCAAAAAGAACTGTCAGCGAGTTGTTCAACTAAGTTCAGGAGTTACTGAATGCTGTAATAATAGTTGAATCTCTTGCTCGTCATTGTGCTGTATTGTGTGAGCTTTTTTTAGCAATTGGACATTTGTGTTTCTGGATAGCTTCATGTTACAAATTACCCTCGGTCTATAAGAATTTAGTATTCTACGTGGGACCCCACGTAGAATACATCCGCATTTTGACAGAACTGAAATTTCTGGTTGTGTAACTTACAAAGCAGTGATTTGACTTATGAACGCAGACCCACCATACGCCAAACAAGCATGGCGCATCAAAGGTTTTCAACCATCGAATTTTCACGCATTCGTCAAAGGTCTTCATCCATCGAATTTCAGGATAAACGTTGCCAATTTTATCAAAGTCGCATGACAAATTCAAGAAAATCAAGTTGAATCTAATCAAAGAGAATTTACTTAATTTTATTTACTTAAAGAATACTGAATCAAGATCATCAAGTCAAGTTTCATCAAGCTATGTAAATATGAAATTATCAGTTTCACCAACGACAAAGATTCGTGTTATTTATAAAAGTTGTTCCTAAAATATATCAGATTTTTCATACTTAAATTGCGTGTTGAAACTTGTTTTATTTACAATTGGTCAAACAAGAGGCAAAACCACCTTCTATAAAATGGCTTAGAAAAATTAATAATTAGAAATGTGAATGGTTAAGAATTCATATGGAAGTGCAAGAATCGAAATTGCCTTCCATATATAAGTGTTTAGAAAAGTTAATGATTAAGAAAGTAAGTAGTTACTTCTTTTGTCTTGAGATGCTATATTTATCGACATTCACAATGTATAGAAAATAATGCATATTGTTTATTTTTGTTTGCAAAAATATGTTCTTGCACTTCTTAGAAGTTGGTCTTGTTTTTGTAGTTTCTGTGGGCTTTCAAGCAGAGAAGAACTCCAATGCTTCGGGTGAGTTAATTTGTTTGCACCAATTGTATTTTAGAATTGTTCTTTCGTCATCATAATTCTAACACCTGATTGGATATTGGTCTGAGAGGCGTGGTTCTCATGCGTGAGATTCTTCTTTGCTTTCCTTCTTCAATTGAGTAATTTCATCGTCGGTAAATCGAACAGTATTTCATAGTTTATAAAACCCTGGAACAAACCCTGTGTTAATATATTTACAACACAATTCTCACTACGAAAAAGCTTCTGCAAACAAGTTCTGTTGTTTTTACAATGGTTATTCATCACCATGACTACATGGATTGCTTAATAGAGCCTTCGTCCCCGCTGGAGGCGTTGTCTCTCCCACTTTCATCGCAACCTTGCGTAGCAGCATGAGCCTTGGAATCAGAAGGAGCATGTGTGTACTGGTGCTTTCTCAAATCAACCTTGTGGTGGAAGGCTAGGCCACACTTTGCGCACGAGAATGGCTTGAAACCCTTGTGTTTCCTGGAGTGCGTGATCAGATTTGATGACTGGCTGAACGACTTGCCACAATAAGAGCACTGGTGTGGCTTTTCGCCCGTATGAATATACGTGTGCTTGCGCATGTCGGATTTCTGGTGAAACCGCTTGCCGCAGAAGTTGCAGGCGAATGGTCGTATGTTGGCGTGTATCATCATGTGCGTGGAAAGTGTGGAGGAGCGCTTGAATGTTTTGCCGCAGACTTTGCACGGGTAGATTCGCGCGCATGATCTGTCTGTAGGCGATACAGGCATGTAGTGACTGCTATAGTACGCTTCCATGTACTTGTCCTCCGGCTTTTTGTCGTTATCTAGCATCAGCTGCCGCGGAATTCCTGCGTAATTGCTCGTGTAACCCGCGTGTATCTCATCAAATGGCGACTTGCGCTTGTACGCGAACCGCTCTGCGAATTCTTTCCACATGAGCCCGCGGGTTTGTTCATCGTACAGCATGGAGTACTTGCCCGGCAATGGTGGAAGTAGACTCGAGGCCACTTGGAAAGGAGGTCGTGATATGATATTGTTATTCGGTGTACGTGAGTGGAACTTTTCATTTTGCTTGAACTCTGTTTCATTCAAGCGATTCAAGAAGCTGAGAAATGGATTTTTGCGCTCCTTTGGCTGGGATTTTTCGTCTGTTTCTTTGTCAATTGTTGGCGATGGTATCACTTCGCTTTTATCTGAAATTCAAAATGCATACAATCCGTTATGACCTTGACTTACTTTTCAGCTTATTGCTTCTGCTATTTTATAGCAGAGTATTACTCACACATGCATTACAAATCAACGTTTGTCATAGATGACACTACGAACTATTTCCAATATATCTTCATGCCATTGTTCGGAAATCTTTTTTGCTATCTTATTGCATACGCAGTGATTCTTCAGTGATCTCGTACACAACTGGAAGTCCATTTGTTCCATCTGTGATATCCCTGGGAAAGCTTCAGTGGAAATCACCGAGAACTGCGTTAGTCTCAGTGTCGCTTGGTTTCAACAGCCGCTTACGAAGATGTAAACAAACAACACAAATAAACAACAAGTTTCCTCTCTTATTCTCCTCTTCAGCCTCACGAGGCATTTTCAAATTGACTGGATGACGTTCTTAAATCATTGCTGCTATTCAGACTTGGCTCCCGGCGACATGTGGCTCGATTCATACGACCTGTGCAAATGCACTAAACATTGGTTTCACGATGTCTTTGCAAAAACAAGTGTATTGTGTTGGACTATACAATGCTTGTTTACGACCTCTCATTCAGTCGTTATTCTTTTGCGGTGCCTTTTATTCTGAGTTAGGCACGGCTTTAACCGGCTTTGTTATGCAATGCTTTACTCTGCTTTATGCTGCGACAGGGCTCGGCACTGGTTAGGCTGCGGGCAGACTTTACTTTACTGTGGAGGAGGAAAGAGAGAATGGTGCGCGGAAAGGATTTTGTGGATGACATAGGGAGAATTGGTCAGGGGACGAAAGCG
Source organism: Sanderia malayensis (assembly GCA_013076295.1). NCBI lineage: Eukaryota > Metazoa > Cnidaria > Scyphozoa > Semaeostomeae > Pelagiidae > Sanderia > Sanderia malayensis. The sequence continues at coordinate 1,391,736 of RQOL01000828.1, forward strand.
TTATGCTGCTTTCGTTTGACTTGCGTTGCCGCATCGCAAGCAAGGCCCAAGTCTAATTCCAAGCTGCATCACTGACTTAGGAAACGGGACAGATATGCTATGCTCTACTTATGTACTGATGTACTGATGTACTCTACTGATGTATGCGCGCTATCTGGCTGGTGGAAAGGAAAAACGTTCAAGCACTGTATCTCTTAAGTTCTTGCCACTAGAACAATGACGTTTTTGTTCCATGTAGTGGCAGTTGTCAAACCAAACGTCAGACCTAGGACCAGGGAATGGAATTAGGGACAGGGAATGCATCATGACCTGTTGAAAATCGAAACAGTCTTTTCAAAAATTCACATGCGCAGATAAATGCGAGTTTCTGATGCGTGATTAAAGTTGTTAATTATTAAAATTTTGTTTGGGGATGCAGCTAGATTTTATTTTGCATTGTTATTCTGAATTATTTAACAAGAACAAGTTCTGTTTAAACGAAAAAACCAGTGCAGCTTTGTTACTAAAAGAATGGAGGAAAATCGAAGTTGGGTTTTGGTTTATTCAATATTTGTAACACTTTTCATGCGAAAAATATCTGGGAAATAAGCAAAGGACAATTTTTTATTTCAACGGTGACGCAAAATAGCAGCTCTATAGCATCGATATTTTTCACCAGTTTTACCAGAACACTGCTCAAAATGACGCACCATGACGTGGCAGTTTTGAGGCTGTGAGCTGTACGAACTAAAAACCATTAATACTAATTTGTTCATGAATATTTCCACACTTGTACCCTCCCGCAACATTTTAATTTAATAAGAATATTCAGAGTATGAATATGCAGGCTTAACATTGTTGAAAATCAAAAAAGAATGGAAAATAGATTGGCATGGCATTGAAGTTCAATAAGTGTTGTTAAGTTTCCAAGCTTTCTCAGAAAAAGAACGCATGGTGGAGCGAATGATTGAATCAGTGGTATTAAAACAAACCTGAATTCGTCTGCGGTATTTGCCTCACATCTGCATCAACCTCATCGCAATCTTTTGCTGCCTGGTTCGTACGTTTCAACAGGAAAGACCTCGGCATTTTGCACCCTTCGACACCTTGAAGAAGCCCTTATATAGCGATGTAGGTCCACCGACACAAAATAACTGGAAGAAAAAGCTCTTCTCTCGTTGTTGGTTTAATCTATGCTTCGGAATTTTCCGTGTACATCAAGTGAGCTAGGCTGCCTTCTATCTGAGAATCAACATACGCTAGTTGACGTATATGCTTTTCCGTGAACGCGCTCACAGGGTGGCGAGGATGAATTGGATGACGGGTGGCCGAATGAACAGTTTTCATAATAGCACTAACAGTTTGTTCTATACAACCTGTGCTTTTTATGCCTCTGCTGCGTTGTTTTGAAATGCAAAACGCGCCTAGAACGCTTCGAAAACGCATATTTCTACGAGCTCTACAATCCTGAACAGCCCCTACTTCTTTGGAAAGCAAAATTCAGGGGTTCAGTCTGTTTTTTAGCGAAGATCAAAATCCACACCCTTCATGAATTGATGCTCGGATTTTTTAGCCAAAGAAGATGAATAATAAAAAGGAACTGCTTTCCTCTTAAAGTTTAATGAATAGGACACAACCAGAGATAACAAACATAGAACAGAGAGCGATACACAGATAAGCAAACCCATCTGTTTCAACGATTGTTTTCGTATTGTTGATTCATGCTTTGTTTTTTGTCTGCTTTCCTCTACCCAATGATAAGCTAAAAGGCACACATCATGTTGTGATTACTGGTTTGTTTTCACTCAGTCCAGCTTTATCTCTCTTAAATGGCAGTAGCGCTACAGACATGTTCTGCTATATTTCCAAATTTATTTATTTCTTATCCTTAAATCTAGCCTTAACTGTTTTGATTCTTGACAAGCTTCCAGCAAGAATGTACCACTCTCGTGGATGGTTTAAAATCCCTATATTGCTTCCAAAGAGTATGCCCCAGAAGCAATGCTAGTATAGTAGGATAAGGTTATTGCTAAATAAATCTTTTAATGGACTGTAATATCGGTAAAACGTTGTGGCTATCAAATGCCAATGAGTTTGATGCTTCACAATGCTAATTGTTCGAGCCCATCATGACGTAATTAGTAGTTTTGAACGTATAGCACATCATAATCATCATAAACCAAGATGGCGTCGTCGCATGGTGATTGGTGTCTAATTGAAAGCGACCCTGGTGTCTTCACAGAACTTATCCGTGGTTTTGGTACGCTAATTCATATTTTTATTTACATATTAATACCGTCAATTATTTTCAGATCGATAATATCTATAGTTATCGCCAATTTAGAGCTCTTGCAATACAGGGTAAATCTAGGCCTATAACCTATCAAATCAATTACCCACGCCACGTGGCTCGAGTTATCAATTGACTGAGACGTACATAGTGAGATATAGAACCCAACAGCCAATCATGACTTGTTGCCGTTGGTATAGCTCGAAATTTCTCTCCATTTTACTTATTGCCTGACTTTACACTGTATCTTAAAGGTTGTACTGGGGTGCAGATGGAAGAGCTATGGTCCCTTGATGAGCACACACTAGAATTGCTGAGGTACAGTTACAAATTGGCTTCATTTCTGACTTTTTTTATCTGGCTCAAATTAAATGGTTCGGCATTAATTAGAGCACAGAAGAGTATAATGCATTTCTAACCAACATATTTCAAAATTTAGAAGTTCAGAAAGTCCATGCATCACCATGATGTGTGCCAGACACTCTCACTTTGCCTCTACATCATAAAAGTCCAGAATGATAAATTAATTGAAATATTCACAAATTGTCTGAACCTGCTAATTAGAGTCTGTTCACTACTTTGAGACCTTATTATAAGTAAAAATCTTTCAAACGTTGAGAGCACATTAAGTAAGGACATTAAGTATGCAGATTTCGTAGCATGACAATACGATCAAATGACTTGTTGATGATCTCAAGCATCCTTTTTTGCATTTCAGGCCTGTTCATGGTCTTATTTTTCTATTCAAATGGCGACCCGGAGAGGAGACTGACGGTGCAATTGTCAGAGATAGCCGTCTGGATAACATATTTTTTGCTAAACAAGTACGTAAAGCCCTATTTGTTTCAATAAATGCATTTTGCTTGTATTAATGAGTGCTTGTATTTGCATTGTCATGTCCAAATTGAGAAAATCATAGGTACTGCAAATAAGAAAGGTGGGAGGAACAGATCCTGCACAATTGATCAACGCTTGTTCACCAAATATGAAGAAATTGGTGTCTCTTGTGGAAACAGATTTGTTGTTCAAAGAAAAAACTATTGCTCTTGCCAGACGTTTAAGCCTGAAAAATGCATTGGAAATTAATTACTTTTCTGCAAAACTTTGGGTGTATTTTATAATTAGATTGGTTGTTGATGCATTTATGTCTTTTGAGCTTGAGTGCGAACTATTGCTCGTAGTGGAAAAGTTTCGCGGGTCCAAGATAAAATGGGTGAAGTCCAAAATAAGATGCAAAGATATGTGGCCGAAAACAAAGCTTTGAAAGACGCATCTTCTTTTTTTTCAGGTAATAAACAATGCCTGTGCCACTCAGGCAATACTCAGTATTCTTTTAAATGCAAAACACCCGGATTTACGTCTTGGAGAAACGTTGTCGTCATTTAAAGAGTTCACTTCGCAATTTGACCCATCGTTAAAAGGACTCTCTTTATCGAATTCAGACAGTATCAAACATGTTCATAATAGCTTTGCAAGGTAAGCTTACAAAACTAATTGGTTATATTGCGTGTATCAGTATTTTATCATTCGTTAATTACACTCATTTCATTTTATTGTATTAGTCTACATACACGAAACTATATTAAGGGTTTAAATGGCAAAACTGCTAAAGTCAGCAAGCGAAATCGTCCGAAATCTTTTTGGGGACTGTTTCCTTTTGGTTGATTGAACCTGGTTCTCAACTGCAGTTGACAATCTCACTTACGTACTATGCTCACTTATGTTGTTTCGTCTTATTCTACAACAGGCAGAGTATGTTCGAATTTGACAACACTTCCAAAGAGAAGGACGATGACGTATTTCATTTTGTTGCTTTCGTTCCGATTCAAGGACGACTGTACGAGCTTGACGGCCTAAAAGACGGACCCATTGATCACGGTATGGCTTGAGCAACGATTCAAGCTCTTTTCTGCTGTTAAGTATTTCAGCGTTTTTGATAGCCAAGTTTTCTGATGATCAGTTTGATAATCTTCTCCATTGTAGGTTCGTGCACTCACGAAGGCTGGCTTAAGGTTTGCAAGCCAATTATCGAGAAGAGAATGCAAAAGTAAGCAATACTTGATTCATTTCTTGGTATCGGTTGAAATGGAGCTATCAATGGAGCGACCTTACCATATCTTATGTACTAGTACAGTTGTACTAGTCTTGGTCATATATCAAGTCGTGAATATATGGTTATTTTGTTTGTTGTATTGAAAGCAGTAGGGACCTTTAGATCGAGTACGAGTACGAAAACGAAGACGAAATTTGATGGCGTGTGTCGTTCTGCGCGTGCTCCCTGGGAATCACCCGAAAGATTTCGTAGTCTTCGCACGGGAGACAACGAAGTTTTTGGAAAATTTCGTACTCTAGACTACGAAGTTTAAAATTGAAAATGGTAAAGCGAAAAGAGAAAATTTTTTATGGAAAAGTAGGCACGTGCATTTTTACATGCAAGAAGTGTTATTTTTCGAACTATTTTTTCATAAACCTTTTTCAAAACAAAGAGGACAGGCTTGGACTACCGTAGGAAACATTAGTTAGGCCATCTAAACAAACGAAACTTCCAGAACGAGTACGAAGTTCCTCGGTGCCCTGTGATCTCGAATTTCGTCTTCGTTTTCGTTTTCGTACTCGATCTAAAGGTCCCTAGTGTCTTGCACGGCGTTGATTGTAACTGCGGAGGAGGTTTAAAGATTTAACAAGGAAATACGGTCAAATATGATACAATTGTGTTATGAGATTTTAAGCGCTACTTTTTTTCAACAACTTGACTTAAAACCTTTGTACACTACCATTCAGTCCCAAATGAGTTTTTTTTAATTCGTCTCAAATAGATATTCAGCTGAAGAGATTCATTTCAACCTGATGGCAGTAGTGTCAGATAGAAAGCATTTGTATCTTCGCGAAATCGACAGAATGAATCAACACAAGCAGGAGCTTCTTAACAAAGTAATACGAAGCATTCCAAACTGCAAGACATGTTTGTTCTTTTTAGCATCGAAAAGGCATTGGTTATGGTTCTATTTGCACTAATCCAAGCATTAAATGAACCGATTTCTGATCGTTTTTATTTCAGATGGAAGTTTTACTATCTGGTGCTGCTGGGCAGGTACTGCATTGTATTTGACTGTATGTTTTATTTCTTGAATCTTTAAACCTCCTCCGCATTAACAATCAACGCTGCGAAAGATACTACAATAAAGGTGCTTCGCGAGAGCGTTGTCTCTGCATTACTTCATGTAGTGAGCTTGTGTGTATCTTGCTTTTGAAAATTCCAGCTTTCTAGGAAGCATTGTATAGAACCTGCGCCTGTTAATTTCTGTGTTTCATGCCTCGGAATTATAATAGGAGCCATTTATTGGAGTTAAAAGGGGGAGGAATACCTCTGTAGATTACTATTGTTGGCATTCATCATTGGACCTTCTGTGCTCAAAATATTGTTCTCTCTTTGCGTGTATGGATGTGAAAATATGTCCCCACCATGTTTTGCGTATTGTTGCAAGCTTCATGTTTTCTGTGCATGAAATAAGTGTACATTTCTTTACTTGTGTTAGGCTCCGGACGCCATGGAAACGGACACTGAGCAAAAGCCGTCCGAAATTCAAAACCAACTTGTCAACATCGAATCCGAAATTCAAAGATATACCGCGCTGGTTGCAAATGAAGATGACAAAATGTTGAGATATAAAGTAAGCTGTTCCTTTATTTGACGGAACGCCGCGTGGTTTTTAAAATTGCAACAGTAGTCGGTGGCTTCGCCGGGCTCGACATGAAAAGCACAAACTTGTTGTAACTTACGGGTAAAGAAACTGGCCAATTTATGAACATTAACACGAGTTTACATGCTACACACCGTTGCTGACGACAAATAGCTCACAGTTTAATTAAGCGCACACAATAACCATAAAACAAGCGTTTGACCCACTTTTCGGAAATTTTTCGTGTTTGGCCCACCCTAAAATTCAGGTTCCGCGATGCCCCTGAACATAAACATTAATTAAACACGATACTAACAAAACAATCATAACAGTTGCAAGCATGGTAGCGATGTACAAGGTGGGGCTTGTACTTGTTATTCTCCATTTAAGCCCCCTGAAGCCCATATACGTCTTTCTACTTTTTACTTGATTTAGCCCCTTTCTTCGTCGCTGACCCCCTAACGTATTAGAAGAGAGCATGGCTTCTGTAGATTAGATGATGTGCGACGATAGTATTCTTGCATGAAAGTATTTCTTGATTTTATGTTTTATTGCAGGTTGAAAATGTAAGAAGGAGGCATAATTATCTGCCGTTTATTATGGAACTTTTGAAACTTCTCGGAAAGAGAGGAGAACTCGTCCCACTAGTAGAAAAGGCAAGTTCAGTGTTGATTAATAAAAATACGCGTTTTCTCATAAGGAATTGCTCTATACGAATGTAGTGCTCGGCTTTTCAAAGAATTGAGAAAATTCAGTACTGGATTTTTGAAACTTAAGAAAGCTAAAAAGTACAACTACTCAAAATTTGAAGGAGAAATTTCCACACTTAATATTGTTGTCATAGTCCATATTATCTATCAACGATTGGTGTTTTTATAAATGTCCTAAATACTGTAGCATTGCACCTTCATCAACGCGCATGTCCAGTAACTTAAGGCTTTTGAATAGCTGCTATCAAAACCTAAAGAATGCTGTCAAAGTGAATTTTGGAAATTGCTCGGAATGTTTCCGTATTCCTTTGAAAATACTTACTCAGAAAAAAGCGTGTATTACTCAATCAATTAATCACGCACAAGAGTAATTATTTCTGGACTTAAATAATTAATTAGTAATAAACTTGTATGCACGTTTTGTGAGTAATTTGATTTATTCCCGCATGAACATAATCATCTTGTTAATCTTTCTAGGCAAAAACTATGACAAGCTCAATTTACGAGGCTAAAAAACGCAGAAAAGAAGATCAAAATGATAAGTAAATAATTTATCCTGGTATTAGTTATTTATTTATTGAACAGTTTCCGGCATAGTTTTATTTTAGTTGAAGCTTTATTGATTGAAAGCGCCTGAGGTGTAGGAGCATTTGATATTCATGTGTCAGATATTGGGAAACCTTTGCATTTTGTTGTTGAAGCCTTTATATCTTAGTCACGAATTTACCACTATTTTCGACCACAGGATTTAAGGTGTCCAACATGTCACATATATTGTATTTCAATTGATTTCACTTGACTTGTGATATTATTGAATGTTTTTGCCTGTAGTTTGTCATTTATTAAAGGGGCCAAGTTACTTTGTCATTCAAGGAGTTCGTTGAAATAAAAGTGATTAAATTGCTGATTGGAGCAGATTAGGGAACCAAGTGTTTGGTTCTTTTAAACAGGACCTTTTTTATGAAAAGGCTCTTTTTGCCACGATTCCGCCACCACAGCTGTCTGGCCTCATTTTGCTCCTCGGGTCCCGTTCCACTTCCCAAATTACCTTTGTTCTGATTTTGAAAGACACTTGGATGCAGTGGACGGCGACACCAGGCTGGGACTATTTGTCGTAAATACATAGTTCTTAGGGCTCGCTTAGGGATTATAACATACCGATTTGGTTAGCAGAAAATTTGAAGATTAGCTGCATGGCTAAAAGCAATGGATAAGCTCGATTAAGAATTTTTTTAATGTACCAGCCGCAGACAATTTGCTTGCACAAGACTGTCCAATGTTTTGTTACACACCAACCGCCTTTTGTTTACTTTTTAACAAGATGAATTATACCCTGGTCATTTATCTGAAACAATCGTGATTGTAATTCGAATTGAAAAAAAGCCTTAATCTCATGGTAGTTAATTTATATTCTCCCGTAAACGTGTTTTAGCTCATGTTTTCTGTTGTGATTATTATTATTGTGATGGCAAAAACGAATGCTGCATTGGGCCTAAGTGAATGCAACGCAAGTCACCAATTGATTGACAAGGTATTTTGAGAAGCTGAATAAATAATAGAGGCTGACCGAATCCTGTCCAGCAGATTAAATTCACAATGTTCTTTTTAATTGTCAACGTACCACAGGCTACCCGAACTAAATCAAGGCATGGAGAGTTTGATAAATGTCTCGGATGGAACTAGTATTTTCAACAGTATTTTGACGTTGTTTGGTCTGGTGAGTCGGGAAAGAGCTTTTCATCTATGGACAATTATGTTCACGTATTTGGGTCTTGCTGCAGCCTGGCTGTTTTATCGAAATCACGGAGAGAAAGATGAAGGTGAGGATCGAAAAGATCAAGCGGACACCGAAGTATCACCCCGAGGTACCAGTTTAAACATTGACCAAACAACAGAGAAATCAAATAGCGATTCGAGTAGTACGGAAGATGGTGAAACTTCCGATGTTTACTGTGAGATCAATTCTGAAATCGAAATTGTAAACGAGAGAGTTTTGAGAAATTTAGCTGCACGAGAGGACGAGATGGTTCAAGATTTTGGTGACGAAAATATCAGCACTCATAGTACCTGTTATGACGATGAGGAGTTAGTGCGAGAAATAAAGGAAATTTCTGTAGAAGAACCAGGAAGCTTTGATTTGTTTTCAAAAGATGAAGAACTTGCATTGTGCACAAATGTCAACAAAGAAAACGCGGACTTAGTAATTGATGTTGGCAGGGGTACGAAGACAGATAAAAACAAACATTTTGAAGGAGATAATTCTGAGGGCTTGGAGAAGACAATTCCTACTCTCTCTGTCACTGTGCAGGAGAGTATTGGTGGTACAAGAGAAGGTGGTTGTTGCAGATCAGAAATCAGTGATTGTGATGGAGTTGCTGGCAGAAATGATGAAGAAATCTCAAATGAGCAGGAAAGTAGCAAAGTTCACGGAGACAACGAACAAGTTGATGGTGTTTATTCTATTTCTGTTGATTTCTCAGAGAAGGAAGGTGTGGGGGAAGGAGATCCAGAAGAAGAAGATATGGAGGAAGGAGATGTGCAGGAAGGAGTTGCGGAGGAAGAAGATGTGCAGGAAGAAGATGAGCAGGAAGAAGATGCGCAGGAAGAAGATGCGCAGGAAGATGTGGATGAAGAAGATGCCCAGGAAGAAGATGCCCAGGAAGAAGATGCCCAGGAAGAAGATGCCCAGGAAGAAGATGCCCAGGAAGAAGATGCACAGGAAGAAGATGGTAGCAGAGCAGATGAAGAAAATTTTATGAATCTTTTTACCAATGCAAATGGCAGTGACGATTTGAAAAGAGAAAAGATGATAGAAGAATTTCTTAATGATTATTATAGAAATTCTGTGGGGAAAACGGAAGATTTACTTGAAGAAGATGATGAAGATGAAGCAGTAGAGGTTATTTATCTGGAAGAACTTGAGGTTGAGTTTTCTGAGAAGATTCAGGATGGAAATTGTTCAATGAAGGATGGACCAGATGATCAAGTTGAACCTGAAGTCAGCGGACAAAGTCACGACGATGTTAAGAGGACCGAATGTGAAATTGAAAATCCGTTGCAGCAAGCTATTTTCGAATATTACGATGGAAATTCACTGAATAATTTAAACTATGACGAAGATGAACTGGAGAATTGTTTTGAATATCCACAGATAAATAATCTTGATAAACACAAACCCGAAATAGAATTTGACACCGATTCGCTGAAAACACTCCCAGTTGACGCGAATTTTAAGCCGCCGAAATGCATAGAGAAACAGACGGAGTTTGAAGATAATAGCGATGATGGTTTAGAGAGAATTGAATCTCATTCCACTGAGTATCAAGTCCATTATCTAACCGATAATCCTGTTGATCTTGGAGTTACTGAGAAATTCAAAGCATCAGCTATTGAAGCCCTGGTCGACTTTCAATATTCAGAACCTGCAGAAATTACAGATTCAACTGATGCATTTCATAGCTTGGATAGTGTTTCAGGTGAGAAGAAACGTGTAGCAAGATTTGCAGGTGATTTCGAATCTGCGTCTGGACCTGATGCTGATGATTTTGCTGGAATCGAGAAATCCGAGAAGAAGGAATGTTTTGAAGTTGTACCTGCTGTCGAAGGTTCATTTCGAAGTTCTGGCGAACAGAGGCGGAGTGCTTTGTTTCACGATGCTTTCACATATCTCGAGAAATTTCTTGGCTTTTATTTGAAACAGCGGCCGCAAAAAATAGCTTTGGTCAATTACAAAGATGTCAATTTTACGGCAAGAATTAATCGCAGGGAAATTCAACTCTGTCTCAATGACGTGACAGACATTTTGATAAGCTTCGGTTTATTGCAGGAGCTGTTGCCGTCTGTTCTCGGTGGCCTTCTTTGTGACAATTCTTTGTCTTTGTATTGGCCGGCTAGAAGAATTGCCCATGATGATCAGGATAAACAATTTACACGTGAAAAGAATAATGCGATATCGTGTTTACATCAATCACCGGCTGTTTGCAGTCTAAAAACAAAGTTTCACTCTCCTTGCACATGTTCAGGAATTTTCAACGTATTCGAAAAACGCGAAGATTCGAATAGTGCAATTGCAAAAGAAAACAGAGACGTGTTAGAGTCGTATTTAAATTCAGGAGGCTTTGCTGACCTTTCTTTCATTCCAACAACGCACGCTCAGGGAGAAGTCAACGAACCAAGACCAGAAAACGACTCTTTAATTGATAAGGAAATTTCTTGGAGGAATTTAAATTGCGTAGAAAACGACATAATAACATTGCACAGCTCCAGTCCAACGTTGGAATCGAACACGAAGATTGTTTCAGATGATAATTACAACTGCGAAGAAACAAGAGAAGTTTGTTGTGAAAATTTACCACCCAAGGACCGTACATTCACTTATGATTATTTATTCTCTACTTTAACCGCAGCTCTTGTTGACAGCGAGAGTTTCAGCGAGGCTTCATCTTCAAATTTAGAAACTGCAGATGATGTTGACACAGATACAGTTCCAGATTCGTTTGTGGAATCGACATTTTTGAGTCCAGTAGACGAAGATTCGCACACAGCTTGTGAGAGTGAAGTATTTAATACACGGTTGAAGCTATCAAGTTCAGAAACACCAGAGGACAGTTTACTTGTTGCTAAAGAGTTTGATTTGGACACAGCTGTCAGCGAAAGAAGTAGGACAGATGTAACTGACGAATTCATTGTTCCATTTGAAGGCGATTTCGAGTTTACCGAGAACGAGTATTTTGTCAAATCGTTTGAATACCAGAGTGACTCAGAAGTTTCGGGTTTTTCTGAATCTACGTCCAATAGTTATGATGATGATGATGATCGATTGTTGGAATGTTTTGATGATTTAATTAAAGATTCTGATCCCAATGCTAATGACTATGATGATAATGATGATCTGAGTTACATAGACGATATAAAACGCATTACTACCGCTCTTAGACCCGAAACTGAATCTGAATTTGAGTTTGAATTTGAGTCTGAAAGTAATAGCATTGATAGCGAGCAATCTGTCGATTCAGATATGGGTCAAGGGAATAGTTTGGGCCACAAAGGCACCCTGGCTATGCCAGTCAGTGAGGACGAATTGAGAGGACTCTACGTCAAAAGCCACGGCGAATATGCCATTATAAACAAAAGACAAATTCGATTTTCTCCACTTGTGTCGGAAATATCTGTGGATAGGAGGTTGCGGATCACCCTGGAGATACCCAGCTATCAACCGAAACCTCGCAGAAGAATCGGGCATGAATCAGATGTGTTTACGAAATCGCTTGAAATACTGAACAGTAATGGTAAAGCAACTGTTAATGGTAGTCCGCTTTTGCGACGAGAAAAGTTGGTTAAAAGGCGTGTTACCAAGGATTTTAGTCCTGACCAAAAAGTTGACCGCAGCAGGCCGCAAGAATGTCCCACGATAAGTTCAGAAAAGCAGAAGGGCGGTGATTTACCAGTGCGAAATACTGCTCTAAAAACAGAATCTCCTGTTGTTGTCGATGTTGAAAGAAAAGCGGAGCTTCGAGATAAGCTGAATGGTGATGCTTCAAAGCTTTGGTGCCCAGAAAAGAAATCCACAGGCTGTCCAACGTCGGTAGTCACGGATGACGAGAATGATAATTTGAGACAACAACACGCATACTCCAACAATGCTGATCTGATTGATGTCAACAAGAAATTTCACTCAAAAGACGACAATAAAGGAGATTTAGATTGCAGGTCAGCAACCGATGCTGCTAACGAAGAGGGTGTTTTGTTGCACGAACCAAAGATAACTGCTGAGCCGTTTGAAAAGAACCACGCGGAGGAAACCGCGCGGCTGGAAAGTCCCGCGGATGAAAGAAACGTTGATTTAAGATCACCAGATCAAGTTGAAATACGCGCGGTTAAAGCCGTCGAGGTTGATAGTGCCGCGTTTAAGGATACCACAATAAGCAATGCCGTTGTTAATAAGTTACCGCAGATAATCATCGACTGTGACGAGCAAAGCCGCGCGGTAGAATCAGAGCAGCGTAACGTTGACGTTAATGAGAAGGAGATTGTAGAAACTGATAAAAGTAAGGCCAGACTTCAATGCGATGCATTGAGATCTAAATCATTGAGCAGTTTACCGAGTGTTAGGAGAAGAGAACGTTTTGAGCCACCGATGGCCTGGTTTTACAGGAACCGTTCGTCGTCAGGACATTTCGATGATTCTACAGCGACAGGTGATGTTAGCAGCAAGTATGGAGGACTCAGAAAGACGAAGAGTGAACCGAAAATCACGCGTAGAAAGCCAAGGATTATCATATCAGCAAATTTCGAGCAGAAAAAGCCTCTGAAAGAGACGAATCTGGACGAACTCATGAAATCCTTGGATGATTTGAAGTCATCGAAAACTGACGTGAGTAGCAGCGAAATGCCATGTGAAAATGTGCACGAGGTTGCTGTTAATTTCCAGACTGTTAAGCAAGATAGTAGTCAACGTGATACAGGTCTAAATGCAGTACCAAAGCCTGATTTGACAGCGGAACGAAAGTCGAAAAGTACAACCGTTTTGAATCGAAGTAGGTCGAATAAAAACAAATCGGTTTCTAAATTAGTAGAGAAATTTCAAAACAGTCCTACGAAGACAATGGGAGCAGCAAAAAGTGTGGAAGATGTGATTGGGAACAAGAATTCTGTGATGCAGAGAGCTAAATCTTGCAATTTGGAATCAACTCGAGTGAAGAATGTCAAGAATTTCAATCTAGAGAAAAATACTGTTGTAGATCAAGGTATTAGTAATGATATTAAGTCAGGAATGACTACTCGTGCTGCTGAAAAGAACAGATATCCTAATGGGATCATGGAAGGAGAGGACAAAAGTGCATTGAAAAGTCTTTGTTTTGATGAGAATGGAAAGAATTCTGCAGCTATGAGTTTAAAGCCCGATATTATCTCGCGAACAAAACAGAGCTCAGAAGCAGATAATGATGAGAAATTGGGCGAATCTGAGCCCAATTTGTCGTTGTGTGTTGGACAGAGTGTCGATGAGACATTGCAGAGCTGCGGTATGGTGGAAGAAAACAATAACATTGATAGAATTGAGAAGCCATTGAAAATGCAGAACGATAAACCATTGCCCCCTCAGATAGAGTTGTTATCGCAAACTACTGACGCTGCAAGCGAAGAAATCAAGAGAACAAGTATTTACGGTTTGTCTGTTTTTCTAAGCGAGGTTCCAAATGCCGCCACTATTGATAGCGAGGCGGTGGATTTGTCTCCGACGAAGCGAGCGGAGAATTACTGGCTGCAGAACGGTGGACCCTCGGAATCTGGACAAGAGAAACATAATAAGGACCAGGTCATCATGGATATAGATGCTGTTTTGGATGGAGCTGAGTATGTTGAAAGTGTGGATGGTATTTCAGAGCACGGGGATATTGACAATGCGGAGGACAATGCCGTTGGCAATGGTATTAATGCATCGGGAAACACGAGGGCGCGAAGCTCCTTCAGACGAGAGAAGAGGTTGAGAAAATGGCTGGAAGACAAGCAAAACCTGATGAGCATTGATAATGATTCGGGTGGATACGAAAGAAGCCTGACTGATCAATCGAAGGCGCTGAAACGGATTGCCATTGCCGAAGGAATCAACGTGAAGGGTATGAAAGATAAGAAGATAGAAAATGCCTTACTGAATAAGCTGGAATCGGAACACAAAATGACTGATTTTTTCACGCAGTTGAGATATCTGATAAACTTAGAGGACGAAGGAAATGACAAAGAAGGAGAGAATCCAACAAGAGATAGTGAACCAATGGCTATACTAAGAGAATATGAGTCTCATGTAATGCTCAGGAAAGGCATGTCACCGTTCACGTCTGAAGACGAAGGCAATGCGAGTGATGCGTTTACAGATATAACAGATGCCTCGTTTTCGGATTACACGAGAAGCAGGACATCTTTGAACAGCCTCAGTTTGAGCCAAGGATCACTGATCAAGACTCCGTGTATTTCAGAAGACCGTGTCAGCGAAAGTAGCTACGTACTGACTGGTAAACCATTGGTGGAAGAGATTGTTGTTGCTGAACGAGCTAACCAAGTGGAGGCTACGCCGGATTCGTTCTTTCCTAATGACGCAATTACCGATTTGATGACGCAAGCCGCCTCCGCAGTCAAGAACAGAAGACGGTCGAAAAGGGGGGCGAGACAGACTCCACTTGCCAATGATCAACCGAAACAGGTGCACGTGCTACCGCAAACCACAACAACAACCAAATATACCGATAGCCACGTTTTGGGGAATGACAATGAGCAAGGAATGATTTCATATCATAATAATCTTGTGCCTCAGAGTGATGAATTGGATGGAAAAAGGAAGCGTGTAGACTATGCGCTGTACGAAGATGCTCCGTGTTCACTATCGTCTGAAAGAATACAAGAGAAGCACTATCATAACCTGCGGTCAAAGTTGGTCAACAACCAACAGCCAAAACCCACTGCATCTCTGACGTCACCTACACAGAGATACTTTCCACAACGATCGAATTCTCAGAAATATCTGCCGACCCACCGATCAACACCCAACGTTGACAGCAGCAACAACAGTTTGAGTAGCTCGATGTTTGGCTCCATCGATTCTGGATTCTTACCGTCACCAGAAATCAAGGAGCTGAGGGGTTCTCCTCCACAGCGACGCATGCGAGCAGTTGATCACGCATCGCTGTCTTCGACTCCGCAGCCTCAACAGGTGTACAGAAGAGACGCGCTGTTCAGGAAGAGCACCGACAGAGCGAAACACGAGCACAGGTCAATGCCGAATCTTCACGCGAGACATAATCATTCTGAGTCTGAGAAAGCAGCAGCACTGGCTCTCGATCAGAGGGCTAAATTTCCATCAATTAACACGATTTCAAGCCAGCCAAGACGAATATCACCGAGCACTCGTTTATCGGCCTATTCAGCTAATCAATCGCCACTTCGCTCGCCCGTTCACTCGCCACTTCGTTCCCCCTACATGTCCGAACTAGAAGAGGATCACAATGATTATTTTGATTACGACACAAGCACGAGTGAAATAACTGGCTTTTTCTCCGATTCTTCCATCGATGTGGGTGGTGGTGCATTTGAAGGCTTTGACGCTGACGATGAAGACGTTTTCTATCCTCGCTCGCCCAGACGAAAGCATAATGAACAGAACTTCTCCTCGGATTTCGACGACTTCATGGCCCAGCACAGTGACGCTTCATCGGAGGAATTCTTCGTGCCGCTCAACACCAATTCCCGGGCGCACGGGCGGGAAATCTCATGCGCGTTCCCCCCATGCCGAAGGCGAGACCACGTGGACAGATCGCAGCGGACCAGCTTCACGTCTTGCATTGCCTGTTTCACGTATTACTGCAGCAAGGAATGCCGCAAGGCTCACTGGAAAGAGCACAAGAGGACGTGTTATTACGGCAGGGTTAATTACTACACCAAGGCATTGATCCGTCGGTTTGAAACGAGCAGCATTGTCAATGAACAGTTGTCTGAAATCGCCGTCAGAGGGTACGAAGATTTCGGCCGTGGGTGTGTGTTGGTCACTTTCTCTTCGCCAATGGCCGCAAAGTTCTTTCTGGTCTCCGGAACGAACTCTTTCGCGACCAAGCCTGTCTTTTCCCCGCTCAAAGATGTTGATTATGGCCGCATCACGACAAAGCACCAAGTCCTGCTTTTACAAACGCTTCACGACTACATTCCCGAGTCGGAGCTCGTTATCGATTTGACCGTGTACCTCGGAAAGCAGAACGAGGTTAGGATGACGTCACAGTCCCGTTTGAAGTCCACAGCGTTGCTGCGGTGCACGAAATTGCCTCTGAACGCGAGATTTTTGAACGAAAACTCCGGCGACCCAAGTCAGCAAAACGAATCGAGCTATGATATCAAAGTTTTCTACCTGCCTCGTAGTCAACGTCATCATTTTGTCAACGACACTGAAGCGAGGCGGTACTACTGTCGTGAGGTTTCATATGGCCTACGGCGCTACGGTGTTCAACTCAAGACCGATTATCGTGACGTTTACGACAAGCTCTGCTTGTACGTTGAAGATAACACTGAGTTTGCACCGATAACTTTGTATGGACAAGCAAATGGCAAAAATTATAAATGCATTATTTTCCCTGAAGGTTTCAATGCACATTCTAGCAGCATGGAGCTGCAAGGTAGAGGTATGCTTGTATAAGATACATGCATTGCATTATGTACATTAATGTTGTATTAGTATCATACGACATTGAATCGCGTTAATTTTAATGAATATTTAATACTCTTCGACTTTATAGGTAAGTTGTTACACCTATATACCCCATTTGTTAATATTTAGAATATTTACAAGCTAATATAGCTACACAGTCTTCGTTTATAATGAATGTTCCTCAAAGCCAAGTTATTTTTAGGGCTGTTATTGTTTATTAAGAAATTTATTTTTGTTGGGGATTTTCTTCTTACAGTAAGCCACTTAAGTATGTAATGTCATTCCCTTATTCTATTTTGTGGTGCTTGAAAACTGTGCTTGAAAAATGCTAAGCCTTTTTCATATGGTTATTCCTGTATTATTCAAAAGCTTGTTTCTGGATCCACAGAGAGCATTATTTTTAATTTTAGTTTTATAGCATTTTTTAATTTCAAACTGGTGCTCCAAATTATGTGCATGTAAGATTAATGAATTTATATTTTTAGTATATTTGAATTTCTGGTTGTAGCGTAGCCTACGAAGCTTTATAAATATATCTGCTTTTTGAATTTACAAATTGTAAGTTGTCGGGCGAAGAGTCAAGACTAATAAACCATGTTGTAATTTTTTGTATTTTTTCTGAAATGTTTCGACACCTTTTGTTTGACTTCGAGAGATGATAAATTTTGTTTCTAGCAGGCCCGAAAAGAGGTTTAGCAGTGGCGCGAAAAACAACCAAAATGGCGGACAGAATAACGAGATCTGCAGGGCGAGCTGTTGCATATGCAAAGGATAGCCCAGTAAATAATGTTGCCCAACCGTTTCGAGTTTCAAAGCGCAAACTGAAAAAGAATCTAACGTAAATATGATATTTGACATTTAGTATTTATTAGATAATGAGCTGCTTGATATAAGGCCTAAATTTTGGACCAATTTTTTTGAATGCAACGATTGATATCAAATGCAACAAATAAAATGCTGATTCATATAGCGCATTCAAAGTATTTTCTCAAATTTTTCAGGGACAAGGAAAAGGAAGAAATCAAGAAACATGAAATCTCGGTAGCTAAGCTTACTTCATTTTTTCCACAAAGTATTTTTAACTACCTATATTTTGAAGAAATCAATTCTTTGCACCGTCAATTCCCGAGCTATCTGTTGGTTCGATTTGTTGGTGGATAAATTGAGTCAGACAGTTTCTTCACAACCCATCACATGCAAAGTCAAGCATTTTATCTATCTATCAATTACTATGCAAGCCCCATTAATGAGTTGGGTATTACACACATAACTCAACACAAAACATTTTATCTGTACAATGTATGAAGTTACATGTAACAAGTGCATCTAAATATCATTTTGAAGGGGACCCAGTTCAGGTATCGACTGAGAAGCGTAAAAGCAATTCTGAATCAATTGCACAGCAATGAGGATGCAAGTCCAAAATCAGAAGGGAAAAAAAGAAATAAACAAAGAAGAAGAAGCAGTATGAAAAGAGCTGGAAGAAAATCTATCCTTCAATCCACGTTGATTCAAAATGCAAAGCTGGCAGACGAGAAAGAAAAGGCACCTTCCACACAGCCAACTGAGGTAATTTGCGAAAATTAGTAATGATTATAATAGTAAGATTTGTTTGATCTTGATGCTTCTGAATTTTTTCAACAACTAATTGAAATAAGATAGGCAATCAAAGAGATTGCAAGTGGAAATGAGCACGTGTGTTCTCAAGGAGCCTTGTTTTTGTTAAAGGTTGATTGATATCTTTGGCTGACTTGATGTTAACAAAATTGGAAATTTTATATCTTGTGATTAATATTGATGGTGAGACATCTTTTTTTATTAGGAAACTTCTACTCGGAACACTGAAAATGTCCCGGAAGAAAAAAGCATAGCAGAGGCAGTTACCATGCAGGAGACCAGCATTGCTCAAGCATCCACAAGTGAAAACTCGGAAAATAAAGAAAGAACTGCATTGGAAACCAACATTGTTGAAGATAATGTTCACAGTGAGCTAACTATTGTGAACTGCTAATTGTTTTTATTTTGAATCATATTGTTTTGATGGAATGGCCATTTGCTTATGTACTTTCTAAAGTATTCATTCATGTCATGTTTTAGCACTGCCTGTATCCATGGAAGTATCGATGAACAATAACAAAGAAACAGAAGAAGAACAGAAGGAAGCGTTAGAGAAAAGGTCATATTTGTTTTATAGCTTCAACTCCTTAACCTTATGATTTGTGTTATCATGATAAAAATTAAATCATTCTGAAATTCATTTCTTACACCAATATTTTAATATTAACTTTATTTTTATATTTTGTTTTTTAGGCAAATAATGTTGGACACTTTAAAACAGTAAGCTTTTGGTATTTTCTTTTATTTATTTGTTGCTGTAATGCTGCAAACATAACTACTATTTACTTGCAAATTGGGTTGACGCTTTGACCTGAAAACATTTCAGATTACAAAATGAACAAATCGAATGGGCAAACCTTCTAAAGAAACACCAATCTGAACTGTCTCAACAAGAGCTGTAAGTTAATTAATCTAAATTTTCATTCTTTTGTATTTCATCTGGTTTTATGACCTTTTAGCTCAAGTTTTTATAGAGTTATTGTTATTTTAGATCATCAAATTGTATGACAGATGGAGAAGAGTTTTTGTCGAATGATCAGCGTAAATTCTTGGAAAGTGGAATCAATGTCGATGAATTTGTTGACAAGTTACAGAATCAAGCTGATGATTTCTATGGAGCTGTGAGTTATAATTAAATGCATTCATCTTTCCATGATCTAATCTATTTTGTTGCTTTTTGCTTGAAATAATTCAAAAATTAGCTGCTAACGTAAGGCACTTCTTTCTTTTTGTTCAACTTGGTTTCTGAATTGTTTCAATGTACTCTTTATTTTAATGTAAATTTTTAATGTACAGTTGTTCAAAGATTTGAATGCTTGATTTTCCAGGCAGACTATATTGCCCATTTTGTTGCAAAGTTGGATTCGTTGAAAGAAAATGCTATCAGACATCTGAAACTCCAGACTGAGAAATTAGGTTTGTTTGAATTTGGTATCTTTGTGGAAAGAGAACCTTGATATGTGGTAAATTCTCAAGTAAACCCCGTGATTGAATAAGCCCCTCACTTAAAAATTAGGGGGGGGGCTTAAGTCCCTATGAGAGAGAGCCAATATTCAGGGAAAAAAAATTAGAAACCCTTTCCTATTGAGTAAAATGAGCGAAACATAGCTATTTTAAGTTTTAGTGTAACAATTGTTTGGGGAGCTAAAGTGTGCATGCACTTTAACATTGTTACATGTTACATTGTAACATCAAATGCAATATCTGTATTTGCCCATTTTAGATTAAATTGATATTTTTTCGCTTTTCGCGGTGAACGCAAGCAACATGAAACATTTCATCAATAAATATTCTTCTTTACATGGAGTTATTTTGCATAGGTTGTCTATATCATATGTTGTCTATATCATATGTTGTCTTTGTTCTAAGTAGAATTCACTAACAAAGCATATATTTTCTTTTCAGCCAAGCAAGAGTTTGAAAGTGATTGTAGTCTCGAAACTCCGCGAAGGTTGATAACAAAAATAACCAAATTAGGCGCAGACTGAAGATTTATCCACCCATGGTGTTCAAACGCGGTTATTGCCTTGCAAATGGCGGTATTGTTAATGATAATTTTGATGTAGCTATGCTTTTTAGCTACGCTACATCAATAGTCTGCTGCTATTATAAGTGAAATACCATGCGAAAACGCATGATAGAATGTCAGGGAATCTCATAATATAACAAAACCTTGTATACCAGAATTTTCCTGGTTTCTTAATCCAGTGTAACAATTAATTTTCCCAGCCATTTTCTCCCTGCATTCACTTTCGATTATGACTCAATATACGTCATTTAATTTCTAATGCGTTTAAGTAGTTGAAGCTTTTGATTATTCATTTCTGGTTTTACAAACATTTTAATCTTCTTAATTTGATAATTGCAGCGGCATTGGTAGTCTTAAATGTATGCAATTTCGATTAACGGATGCCTATTTATATGTAAGTACCATCACTAAGACTGTATCTTCTAATTATGAACATTGCATGCGCTATAAAATACATCTTTGCATGAAACGAAGATGTTTATTACAAGCCATATTTCACAACAAACTAGTTTTATTTTCTGTAAATATCTCGATAAAACCTTCATTATTATTATAAGTAGAAAGTCAAATCTCCTTGTTTTAGCAATCAGGAGATTTCAATGCAAATGTTGTCAACTTTTTTGCCTTTTCTAATCCTTTGGGTGAAGGGTGACGAGCTGATCATAAAATGATATTTTTCGCTCATTTCATCAAAAGTTTCCGATCAAGAACGTTGGGTCCAACAAGTGGGATACATATCCCAAGATATTTTGTGCTTTTCGAATATTCTTTTGAAGTTTATTGATATTTTTTATTGAGCTTCCTTCTCCGTAAAGCCCCGCTCTGGGGCATCGAAATTAAATGAGCCCCCCACGGGCTCAACAGAGCTTTCACGGTATGCGCACGTCACCACAGAATAGGGATGTGTGACGTCACGAAGATTTCTGCTTTTGCTCTTGGTCTGCTCAGTGGGGCATGGCCTGAATAAGTGTATGTAACAGGGTTGCCATTTGGGATTTTTCAATCCCAAATTTCACAAAATTGGGATTGTGTGAAGGCCTGTGGGATTGAAAATTTTGTCTGGGATTAGAGGCAGATTCTGGGATTAAATTGGGATTGTTTACAAAATTACCAAGAAAAAAAAAGAAAACGATTTTTTAAGGAGAAAGTAAGTCGAATTGTGATTGCCTGTGGATGTGAAATCGTGACAGGAAATTTCCATTCCACTGAGATTTCCTGATTCGTAATTTTAGGTGCGTTGTTGATATGCCCCTGGTTGGAAAACATGCTAATTTTCGCGGACACGTCGTAGCGAGCAAACGCAAAGTGTGGGCTGCGACTGGCGAGCGAAGACATTTTTGGTGCGAGCAACAGCAGTTGTTTTAAACAAAATACTACCAACAAATACTTTGTTTTGGCACGGAAAATTTTTTAAGGTGCGAGCAAAATTGGTCAGAAGCTGCGACTCAAAACTACTGAAGAGCAGCGTCATTGCGAGAATTTGCATGTTTTCCAATCTGGGATATGCCTTTGATTTCAACCCCTGTAAGCAATGCAGTGAGAGAATATTTTCTCATGTTGCATGCATCAAAACCAAGCAACGCAATAGGTTGAGTTTAAAAATGTTGGATGCAATACTACGAGTAAGAACCTCTTTGTTATTGGATGAAAAATGCTGCAAAGAATTCGTAGTTACCAGCAAAATGCTTCATCAATTTAATTCTGTTACACTGTATTCCCAGGAAGAAAATGATGATCGTGAATATGACATTTCAGCATTGAACTCCTTGAACTAATTATATACTATGATAATTTTTTTTACTATAAGAGGCTTGATGATAAATCTTTATACGACTTTTGATGCTACATTTGTTCCAACCCTCCCGATATGACCAGGAGACTCCCGATTTCAAAGGTCCCAACCTCCCGACAATTAAAAAATCCTCCCGACTTTTGAAAAAACTTATAATAAAAATAAAAATTGGTATGAAATAAAGAAGAATCAAGATCGCTGTCAACAGTGCAACCTTTTCATAACGGACAAAACGATTCTATGTGATTTAAATCAAAACATTAGAATAGTTACGACTACGACATCGGATAAAGCCAGGCGCCAAACTTTGGAATTTTATTACTCAATGCTCTTCGTAACAAATTCTTTTAATTGTCAAAACTATTAGAATTGTCAACGCTGGGGGGCTCGGAGCGCCCCAGACCCCCAGCTCTAATTTTTCGCTCGTTCCGCTCGCGATGTCTCCCGCTTTATCTTCTCTCCAGGTTGGAAAGTATGGATGATATATATTATGTTGGTTTTGTTATTCTGCTTACTTTTTCGCATCTCTGCTAAGAAAGCAGCTGCGGAGGAGCAATAAACAATCAGAAACTGTGTCTCTGCGGCGGAGACGATCGAGAATAATCTGGGATTGATTTGGGATTGTCCGGTTCTAAAATTGGGACTGGGCCCAAATTTTCATCTGGCAACCCTGGTATGTAAATGCACGACTTTCCCATTTAAAAGTTGTTGAATTGGCGAAGAGAAGCTTCCATACTGGCAGTTTCTGGAGTTAAACAGAAGCTAAATGCCTTGCTAATAGTTTTGCCATATAATGGACATATCATTACTGAGTATAGGTCCACATATTTGTCGCTAAACATTTATCTTGGATACTTTTATGAATAAGGAACTGGCACTGGTGAACGAGGTGGTGAATGTACCTACCGATAGCATTTTATTGTTGGAGATTATTCAGACAAAAGACCCAAATTAGTGTGATTTGTTTCCTGTTTTACTTGCCTTTTGCCTCAATTAAAGCAATGGAAGTTCGTTGATTTTATTGAGATGCACGGAAAACCTTTGAATGTGTTATTTATTGTTGAAAATCAGATTTTATACTGCTTTGCCAGAGTTTAGGCCTATGTTATGGGCCAGACGCAAGGGAAATCCACGACAGCATCGAAACTTTCTAAGTCTAAAACAATAAAAACAAAGAATGGAAGTGATATTTCTATGTCAACAGAGAGTTTGTCGGATGACTCAAAAACACCAAAAGGTAATTATTTGATAAATATCAATTTTTTTGAATTATATGGTCTGAATCTATCGATTAATTGAGTTCATGTTCAGAAGAGCTTGGCATTCCTTTCTAGAAAATTATAGTCCAATGCTAAGACCCTAATCCTGTGTTAGCTTGTGTCCTGTCCACAAGTTCAGAAAGTGTTGTGTCGTCTTAAAAGGAGAACTTATTATTAAATGCACGTTGCTTTTAAGGCTACAAAGCTTTAAGTCAAACATGGTATGAATAAAATGTCAATTGAATTATTTATAGAAAATGGCAGCACTGCAGTCAGATAATTATAATAGGTCACATCTTCCCTGCCATTTAATAAAGTTTAAAAACAGTATCCTTTAATTGATTTTTATCTTTCATTGCAGATTTTATGGCACATAGGCCATTGCCAGCCATTCCACCACTTGAATCAGATGTAGTCTCCATTGCTCCGACATCCGAGCCTGAGCAACAAGAATTTGATGCAAATGAAACTAATCTGTTTCTTGTTCAACATGATTTTGAAGCAACGGACAAGACAACCCTGACAATAACTAAAAATGAAATTGTCAAAGTCCTTGACCCTGACATGAAAGATGATTGGTGTCAAGTGAGAAACAAGAGTGGTAATGTTGGTTGGGTGCCAACATCATACCTGGTAGAAAACCACAGTCTCAGCCGGTTCGATTGGTACCATGGAAAAATATCTCGCAACAGGGCTGAATACCTTCTTAGCAGTGGCATTAACGGCAGCTTTCTCATACGTGAGAGTGAAAGTAGTATTGGACAATATTCCCTGTCGGTCAGGTACGAAGGTAGGGTGTATCATTATCGTGTCAATAATGACCAAGATGGTAGTCTGTTTGTCCAAGAGGGTATCAAGTTCACATCAATACCTGAGCTAGTCGCATATCACAATCAAGAATCTGGCGGCTTGATCACTTGTCTTCGATATGCTGCCCCCAAACTGGATAAACCCCCACTTTACTCCATGTCACCTGCCTCTGACCAGTGGGAGATTCCAAGGCAAGAAATCACCATCAGCCAGAAACTTGGAGGAGGGCAATATGGTGAAGTGTACAAAGCAGAGTACAGGAAGTTTCAACGTACAGTTGCTGTCAAAACATTAAAAGTATATGCATATATGTATATAGTTTCATATTTTCCAGAGGACTAGCTGCTATTGCAAGCACTTCTTGAGCACTGACACCTTGCTTTCAACTTGCAGGAGGATGCAACGGATGTGAAGGAGTTTCTCAAAGAAGCAAACGTCATGAAACACATTAGACATCCCAATTTGGTTCAGTTGATAGGCGTTTGCACGCAAGAGCGACCTATCTACATCATAACAGAATACATGGAACGGGGGAATCTGCTTGACTACTTGAGAAGTCCTTCCAGCAAAGACATTCCAGCCACAACACTGCTCTACATGGCCACACAAGTCGCAGGTGCCATGCAATATTTGGAAGAGCTCAACTTCATTCATAGGTATTCCTATTCTCACTACAAGCAAAGTCAACAATATTCTAATTTTTCATTATGTGGAAAGAAGTGAAGTATTTTATCTAGATTCTTGTCTCTTGTAGGGATCTAGCAGCAAGAAACTGCCTTGTTGGTGAGAACCATCTGATAAAAGTTGCAGATTTCGGCCTGGCTCGCAATCTGATGTCCGATTATTACAAGGCTCATGCCGGTGCTAAATTCCCCATCAAGTGGACTGCACCAGAAGCACTTGCATACAATAAGTTCTCTTGCAAATCTGACGTATGGGGTATGTACTTTCAAGCCCTTTAGAGCTAAACTGCTGTTTTATCAGAAATTTGCTGATTGTCAGAAAATTAATATCTTTTGTTTACATTCAGTTCTAGCTAATCTCTTTATCTTATTCATAGTCTTTAAGAAACAAAAATGTTTATCAAATTTTTGTCGGAAAATCTAAATTTCTCGCCCCCCCCCCCCTCTATATAATTTCCTATCTACGCCATTGGGTGCTTTGCTTGGTTATTTCTTAGGAGATCCATCTCAAGAGTTCACAGGTCATCTTGTTAGGTTATGGTTGAATTGTGGTCTTTGATCTCTTGACTTGCCTCTGCAACATAATTTGCAAATCAATATTGTCTACTGAGCACAAATCTTATTTAACTGATCATTGCAAGAATTGTTTATTGTATTGCGATGCCAAACCCTCGTGACTTATGCTCCAGCATACTACTACAATTGATAATTTGTTTCCTTTGGCATTTGAACTGTCTCCGAGACACCCAAGCCAAAAGGCCACATGGTCCACCGAGCAGAAATCTGATTAACTCTGATGTTGTAAACACGTAATGTAGTTCTTTGAACAAAAATACAAACGTCCATTAATTGATTCAACAGTCTGCTGCGATAGGTTTATATGCCAATTTTCTTGTTGGTAGGATGATTTATCACTGTATTTCCTACTTTTCTTTGCAGCATTTGGTATTTTGATGTGGGAGATAGCCACCTACGGGATGTCACCATATCCTGGACGAGACCTGAACCACGTGTATTCATTTCTGGAAACAGGCAGCCGATTGGATCGACCCGAGGGATGCCCGAAGCCAGCCTACGAACTCATGCTTAAATGTGAGTCATTTTTTTGTCTTCTTAAAGACATATTGTCATACATATTGTCAGACATACATATTGTTATTGCGTGTTTTCTGAAAATACCCCCGATTTGAAGTTATTGCGCGCGCGTATTTTAACATACCGACCGTAAATCCTCGAATAAGGCCTCGGCGGTTTATTTGCAAAAACGAAATTTTAGTCTGATTATTGTTCAATATTAAGCAAAATAAAAGCTATACGATGCAGCCAATCAATGAGGTTATTTGTTTAAACTTGTTGCTACAGTAAGGCTCCGTAAATAAAAAACAACTTGTAAGAAACTTTCAGGCTCGTATTTTCAAAATAACAATGGGAAAACAATAGGAAACCCTTGTAAACAAAAGGGCTCAATCTGGAAAACCTGTTTCTTAATTGCGGGGCCTTACTGTATTTGTACTACATTCACTAAACAACTTCAATGTCTGGAGACTTGGGCTCAATATCCTTTCAAATTATTATCAGGATGGGGGCTTATTCGAGGGGAGGGTTTATTTGGAGGTGGGGGCTTATTCGAGGATGTACGGTATAGATTTACACACGGAAATGCGCATGTGCGCCAACTCTATTCCGTAGGTAATTTAAGACTTTCTCAACTTACTTCCTGAACAATCCCTAGTTTTATCTTCTGCCGTAGTAATGCAAGAACTCTATTCTTTATGATACTAAAATGATACTGGTGTTGCTAAACAACTTGGGGCATCAGTTAGGTGTATTAGACCTTTTGAAATTGAGGCATCCATACTCGAACTCGTGTGTGCACGAGAATCGAACCGCATTCTTCTAATATATATTTAATACGCATTTCGCTAGCTATTACTAGGATGTTACCAACATATTACTATGTATTAATATGATATTACTAGCAGGAATTTTTTTTATTTTTGTAAAGGAAAATCTCTTTCGTTGATTTTTAGGCTGGGATTGGGAGCCAACTGCTAGACCAGACTTTTCCAGCATCCACAGTGAACTGAACACCATGTTCTCGACCTCTAACGTTGAAGATGGTAAGAACACGTTTTCTGCTCTTTAACACTCTGAATTGAATCGATTTACCACTTGATGCTTGACATTATTTCATCGATACCAACATTTCCTGGTTAATTTCAATTGTAGAAGTGGCCGATACGTTGCGACGAGAACAAGACATTCTCAAAGGCTACAGTGAAATGATGTTCGCGAAGCAACAGAAATCAAAACCGACAGACAAACCCCAACAGACCACAGATACCATAGAAGCCACCGGCCGCAGAAACAAGCCCAGGCCGCCTAGAGACAGGCCACCGGCGCCTCCGCACAGCAAAGATACGGATGCTGAAATTCGACCGCCCATGCCTATACCGACCCGGCCGCTGGCTGCGCCAAATAAGCAACCGGAGAAGCATTCAGCTAATAAGACAAATAATGACGTTAAAGATGATAACAAAGTCAGGGACCGACCTCAAATGCCTTTGCCCTCCACGGTACCCGGCAAGCTGCAAAACGAACCAGAATCGGGTAAAAGTGAAGCGGACGAGGTCAGAAGCCGGTCCGAATCAGTCGGTAAAATATCCATGGATCAACTGGCTCGCGGTTTGAGCAGCTTGAAGACAATCAAAGCCCCATATGCGAATCACGCGCCTGCTCCTCCAACCCACGCGTCTGCTCTTCCAACCCAACCACCTGTTCTTCCAACCCACGCGCCTGCTCTTCCAACCCAACCGCCTGCTCTTCCAACCCACGCGTCTGCTCTTCCTATCCACGCTCCTTCTCTTCCAATCCACGATGCTGTGAAGAATAACATCACGAGAAAGCAATCTGATGCTAGCGGATCGGCCAGACCGCCCAGACCACTTGGTATGATTGGCGAGAAGATTATCATTAAACCTGGCGAAGGAAGTGACAGGCAGGCACCTAAACGCCCCGCTCCTCCGAAAAATTCTCAACCACCACAACAACAACAGCAACAGGTGCCGCCAGTAATGACGTCACAGAATGCTGAAAATAAGATGAAAGTGCCACAGGAGAATCAGGAATTTTTGAACGAAGAAAGGTTGCCCAAGCCAGTGCCAGCCCCGCGAAGAACTGTGAAAAAGGTGGGTGAAAGTAAGGCGGTTATTGCGAATGCATTGAACGCCGTGATACCACAACACCAAGATGGCAATGCATCCAAGAAACCATTCCGCCCTCCTAAGAAGCCGTCGATCTCATCGCAGCAACGGCACGGAATTGAGGCTGTTAAACACGGAGTTGAGGCTGTTAAGCCGCTGATACCGAAAGGCAAACCACAATTAAGCCATAAGGTCACCAAGTCGTCTTCGCACCACCAACTGAAGGTGATCAGCGTAGACATGAACAATTTAAAAGCCGACCTCGTTCCCGTGGCAGAGCGGATGCAAGACGTTTACAGATCGGCCTGTGATGTTATCACCCTTGCAGACGCGCGGTGCTCCGCGAATCTCAACGCGAAAGCGGTGGATTGCGCTGACGTTGGAACGGTGCTGCTCGACGCACTGTCTTCGTATCGAGACTCGTTGGGACCGGTGCGGCGCATGCGCGTGAATCGACATATCAGCAATATCGAGGATAGTTGCAACGAGTTGAAGAACCTGACTGGGGACTTGTCCGAAGTTGTAACGACTGTCGAGATGTCGCGGCTTACGAAAGTGATCAGTTCGTTTATCGATTGTCTAGAAACCCTGTCCAATTGTATACACGAATTATGAGGCATTCTCGCTCAGCAATGCAAGTGAATCAAACCAATAAGGTATCCATATATGAAGCACCTGTTGAACCAATACAACGCAGCGAATCTCTGCATAGCGCCTTTTATAGTGACACAGATTGAATTATATTTATAAATTAACGTTCAATTGCACAATGTTTATTTGAACACCCGGTAATTATCAGCAATGAAGAATATATCTTGCAAGATTTTAGTGGATGTCATGTTGTGTGACCCACACCACACGTGTTTATGGGCATTCTTGCTCCAAATAATTGCAAACTATTAAGTGCTTAGTAAGTGCTTGCCGATGAATAAGGACGACCCTTGGAAAACCTTTTCATCTTCCGATCCATTGCTTCATCTTCAAGATTAATTTGTTTTTACTTTGTTTCATATTTACACTTTATTGTTTTTCATTGTTCGTTATTTTCATGTGTCCATTTTGTTTTAATTCGGCTGACATGAAATTTGGGTAAACAATTATAGACCGTTTCGATATTTTATAACAATTATTGCATGTAATTTTGATATATAACAATCTAGATGTATAATGAATCCAAGTTGTATGATAAGAATGGCAAGATTTCTTTTTCTTTGTCATCTCAATAGGGGTCTCCATATAAGATATATTTACGCATCTTTAATCTTGTTCCTCCCACCCATTCCCGTTCTGCACTGACACAAGAGCAAATTGAAACAGAATATGTCAACACGCCTCATTAAGTGAACCACGCTGCAGCAAATCTGGCCGGAGAACAGGATGCTTTCTCACACACACCGCACTTTCTTTCTTTCTGGTGCATGCACCCAGGTGCACGTGTATGAGACACAATCTGCATGACAAAGCACAGGGAAACAAAGTATTTACCTTCCACTTTAATTTGAATTGAATCGCTTGAGCTGTGGTGACAACAACACGTGGTGAAGTACAGAGTTTTCAATTTATGCCACCGAATAAGATGTAAGTTGTGGACTCTGCTTATTATTTGTTACTTTATCTATATAGAGAGTATTTCTATAAACAACCATGTCTTGAATGGTTGTTACAGTACAAGACACCCACTTTGCAGGATAGGTTTTTTGTAGATATACAAGTTTTAATGCTAGAAATGATTAATTAATTCCAGGGATGTGGATGAGGAAAACTTGCGGTCACGGATCCAAGAGCAGGTTGCGTTTGAAGAACGAGCATTCAGACATGTGGAGAAACTTGCTTTAGCAAACTCTGTGACCAAGGAAGATTTTGAAATTGTGGTGAGGAACGAGACTTTTTGCAGTAAAAGGGGCACTTTATGTTGGTATTTTAATTTGGCCCCCTTGAAGCCCCCCCAGCTTTGATGGCCCTGGTTTATATGAAAATTTTTTACTAATACCCCCAAAATTGTTTAATGCCCCATTATTAAAGAATATAATGTTTCTTTTTAAATCAGACATCTGATTTCACTTTAAAAAACAATTTACAGTAGCAGGGACATAGGAAGCATTTTAAACTTGGGGGGCACGACACTTTAAGGACATTTTTGCCGCTAGAGGAGCACTTTCCAATACGTTGGATTTGCGAGTGAATACTGTGGTACAAAGCAAAAATGGTGCAAAGTTTCAATGGCAGAGTGTTTTCATTTCATAACATAACCAAATGAATATAAATCAGAATTGAAGTGCAACCAAAAGAAGAAAAATTAAAAATTATTTTTGGCCATAGAACAGGGCACTTTGTGAAACAAAAAGGGCACTTTTTGTTTATTTCAAAATCTTGGGGGGACACGTGCCCCCAGTGCCCCCCCCCTCGGTTCCTACGTCTCTGTACAGTAGTTGTTTTATATACTGATGCATTTTTACTTTCCAAGATCAATGAAATTATGCCTGGTCACTATGCTGACATCATTGAAGAAAGATCAATTTCAAAGCTCTGTGGATATCCATTGTGCTCGAACAAAATTGTCAAGGTATAAAGTCAAAAATATTTCACATGCATAAATAGAATTTAGGTGATTGACTTATTACATTTTTGAATTGAATGGGAGAATGTTATCATTCCAGGCACCAAAGCAAAATTTTCACATCTCAATGAAGTATAATAAAATTTATGATATTACAGAAAGAAAGGTATTCATGCTCTTGTATTCACACTAGGATTATTCAGGATTTGCATTGAAGAAGAATTTTTTATTAGAAATATAATTGGTTTTATGTACAAAGCTAATTGATATTTTCTATATTTTAGCGCTTCTGCAGTAATACCTGTTTTAAGGCAAGCAAGTGCATTGAATCCCAAATTCCTGCTGACCCCCTTTGGATGCGCAGTGGCAAGTAAGGTCCTCATGCTTTACTTTGCAGACACAGTATTAACTTTGGAACAATATAGACTCTTTTTTATCCCCGAATGGCCAGAAAGCTTTGTTATTCAATTACGCATTTTCACCAGACCAATCTGTGAATGTCTTGCATTCATTCAGCCATTGGTATAATTTTGTATGATTTTTTAATTTTTTGGTCTTTTGTTATAGGTTTGCTCAAATTGTATTTTTAGAGGACAGTCCTAAAGATGAGACATCAATAGATAATTCAAGGTAGCTCAAGGAATTTAATTTACCAATTCAGGAAATTTCATTATTCATACTTATACTTGGTTTATTCTCTTTTATTGTTTACCCAACAACTATCAATTCATTTATTTCACAATTTAGAGCATGAAATTTAATCATTTGGTATTTATTAGACATCTTAAGCAAGTTTAGGTATTGAAGCTTATTTTGGGTATTTTTCCTGCAGCGATGAAGCACCAGACATAAACATTTCCCAAGAAGATATCACTGAGAAATCGACAGAAAAAATATCTACTGCAAATAAAAAGGAATCAGCTTCACTTCACAGTGATCTGGATCACACAGTCACTTGTAAAGTGATGCAGAGTGACTCCATGGCAACAAGATCTGCTTGCTTGATTGAAGCACAGGAACAACGGGTCCAACAATCAGAGACAATCGACATTGGCCAGCTTTGCACATGTTTTGAAGAATGGTGCACAATAGAAACATTCAAATACTTTAATGCCAAGGAAAGAGAGAGATTAATGTCAGAATTAACTCGAGACAAATCCAATGATTCAAGTCAAACTCAAGATGCTTGCTTAAATGATAGAAGTTTGTTCATGAAAAGATTCCTGCATGATAATGAAGAGTGGAGATCTGAAGTCAGCAGACAGAGAAGTAATAGTGGTAAACTCAAGGTAACGTGTTTCAGAATAATACTCTTTTTCTTCCTAAGAATGCTCTTGTGGTGCAGTGTTGCTATTTTTCTTGCCCCCTCTCAAAGATCCCCTATCCAGATAGTTATTTGCAAGAATATTGAGGCCAAGTGTCAAGACATTTAAGTTTAATGTACTACAACTAGCAGCAAGTTTAAGCTAATAATTTTATCAATTAAATGCATACTATAGCTTTTATAAAGCCCAGTAGTGAGTAAAGGTCGAGTTAGAATTTTTAATGGTCATAATTTTTTGCTCTTTCACCACAGTTTCTTTTTACAACAATTTGATTCAGGGATATATTTGTTTTAGATTACGAAAGCATTTGTCTCTCCTCCTGTTGATTCGAGATCTCAGCAAGCCATAAGACAAAGAATTGTGTCTCAAAAGTTGAGGAATGGGTAAGCTCAGAAACCTATTGTTATTTTCATTATTTCATTTTATGTAATAAATATACTTTATAATTGTTACCTGAAAGTCTTAATGTTTTTTCTTCAATAGGTTCTCTGAAGTTTTCTCAGAGCTTTCACTATCACTTGCAGATGTTGAACTTGATCTTGCTGCTTTAGTGAAAACGTTCAGGTAAGTTTTGCAAGAAGATTGTCCACTCTAGTTACTTCAAGATTGTATTATTGTATTACATTATCCTATTTTAATCAAACGATGTTTAGAAAGTCTCTGCTTTTGTCAAGTATATTCACTTGGTATTTTCCCAACAGCTTTAAATAGGTTTGTTTGGGCAATAAGCTTGATTTGAATTTATCTGTATATGTAATAGAGCTTTAAACATGAAGGTGCTGAATTTTATTTTTTAATATTTTTTATTCTTCAGATTTACAAGTCAAAACATATCATTAAGAGCAAAAGAATGGAAACTAATTGCGTCTGTTTTACTTCAGAGGTATGTGGCAATTAATAAATATTGAAAAAACTTGTTTCCTGCGGTAAGATGTTTGTTACAGACAGCCGTATTTATGTGAAGATAAATTGCTAGAAATTTTCTTTTCTCATTTTTGATTAAACAGTAAATATTATACACACTGGACTAGATGTTCTTCAATGTTGCATTGGGATGCCATATTTTCTTCCAGGATGGCGGTAGAGGATGAATTCATTTCCTCACTGTTGAGTAAAAGAACAATTGAAACTTGTGAATTTTTTAATTCTTGCAATGTTGACGAAGAGCAGCTTGCAAAGTTGCTGAATGTCTTGCAAAGAAATGACCACGGACTTGAGCCACAGAATAATGATGTTTCTTTGACAAATGAGGTTAGTAGTTATGATAATGATTCTCTTGACTAAAAATTGTTCATTGAGGACTATTTTTAGTTCCTGGGAGGTATATATTATTCACACCAACATTCAACAAAGCTTTGCACTGTCAGTAATTCATGAAATACTCCTTCGAGAGTGTTTTATGAAGACATTAGGCATTGTGCAATTTGTACATGTGACTGCTTTAACACTTGCAAGAGCCAGAATGCAGTTTATCAAAGCCTGGAAAGATCGTACTCAAGTGTAATCAGATACTCAAGTGTTGGTTCAGCATGGATTCCTGCTTCAACTGCTGCACTCTACATCTCTGCATTTCTCGTTATGGCATAAAAAACCATGAGATAAAATAGTATAAAACAATTTACTGAAATACAATAGATTGGATTTTTCCACAGATTTTATGGATACACATTGATTTGATTTAAAAACATAAAATTTTCAATTTAAATCTTGTCTGGCAAAATCACACACAAATTCATTGAATTTTATCACACAAACTCCTCCAAGTGGATAACAATGGGCAACTTTAAGTGCCTTTGTAGCAGTTTTGTATATTTCATCAATATTTTTCAGCATTTTAAATTAGTTTGATCTATTGCTATCCTTCTTTCTACATGTTGACCCTTTTAAAGGCTCTACATTATCAACTTGAATATATTCAAAAAGATTTACTAGTGTACTAATGGTGTTTATGTCAGAGGAGCTATTAGCCTTCGGTTTGTTGCTTCTGTTTATAAGCAAGGCATTGAAACCAGCCTTAATGGCCGATTTATAATCACATTCCACACTATCCCCAATGTGCAGTGCCTCATTGGGCTTTATCTCTCCCCCTATTAGCATGAGCATTGTCTCAAATATCCTTTTATCAGGTTTTGCAATTCCAACTGATCTTGAACTAAGCACCAGATCAAAGTATTGCCTTATGTTTAGCTGCTCGAGCAGGAGGTCCAGTCTCTCATCAAAGTTCGATATTACTCCAAGCTTGATGTCGTTCCGGCTTTTCAGTGTCTTCAACACATGCTGCACCTCTGGGTACAATTCATAGTTTGTTTTGGTACAGTAGTCTGTGTAAAGTTGGTTTGATATGCTTTTCATTATGCCAATGTCCCTGAGTCCAAGGCTGAAAAA
The DNA here is from genome assembly GCA_013076295.1 of Sanderia malayensis. Classification (NCBI taxonomy): domain Eukaryota; kingdom Metazoa; phylum Cnidaria; class Scyphozoa; order Semaeostomeae; family Pelagiidae; genus Sanderia; species Sanderia malayensis. The sequence continues at coordinate 1,426,241 of RQOL01000828.1, forward strand.
TACACGATGCACAACTTCGTACCACCATTTCTCTGCTGCGATTTGGTTGTGGTATCCGAAATTTGGCATCAGCTTCGACACAACTTTGTATGCTTGAATGAAAGCATTTTCGGTAGCATCTTCCTCAAAAATCTTGCCTGTTGCACCATAATATTTATTTGCTACCATAGCATAATGATTGCCAACAGACCCTCGTATTCTGAGTAAAGTATTTGAAACGTCAAATGTTATCAACTTGAGCTTCATCGTCTAAAACGTTGTCCTATTCAGCTGGGATACTAAACTGAATCAATATCGGATCGCAGATTTTTGGCGACTCCTTTTCAAACTGTAAAGTCAAAAAATATAACTTTTAAGCAAAAATCTGTTAATTTTTTTCTGAAATCTTTGCAAAATTGCGTCATTGATAGTGTCCATGTAAAGTCAGTGTGTGATTTGTTTTGAGTAGTGGGCCTATAAAAAAAATCACTGCATGCCATGCAGACACAACAACAACAACATAATTAATTTGCTTTGCAGCCCAACCCATGAGCCCAACTAGATGCTACCATCCCTTTTCCAAACATGTTCAAAGCTTGTCTTTGTTTTGTAGTTGTTTTGTTACTAGCGATGTTTTAGTGAGAATGCAACACTTTGTGGATACGTAGACGTCTTTGACAACAACCTTGATACATGACGAATGACTATCATCTTTTCTTTTGACGGCAGAAGGTTTGCCAATTGCAACATGAGGTTAGGAGATGTCTGTAGCAGCACAACCACTTCGTACAATGTCTTTTCATCATCAAATCTGCAATACAATGCATTGAACGCCTATAACTTATCTCTTGCTGACTGGCACTTTTCAAAGGTGACTTTGTCTGTTTTACAGGGTTCAAAGATTGTTTCATATAGTAAAATTTCGCTAATTTTTGGTGAAGGCGGGGGTCTTCAATTGTAGGAGTTTATTTTAGCCCGGGTGGGGCAGGCGCTAGAAAACTTATTTGGGGTGTATAATGCCTGGCTGCTGAGTTGATATCTTAGTTTATGCTCACCAATTAGGTTTGCCGATTGAGCAATACAAAATGCTAATTTTGCCGAGTAGAATTCTAAATTTTGTTCTCTTTAGGAGCCGTCACACCCCTCCCCACACCCCTCCCCACACCCCCTCGCTCCTGGACCGCGTACTGACTGCCACCTGGTAATCCGAGCCACTCTTCCTTGCTTGGTTCACCCACCACTGGTTCCACAGTACGCCAGTCTCTCTTCAGATCTTTTTAAGATATGCGGGTGCTATTAGAGACGTGCGGTATATTGCAATCTATTCCAACCATCCTGAAGCACATGGAGTTACCTTATGTATACCTACCCTGTATCGGCTATGCTTGGTAGACATGACGTAACATACTCGTAATCTTCCCTGGAATTTTTCAATTTGAAATATGTTTTTAAATCGGTCGTGAATTTTGCCAACTTCTCGTTTGTGTCTTGAGATGCCTTTCCATCCATCGTATCTTCTATTTGCATGCGATTTCTTGCAATATTTTGTATTACAATATTGTTATGTTATTGTCACAGCGTGGACAAAATTGTATTATAGCTGCTCTGTTTTTTGTGAAAACTCATGTGAGCTTTCTTATTTGAAGATTTCTTGTTCGAAAGGCCACCAACAACTGTCATTCAGTCGAGTTCGATTAATCTCTTATATCGAATTTGCCTCAAGACAACCTTGCTACACAATCCCCAGTTTGTGCGGCTGCGCAAGAGGACACCGCAGGGTTAGTCCCCGATGTATGCGTCCTATAAGGTCCCGAAACATTAAATTCATATATATCCTATAGGAGCTAAGGGCCTACCTTTACCTGGGAACATTGTTCAAGTGGTTGGTGATAGATATCAAAGGCCAGAGGGAGGTTAATTATCGGAAAAATCCGATTGATGGAGTGGCCGACAAACCTAACCAACCGACGAGAAATCGGAAAATAATAGATACTGGACCGAAAACCGCAAAACTGTGGGTGGTGGGTGGACTAACGAACTTGACAGCAAGACGATAAAACTATTTTACGGATCTAAAGCACCATTTGGGAGTGGGGTTGGCTCGGAGCGCCAGAAAATGGAGAAGCCAGAAAATAGAGAAATTGAGGCTCCCAGAAAATGGAGAAATCTTTGTTTTCTTGCTTATTTGTTGTTGATTATCTTCCAGAAACACTTCTAAGACGTCGGGAATGTTGTTTTGCAGGTTTTTGCCAAGTTTAAACAAATTTCCAATAATATAAGTAATATTTTAGTGCATTTTAAAACCTCACAGTGCTGCGAAAACACTTAGGCCACTTTTTTCATAGAAACAACAAAATTTCGTGATGAATTGAATGACAGGGGAAGACGGGGGTGCAATTTGCATTGAAATTATCATAAAATATTACAATTACAATAACAATTGCTTAATAAAGTAATTAATGAATCTGTGTCAGGTGTTGAAATTGTGGCTTGTAGCTATTTGCAATTTTTTGATTGCTGTTGCTTATATTTCTTGAGTTTCGTTGAATGTCAACCGGCTTTGTTTCTCATGTTGTTCTTATTTTTGAGCAAATATTAGCAGGATGTTTCTTTAGTTAAAATTACAGCAAAAATTGAAATTTAGGTATGATAATATGAAAAAGACAATAGGCCATTGTTACCTGTTTTTCCCGCAGCCATGATTATTGATTTAGACTTCGCATACTTACACACTTGATATACAAGCCGTCTTTTTAATGCTACAAGGCTCGTTGTTGTATTTATTTGGGAAAAGGGTTACATGGATTGCGTTACACGCTTTTTTTTTATAAGGAACCTAGCTCGGGCCTAGTTCTTTAAATTCCTTATTTTGAGACCTCTTTTGACCATTTTGTAGTTCTAAAAGTTCCTTAATAGTTCCTTAATTTTAAGTTCGCATTTGGTGGACATAATTAGTACAGACGCAAGAAAAGCATTTAAATTCAACGTTTTGCTATAAACTTGTGAAAAGATAACAGGTAAAAACATGAAGAAGCTTCATATAATGTAAAAGTACTGAAAATCAATGGAGCCGGCTTCCTAATTGTAAATTGTGCGGAAATATAAATATATTCAAAATTAAAAAGTTCCTTAGTGATTTGGCCTTTAGTAGCAAAAGTTCCTTAAGTTTTTTGACCTTCTACATGTAGGTTCCTTATAAACGGTTCCTTATAAAAAAAAAGCCTGTAATGTTTGCACGCATCAGATAGCAGCCAAATTGCACAACCCCATACACAATTCAAAACGAAAACACCGGGAAATTAAATTCGCGCCAAAAGACTGTCTATAATTCTGAGCCTGAGACCGATACGACAATAACGACGTTTATTGTCGTACGAATATTGTTCTCGGTCTCGGTCCTGAGCCACGAAAATATTAATTCTCGCCAACCTCCCTCTGGCCTTTGATATCTATCACCAACCTGTTCAAGTCATATATATCCTAAAGGGTCCTGAAACAATGTATAGAGGTACAGTACATTACATTATATTTCTGAATATGTGTAGATATAGTAAACAGACGTATATAACGGTAGATAGAATGAATGTAGTGTATATAAGCATGGTGGAAGTACATTCTAGGATATATTTCTGAATAGGTGTAGATATAGTAAACAGACGTATATAACAGTAGATAGAATGTTTAAAGTGTATATAAGCATGGTGGAAGTACATTCTAGGATATATTTCTGAATAAGTGTAGATATAGTAAACAGACGTATATAACAGTAGATAGAATGTGTATAGTGTATATAAGCATGGTGGAAGTACATTCTAGGATATATTTCTGAATAGAATGGGTGTAGATATAGTAAACAGACGTATATAACAGTAGATAGAATGTTTAAAGTGTATATAAGCATGGTGGAAGTACATTCTAGGATATATTTCTGAATAAGTGTAGATATAGTAAACAGACGTATATAACAGTAGATAGAATGTTTAAAGTGTATATAAGCATGGTGGAAGTACATTCTAGGATATATTTCTGAATAAGTGTAGATATAGTAAACAGACGTATATAACAGTAGATAGAATGTGTATAGTGTATATAAGCATGGTGGAAGTACATTCTAGGATATATTTCTGAATAGAATGGGTGTAGATATAGTAAACAGACGTATATAACAGTAGATAGAATGCTTAAAGTGTATATAAGCATGGTGGAAGTACATTCTAGGATATATTTCTGAATCAGTGTAGATACAGTAAACAGACGTATATAACAGTAGATAGAATGTGTATAGTGTATATAAGCATGGTGGAAGTACATTCTAGGATATATTTCTGAATAGAATGGGTGTAGATATAGTAAACAGACGTATATAACAGTAGATAGAATGCTTAAAGTGTATATAAGCATGGTGGAAGTACATTCTAGGATATATTTCTGAATAAGTGTAGATATAGTAAACAGACGTATATAACAGTAGATAGAATGTGTATAGTGTATATAAGCATGGTGGAAGTACATTCTAGGATATATTTCTGAATAGAATGGGTGTAGATATAGTAAACAGACGTATATAACAGTAGATAGAATGCTTAAAGTGTATATAAGCATGGTGGAAGTACATTCTAGGATATATTTCTGAATCAGTGTAGATACAGTAAACAGACATATATAGCAGTAGATAGAATTTATGTGGTGTATATAAGACGACGGAAGTACATTCTAGGATATATTTCTGAAAATGTGTAGAGATAGTAAACAGAAGTATATAACAGTAGATAGAATGTATATGGTGTATATAAGACGGTGGAAGTACAATGTAGAATATCTTTCTGAATACATGTAGATATAGTAAACAGAGGTGTATAACAGTAGATAGAATGTATGAAGTGTATATAAGGACGGTAGAAGTAGAATGTAGGATATACTTCTGCATACGTGCAGATGTACTAAACAGAGGTGTATAACAATACTTGAATAGAATACATAGCAATTTGGTACTTTGTGGCATGAAATCCAATATTTGGAGATTTAAGATTCTGGTCTCTTCTGTCATTTCGAACAGTGACAGTAGACAACTTCGAACAGTGAAAATGTGTGCACTATCGCAGATGAATCTACTTGTGTCTCTGACTTTGATCAGTTTCTATAACCGAAACATTTGTGTTGCACTAGATAAAGAATGCTATACACCTCTGTTTACTATATCCCAACTTATGCAAAGACATGTCCTATGTACTTCCGTCATCCTTGTATACACCTTATACATTATTTCTACTGTTATATACGTCTGTTTACTAAATCTACATGTATTCAAAAAATATCTTACATTGTACTTCTGACGTCCTTATATACACTACATACATTCGATCTACTGTTATATACGTCTGTTTACTATATCTACACTTATTCAGAAATATATCCTAGAATGTACTTCCACCATGCTTATACACACTTTATTCATTCTATCTACCGTTATATACGTCTGTTTACTATATCTACACTTATTCAGAAATATATCCTAGAATGTACTTCCACCATGCTTATATACACTTTAAACATTCTATCTACTGTTATATACGTCTGTTTACTATATCTACACCTATTCAGAAATATATCCTAGAATGTACTTCCACCATGCTTATACACACTTTATTCATTCTATGTACCGTTATATACGTCTGTTTACTATATCTACACTTATTCAGAAATATATCCTAGAATGTACTTCCACCATGCTTATATACACGTTAAGCATTCTATCTACTGTTATATACGTCTGTTTACTATATCTACACTTATTCAGAAATATATCCTAGAATGTACTTCCACCATGCTTATACACACTTTATTCATTCTATCTACTGTTATATACGTCTGTTTACTATATCTACACTTATTCTATTCCGAAATATATCCTAGAATGTACTTCCACCATGCTTATACACACTTTATTCATTCTATCTACCGTTATATACGTCTGTTTACTATATCTACACTTATTCAGAAATATATCCTAGAATGTACTTCCACCATGCTTATATACACTTTAAACATTCTATCTACTGTTATATACGTTTGTTTACTATATCTACACCTATTCAGAAATATATCCTAGAATGTACTTCCACCATGCTTATATACACTTTAAACATTCTATCTACTGATATACGTCTGTTTACTATATCTACACTTATTCTATTCCGAAATATATCCTAGAATGTACTTCCACCATGCTTATATACACTTTATTCATTCTACCTACTGTTATATACGTCTGTTTACTATATCTACACTTATTCTATTCCGAAATATATCCTAGAATGTACTTCCACCATGCTTATATACACTTTATTCATTCTATCTACTGTTATATACGTCTGTTTACTATATCTACACCTATTCCGAAATATATCCTAGAATGTACTTCCACCATGCTTATATACACTTTAAACATTTTATCTACTGTTATATACGTCTGTTTACTATATCTACACCTATTCCGAAATATATCCTAGAATGTACTTCCACCATGCTTATATACACTTTAAACATTTTATCTACTGTTATATACGTCTGTTTACTATATCTACACCTATTCAGAAATATATCCTAGAATGTACTTCCACCATGCTTATATACACTATACACATTCTATCTACTGTTATATACGTCTGTTTACTATATCTACACTTATTCAGAAATATATCCTAGAATGTACTTCCACCATGCTTATATACACTATACACATTCTATCTACTGTTATATACGTCTGTTTACTATAACTACACATATTCAGAAATATAATGTAATGTACTGTACCTCTATACATTGTTTCAGGACCCTTTAGGATATATATGACTTGAACAATGTTCCTAAGGCCCTTAGCTCGTATAGGAATATATATGAATTTAATGTTTCGGGACCTTATAGGACGCATACATCGGGGACTAACCCACCGCAGCCATTGTTCAACTAGGTATATAGTATAACCAGGTACTAGCTATAGCGACTGGTTATTTTTCCTGTGAGCTATACTATGACTGTGTAACAAGTCTACTTCAAGAAACTACCTACAAGGCAATCTAGCTATGAAGCATTTATGCTCCAGTAAGAGAGCAGCGCTAATTTCATGTAAGGAACACAACATTTAACTTCTCCGTCTGAAGATCGGTTCACAATACTTGTTCTACTTTTACTGCATGCTCACAGTAAACTATGAGACGTAAAATGTTTGGGTGCATACGTATCATGGAAGACCCGCTGATGCTATATGTTTTAAGAAGTTGGCAGAGAAATAGGCCGGCAATTAAACGAACCATTTTAATTCGAATTTCATAATGAAGAAGAATATAGGTTGTCTGACACGAGATTATTACTTCTTGTCCTACTTGCCATTTGGTATCGTTTGGTTGCCAGGAAGAGGTGGCGTATCTGGGGCAGATGTTGTACCAGGTACAGGTGGTGTATCTGGGGCAGATGTTGTACCAGGTACAGGTGGTGTATCTGGAACAAATGGTGTTGTTGGCGCTTCTGTGGTAACAGGTGCTTGTGTTGTAGGTAGGCCATTGTTTCGTACGACTGTATCTATAAAGTCTCGGAATTCACTGACTCGAGCAAACACCGAGTAACGATCCCGATCGGAGCACCTGAAAAGTATTGTTGGCAAAAATGATGTGAACAACATGGCGGAATGAAATGAAATTTTGATTTCTGCTGAATCGCGAGAGGAATAACGAAGGCCGTAGTATTGGAGAGAAGAAAGAGGGTGTTAGATCACACGCTTGGTTGGCAGAGATCCTTAGTTTTCAACTTTGATAGAAAGAAGGTCATTGGTAAATGGTCATTAATGACGAAATGATTAATGATGGAAGGTCATTATTGCAACACTAACCTCACTGAACCCCAACTGACGACGCCCTGGAGAATCCATTTACCTTGCCAGTCAGTGCATACAAATGGACCACCGCTGTCACCTCTACACGCTGATGTATCCGGGTTGGTGGTGTCTGTTGATGTTGTGAATCCCGCACACAACATTTGATCACTGATGTCCAAGTTGTCGGTGAGAGGCGAGTTGCGCAGGCGCCTGATGCATTCCTGTTTTGACACGGTTGGCAGCATTCCTTGTTGAAGAACATTGCTGGAATAGCCTGGGTATGCAACCCATCCCCAACCTGTGTAAAGCGAATTCAAGCGATGATATCTGCTAACCCCCGTACTGTGTCGAATCGGTGCTTGAGTAAGCAATTCGAGCAGATTTGCGGGCAGGAGGTTTCGTTTTATCAGTTGCAAATTGGAATACGAAATTAAGCGAATGGTTTTGTTAGGAAGTGAGTGACTAGGGTGACCTACCAGAAACGTAGCATTGTTTCTGGAGTTGAACTTGTGTTCCTTGTCGTGGGAGGCAAACTGGTGCGATTCTTCGATTGAAAATAACAGGTGAAGCCATTTTCAAGACAGCAATGTCATTGTTGTATGTGATTTTTTTGCTGTAGCCTGGATGCAGGACGATTTTATCCAAATACTTGCGGACTTCTGTTCCTTCGGTTCTTGATCTGAAAATGCATTGCAGATGGATTAGAGGTCGATAGATTACCATGGATCGATGGATTAGCATGGATTATTTATGGATGTGGGCAAGAATCTGCTCATCTAACGAGTGGGTTGGTTTAATGGATTAATCAAAGCATTTATAATTTGGGTGGATTATTGGGTGCTTTCTAAACCGAGGTAGCGGTGTATGGATCTATTTTTGGGTGTTCATCATAGCATTTTTTAAGGAATTCTAACTAGTGGGGAAAATTTTTCAAGCTATCCACAAAAAACTGGAAATCATTATGTCGACGACGTCCTGAAGTCACACGTACAAAGTAGAATACGTCTATTGCACGTTGACAATTTTAAAATCATACTTTCTTTACAAAAACGTCTAAATCTTTAGAAAAACAGAGAGTGCTAAAGAGTGCACTTCTCTTTTTGAAACAATTTTTTAATAAAGTCCTACTCTTTGTAAAGTTCATTGCACGATTGCCTATTACGTCGTTCTTTTATTTTTAAAAACTCAAAAACGGCAGGCCTTGGAAGCTATTGCTAATGGTTCAGAAGGAAGAAAGAATAGGAACAGTTCAGATTTGTTAACACAAAAGCTATTTAGAATATTTTAAAGCTACAAAATCTTTGCAATTTGATAAGACAAGTTATCGAATAGGTCCAAGCAACTGGGGAATTTTTCTGATTTCTCCTGTCACTATGGGGAAAGTATTGGGCCTGCTGGGGAAATTTCCCCAGTAGTTAGGGCCTGTTTATATGGAGCCGAGTTAAAAAATGCCCTGGTGTTCATTCATACGAGACTACTGTTCAAGGTCCCTGCTAAGCGAGGCTTGGTAAGGAGCCTCGCTTGGACGTTTTTCCAAGAAAAGTTTCTTTTCGCTTTCTTACCTATCATGTTCACCGAGTACCACATAGTAACTAGATGGCGATGGATCGTCCTCAAAACAATGTGTCGCCGATACGATCCACTGCGCATTGATCAGTGATCCCCCGCATATAAATGTTCCGTCCTTGTAAATCGCCACTTGCCAAGGCCACTTGCCGGGAGTTGCATCTTCTCCACCAACAATACGAGATTGGGCGGCATAGGATATTCCGCAGTCTGCAAGAGCAATTTGAGACATTTTTATGCGCCAATGCTGCAGTAGTATGTGTTATTCTAAGTATAATTTAACGCTAATCTTGACTGTCGACAATCTTGACTCGTGTTAATCTTAACACGAGTGTCTCACTTTCAAGAAACTCGGTCTTTATTTGCAGACTATAGATCCTTTACTGGATGTAACAGATCACTGTTCTATTCATGTGAAATAAAAACATTGGACAATATTTGAGACCATACCTGGTGACACTGTCGGCACTGGTGCAATTGTTTGAGGCACTGGAGGCGTAGGTGGTGCTGTAGGGGGACCAGTTGTGAAGTAACCTGCAACAAAGACAACGTTTATGAATTTTCAAGCATTCAATTCGATAGCGAACAATAATAGGAATCTCTGCTGGGTAGACTCTGCATATTTCCCTGTATATGAAGTAAATACCTTTATTATTTTCTCAGTAGCGCAGAACAGATTTATTATAAAATTTAATCTCGTTTTGATTTGCTACAGAAAGTCCTTTTTTGCACACTTACTTGGGGCTTTGCATTCGTACACGATTTCCAGGTACTTGGAGATGCCTGGACATGGATCGCTGAGCGAAGCACTGTTTCCACCTGCATAGCACCACGATTTACCGTGACAGGAGTGCTTAACAAACTTTGTTGCGTCGACGCTGCACTGCACGTTGCTTATATCACCGGTTGCACACGGTTGACGCGACTTACGGCCGAAAAACGCTGATCTAATGTAGATCAATCCACCCGTACTTGCGCAGCTCCGGAATGAGAACATGTTCTCACATATTTGTGCTGCAAAAAGAAGCGTTATACGCACTCAATGGCTGCATTTTGATGAAGCAAATCAATATTAAAACATGTATCAATCTTCGTTGCTAAAATAATGATTCAACAAACCAATCTCGTATGGGCTTTTTGTTGTTGGTAGGACCGTTGTTGGTGCTGAAAGTCGGAAAATATTTTCCAATTATTTATGGTTGAGCAGTTCGTAGATAATTAATTTTGTAATTTAAACAGGCAGTTTCTAACTTTAAAAAGCGGTTTGCGAATGCCTTGTTTGGGGTGGAAAATTTGCTCCTTTCAACTGTTTCATTGCACAATTTATACTTGCTGCAATAACCTCATGATGTGCCCAAATGTGTTTCGGTAAGCTACATTTTAGGTTCGCTATATCGATTTGGTTCGCAAATCTGTTTAACTTACGTGGAACCTTGCATTCGTATTCTATCTCCATGTACTTGGAAATGCCTGGACATGGATCGCTGAGCGAAGCACTGTTTGCGCCTGCATAACACCACGTTTTTCCATGACAATAATGCTTAGCAAAATTTGTTGCGTCGACGCTGCACTGCACGTTGCTTATATCACCGGTTGCACAATGTTGACGCGACTTGCGGCCGTAAAATGCTGATCTGACGTCAATCACTCCTTTGCCTGCGCAGTTCACAAGTGCATACATGCCCTCGCAAACGTATGCTACAAACAGAATAGTAAGTAATTTTGTATGTTACACCTTGAATGCAACCGTACAACCGCATATATTACTTATCAAACAATAATCAACAAAATGTAATGAAGTCAATGGATCGTTATTAGCTATATTTCTATATTTATTTACAATTTAAATCTTTTTACTAACCTTTCTTGATAGGATTCTCTGTTGTTGGGACTGAAATACCTACAGAAAATACTTCCCGATTATTCAATGAAAAGCTTAACTGTCGAGATTTCACTATTTGTTTATCATTCCAACGATTCAAGTTATCCCAAAGGACTACCAAACTCTTAAATATTTTAATTGCTTCAGGAGGGTGTTCTTTTATTAGAAATGTTTGCTACGTATATTTGTTACGTTGCTTGTTTACGTTTTCGTTTTTATGGAGGCTCGTTTTTTACACAACGTTTTTCGATGATAATAATGCTTAGCAAACTTTGTTGCATCAGAGATTTTTGTTACGCCGCTTGTTACGTATGTTTGTTACGTTGTTTGTTTACGTTTTCGTCTGAAGGAACTTTATGGTATCTTAATACACACCATAGTCCGAGCAATATGGAAGCTCAATGTCTTATGTGTACCCTGCCTTATTGTTACCAGGGGCGCAAATGAGCGGGCCGTGGGGGTAGAACACTTCCTTCCCCCTAAACATTTTGTTTACCCTTTTCCAGTTCCTATTAATGGTAATGAGTTTTTATAACCCGCTTTCTTATGTCTTGTGAGGTTATAAAATTTGTTAAATTATGACAATTTGGAATGTGTTCTTTTTCATCGATGGGTCCTTTGTAGAAAAACTCGATCTTTTAATCGCAAACCCCCTAACCAAATTGAAATTCAGTTCCCGAAGAACCAAAGAATGGTCCATTTTTAGTTGTCTTCTTTGACCGATGGCTATCCAGGTCAACTTTACCAGCAAACGAACCTTCCGAAATTGCAACCAATTCTCCAACCCCTTCCCTAAAAAAGCTCTTTGCTGAAAGCTCTTTCTATTTGTTATCCTGTGTATATAAGTCAATTGCTTTTTTCTACTTTATTGCCAATTCTTACCTACGCATTCGTATGTTACATCCATATATTCATCATCCCCTGGAAATGAACAAGGATTGCCATACCCGTCTCTGTAACCATATATCACGCAGTATCGTTTTCCCTGACAATCGTTTCTTGTCATTCTTTCAGCTGTCCTACTTCTACAACTCTTATGCCATTGGACACCACACTTGTTTCTCTTTCTGCCGTACACAATATCAATGATGTTTATCGTGGACTGCGCTGGACAGCTGATAAACTGAGGAGGGTCATTTTTGCATACAGCAACTGCAACGAAGCAAAATAGAAAGTATTTAACACACACGTGCAATCTCGATGCCCCTGACATTATCTCCAATTTCAAACCAATTTCTGAAATCAGTTTGTGGGGTGTGGTCTTAGAGTGGTAGCCAGTCCCTTGAACAGCTATGCTGACGGCATAACCGTTAAATCAAATTGCCCTATAAAACTAACTGATTTCATGTATTTCTGAGGTTTCTCTCGTTTTTCTACAATGGAATTTCGTCTGTGATTGGATGTTTACGAATGGATCGCGTCGTTGCCTGTAGGGCGCCGTCCAGAACACTGTTCATCAAATATAGATCAACTAAAACTAATAAAGCTACAGTAAATACGGGTGAAATTATGGATCGTCACTATGCAATTCACGTAGATCATATAGCCGTATGCGTCGCAATATGCTTTAGAACACGAAGTGATGTCGAGTTTTGAGCGACCATCAATTTCTTTAATAATGCAAATATTATCGAGTCTCACTATCTCTACCTGGGCTATCCCAAACAACTTGCTATTCGGACAGAATCTCATTGCTCCTCGTTCTCTATTTGCGTGAACTTAGTCCGGATGTCTCGAACTCCTGCTTTGTCGGAAAATTATTTCCCCTCCGAGTTCGAGATAGCGGCACACTACTGTAGTCATAGCATTTTTTAAGGAATTCTAACTAGTAGGGAAAGCTTTTCAAAAGGGCCACAAAAAACTGGAAAACTTTATTTTTAAACTTAATGTAGTTATTATATATATTTTTTAACTCTTACTTTCAAGACAGGACCCTTAAGATAACATCATTTGACTATGCTGATAGGCTATCTTGTATAAATATTCGTGTTATTATTATTATTATTAAGCCACACGTACAAAGTATAATACGTCTATTGCACGTTGACAATTTTAAAATCATACTTTCTTTACAAAAAAGAAGGAAGAAAGAATAATTACAGTTCAGATTTATTGACACAAAAACTATTTAGAGTACTTTAAAGCTAAGAAATCTTTACAATTTGATGAGACAAGTTTTCGAATGGGCCCAAACAACTGGGGAATTTTTCTGATTTTGCTTGTCACTACTGGGGAACGTATTGGGACTGCTGGGGAAATTTCCCCAGTAGTTAGGGCCTGTTTATATGGAGCCGAGTTACTCGGCTTCCCGAGTTACTCGTTAAGCCGAATTACCCGCCTTGTATACAAAGTCAATGCAATCCCGGGTGAGTGTTTATATGAGACAGACGAGTAACTCGGCTAACCCGGATCCCGGCAAAACAGCCGAGATCTCGGCATAACGAGTAACTCGTTTCTGCCATATAAACGCAAATGTGCCGAGTTACTCGACCACCCGCCCGGGACAATTTCGGACATAATGCGCATGCGTGAACTGTTAACCAAACCACATTGCATGGAAGCACCAATTTTTTCTTTGGATATACAACTTCATTTCTCTTGGAGCAACCATGTTTAATTATTAGAACTTCTGAAAAAGATTCCTCGTGTTGAAATCTGTCTGAAATGAGCGCGAAATTGGTTGTACAGTACATCCTCGATTTTCCGAATCTCGATTATCCGAGCCTCGATTATCCGAACGCCAAAAGTTTTTACTACATCAGTTTTTTGCAAACCAATTCTCGATCACCAAATAAAATATCCGTTGTCTTTTAAAATTTTCGCCCTTTATCAAAGTCAAATCCAACGAAAACATCAAATTAATACATCAGTTTTAAAATTCCTGTTTACAGTTACCGAAACCGCTAAAAGGAAATCGAAAAGGAATTTCAAAATCCACGAGTTTTGACCAATTGTGATCGTCCCATCTTCCGTTTGAGCACCCTGGGCTGATAAAAATAAACTTCATGGCAAGAGGTACTCGATTATCCGAATTTTTGGCGTATCCGAACGGCCCAGCAAAAAATTGAGTTCAACTTGTTCGGATAATCGAGGAAGTACTGTACTCCATGTAACAAAAACCATTTCAAAAGTAACCTGGCCACCCGAGTAACTCGGTCTCATATAAACAAGATTCAATTTTCATCCCGCCTTGCCGAGTAACTCGGGAAGCCGAGAAACTCGGCTCCATATACAGGCCCTTAGTATGTTAAAAAATGGCCTGACTGTAGTAACAAAAATATTTTAGAAGATATGAAAATTATAAATATAAATCTAACAAAAATCATACCATTTGTAGTTGCTTCCACTATTGAGATGCCAACCAATGCTGCTATCGCGACGGACAACACAGCGATGAGTTTCGAGTCCATGATTTCTGTTGCTCTGGTTCTTTCCGAAGTGTTCAGCAAGCGATTCTTACTGGTACTGCTCTGATTCTAGTTTCGATCTCTTTAATGTGATTGAGTGATAATGGTGTTTGTACATCTGTCTTACTGGTTTAATTGCTATTTGTATTGCCAGGCAAGCAGAGGCTTCGCATTGACAATAACAGCCCATCTACATGTGTTGCTCCTTAGCCTCTTGGGTGGGCAAATGCGTAGGAGCTGCGGGCTTAGGGGGGCACGGGTCCCCTTGCTTTTTAGTACGCTCCTCCGCTCCTTTTTTTTGGCATTGAAGAAAAGGAACAGGGGAGGAGAGTAAATGAGTGAGCTCTAACACAAGACATATTGTACCAGATCCACTGTATCGGTGTACCATAGTACAATTCAATCTCCAGTTGCAATTGGCTACCAAGTATCGATTTCTTTTGCTATAACTCTTTTAACAGAATCGCTGTTGACTTTTCGCATCTCTCTCAGAACAATTTCGTGCTACGATTACCGAGATTGAAGACGACTTTGGTTATAAGCAGAAGTATATTCTGGTAAACGATAGAGATTCTGTGAACTGGTTGGCCGGGTTGGCTAACACACTTGGTGAGCAAAAGTATTGCACGACCTGATGAAAAATGGCGTCTAAGGCTGCGTTTACACGAGAAATTTGGAACGGTTCCATTCGGAACCATTTGGAACCGTTCCAAATTTGGCTGCGTTTACACGGGATCGGTTCCATTTGGAACTATTCGAAATTATTGCACAGAGCGGTGCTGTGGAGGCGTGCTTGACAAGCTCAAAGGGCGCCATTTTTGTGATTCCCTTTGTTCACGACCACATGACGCTCACATTTTATGCCTCACTTCCTATCCGTACTCTTTTGGAACCGTTCCACCCGTTTACACGAGCATTTTGGAACGGTTCCGTGAAACGGTTCCAAATGGAACTTTTTTCTAACCGATCCCATTTGGGTACGGCTAGCAGTTCCATTTGGAACGGTTCCGACAGTTTCCGTGTATAAACGGGAGGCCTAATCGTACTCATTTTGGTACGGTTCCAAATGGAACCGGTCCCGTGTAAACGCAGCCTAAAAGTGGCCCTAGGCCTGAGCAAGGAAATTTACATAACAATATAAAACTACCAAACGGGTTTCAATAGCGAATATATTTAGCATAAATATACTCAAAATTTCATAAATTTTCAAATGAAAACATAATTTAAACTATATCATATTGTTTTATAATAATGTTTAAAGAAAACGGCGAAGAGGTCCCTCAAGAAATGTTCACAAAATTTTTCGAAGTGGAGTAATTAAAACGCGAATAATTATATTTTCTTTTACTCAAAGCCACGCAAATTCTCCATCATTTAAAAGAGAATGTTTTCAAATTTTGAAAAATGAAAAAGTTTTTCATGTAACCCTCTTGACCTTTTAGAATTCAAGCTTTTAAGTCTTTTAAGAGTAAAAAAAATGAAGGTTAAACGGCATAAGAAAAAATCCGACATGGATATTCCTTAATATGTTTCAAATACTATAATTTGATAAAAGTTTAAGGGCTTAATATTTTCTGAAGTGAACGAAAATTCAATTTTTTATAACCCACTTTGAAATTTGAAAAACAAAACATGTGCTTCTCAAGTTGTAAACAAAGACTAAACCTTGAATTCTAAAAGTTCAAGACAGTTACATGAAAAATTTTTACATTTTTCAAAATTTGGAAACATTCTCTTTTAAATGAGAGAGAATTCGCGTGGCTTCGAGTGAAAAACATTATAATTATTCGCGTTTTACTTCACTTCGATAAATTTTGTGAGCATTTTTTAAGGGACCTCTTCGCAGCTTTCTTTTAATATTATTGTAAAACAATATGATATACAGTTTATATGATGTTTTCATTTGAAAATTTATGAAATTTTGAGTATATTTATGCTAGGGAAATTCGCTATTGAAACCCGTTTGGTAGTTTTATATTGTTATGTAAATTTTCTTGCTCTTGCTCAGGCCCACTTCTAGACGCCATTTTTCATCAGGCGTTCGAATTCGAATACTTTTAATACCTATGCCTCAACCTCGAACCCAGGGCCCTTCCAGCTTCGCTGACATGGCCCTGGTACCTACCTCGCAATAATGGACTGTGATTGGCTAACCAATTAACAATAGAAATTGCATAAGTTAAGTTAGTGACCCGGGGAATTTCAAGAATTAATTTTCATGAAAGGCAAGGAAAACAAGGGAAAATGTGCCGACAATGTGAGAGAAAACGTGACCCTGCATTGTTGTTATTTACTATGCTTCACGAGTAAATCCCTAACAAGAATTTTAAAAACCTTTCCATGATGACAGGAGAAAATTATAAACAGGTGATAGCTTCATTTCTTTTTTTCAATCCGAGATATTTTCAAATTTACTTCGGCCTGTCTGCAGCGCCTAGGCCCACAGCAAAAACGTATGATTTTCGGACTGATTTGTTGTTAATTTTGGGGCTTAAAGTTTTGAAAATGATTACTAATATCCAGCTTAAAGCTATATATAAATTTTACGTTTAATTCAGGCGTTGTTTTGCTTTTTACACGGCTGAAAACAAATAGTTCGGGGGCATAGGTGAAGGCCAATTTTGCTCAACATAAATAATTGTTGTACTCCTCCAAAGTGAAGGTTTGCTTTGTCAATTTATGAAATTAAGTTTCAAACACTTTTGATAAATATTCTCTCTGGTCTAATCTTCAATTTGGAATGTTATTTTTAATTATGTGAATTTACATGCATCTGTTGCTCAAAAATTACGATTGAAATCGGATAAAGCCGATATAATCACTTTCAATTTCCGTGTGTTTTGATATTGCTTAAAAAATTCGCCCAGCAACATGCCCGGGGGAATTCAGGAACTAAAAAAAGACTCTCTGACAAACATTAATCCCAAATAATTCCAAAATTGTCACAGAGAAAACTAAATTGCAGACGAAACAAAATGGCGTGGAGGCACGAGGGATGCTAATTATGTTATATTTACCCTGATATTTTAACTTCATGTATGTTTTTGCATAATTACATGGAATAAATTAACACCAAATTTGCAGGTAGGTACCAGGTAGACTCACTACATTGCGTCCCTGTGCCTCACTCGTTTTTACTCGCTCGTTTGAGGGACTTATGGACTTTCAGGTCAAAAAGTGGAAAAAATCTTCTCTGGCGACAAATTTTTGTCGCCCCAATCAGATTGCAGGATTTAGGTTTTAGACAATGGCTATTGTTTACTTTGACCAATCACGTTCAACCACAATTTAGGCCAAGAAAAATGAGGTTTAACTCAATATTTAACGGACCAATCTGGACTATAAAAAGTGGCGTGGCGTCAATTTTTAATTCAACATCAAATGGCGGGAAATTGCCGAAGCTGTGAGAAAAGTTAAAAAGAGTGTAAACTCAATAAATTTTCGTGCTTTTCCGAGAAATGTTGACAAAAAAGTTTTCATCAATTGTATGTTTTTGTATATGGGTCGCGTAAAAGTTAATGTAAAAACTGTTTTTCGTTTGATAATCGCATTTCATTAGGTAGGACTTGTTGTATTCATGATTATGAAAAACAACACAGAATTTGACAACTTGCGTGGATTCACCACCAATAAAGAAAGCATGTCATGTTTTGTTACATATGATATTTTATACTAATAATCTGATTAATAAGAACAATTTTTCTTTAGTTACATGCACGTCAAAATTCAAAATAATTTCTCTCATTAATTCAAAGCAAATATTGAATTCACCTATCAAAGTTTCTTCTTCCAATTCAGTATAAACCAAAGGTAAAGTTAGAAATTATAGTTCATTAAAGTTTGTTAATTTACTGATAAATACTAGCCATTCGTCCTTCAGCTGACCATGCATCTGGGATTTAATCTGTGAATGTAACAATGAATATAATTACTTTTCATTGTTCATAAAATAACCCAAAAATTAATTGGCCGGCTCGTCAAAGGCCTAAACATGTTTAACATGAAATCAAATCAATCAACCGCAACCTCTGGTAATTTGGAAAATCCAACAAGAACTAAAAACGAAAAATTAAACTTACCTGTTTCTATACTTCCAAATAAAAAACCATCGACATGCAACCATTTACATCTTTCTTTTCAAAGAATATGAAAACTTATTCAGAAGCGGCAAACAAAGCAAAATATTGACATTTTCTCGTCCCCAGCAATTTTCCAAATTCCAAGTTTTAATCTTGTAGCATTACATCAGAGCGAGGCGGCACATTTTTTTCCAGTTTTTGAACAGTAAGTCCATAAGTCCCTTGTGTTGAGCGAGTTACGAGCGAGGCACTGGGACGTAATGTAGTGAGTCTAGGTACCAGGGCCATGTCAGCGAAGCTGGAAGGGCCCTGGGTTCGAGGTTGACCTATGCCTAAGTCGCCTAAGTGTACTAGATTCACTACATTGCGTCCCTGTGCCTCGCTCGTTTTTACTCGCTCGTTTGAGGGACTTATGGACTTACAGGTCAAAAAGTGGAAAAAACTCCAATCAGATTGCAGCATTTGGCTTTTAGACAATGGCTATTGTTCTTTTTGATCAATCACGTTCAACCACAACTTAGGCCAAGAAAAATGAGGCTTAGCTCGACATTTAACGGACCAGCCTGGACTAGCAAGGGGGAAAAATGTTTCGAACGTCCAGCTATTGTTTTACTTTAATTGAACTGACCAATCAGTGCACTTTAAGAAGAATAGAAATGCAACCAAACGCAACAAAATTGTCTGTCATGGCGGCTAAAATCCTGCCGAGCTGTGAGAAAGTGATGTTTTTATTTTAGGTTGCTGCCACAAATAGTTTCAAAAAACAACTTCAAACAAACATTTTTCAAAAGAGCAATAGTTTTTCTAAATTTCCATCGGCCTGAATTTTAAAATTCATCCTAATAACAAAGATATGAGAACAAAAACATGCCATATCTTCACGAAATGTAATGAAATTTCGCCATATTTTAAATATAAACAACAAGCTTTATTTACTCTTGCTAATAAACTGAGGCAAAAATAAGGAAAAACAATGAAGATATGGCATGTTTTTGTTTAATCTTTTGTTTTTGATATGGGGTTTCATCTGTGAATGTAACAATGAAAATAATTACTTTTCATTGTTCATAAAGTAGCCCAAAAATTAATTGGTCGGCTCGTCAACTCAAAGGCCTAAACATTTTTATCAAACATGAAGCCAAATCAAAAAACCGCAACCGCTGGTAGTTTGCAAAATCCAAAAAGAGCTAAATTGGAAACGAAACATTAAACTTACCTGTTTCTATACTTCCAAATAAAAAACCATCGACATGCAACCATTTACATCTTTCTTTTCAAAGAATGTGAAAACTTATTCAGAAGCGGCAACAAAGCAAAATATTGACATTTTCGCGTCCCCGTCCCCCAGCAATTTTCCAAATTCCAAGTTTTAATCTTGTAGCATTACATCAGAGCGAGGCTTTAATTTTTTGGACAGTTTTTGAACAGTAAGTCCATAAGTCCCTTGTGTTGAGCGAGTTGCGAGCGAGGCACTGGGACGTAATGTAATGAGTCTATAAGTGTACATTGTTATGTAAATTTTCTTGCTCTTGCTCAGGCCCACTTCTAGACGCCATTTTTCATCAGGCGTTCCAATACTTTTGATCACTAAGTGTATATGCACAACAACGGGTGTTGTATTTCGAGCCGACCGCCGGATAGCTCAACATGGCCACTGGGCAGCAGGACTGAACCCGCTGCTCAGATCTAGCCACTGTGTACGCATATAGTATTAATTGGTTTCTGTTTTCACAGCTTCGTAAGATGTGTATACTTTGGACATCCCTGAGCCATCAATTGCTGATTGCTTTTTAATTGTACGTTTTCTGAGGTTGGGATCATTTTTTTTGTCCATTTGAGGATTGATGAGGATTTTAGATTGATAATCCGCAATGCATTAGATTATGTCGATCCGACAGGACGCATTAAGGATCGTTCACAGGGATTATCGATTGCTCAAATCGAATTAGCGTTTATTCGATCTACGTCGTTCGGATTCCAGCTGCTATTACTGGTTTCTGAGTAACTACTGCAATGATCGGGTCTATGCTAATGTCATGTTTGAATCCTGCAAAAACACTTGTGGACATTGCAACCAAGGTGGCTATGCCATCTCATTTGAATGCATGATTATAATTAGTGTGATCAAAAGTTCATTTGTCGTTTCCATATATTTGATTTTCCCATTGCCAAGCAGTTGACTATGATAAACCAAATCATGTGATCGAATTTCTATGGTGTGATTGGATGTTGTTCTTTGTCATTTTACAACCGACTTTTTATTCATTTGCAGGAAGGAGAACTTATTTGCAAAAATGATTTTTTAGGTTACTAGCTATAGCGATTGGTTGTTTTTCCTGTGAGCTATACTATGACTGTGTAGCAAGTCTTATTCAAGACACTATCTACAAGGCAATCTAGCTGTGAAGCATTTATCTACAGTTACAATGCTCCAGTAAGAGAGCAGCGCTAATTTCATGTAAAGAATACAACTTCTCACGGAAGCTATTGGACCGGTTATACTATGTGTTTTAAGACATTGGCAGAGAAATAGGCCGGCAATTAAACGAACCATTTTAATTCGAATTTCATAATGAAGAAGAATATAGGTTGTCTGACACGAGATTATTACTTCTTGTCCTACTTGCCATTTGGTATCGTTTGGTTGCCAGGAAGAGGTGGCGTATCTGGGGCAGATGTTGTATCAGGTAAAGGTGGTGTATCTGGCGCAGATGTTGTACCAGGTACCGGTGGTGTATCTGGAGCAGATGTTGTACCAGGTACAGGTGGTGTATCTGGGGCAGATGTTGTACCAGGTACAGGTGGCGTATCTGGAGCAGATGTTGTACCAGGTAAAGGTGGTGTATCTGGAATAAATGGTGTTGTTGGCGCTTCTGTGGTAACAGGTGCTTGTGTTGTTGGTAGGCCATTGTTTTGTACGACTGTATCTATAAAGTCTCGGAATTCACTGACTCGGGCAAACACCGAGTAACGATCCCGGTCGGAGCACCTGAAAAGTATTGTTGGCAAAAATGATGTCAACAACATGGCGCATGGCGCAATGAAATGAAATTTTGAGGGTGTTGGATCGCACGCTTGGTTGGCAGAGATCCTTAGTTTTCAACTTTGATAGAAAGAAGGTCATTGGTAAATTGTCATTAATGACGAATATGATGGAAGGTCATTATTGCCACACTAACCTCACTGAACCCCAACTGACGACGCCCTGGAGAATCCATTTACCTTGCCAGTCAGTGCATACAAATGGACCACCGCTGTCACCTCTACACGCTGATGTATCCGGGTTGGTGGTGTCTGTTGATGTTGTGAATCCCGCACACAACATTTGATCACTGATGTCCAAGTTGTCGGTGAGAGGCGAGTTGCGCAGGCGCCTGATGCATTCCTGTTTTGACACGGTTGGCAGCATTCCTTGTTGAAGAACATTGCTGGAATAGCCTGGGTATGCAACCCATCCCCAACCTGTGTAAAGCGAATTCAAGCGATGATATCTGCTAACCCCCGTACTGTGTCGAATCGGTGCTTGAGTAAGCAATTGGAGCAGATTTGCGGGCAGGAGGTTTCGTTTTATCAGTTGCAAATTGGAATACGAAATTAAGCGAATGGTTTTGTTAGGAAGTGAGTGACTAGGGTGACCTACCAGAAACGTAGCATTGTTTCTGGAGTTGAACTTGTGTTCCTTGTCGTGGGAGGCAAACTGGTGCGATTCTTCGATTGAAAATAACAGGTGAAGCCATTTTCAAGACAGCAATGTCATTGTTGTATGTGATTTTTTTGCTGTAGCCTGGATGCAGGACGATTTTATCCAAATACTTGCGGACTTCTGTTCCTTCGGTTCTTGATCTGAAAATGCATTGCAGATGGATTAGAGGTCGATAGATTACCATGGATCGATGGATTAGCATGGATTATTTATGGATGTGGGCAAGAATCTGCTCATCTAACGAGTGGGTTGGTTTAATGGATTAATCAAAGCATTTATAATTTGGGTGGATTATTGGGTGCTTTCTAAACCGAGGTAGATGTGTATGGATCTATATTTGGGTGGTCATTGATACGAGACTACTGTTCAAGGTCCCTGTTAAGCGAGGCTTGATAAGGAACCTCGCTTGGACGTTCTTCCAAGAAAAGTTTCTTTTCGCTTTCTTACCTATCATGTTCACCGAGTACCACATAGTAACTAGATGGCGATGGATCGTCCTCAAAACAATGTGTCGCCGATACGATCCACTGCGCATTGATCAGTGATCCCCCGCATATAAATGTTCCGTCCTTGTAAATCGCCACTTGCCAAGGCCACTTGCCGGGAGTTGCATCTTCTCCACCAACAATACGAGATTGGGCGGCATAGGATATTCCGCAGTCTGCAAGAGCAATTTGAGACATTTTTATGCGCCAATGCTGCAGTAGTATGTGTTATTCTGAGTATAATTTAACGCTAATCTTGACTGCAAACACGAGTGTTTCACTTTCAAGAAACTCGGTCTTTATTTGCAGACTATGGATCCTTTCTTTTCTACAGTTATTTTCTGTCAGAGTTTGAGATTCGAGTTTCACGTGAACCAGTTTTTCTGCAAATGCTCATTTAGTGGATGTAAGAGATCGCTGTTTTACCCATGTGAAATAAAAACATTGGACAATATTTGAGACCATACCTGGTGACACTGTCGGCACTGGTGGAATTGTTTGAGGCACTGGAGGCGTAGGTGGTGCTGTAGAGGGACCAGTTGTGAAGTAACCTGCAACAAAGACAACGATTTTGAATTTTCAAGCATTCAATTCGATAGCGAACAATAATAGGAATCTCTGCTGGGTAGACTCTGCATATTTCCCTGTATATGAAGTAAATTCTTTTATTATTCTCTCAGTAGCGCAGGACTGATTTATTATAAGATTTAATCTCGTTTTGATTTGCTACAGAAAGTCCTTTCTTTACACACTTACTTGGGGCTTTGCATTCGTACACGATTTCCAGGTACTTGGAGATACCTGGACATGGGTCGCTGAGCGAAGCACTGTTTCCACCTGCATAGCACCACGATTGACCGTGACAGGAGTGCTTAACAAACTTTGTTGCGTCGACGCTGCACTGCACGTTGCTTGTATCACCGTTTGCACACGGTTGACGCGACTTGCGGCCGAAAAACGCCGATCTAACGTAGATCAATCCACCCTTACTTGCGCAACTCTGGAATGAGTACCTGTTCTCACATATTTGTGCTGCAAAAAGAAGCGTTATACGCGCTCAATGGCTGCATTTTGATGAAACAAATCAATATTAAAACATGTATCAATCTTCATTGCTAAAATAATGATTCAACAAACCAATCTCGTATGGGCTTTTTGTTGTTGGTAGGACCGTTGTTGGTGCTGAAAATTGGAAAATATTTTCCAATTATTTATGGTTGAGCAGTTCGTAGATAATTAATTTTGTGATTTAAACAGGCAGTTTCTAACTTTAAAAAGGGGTTTGCGAATGCCTTGTTTGGGGTGGAAAATTTGCTCCCTTCAACTGTTTCATTGCACAATATATACTTGCTGCAATAACCTCATGATGTGCCCAAATGTGTTTCGGTAAGCTACATTTTAGTTTCGCTATATCGATTTGGTTCGCAAATCTATTTAACTTACCTGGAACCTTGCATTCGTATTCTATCTCCATGTACTTGGAGATGCCTGGGCATGGATCGCCGAGCGAAGCACTGTTTCCACCTGCATAGCACCACGATTTACCATGACAGGAGTACTTAACAAAATTTGTTGCGTCGACGCTGCACTGCACGTTGCTTATATCACCGGTTGCACAATGTTGACGCGACTTGCGGCCGTAAAATGCCGATCTGACGTCAATCACTCCTTTGCCTGCGCAGTTCACAAGTGCAAACATGTTCTCGCAAACGTATGCTACAAAAAGAATAGTAAGTAATTTTGTATGTTACACCTTGAATGCAACCGTACAAGCGCATATATTACTTATCAAACAATAATCAACAAAATGTAATGAAGTCAATGGATCGTTATTAGCTATATTTCTACATTTATTTACAATTTAAATATTTTTACTAACCTTTCTTGATAGGATTCTCTGTTGTTGGGACTGAAATACCTACAGAAAATATTTCCCGATTATTCAATGAAAAGCTTAACTGTCGAGATTTCACTATTTGTTTATCATTTCAACGATTCAAGTTATCCCAAAGGACTATCAAACTCTTAAAATATTTTAATTGCTTGAGGAGGGTGCTCTTTTATTAGAAATGTTTGCTACGTATATTTGCTACGTTGCTTGTTTACGTTTTCGTTTTTTATGGAGGCTCGTTTTTTACACCACGTTTTTCGATGATAATAATGCTTAGCAAACTTTGTTACGTCAGAGATTTTTGTTACGCCGCTTGTTACGTATGTTTGTTACGTTGTTTGTTTACGTTTTCGTCTGAAGGTGCTTTATGGTATCTTAATACTCACCATAGTCCGAGCAATATGGAAGCTCAATATTTTATATGTACCCTGCCTTATTGTTACCAGGGGCGCAAATGAGCGGGCCGTGGGGGTGTGACACTCCCTCCCCCCTAAGCATTTTGTTTACCCTTTTCCAGTTCCTATTAATGGTAATGAGTTTTTATAACCCGCTTTCTTATGTGTTGTGAGGTATAAAATTTGTTAAATTATGACAATTTAGGAAATGTTCTTTTTCATCGATGGGTGCCTTGTGGAAAAACTCGATCTTTTAATCGCAAACCCTCTAACCAAATGGAAATTCAGTTCCCGAAGAACCAAAGAATGGTCCATTTTTAGTTGTCTTCTATGACCGATAGCTATCTAGGTCAACTCTACCAGCAAAAGAACCCTCCGAAGTGGCAACCAATTTTCCGACCCCTTCCCTAAAAAAGCTCTTTGTTGAAAGCTCTTTCTATTTGCTATCCTGTGTATATAAGTGAATTGATTTTTTCTACTTTATTGCCAATTCTTACCTACGCATTCGTATGTTACATCCATATACTCATCATTCCCTGGCCTTGAACAAGGATTGCCATACCCGTCTCTGTAGCCATATATCA
The DNA here is from genome assembly GCA_013076295.1 of Sanderia malayensis. Lineage (NCBI taxonomy): Eukaryota > Metazoa > Cnidaria > Scyphozoa > Semaeostomeae > Pelagiidae > Sanderia > Sanderia malayensis. The sequence continues at coordinate 1,452,082 of RQOL01000828.1, forward strand.
TGCAGTATCGTTTTCCCTGACAATCGTTTCTTGTCATTCTTTCAGCTCTCCTACTTCTACAAGGTTTATACCATTGGACTCCACACCTGTTTCTCTTTCTGCCGTACACAATGTCGATGATGTTTATCGTGGACTGCCCTAAACCTAAACAGCTGATAAACTGAGGAGGGTCATCTTTGCATACAGCAACTGCAACGAAGCAAAATAGAAAGTATTTAACACACACGTGCAATCTCGATGCACCTGACATTATCTCCAATTTCAAACCAATTTCTGAAATCAGTTTATGGAATGTGGTCTTAGAGTTGTAGCTAGTGCCTTGAACAGCTATGCTGATGGCATAACCATTAATTCAAATTGCCCTATAAAACGAACTGATTTCATGTATTTCTGAGGTTTCATTCGTTTTTCTGCAATGGAATTTCGTCTGTGATTGGATGTTTACGAATGGATTGCTTCGTTGCCTGTAGGGCGCAGTCCAGAACACTGTTCATCAAATATAGATCAACTAAGTAAGACTAATAAACTACAGTAAATACGGGTGAAATTCTGGATCGTCACTATGCAATTCACGTAGATTATATAGTCCTTTGTGTCGTAATATGCTTTCAAACACGAAGTGATGTCGAGTTTTAAGCGACCATTGAACTTCTTTAATAATGCAAATATTATCGAGCCTCACTATCTCGACCTGGGTTATCTCAAACAACTCGCTGTCTCGAGCAGATTCTCATTGCTCCTCGTTCTCTATTTGGGTGAGTCTATCTTCCTGCTTTGTCGGAAAAATTTTCATTTCCTTTCCGAGTTTGAAATAGCGGGACGCTACGGTGGTAACAAAAACATTTTAGAAGATATGAACATTTTGAATATAAATCTAACAAAAATCATACCATTTGTAGTTGCTTCCACTATTGAGATACCAATCAATGCTGCTATCGCGACGGACAACACAGCGATGAGTTTCGAGTCCATGTTTTCTGTAGCTCTGGTTCTTTCCGAAGTGTTCAGTAAGCGATTCTTACTGATACTGCTCTGATTCTAGTTTCGATCTCTTTAATGTGATACAGTGATAATGGTGTTTGTACATCTGTACTACTGGTTTAATTGCTATTTGCATTGCCAGTCAAGCAGAGGCTTCGCATTGACAATAACAGCCCATCTATATGTGTTGCTCCTTAGCCTCTTGGGTGGGCAAAGGCGTAGGAGCTGGGGGCTTAGGGGGGCACGGGTCCCCTTGCTTTTTAGTACGCTCCTACGCCCCCTTTTTTTGGCATTGAAGAAAAGGAACAGGGGAGGAGAGTAAATGAGTGAGCTCTAACACAAGACATATTGTACCCGATCCACTGTATCGGTGTACCATCGTACAATTCAATCTCCAGTTGCAATTGGCCACCAAGTATCGATTTCTTTTGCTGTAACTCTTTTAACAGAATCGCAGTTGACTTTTCGCGTCTCTCTCAGAACAATCTCGTGCTGCGATTACCGAGATTGAAGACGACTTTGGTTATGAGCAGAAGTATATTCTGGTAAACGATAGAGATTCTGTAGACTGGTTGGCCGGGTTGGCTATATGCACAACAACGGGTGTAGTATTTCAAGCCGACCGCCGGATAGTTCAACATGGTCACTGGGCAGCAGGACTGAACCCGCTGCTCAGATCTAGCCACTGTGTACGCATAAAGTATTGCTATAATTATTTTCTGTTTTCACAGCTTCGTAAGATGTGTATACTTTGGATATCCCTCAGTCATCAATTGCTCATCGCTTTTTAATTGTCCGTTTTATTTGATATAGTTTACTCTTTTGCACCATTGGACAGGGAAATTGCCAAAGTGCTTGTATTGTAATGTTTATGTGTACGCCCACAGGGTACTTTAAATTACTGTGAATTTGAGAATGAGGCTTCTTTGAGCTTTGGGCATGCATTTATCCGAAACGTTGTTGGTTCTCAACTTTGTCTCTTGGGCTATTTTAGTTTGATTTTTACTGGGGTATTAACTCATATAAATAACTCATTTTTGTTTTATAAAAAACTCGGTATATATTTTTTTATAAGAAATATATTTTTACATATATATTTCAGGAATACATATACCAACACATATTAATGTTCATGAGTAAAAGATAGGAAAACAATAACAACTCTTCTGAGGTTGGGACCATTCTTTTTTCGTCCATTTCGGGACTTCAAGATGAGGATTTTAGATTGATAATCCGCAATGCATTAGATTATGTCGATCCGACCGGACGCATTAAGGATCATTCACAGGGATTATCGATTGCTCAAATCGAATTAGCGTTTATTCGATACGACGTTCGGGTGCATTTCGACTGAAAACGAATAATAATAATAATGATCGACAACCCCAAATTCAAAGGGGTGAATCATAACCCTTGTCATTTCTAATATCACTGTTGCAAATCCTTCAATTGAACGTAAGAATATTATGAGTTCAATGGAGAAATATCTTTCATAGTCACTCACTTCCGTTTCCGCTGGAGAATTTTCCCTCGGGGTTCCATCCATTCCTCTCTGGCTGAATGAATATTGTTTTCTTTTCTCCTCTATAATTTATCTCCTCGAGACTCGGCCTAAGAATTGTGCGAGACGCATTTTCAAGATTTCTTTATGCTGATATCAGTGGCTTACTCTAACCACTAACTAATTATACAACGCAAAGTATGTTTGATTCGCTGACAAACAAATTGGCTTGTGTTGGGTTCTTGTGGCTGACATTCACAACAACAATAATATTATCACAAGGTGACAAGCTAATGCTTATTTATTTTCCTCAAATGTTTATGAATCTGTATGGACATACATATTTACTACCGATATATAAAATAGAACAATAGAATTGGCTATAATATAAAACAATGAAATTAGGCCCTCTATCTCGAGAGAAAGTGACCTTTTACAGTTCCATTTATTGTATAACTACTCACTCCCCCCTAACGTTAAACTTTGGCGACCCTGTTTTCCAGTGTTAGTTTATCTGAGGGTTAGGGCCAGAAGCCCGGCTGTTACTCGTATCAAACCTGTGCAATTAATATTATTGATCATGCAATCTTTGCAGAATGTAAAGATGCTCATTCCAGCTGCTATTACTGGTTTCTGAGTAACTACTGCAATGATCCGGTCTATGCTAATGTCATGTTTGAATCCTGCAAAAACACTTGTGGACATTGCAACCAAGGTAGCTATGCCATCTCATTTGAATGCATGATTATAATTAATCTTATCAAAAGTTCACTTGTCGTTTGCATGCATTTGATTTTTCCCATTGCCAAGCAGTTGACTATGATAAACCAAATCATGTGATCGAATTTCTATGGTGTGATTGGATGTTGTTCTTTGTCATTTTACAACCGACTTTTTATTCATTTGCAGGGAGGAGAACAAGCTCATCTAATTGTAAGTATCATACTTTTTCCAAACTAGAAACTGATTTGTAGGAAACTAGAACCAAGGTTGTCCATAGTCCATACATAGTCATAGTAAATTCACATGAAAAATTCCATGTGATCGCAAAGTGAAAATATTAATCTGGGCTGAAATAACGGGAGCATGCGCACAGCAAAAGAAAACATGGCGTGGGGACGATCGGAAATGATTGCGAGTTCACACCAAAGATGGGTTTCAGATGGGACAAGCACAAGAACAATAAAGTTCTCAACTTGATCAAATGCTCAATGAGTTATAAAGTGGCTTGTATACGAAGGAAAAGATTTTAGCACAGACAAGCCAATGGTGTTCGATGTCATTCTGCAGAGCTGTGCCATTTTTGTTTAAAAACGCTCTCATACTATCATTATGGACTTTACTTGAAACATTAAAGTGGGAAGCAAATTAAATTGCGAAAAGATAAGAGTGGTTATTTTCTTCACATCATATGGCGCCATTTTGAAATTGTTATCATTATTTCCCGCCAAAATTAAAAAACTTAACACAGCAGTCGTGGGCCACCATTTTATCGTTTAAAATCTCAGGCCGGTTGAAGTTGTTTACTTTACGTCATACCGGCTAACGTTTGAGATCTTTGATTTACAGAAGCTGCCTAAATGTTTTACTTCGCATTTACACAGTTGTCGTTCTGTGAAAACACTTAATACAAGGCTTTTTATGAAGAACTTAGCTCAAGGTCCAGCTCTTAAAGCTTCTTATTATTTTTGGATCTCTTTTTACCAATTATAAAAGGAAAGTTGCTTTTTCTTTATTTAAATTGCACATTTGTTGCTCCAAAATTGCACAGACGCAAGGAAGATATTGATACTTGCATTTTGGATAAGAAGAAGTTTACAGAGCCAAAAATGCAACGAAAGCACGATTGAAATTTTATATATAAAGTTTAAAAGATTAAAGTGTAATGGCCAATTAAAAAGTAGTTTATCCATGTATCAAATAGCAAATGCGGACACACTTGATATAAATGCGCATGCGTAGAGTAGCACTCAATTTATGTGACTTTTAATGACAGATGAATGGAACGGACTCTCTAACTCTCAGTTATTTAAAATGATAGCTAACAATATTCAAAATTTACGATTTTCTTCGAGCTTTTTATTAAGAACATGGCATTAGAAAGAAGCGTGTTACTACTGCATGAATTAATGAGTCATTTTGTGTTTGGCTTGATCCGTCCTCATTATGAGGTTTGCTATCAATATAGGCGTAGGAAGGAGACAGGGAGCGGGGCCGGGGGTGTCAGTTCCCAACTTGCACACAAGAATATCCGTCGGAGAAATTCTCCAAATGTTCACAATATGCTCGAACAGAATCATATTTGTAGAGTTGGTATGAAGTAGGCACACAATATTCTTTACTGTTGAATCAGGCAAAAAGGTGTAGCTCCCCTCCGCCATTTGACTTGTCCGGGTTTACGCGAAGCCGGAAAGCGCTATCATAGTATAAGTTCAACTTGTTATCTTATTGTCCTGTTTGATTCCGCGGTTATGTGATAAGCCCCGTTTACACTAAAAAAAAGAACCCGGGTTCAACCCAGTCTCGTTTACATTGCAGAAGGTCTTCAGAAGTGTAAACGACAAAGTGGGTTGAATCCAATCCAGGTTGGGCATGCGCAGTTGATAGAAATCATTCGAAGTCAAAATGGCGGGCAACAATGAGTTTCTTGAGCTTGAGCTTTTCAGGAGAGTTTTGATTCTGCATGTTGTTATGGCAATAGCTATGCATTGTTTCGTAAAATTAAGGTGCATAGCAAGAAAAAGGTGAAGAGAGAGACAGAGACCATTGGCAAACCATCGCATTGCAACTTACATTGAACCTAGATTCGTTTTCGTAGTGTAAAAGGGGCTTAGATGCATGCCACAAAGCTCAAAGAAGCCTCGTTCTCAAATTCACAGTAATTTAAAGTACCCTGTGTAAAGTACAATAGAAGCACTTTAGCAATTTCCCTGTCCAATGACGCAAAAGAGTAAACTATATCAAATGCAACGTACAATTAAAAAGCAATCAGCAATTGATGGCTGAGGGATGCCCAAAGTATACACAACTTACGAAGCTGTGAAAACAGAAACCAATTAACACTATACATTCATGGACAAACACCATTATCACTGTATCACATTAAAGAGATCGACACTAAAATCAGAGCAGTATCAGTAAGAATCGCTTACTGAACACTTCGGAAAGAGCCAGAGCAACAGAAAACATGGACTCGAAACTCATCGCTGTGTTGTCCGTCGTGATAGCAGCATTGGTTGGTATCTCAATAGTGGAAGCAACTACAAATGGTATGATTTTTGTTAGATTTACATTCATAATTTTCATATCTTCTAAAATATTTTGGTTACTACCCTAGCGTCCCGCTATTTCGAACTCGGAAAGGAAATGAAAACTTTTCCGACAAAGCAGGAAGATAGACTCACCCAAATAGAGAACGAGGAGCAATGAGCATCTGCTCGAGACAGCGAGTTGTTTGAGATAACCCAGGTCGAGATAGTGAGACTCGATAATATTTGCATTATTAAAGAAGTTCAATGGTCGCTTAAAACTCGACATCACTTCGTGTTTGAAAGCATATTACGACACAAAGAACTACATAATCTACGTGAATTGCATAGTGATGATCCAGAATTTCACCCGTATTTACTGTAGTTTATTAGTTTTAGTTGATCTATATTTGATGAACAATGTTATGGACTGCGCCCTACAGGCAACGAAGCAATCCATTCGCAAACATCCAATCACAGAGAAAATTCCATTGCAGAAAAACGAATGAAACCTCAGAAATACATGAAATCAGTTCGTTTTATAGGGCAATTTGAATTAATGGTTATGCCATCAGCATAGCTGTTCAAGGCACTAGCTACAACTCTAAGACCACATTCCATAAACTGATTTCAGAAATTGGTTTGAAATTGGAGATAATGTTCGCTGCATCGAGATTGCACGTGTGTGTTAAATACTTTGCTTCGTTGCAGTTGCTGTATGCAAAGATGACCCTCCTCGGTTTATCAGCTGTCCAGCGCAGTCCACGATAAACATCATCGACATTGTGTACGGCAGAAAGAGAAACAGGTGTGGTGTCCAATGGTATAAGAGTTGTAGAAGTAGGACAGCTGAAACAATGACAAGAAACGCTTGTCAGGGAAAACGATACTGCATGATATATGGTTACCAAGATGGGTATGGCAATCCTTGTTCATCTCCAGGGAATGATGAGTATATGGATGTAACATACGAATGCACAGGTAAGAATTGGCAATAAAGTAGAAAAAAGCAATTCACTTATATACACAGGATAACAAATAAAAAGAGCTTTCAACAAAGAGCTTTTTTAGGGACGGGGTCGGAGAATTGGTTGCCATTTCGAAAGATTTGTTTGCTGGTAGAGTTGACCTGGATAGCTATCGGTCACAGAAGACACCTAAAGATGGACCATACTTTGGTTCTTCGGGAACTGAATTTCCATTTGGTTAGGGGGGTTTGCGATTAATAGATCGAGTTTTTCACAAAGGACCCATCGATGAAAAAGTCATAATTGTCATAATTCAACAAATCATAATTGTCATAATTCAACAAATTTTATACCTCGCAAGACATAAGAAAGTGGGTTATAAAAACTCATTACCATTAATAGGAACTGGAAAAAGGTAAACAAAATGTTTAGGGGGGAGGGAGTGTCACACCCCCACGGCCCGCTCATTTGCGCCCCTGGTAACAATAAGGCAGGGTACATATAAAACATTGAGCCGCCATATTGCTCGGACTAATGGTGTGTATTAGGATACCATAAAGCACCTTCACACGAAAACGTAAACAACAACGTAACAAACATACGTAACAAGCGGCGTAACAAAAATCTCTGACGCAACAAAGTTTGCTAAGCATTACTATCATCGAAAAACGTGGTGTAAAAAACGAGCCTCCATAAAAACGAAAACGTAAACAAGCAACGTAACAAATATACGTAGCAAACATTTCTAATAAAAGAGCACCCTCCTCAAGCAATTAAAATATTTTAAGAGTTTGATAGTCCTTTTTGGGGTAACTTGAATCGTTGGAATGATAAACAAATAGTGAAATCTCGAGAGTTATGCTTTTCATTGAATAATCGGAAAATATTTTCTGTAGGTATTTCAGTCCCAACAACAGAGAATCCTATCAAGAAAGGTTAGTAAAAAGATTTAAATTTACATTGGTAAATAAATGTAGAAATATAGTTAATAACGATCCATTGACTTCATTACATTTTGTTGATTATTGTTTGATAAGTAATATATGCGGTTGTACGGTTGCATTCAAGGTGTAACATACAAAATTACTTACTATTATTTTTGTAGCATACGTTTGCGAGAACATGTATACACTTGTGAATTGCGCAGGCAAAGGAGTGGTTGACGTCAGATCAGCATTTTACGGCCGCAAGTCGCGTCAACATTGTGCAACCGGTGATATAAGCAACGTGCAGTGCAGCGTCGACGCAACAAATTTTGCTAAGCATTATTGTCATGGAAAAACGTGGTGTTATGCAGGCGCAAACAGTGCTTCGCTCGGCGATCCATGTCCAGGCATCTCCAAGTACCTGGAAATCGTGTACGAATGCAAAGCCCCAAGTAAGTGTGTAAAAAAGGACTTTCTGTAGCAAATCAAAACGAGATTAAATTTTATAATAAATCTGTTCTGCGCTACTGAGAAAATAATAAAGGTATTTACTTCATGTACAGGGAAATATGGAGAGTCTACCCAGTAGAGATTCCTATTATTGTTCGCTATCGAATTGAATGCTTGAAAATTCACAAACGTTGTCTTTGTTGCAGGTTACTTCACAACTGGTCCCCCTTCAGCGCCATTATTTGATTAAATCTATGATAAATCCATGATAAATCTATCGTCTGAATCCAACTGCTAAGTTTGATTCAAATTTATCTTAAGTTAATGATTCTGTATTAGATGATCTAACCTAAATGCGACTTGGATTAAGCGATGAATTTTTGTCGAGTCAAATTCAATTGACTTTGAGTCTGGTCCTGTGTTTGTCATTGTACGAAATTGTGAGCATGCGCAGAGTAAAGGAATGAAGAAGAGAGCCAGGAGAATTCAATTGAATATCAGGAGTTGGTAAAGCAGCTTTGGTCGAACGTGGTTGCATGTAACATCGTATGAATAAAACGGTTTGCCTGCAGTATGGTGAAGTAATCGCTTCAGTGTGGTCCACAGAATGGACTCCTGAAAACTAGGATCATCGAAGGAGATGATCCACTTTACATTGTCTGCTGAGCTCTCAAAATCAACATCTTCAAGCTATTCGCCTATCAGCTGTTTTTCGTCGTGAAAAAAAATTCGTTCTCGTCTTCAATCACTACAGTCACAAAAAAGTCTTTTGCGTATCTGTGGTTGACCCATGCTTTGTCGATACATTGTCGATACTTCGGTAAAATTTCGTCCAGTGTAAACGGGTTGAATCTAGATTAGCTTAGCAAGACCCATCTCCAGAGGTGGGTTGAGCCCGGGTTGAGCCCAGATTCAATTTTTCATTTTGTAGTGTAAACGCAAAAGTGGGTTGAACCCGGTTTAGTTTTATTCTGCGCATGCGGATTGGTGTAGAAATTCGAGAAGCGCGCCATTGTCAAATAGAAAGAAGAATAAACATTGAGATAAAAAAGATTGACAGCCAAAAAGTTTTATAGTTGAGAAAAATATGGAAGCAGCCAACCGTGGATCATTTTGGTCAGATGATGAAATGCTTCTTTTGATGAGCATTTGGGCTGATAAAAACATTAGCAGCAGCTTGACAGTTGGAGCTTGACAGCTGCAGAAGTCCATTTCGAAAAATTCTAACGCAATATTTTGAAGGCCTGCATTGTTTTCCTTGACTTCAGCTTCATGTAAGTTGCAATGCGATGGTTTGCCAATAGTCTCTGTTTCTGTATTCACATTTTTCTTGCTATGCACCTTAAATTTACGAAACAATGCATAGCTATTGCCATAACATACAGAATCAAAACTCTCCTGAAAAGCTCAAGCTCAAGAAACTCATGGTTGCCCACCATTTTGACTTCGAATGACTTCTATCAACTGCGCATGCCCAACCAGAAGCAACCTGGATTGGATTCAACCCACTTTGTCGCTTACACTTGTGAAGACCCTCTGCAACGTAAACGAGACTGAGTTGAACCCGGGTTCATTTTTGTAATGTAAACGGGGCTTATCACATAACCGCGGAAACAAACAGGATAATAAGATAGCAAGTTGAACCTACTATGATAGCGCTTTCTGCCTTCTCGTAAACCCGGACAAGTCAAATGGGGGAGGGGAGCTACAGCTTTTTGCCTGATTCAACAGTAAAGAATATTGTGTGCCTACTTTATACCACTCTACAAATATGATTTTGTTCCAACATATTGTGAACACTTAGAGAATTTCTCCGACGGATATTCTTGTGTGCAAGTGGGGAACTGACACCCCGAGCCCTGCTCCCTGTCTCCTTCCTACCCCTATATTGATAGCAAACCTCATAATGAGGACGGATCAAGCCAAACACAAAATGACTCAATAATTCATCCAGTAGTAACACGCTTCTTTCTAATGCCATGCTCTTAATAAAAAGCTCAAAGAAAATCGTAAATTTTGAATATTGTTATCATCTTAAATATTATAACTGAGAATTATTATGCGCATTTATATCAAGTGTGTCCGCATTTGCCATTTGATACATGGATAAACTATTTTTTAATTGGCCATTACACCTTAATCTTTTAAACTTTACATATACTAAATTTCAATCTTGCTTTCGTTGCATTTTTGGCTCTGTAAACTTCTTCTTATCCACAAGTCATAGCAAAATGTAAGTATCAATATCTTTCTTGCGTCTATGCTATTTTGGGGCAGCAAATGTGCAATTTAAATAAAGAAAAAGGAACTTATTCTTTTACAAATTGGTCAAAAGAGATAAGAAGCTTTAAGAGCTGGGCCTTAAAGCTTCTTATTTTACGTTTTTGATAAAAAGCATTGTATTAAGTGTTTTCACAGAATGACAACTGTGTACATTGAATCTGAGCTCAATCCGGGCTCAACCCACCTCTGGAGATGGGTCTTGCTAATCCAGATTTAGCCCGGGTTCAACCCATTTTGGTTGCGTTTACACTGGACGAAAGTTTACCGAAGTATTGACAATGTATCGACAAAGCATGGGTCAAGCACAGATACGCACTTTCCACTCTCCGTAAATCAAGTGCTTGTAGACGAGAGCGAGTTTTTTTGACGACGAAGAACAGCTGATAGGCGAATAGCCTGAGACAGCTGAACTAGGATATTATTATTATTATATTATTTTGGACAACCTCTTCAAGTGCCATCCATGCTTCTGAGTTCGTTTCTTAATGAGAAAACAACATTTGATACTAGTGACTACAACGAGATTGTGGATCCAGAGAAGTATTTGAAAAGAAGATTTCACAGCAGTGATGGAAGGAAGATTCACGTGTATGACAATACAGTTCCATCTCACATTGTGGATGCTGTTGGGTATTTTGTAACAAATCACGCTGACTATTTTGAAGATGTTGATTTTGAGAGCTCAGCAGACAACGTAAAATGGATCATCTCCTTTGATGATCCTAGTTTTCAGGAGTCCATTCTGTGGACCATACTGAAGCGATTACTTCACCATACTGCAGGCAAACCGTTTTATTCATACGATGTGACATGCAACCACGTTCGACCAAAGCTGCTTTACCAACTCCTGATATTCAATTGAATTCTCCTGGCTCTCTTCTTCATTCCTTTACTTTGCGCATGCTCACAATTTCGTACAATTAAAAACACCAGACAAGTCTCAAAGACTCAGACTCGACAAAAATTCATCGCTTGAATCCAAGTCGCATTTATGTTAGATCATCTAATAGAGAATCATTAACTTAAGATAAATTTGAATCAAACTTAGCAGTTGGATTCAGACGATAGATTTATCATAGATTTATCATAGATTTAATCAAATAATGGTGCTGTAGGGGGACCAGTTGTGAAGTAACCTGCAACAAAGACAACGTTTGTGAATTTTCAAGCATTCAATTCGATAGCGAACAATAACAGGAATCTCTGCTGGGTAGACTCTACATATTTCCCTGTATATGAAGTAAATACTTTTATTATTCTCTCAGTAGCGCAGAACTGATTTATTATAAGATTTAATCTCGTTTTGGTTTGCTACAGAAAGTCCTTTTTTACACACTTACTTGGGGCTTTGCATTCGTACACGATTTCCATGTACTTGGAAATGCCCGAACATGGATCGCTGAGCGAAGCACTGTTTGCGCCAGCATAACACCACGTTTTTCCATGACAATAATGCTTAGCAAACTTTGTTGCGTCAGAGATTTTTGTTACGCCGCTTGTTACGTATGTTGTTACGTTGTTGTTTACGTTTTCGTCTGAAGGTGCTTTATGGTATCTTAATACACACCATCAGTCCGAGCAATATGGAAGCTCAATGCTTTATGTGTACCCTGCCTTATTATTACCAGGGGCGCAAATGAGCGGGCTGTTAGGGTGTGACACCCTCTCCACCCTAAAAGTGTTGTTTACCCTTTTCCAGTTCCTGTTATATGGTAATGAGTTTGTATAACCCGCTTTCTTATGTCTTGTGAGGTATAAAATTTGTTGAATTATGAAAATTTAGGAATTGTTCTTTTTCATCGATGGGTGCCTTGTGGAAAAACTCGACCTTTTAATCGCAAACCCCCTAACCAAATGGAAATTCAGTTCCCGAAAAACCAAAGAATGCTTCATTTTTAGGTGTCTTCTGTGACCGATAGCTATCTAGGTCAACTCTACCAGCAAACGAGCCTTCTGAAATGTCAACCAATTCTCCGACCCCTTCCCTAAAAAAGCTCTTTGTTGAAAGCTCTTTCTATTTGTTATCCTGTGTATATAAGTGAATTTGTTTTTTCTACTTTATTGCCAATTCTTACCTGCGCATTCGTATGTTACATCCATATACTCATCTGCCCCTGGAAATGAACAAGGATTGCCATACCCGTCTCTGTAACCATATATAATGCAGAATCGTTTTCCCTGACAATTGTTTCTTGTCATTGTTTCAGCTGTCCTACTTCTACAACTCTTATACCATCTGACACTACACTTGTTTCTCTTTCTGCCGTACACAATGTCGATGATGTTTATCGTGGACTGCGCTGGACAGCTGATAAACCGAGGAGGATCATCTTTGCATACAGCAACTGCAACGAAGCAAAATAGGAAGTATTTAACACACACGTGCAATCTCGATGCAGCGAACATTATCTCCAATTTCAAACCAATTTCTGAAATCAGTTTGTGGAGAGTGGTCTTAGAGTGGTAGCTAGTCCGTAGTTCCTTGAACAGCTATGCTGATGGCATAACCGTTAAATCAAATTGCCCTATAAAACTAACTGATTTCATGTATTTCTGAGGTTTCTCTCATTTTTCTACAATGGAATTTCGTCTGTGATTGGATGTTTACGAATGGATCGCGTCGTTGCCTGTAGGGCGCCGTCCAGAACACTGTTCACCAAATATAGATCAACTAAAACTAATAAACTCGCTATTCGAACAGATTCTCGTTGCTCCTCGTTCTCTATTTGGGTGAGCTTAGTCCGTATGTCTCGAACTCCCGCTTTGTCGAACAAATTGCAATTTCCCCTCCGAGTTCGAGATAGCGGGACGCTGCGGTAGTAACAAAAACATTTTAGAAGATATGAAAATTATGAATATAAATCTTACAAAAATCATACCATTTGTAGCTGCTTCCACCATTGAGATGCCAACCAATGCTGCTATCGCGACGGACAACACAGCGATGAGTTTCGAGTCCATGATTTCTGTTGCTCTGGTTCTTTCCGAAGTGTTCAGTAAGCGATTCTTACTGATACTGCTCTGATTCTAGTTTCGATCTCTTTAATGTGATACAGTGATAATGGTGTTTGTCCATGAGTGTATAGTGTTAATTATTTTTTGTTTTTACAGCTTCGCAAAATGTGTATACTTTGGGCATCCCTCAGCCATCGATTACTGATTGCTTTTAATTGTACGTTTTATTTGATCTAGTTTACTCTTTTGCATCATTGGAGAGGGAAATTGCCAAAGTGCTTCTATTGTACTTTACACAGGGTACTTTAAAATACTGTGAATTTGAGAACGAGGCTTCTTTGAGCTTTGTGGCATGCATCTAAGCTCCTTTTACACTACGAAAACGAATCAAGGTTCAATCCGGGCTCACCCCACTTCGGTAAAATTTCACCCAGTGTAAACGCAACCAAAGTGGGTTGAACCCGGGTCGAACCTGGATTAGCAAGACCCACCTCGAGAGGTGGGTTGAACCCGGATTGAGCCCAGATTCAATTTTTCATTTTGTAGTGTAAACGCGCAAAAGTGGGTTGAACCCGGTTTAGTTTTATTCTGCGCATGCGGATTGGTGTAGGTAGAATTTCGAGAAGCGCGCCATTGTCAAATAGAAAGAAGAATAAACATTGAGATAAAAAAGATTGACAGCCAAAAAGTTTTATAGTTGAGCAAAATATGGAAGCAGCCAACCGTGGATCATTTTGGTCAGATGATGAAGTGCTGCTTTTGAAAAATTTCGAAAAATTCTCACGCAATATTTTGAAAGACCTGCATTGTTTTCCTTGACTTCAGCTTCATGTAAGTTGCAATGCGATGGTTTGCCAATAGTCTGTCTCTCTCTCTTCACCTTTTTCTTGCTATGCACCTTAAAGTTACGAAACAATGCATAGCTATTGCCATAACAACATGCAGAATCAAAACTCTCCTGAAAAGCTCAAGCTCAAGAAACTCATGAGTGCCCGCCATTTTGACTTCGAATTATTTCTATCAACTGCGCATGCCCAACCAGAAGCAACCTGGATTGGATTCAACCCACTTTGTCGTTTACACATGTGAAGACCCTCTGCAATGTAAACGAGACTGGGTTGAACCCGGGTTCATTTTTGTAATGTAAACGGGGCTTATCACATAACTGCGGAATCAAACAGGATAATAAGATGGCAAGTTGAACCTAATATGATAGCGATTTCAGGCTTCGCGTAAACCCCCACAAATCAAATGGGGGAGGGGAGTTGCATCTTGTGTAGGAATATTGTGTACTTCATACCAACTCTACAAATATGATTCTGTTCGATCATGTTGTGAACATTTAGAGAATTTCTCCGACGGATATTCTTGTGTGCAAGTGGGGAACTGACACCCCGAGCCCTGCTCCCTGTCTCCTTCCTACCCCTATATTGATAGCAAACCTCATAATGAGGACGGATCAAGCCAAACACAAAATGACTCAGTAATTCATCCAGTAGTAACACGCATCTTTCTAATGCCATGTTCTTAATAAAAAGCTGGAAGAAAATCGTAAATTTTGAATATTGTTATCATTTTAAATAACTGAGAGTTAGAGAGCCCTTTTCATTCATTTGTAATCAAAAGTCACATAAATTGAGTGCTATTCTACGCATGCGTATTTATATCAAGTGAGTCCGCATTTGTTATTTGATACACGCACTCTCCATATCTTAAGCAGTTTGAGAGTAGAACAATGGCATTCAGTGAGAATAGGTTACTATTTGAATAGGTAAACTATTTCTTGATTGGCCATTGCACTTTAATCTTTTAAACTTTATATATACTAAATTTCAATCTTGCTTTCTTTGCATTTTTGGCTCTGCAAATAACTTGTTCTTATTCACAATTCATAGCAAAATGTAAGTATCAATATCTTTCTTGCGTCTATGCAGTTTTGGGGCAACAAATGTGCAATTTAAATAAAGAAAAAGCAACTTATTCTTTTACAAATTTGTAAAAAGAGCTCCAGAAATAATAAGAAGCTTTAAGAGCTGGGCCTTGAGCTAAGTTCTTCATAAAAAACCTTGTATTAAGTGTTTTCACAGAACGACAACTGTGTAAATGCGAAGTAAAACATTTAGGCAGCTTCTGTAAATCAAAGATCTCAAACGTTAGCTGGTATGGCGTAAAGTAAATAACTTCAACCGGGCTTGAGATTTTAAACGATAAAATGGTGCCCCACGCCTGCTGTGTTAAGTTTTGTAATTTTGGCGGGAAATAATGATAACAATTTCAAAATGGCGCCACATGATTTGAAAAAATAACCACTCATATATTTTCGCAATTTAATTTGCTTCCCACTTTAGTTAGTGTTTCAAGTAAAGTCCATAATGTGATACGTTAATTAAGGAATATTTGCACAGCAACTTTACTGATCTATTTATTCAGGCGTCCAGTTTACCCATGTCATAGTCATAGAAAACGTCCAGTTTGAGGTTTGAAGGAAGAAAGTTGATGCTTTTGTTGTTGATACTTGTGCGAATGGTGCAAAGTGTTTGTTGTATTCAGAATAGTGATTTATCAGCTGCGCGCGAAAATAATCTTTATTAAAACCGTGCACACGCCATCGCGTCAACTGATCACCATCTTCCTCTTTTGTTTATCCTTCTAAATTCATACGACAAAGAAGATGGCCTATCTTGTTGCGTTCTGGTGCCTGTCCTTTGCATTGCTTTACCATGCAAATTGTCAATGTAAGTGGATGATTTGTTGTCACTGGGTAATAATTCTGTGTTATTCATTTTCTCTGTCACTTTTCTCAGCTACAACTTTGGTCAACATCGCGTTTGTCTTCTTTTTGGTTAACATCGCGTTTGTCTTCTTTTTGGTTGCATAAAATAAACCTTGGTCCTTTGGTCTTGAAGATCTTGGTCTTGTAGTTTTGATCTTAAAAGCCTGCGTGAATTTAATAATAACCGAGTTGTATTTTTCGTTGTTTTTTTTAGTAAATTTACTTTTTGTTTTTGTTTCCAAATTCTAGCCGTCTGCAAAGATGTAATCACCAGCTGTGCATTGTATAAAAGTTATGGCTACTGTGCCACATATAAGACCTACATGACAGCAAATTGTGCGAGGACCTGTGGATTTTGCAGTACTACAACACCGAAACCAGATAGTAAAACCCCACTACTAATTAATTGAAATTTTGCAAGATTTTCCACGGCGTTTTACAGGTACCATGCAAACGAGGAAAACATTTCGATTCTCTTTTAGGCGATTGCAAAGATGATAACACCAATTGTCCTTCCTGGCAACAGTATTGCGTGCAGTCAAGTCGATATTGGCCTTACATGTCCAAAAACTGTAAGAAAACATGCAAAATCTGCACAGGTACGTAAATGTTTTTTTCTAGCAGTGATGTTGGGTTCGAACCGCCCACTTGCTTCACTTGAGACGACGTTCGAGTCCAAGTAGAACATTAATCAATCAGGTACCCAAGCATAGCTTGTTCAATAACACATTTGAAGGCTCTGAATAGTCCTTTAGCATCTGTATCTTTGTATCTTTGCACAAACCTTTTAAATCTCTACTAGAGCCAACAAAACTAGTTTTAAACATTTATGTTTTCACGTTCATCCCATTTTCTTGATACTTTTTGATTTTCAATTAATCGTCTGATTTCAATTTGCAGACGGCAGCGGTGGTGGTGGTGGAGGAAACGGATCAGGTAATCACGTCTGCCTGTTGTTCAACGTGCACAAAGTTTTCAAGGGACTCCCTGAAGCAATTCATTTCTTCCCGATAATCCATAGTCTGTTTTCGCTTTCTGCCGGGGGATGTTATTTCTCAAGAACACGCCTATTGCTGTTGCAGAGTATACTGCATTTAGTATGTGCTATGTAAGACCTAAATGAAATGCCAACGATAGAGGAATAAAGCCGGTAAATTAGCTTTGAAAGGAGCTGGGAAATTTGGTACCATTATTAAATTGTTTGTAGCACAGGGGCTGAAACTAGTTTGTAATGGGCAAGTTTAAATATTGTAAATTACTCTCTCTGTGCAGGTAAGAAGGAGTTCCAGTGCAGTTTTGAGGGAAATTTCTGCAACTGGAGTAACCAGCATATTGATGATGCAGCAGACTGGGCAGTTGGTACAGTTGCAGGTGGACCATCAAGTGGTGCAAATGGCACTTGTACGTTCTATTCCACAACACTTTTTTACATAATAAACTCTGTTTTGTCCTTAATTCGAGCCATATCCCAAGCACTGCTTTCGGGTGCCTGAGATGCTTTCAAGTAAAAGACCTCATACAAAGTCCAATGGGCCAAGAATTGTCAGGGTGATATTTCTGCTCAAGACAATAGAAAGGAACAATACCCCATTGTTGTTTAACAATAGGCTGGACGCAAAATTTTCATGTTCTTATATGCGGGCTTTTACTGTATCGTGTTTGATATCATGGTTGATATTTCACTGCAATAATAGCATGTTAATAATTTTCTTTTGTAGCAAGCTATGCATACGTGAACACAGGGAACAGTGGCTACAATGCACGCCTTGTGTTGCCATGGGAACTGGTTCTTCCCATCGGCACCACCAACGTTGGAACAATGTGTCTGAATTTCAGATATCAAACTGGGTAAGTTGGCGCGTGACATTTATCAGTAGAATCCCTGCTTAATTGAAGGCAACAAGAACATAATTTGTTTAGCTGGGTGTGACTTCAATTGAGAGGCCAATCAAGTGTTTACAATAATGGAGAAACATTTTTGGGACACTTGGACTAAGGACATAGGCGCTGACTTTTACTTTTTCCAGGGGGGGGGGCTCAAAATTAAAAAAAAAGTGGAAAAGTAAAAAGGTAGAAAAGTTCCCTGTCACTTTTAATAACGTACAAATGTGTAATAAAAAAAGCAAAACATTGCAATAAAACAGATATAACATCATGGTCTACAGTATCATCAGTTCAATTCTTTGATTAGTGTTTCTTCTATAAAATAAACGTGTTTTTTCAGATCGCAAACAAAATTCCCAGGGGGGCCGAGCCCCCCATAGAAACCACGTGGGGGCTTGGGGGGCTAGCCTAAGAACCTGTAAATTAGACTCACTACATTACGTCCATGTGCCTCGCTCGTTTTGCTTCTCTTTGAGGAGAAACGAACGCGAGTTGCGATTGAGGCACTGGGACGTAATGTAATGAGTCTACCTTTAAACCTTTTTGCGGTTTTTATTCAACCCCAAGCCCCTATAAAATAGTGCTGTTCTCTCATCATCATTATTTGAGGGAGGAGGGGGCGAAGGATTTGTGCCCGAGAACTTTTCCATTGTCCATTATTGTTGGGCATTTATTTTCTTACTCTACCAACATTACAGCTGTTATAATTACGGCTAGATGGCCGTTCGTTTTGGTGCCACGTAATGTATCATTTCTGATACAATATGATACCTAATAGGATACCAATATTATGATGCCTGTTTTCAATGCCTATATAGCTAAACCTTTAACACCCATTGACACCAAAATATGCCTGCGTAACCAATTTGTAGACCTTATTTTATATTCATCATATCTATCCAACAGCAATGGAAATTTGAAGTTTATTGAGGACAAGTACCCTGATTTGAACAATAAGATCCCATCACCCATAAACAAGGGAACATTATCTGGCAGTGGATCTTGGGTCTACGGAAAAGTTCAAGTTTACGTAGACAATGAAAGAGCGGTGGGATTTTTTATTTCATTTTAAACTTAATTCTCCACCATAGTTTTAGACACGAAGTTACTTAATCACTGAAAGTAATTGTTGTTTTGTTGCAGTTGGTTATTGAAGGAACACCTGGATCATCGGGAAAAGTTGTCATTGATGAACTCTTCTTTGTAAAAGGCAGTTGTTAGTCAGGTATAATTATTATATCATTCATTAATACGCGGAGCAGTATATAAGGTGATGAATTATCTTTAGTATTCATGTTGTAGCTATTCTCGTTGTTTCTTCTTGTCGAGGAGATAGACCTACCTGGTCTGACGCGACATAGGAGCACGCTAATCAACTAACTGGAATTTATGTACTAATATTACAACTGTATCTTGAATCGATGCACCAATATTCCAACTGTCTGTGCTCAAGTGCCAATTTTAAGGGTGCATTGCTACTATCATTTCAATGTGGAGATTTCGTCTGTATCGAGGTTGTCTCGACTTATTCCTACGTTCTAGTGATAACACAAACGCCCAAGGTGCTTGCTAAATCTTTCACGTTTTTAATGGGGCGTTTATTAGAGGGGACTGGGGATGGTTTGCAGAAGCTGTTTAAATGTTTGGATTTTTATGTTTTTTCCAAAGTCTTCTAACTAGTTGGTCGTAGTATTTACTCAGCCAAGAAGCAATTTTTGATCTGACCTTGAGTGCGTGTTTAACCAGGGCTGCGCGCTGGATTCAGAAGTCCACTATGCTGCAAAGTGTTTGCCATGCGAGGATACACTGATTTATCAGCTGCGCGCGAAACTACAGTATTTATTAAAATCGTGTTCACGTCATCGCCTTACATCTGATCGCAGTTTTTCTACTGAACTCGAATGAGAAGAGAATATGGCTTATCTTTTTGCGCTATTCCTGTCCTTCGCATTGCTTCAACATGCAAATTGTCAATGTAAGTGGAAATTTAATGCAATTGATTTGTTTTTGTCGTTGGATATTTTGTCTAAACGCTTTTTTCGTATTTGCACGTATTATTTCTTTATTTCGTTTTTATCTATTCCAACAGCAAGTTTAATGGCAATATATTCGACTATACACTAACATGTAGTCATCATCAGAATAAAAATACTAACGTGTTGCTTCTTTGTTGGTTTTTTATTCTAGCTGCGTGCAGTGATGTGGTGTCCTATTGCGCGTTCTACCAGCAATACAATTACTGCCAACTTTATCCAGACTACATGAAAACATATTGTGCCAAGACGTGCGGTTTTTGCAGCATTGCACCTACCACAAGACCACAGCCTACAACGCAACAGCCAATACCAACAGGACCAGGTAATCACAACTCACACACAGTTCTCTACCTGTAATTTTGAATTCATTACATGCAATTCGATTTATGAGGGCTAAAACGATTGCGAGCAAAGTAATTTATAATTATCGATCTAAACGTAGAAAATAAGGACAAATATTGATACAATGGGGGGCAAAAGACCTGGGACACTTGCGACTGCACGTATCCTCATCGCCTCCCTCCTCTCCCAAACAATATCGTTTCTGGAGAAAAGCATATAAATTATCGACAGAATGCCATTTACGTTGTGCTCACAAGGGTCTGATTCAAAGAACAATCATTTTAGAGGGAGTGGGGTTGAATAAAATCCATGAACAAGTAGGTGTAGGGGCTGAGAGCTTTTTTTCGTGTCGCTGTCAGGGTATCACAAGGACTTTTGCCCAGTATTATATGACGTTATATTGTGACCAGCACACACAAACATGCTTTGACTCTACTGTTAGCTAAAAACATTAAATTAGACAACTCTAATTGTACATCGTTGGTGTAGTATTGTGTCAAATCAAGCCTAATGTCTAAAACTGGAACAAAAAACCCGCAAAATCGGTCGTAAACAAAACTCGCGTGTTTTTATGATATTGGGACAGTATAGTTGATTCTTTTATTCTTCCAGCCCAGAAGGAGTTTCAGTGCAGTTTCGAGGGAGATTTCTGTAACTGGAACAACGAGCATATTGGTGATGCAGCGGACTGGGCAGTTGGCACAGTTGCAGGTGGACCATCAAGTGGTGCAGATGGCACACGTGAGTTGTCTCTTATGTTATGTACTGTAATATAATACAATTCTGTGGTACATCATGCCACTTTGGTTGAAAAATCCTTGGTTGTCAGATCATTTGATTGCAGATGTCGAAGATTTGATTAAAACGCGAGACGCTATGCCCCCTATTAAGTAATAAATTCACAAAGCTTTAGTGTACAAAATTGTCTTTGACAAAGAGGGTGAATGTATGTGAATAACAACAGTAGTTTATTTAAAAATTCGTTGTTTCGCGGTAGATTCCATCCGTTGGGCAGATATCTGCCAGGTCATCGTCACCAGCTCCGCTAATATAGTATGCATCGTTTTCCTCCGCTGCTACCGTACCATCTGCCGCGCGACTTAAATACCACGTTGATGATATGTCGACACTGTGTCGCTTGAAAATTTGAAATGAGAAATTGGACGCGTTCGTGATCGTGCGAAATTTCCTGCGATTGCGCAGAAGAATTGCTTGAAAAATCTCCTTGAAGCTCGTTCTAAAATTCCGGTTGCGAAATGCGAATATTATTGGATTGTGAATGGTGTTTGAGAAGCCAATGATGTAGGCGACGGTGAGGTACTGTGTGGACAGCGCTTTGTCGTCTAGGCCAGAGAATTTCAAAACGCCGTATGCAAAGAACGGTGTCCAACTTACGACGTACGACACGAACACCATCAAGAACGTTACAGCGGTGCGTCTTTTCACGCCCGTCGATGCTGTGTGGATAGCGGTGTGTGTGAGTCGCATGGTGTGCTTGCGAACAGCGCGGAAAACTTTAATGAACGAATAGACATTTAGTATCAATGGAATAACATAGACAAAGATTGCCAGGAATAGCATGTAAGAGAGGTCAATTTTACTTGAAGACGAGGCCGGTCCGCATTGCGTTGATCCAGGTTGATATGCGTAGCGTGACCAACCGGCTAACGGTCCAATCGCACAAAGCATGGACAGTGCCCACGTGAGTGACACGAACACTTTCACGCATTTCCACGTTCGCGATGCATTAAAGGGGTTGTGCATCGTTAAGTATTTGTGCACGTTTATGCACGTAGTTGAGAAGATTACGGCCGGAATCCAAAACGCGATCACGAATCCGTTGACCTTGCATAGGGCGTCACCGAGTATCCACTCCCTCCCACCTGTCGTGATCAGTGTTATGGTCGTAAACGGAATGCAGCAAATACCCAGGCCGAGGTCCGCTATTGCCAGGTTTCCAAGCAACGTGTACGTGCGTGACCGTGTCAGTTTATCTCTGAATATCACCAAACACATCATGCTATTACCAATGATGCAACAGATGAATATAACTATGAGAATTACCGCTTCAATGATCTGTGTAGCGCCGACCATACTGCTTATGCCTTGCAATCCTCCGATAGGGGACTGTTGTTGAACTGCAGGTAGGGGTTGTATTCAAATACCCGGGCGCTGAATCCCACTGAATCTACTCGAATTCTGATATTGAGACATTCATTCGGTCCTGTAAACTTGTGCAGTTATATTTAACGGACCACCTCAGCCCCCAAGTAATCTGGTCTCAATGTCTCGATGAATTGAATTGTTGTGTTCACTTCCCTGTGATTTGTGTGAGAGAAATAACGCGTGGCGTGAACTAATCGAAACCGCTTATACTACAGCTTGTATCAATGTACAGTTTGCATATCGTCAAACCACGATATCGTATAATAAAACGTGATTTATTAGCATTACACTAACTTGCAACCATTGCGAAGTGAAGCATCGCCATTTGTGTGTGTTTATATTGTGTCATGATCATCACATCTGTGTACTTCCTTTAGGCTGTGTTTATTCATTTATTCCAACCCAACGCCGACAAAATCTTCAATCTCAGTTTGCTACTCTGCTTTAAATACTTCAACTCTTTCAGATTTCGAAGTGTTTTGTCGTATATCAAGCCAGAAATGTATACTTCTGAGTTCTGGGACTAAAAACTTGCTTAACAGACTCAGTAAAACCAAATGCCATTGCCAACCCGCCCGAGTGGATTTTTAAGTTTTTACTTGTCATCTGCTAGCATTTTGTTGCATTGTCTTTTATTTGTCTGTTACATTAAGTGGCGACAGGTGAGGCTTTGTCACGCTGTGATTACGTAATTTGCAGGATGTTTTCACGCTTGAACACTACTTACTCAATATTTGCAGAGATTTACTACAATGTCCATCACGCAGGTGGTTTGGTTGCATTGACTGTTTATTACTGCATCATTTCGCTTTACAGTGCAATTTTCTTTGTGATTGTTGGCGCTATAAATTTCAAGTCTCAGTATTCTTATTAAACTTTATTGTTATGAAATAAACAGTGCTTATGGGTCTTGTTTGAAATGCAGGAAACCAGGCAAGAATATAAAAGTGGCAAAACATTATTTTTTAGAGCCTCGTGGAGCATTTCTTAACCGTTTTGAAGACATCAGTTCGTCAATCTCTGAATTGAGCACCCCCCAAAAATTGCCTTTGCGTCCTCCCGGGGATTATTCAGGGATTTTGGTATAGTAAATTAATCCAAATTAATACAAGCCTCGTCTTTAAACACTGTTGAATTGAGGCATTTAATTTAATGTAAAATTTAATTAGACTGCTTTCTCTTCTTTTGTAGCAAATTATGCCTACGTGAATGCCAGGAGCAGTGGTTACAATGCACGCCTTGTGTTGCCATGGGAAATTGTTCTTCCTGTTGGCACAACCTACGTTGGATCCATGTGTCTAAATTTCAGATTTCAGACTGGGTTAGTGCATTCTATTTTATATAAGAACACACTTTATATGGAGACTCTATTTGCCTAAAAACTAAGAACAAGGTCAGAGCATTTCCAACCCCAGATAACAATTACAATCCACACAACAATCGCCCCCCCCCCCCTTCCAATGCAACGAGTCGAGCCATTGAACATTTGGTCTCTTGAATGGTGATGCTTCTGACGTATTAAATGCATCTATTTTGGAACTTTCAACAGCAATGGAAATTTGAAGTTTATTGAGGACAAGTACCCTGATTCGAACAACAAGAACCCATCACCCATAAACAAGGGAACATTCTCTGGCAGTGGATCTTGGGTCTATGGAAAAGTTCAAGTTCAAGTGGACAATAGACGAGCGGTGAGATTTGTTATTTCATTTTAAACATATTTGTCCACCATAGTCTCAGACAGACAGAGGCTCGAAGATACTTAATCATTGAAAGTAACTGTTGTTTTGTTGCAGTTGGTTATTGAAGGAACACCCGGATCATCAGGAAAAATTGTCATTGATGAACTCTTCTTTGTAAAAGGCAGTTGTTAGTCAGGTATAATTATTATATCATTCATCAATAATTAATGATATCTGGATATCACACGATAAAGGTATCATTGTGATACCTGAGGTCTATAATATGGTCTTTATTGCTTTTACACTTGCCTGACGTGCTGCGTGTGGTTGTATGCTGCTTTGTGCTTTCACGTACTGTGAAGTCAAATGTCATCGACATTAAGTCAAATTTGAACAGTTCGAGCTTGCGTGTTCAAATTACATCTGATTCGGACGAAATCCTCCGTCCCTTCAAAGATCACTGATGAGCCAATCCTTATAAAACAGACTTCTATTCAATTTTTTGTATTTCGAACACTTTCATGCTTCCTCAGGGTGTTCAAATTATACAGAGCTGACTGTGCTAGCATCTATGCAAATGTGCTGTATGTGAATGTTGGTTACATTGGTTTGGCTTAAATTGGAATTAAAAAGTATTCCCTTAAACAGGATTATTTGCTAGTGTCTGTTAAATGCAGGTTTCATTGTATGCCTGGTGTGGCTTTATAGATCGATGAAACAGTTGAGGATACAGCATAAAATGCAAGCATAGCATAGACAGAAAATATTGCAAATAATTTCTAACACTGATGATCTAACATATCACAATAAGGCAATAAACAATACGATGAAACTAATAAATCTAAGATAAAATCCAATCAAACATGATTGATAACATCATTGTCATTGACGTTTGATATTGCAGTGTGGCATTTGGTAACTATCCATTGTGCAAATGCCTGCATCTACCCAATTACTTATTAACCAGCCAGACACTTTTTCACAACAGAATCCTCTTCACTCAGCACAGGGATTGGCCGGGGATCGACAATGCGAGCAATGAGTGGATCTATACCCTCTCTGTATCCGTTGCTCCACACCACAGAGCGCAGATGATGCCACGTGGCTCTGTTCAATTCCTTGCTTGACTGGCTCTGTAGATTCTTGCCTTCGGGTAATGCGAGTGTGAATATGAAAACAACGTTTGGATAAGGAGCACCCTCGTTGTCACAGTACTTGAAAAATATTGAAGCTGTCTCGTATGACATGGTGCCAATCTTGGTTATGACAACAACTCCATTGCCATCATTGTCCAGCTTGTCCTCAAGCTCCTTGTCGAGATTGTCTTTTGATTGGACCACGTTTGCGAATTCATTACCATCCATGATGACAGGGGAAGGATGTTTCTCCCCAATATTGTCACCATTGGTAAATGACTTGGCAATCTTTCTGGCCATGCAACTCAGCATTTC
Organism: Sanderia malayensis; assembly: GCA_013076295.1. Taxonomy (NCBI): domain Eukaryota; kingdom Metazoa; phylum Cnidaria; class Scyphozoa; order Semaeostomeae; family Pelagiidae; genus Sanderia; species Sanderia malayensis. The sequence goes on from RQOL01000828.1 coordinate 1,477,728, forward strand.
GTTGTTCTCCACTGAACTCACCATTAGAAAAACCAAAGGTCTAATAGCATTACCTTTCATTGTGACATCATCAATATGATCCATACCCAGTTTCCCCACCATTGCCCACAGGTCTTTGCTTTGATTTGTGAACTCAGCTTCCAAATTTTTGAGGTTCTGCTTGAAAACAGACTTCATGACGAATAGATTCTTTGCAGGAGTATGATGTGAAAAGGATATACAATAAACAGCCAGAATCACCACTAGAATAGCAGCGATCACAAACATATTAATGTTCGTCTTCTGAGGTTGTTTTGGGTGGTGTTCCATGCGTTCAGGTTTCACATCTTGGCTTTTTTTCTTGATCTGAAATGAACAGATCCTGGAATACTATACAAGATAAGAACTGTAAATCCTTGAATGAATTTTGGAAACTTCTTCACAGCAGGTTTACATTGCTGCTCTGGTATTTATCAATCCAGCAAATTTCTGCAGAGTATTAATATTTCTGCAGAGTATCAGAGAATTTGATTTACTGCTGGACTTCACTTAATAATAATTGATAATATAATAACACACCTGTTCTCCATCCAGGAATCCTTCCTTCACGTTTTGTGCATCTTTATTCAACTGTAACAAATAAATTAATCACCAAGGTTTAGTTTACAAGTAACATGGAGCAGAATCAAATAGAAATTGCAGGTTCTTTGGCAGGATTCAAGTTCATTTGCCCTCACTTGCACTTCACTTAATAATAATTGATAACATAATAACACACCACTTCTCCCTTCGTGAATTCTTTCTGCACGTTTTGTGCATCTTCAGTCAACTGTAAAAAATAAATTAATCCACCAAAGTTCACTTTATAAGTAGCATGGAGCAGAATCAAATAGAAATTGCAGGTTCTTTGGCAGGGTTCAAGTTCATTTGCCCTCACTTCCCTGTTTATCAAAGTGCTAGTCATGGCTAACTAATCCAAGCACTAGCTGATATTCTACCATGGTTGTTACTTCTGTCAGAATCATCTTTTAAAGGTAGACAGTAATGGGTAGAATTATAAATTAGAATTAGAAACCCATCTCAGCAGCACTTGGATCCATTTTGTAACAGCTGAATTCTTGGCATCAGACTATATTTAATAAATATTTTGTCACTTGATATTCATATTACTTCGTGGCATGCTTTATAATACCTTTTTGTAGTCAACCACTTTTTTATCTTCTTTGTCTGTATCATCTACCTCCATGGGTTCATCTTTATTCCCAACTTCACTTGTGTCCTCGGCAACTTTCGAAGTAATTTCTCCGTCACCTTTTTTCTGATGAGTGAAAATAAAATGGTTATGTTATTTTTTGACAGTATCTAGGGGCTGTTTCTTGCAGCCTCTAATCTAATAAAAAGTTCTTTGTGTGGTTGCTGAAATGGAAAGGGGGCCTAGCGCTCAGCCAGGCTTAGCTTTAGAGCTCATGTATTAAGGAACTTGCATCGTATTGAGCTTGAAGCAAAGATTATGAATAAAATTGCAACCCACCTCTTGTTTCTTTCCAGTAGGTTTATCGTTTGCATTTTTTCCTTTCTTTTCCTTTCCGTTTGGTTTGCTTTTGCCCGTCATCTTGTACCAGAATCGAAAGTTAAGGCCACAAAATCAATCCCCACCCTCAACGATATTTGTCGCTGTCCTTATTTTGTAGCCTCTTTCTGGTTACAAATTTCTTCCAAGAATTCAGAGAAATCACAATACACGCATTTTTTTAATAAGGAAGTGCTTTATGAGGAAGGTGGTGCTCGGATAGACAAATACTTGAAGAATTCTCAGTAGTGGATAGGAGACAATTAAAGAATTAAAGCCTGCAATCATATCTATTAACGATGATGACAGAATAGAAATCATAAATTTTTAAATTTCAGACAATAATCTCTTTTCTTTTGTTACATGTTGCTGATAAATTTGCGTCTTCTGATCTTTTCACGACCCTGCATTCACTTGTACCAAGTCTATTTCAAAGGAGCACGATATTACGCAATATTTTCGAAAGCTCTGCACTCTCTCGATCGCTTAATTTCACAGCAAAACAACAAAACAAAAATTGCTTCAATCTCATGGTAATTCAAAGTCTTAAACAACGAAGTTCTGCTTCTTCACTTCTTCAGAAAAATAAAAACAATATTTTCTATCTTTATGTACAACAATAAAAAAGAAACGAAATCACCTAATATAATTGTTATCTTGTCAAGGCAAATCTTTCTCACCAATCTTCGGTTCTGTTTTGAATATTGCATTATAAGCATCCTTGACATCCTCTTTTAATTTCGTCTCTACTTCCCCTGTCTTGTCACAAGATGAGGAAATATCTATAAAGCTATCCCAGTCAAGATTACGTGACGATTTGGCAGCATGCATGCAGTTTTCAATGTATTGGATTGGATCTTCTGGACGTCTGTACAGCAAAGCAGTCAGTAGGCTCTGAAACAAAGCTAATATTCAGTTCTGAAGGCACGAAATTGCATAGAAATGAATCCCTTCCGAGTTAAAAATGGAACTTCCAAGGAAGAACTTACCTCAAATATTTGAAACAGATCCTTCCTTGCTAGATATGTCTTTGCATCTTCGGGTGTAATATCGTTGGTCCTAGCGGCCATTGTTAAAAGTATTTTCTTTTTTTGTTAAATGTACATTTGCATTGTAAACTTCTGGTTTTTTGTTTTTCAATCTTGCAAAACAACAAGAATCTGTTGTTTGGCAACGACTGGCCTCGTAATGGAGTTCGCCTATGAGAATCATGTGACTAACTTGTGATGTTGTTGTTGTTGTATGGTTTATTTTTTTATCTTTTTATTTTGGTCCTTGGTGGAAAATTTTTGTTTGAAGACGAAGCAAAACAAAATGAATGCTGTTGTTGCACTTTGTCATTTCTGTGAAGTTCATGGACCAAGCATTTTGTTCAGTACACAGGCGTTTCACTGCACTAACCACAATCCCGAAGACGTGCTTAGCGGTGCACAGGCATCACTGAAAGCCTGCGGAAACTTCAATCATAGCAGTCTTGTCGCGGGCCTAAAGTTGAAGTCTCCAAATAATGAAAACTTGAAACACCACGACGAGGATAAATCAGGAAAGACAACTCCACTGCCGATTCAAAAAACCTGCGAGGCTTGCACATCTATCCAACAAGGTGATCCGGGATTTTTAAGCATTGATAAAGAATCTCATATTAGTTACATTAGTCGACAGTACCCTGAAGACCAAGAACTTTACAGTATTTTGCGGCATGCGTGTGTGCGAAGCTTAAGCTGTGAAGTATGCCCGGGACGAGAAGGTCCGATCATGTTTGGCGATGAAACCAGTGGGTACGTGTTCAGCCATACGTTTTTCTTGAAGGACAGTCAATCTAGAGGTTTCCAGAGGTGGTATAGCCTTATTTGCGTCATGATGGACCACGTTTATCTTATGAATTCCTGGCCATTTTTGTTGAACAACTTCAAATCGATAATCGAAGAGTTGCAAAAGAAATGCGATGCAACATTCAAATTGGAAAAAGCAGAGAATCCACTTGTTGAACAGCGACTTCACATGTCTGCAAACTTGTCCCTGCTCAGTCCAGGACAGTTTCGACGGACACGTGGTGGAAATCAAAAATATCGATCTCTCCATGAGTTGACTTGCAATCCGAATATCTTCCAGTATGTCCACAGGTATTTTGCTTGGATTCTGAAAGCCTCCGGGCTGCGCTATTGTGAGCGGTTCGTGCAGGGATCTTCTGTGAATGATATCTCAATTGTTGAGGATGGCAATCAGAGCACAAAGCATGCAGAAAGCTCTGTGTTTTCCTCTCTACAGCAAGTCTTCCAAATTTTGCCGTCTGAAGATTTCAAGCTGATTGCTTATCATGTTATTATCGGAGATCAGCTGATCGTCAAAGGGGGCAGTGCAGATGCAGTGACTTCATTTCTTGACGTTTTCAAAGCCCTTCTTCCCAATGGCTGTTGCAGAATTATTCCGTACACAGATGAATACCAGGATTCCTGGAAATGTAATTTTCTTGGTCTCGAGGAAGACGTGGAGATCCCTCATCACATATTGTCCTCAAATTTCTATGTACATGTTGAGATAAAGAAAGACATATCTCAGTTGGAAAATAACACAATTTCTTCACCAAATGACAATTTATCTGCATTGAGTATTGACGTGAAGGGCAGCCCTCCTCAATCCATGCCCACATATTTGTTGAAGACGTTGCAGGCTTTACAGGAGGATGAATTCTCTGATTCTGTTTTGAAAGCGATGCTTGTGAGTTTGAAAAGTGAATGGATGAATAAAGTCAAAGTTATGTTCCAGTTTACCAAGGCTGGTGTAAGAACATCTGCAGATAAGATCAAGTTGCTCAAAGTGTTGGATGCAAAGCAGGAGGATGAAATTCTCTTGAAGTTCTGGATGACAGTTTTAAGCAGGTCATACAGGACACATCTACTAACGTGTGCTAATAAGAAACCAGTGGAAAAGCCAAGTCTGCTCAGTGCAAAAAACAGTGATCAACTATTTTTCGCTGTTCCCTAATGATCATAAGAAATTTTTATTTATCTAATATTCATGCAAACTGGTATCACCATAATTTTTCTTTCTAGCCCCCCTAGGGGTTTAAGCAGAAAATACTTAATGCATTTTGGTAGATTACTTGCCAAGGTTTCATTGTACATTGTTTTCACATTTGTATTTTTATTTGTAATTAAATTAATTGTTATGAAATTTCGGCAATTATTATTATAATGTTCAATAAATTTTAGCATTTTAGTTTTTCGTTGCTTGCAAAAGGTGGGAGAGACCAGTGCTGCACACGTGTCTTTGTCTCTCGTTGTCATTCATATTTTCTATTGTCCCAGTTTGGTGTGATAATTGATTTCATGATACAAATGAAGTGAAGAACTTCCTGTTGCTGCACAAGTTTTGCAAGCATGATGTCGAGTATTGCAGTAAGTTTTATCTTTTTATTTTCGTTGCTCAATGCTTCGCTTCAGTATGATATTTTCTGGAGCTCTGCGAAAAATGGAATATATGTAGTGGATAACGTTTTTAAAAAGAATAGCTCGGCACTACGGGCTTTAAAGATGGGCCTAACACAAACTGCGTGGAGCTTCACAGTTGACGAAGCTGGAAGTGGTAGCTCTTTTAAGGTGGGATTCAGAACCAAACACTTAGATGGACGATTTAAAGCGTTAAGTAAACTAAAACGCATCGGTAAGGCTTTGTACGGTAATGCTTCCTTGGTAGGAGGGGAAGGAAGGATAATTGAGAGAGGAGACTTTAGTCCTGTTGTTGAAAATTGTGCAGGAAGTTCTTCTTTTTATCGCCTTATCCTTATTCTGACACAAAATGTCGCGAAAAATGATTACGGTGAGATAGTGATTTATGACGACAATGAAGAAATAATAAAATCAGTCCATTCTAAGACTGGAAGGGCCATATTCTTGCCTTGTCGAGTAAAGTTTAAAATAGCACCTCCATCAATCAACGTGAAGTTGAGACATTATTATTTCCTGTCTGAGTTTGGAGAGGAAGATCAGGGATTATCCTCACCAGCAGGTAATAAACAGCTTGTTGATGAAACTGGACAACCTCTTCAAGACCAATCAATGCTTTTGAGTTCGTTTCTTAACAAGAAAATAGCATTTAATGTCAGCGATTACGAGATTGTGGATCCAGAGAAGTATTTGAAAAGAAGATTTCACAGCAGTGATGGAAGGAAGATTCATGTGTATGACAATGCAGTTCCATCTCGCATTGTGGATGCTGTTGGGTATTTTGTAACAAATCACGCTGACTATTTTGAAGATGTTGATTTTGAGAGCTCAGCAGACAATGTAAAATGGATCATCTCCTTCGATGATCCTAGTTTTCAGGAGTCCATTCTGTGGACCATACTGAAGCGATTGCTCCACCATACTGCAGGAAAACCATTTTATTCATACGATGTGACATGCAACCATGTTCGACGGACAGACACAACATTTGTGCATAAAGACATCTATGAGAACTACAACAACACTGAGGAATACACCGTTTTACTCTACTTAAATCCAACTCTGACTCTGAGTGATTACGGTGAGACAAGTTTTCATGAAGAGAACGGGGAGTTGATTGCAAGTATTCTGCCAAAGTACGGCAGGGTTGCTATATTTGATGGCAAAATCGATCATTCAGCACACCCTTCCAGCCCAGCTCTTTTCGGGGCCCGATACACCTTTGCCATTAAAACCGCACCAAGTCAGACAATGGCATTGCAGAGATATTTCACATCGGCAGGCTTAGATTTTGATAAAATTCTCACATCATTGCGGTCACTGGAGAAACACGGAAGCTCACCTGAACAACGACAGAATGCTGCAACGTTGCTGGAAAAAGTAAACACTGGAATGTTGGGTGATAAAGATTTACCTTTAGTTTACAAGCTATTAGAAGAAAACAATGATACTAACTGAAGATGGATAGATGAATCACAATTCTTCTTTGTTACATCAACTTAAACTTATTATTTTTTGTGGCAAAAATTGTGGCAAATATTTTGCTGTGGATAATGATCTTGACTGGCTTAAGTTTTGGCCTTTTTATGCTTCAAAGCTGTATCTTGTTAGCCCAAAGTTCAACAAATGACTGTTTATCCCATGTCAAGCTGACAATAAACGGCAGTTGTTTGTATATATAAATATCAGCAATTTCACATAATCTTAACACCACAACAGTATTGCTCAATGTATTGAAGAACAAATTATTTCACATGTTATACATATATTTATATAGCTTTGGGTTTTTGTACATGTTTTCCAACAATTCAATTATTATTCATTATTTTATGATGCACAGAATATACTTAGATTGAAAAAACTGTAGGTAGGAATCATCAATTAAACTTTTTATTTGCCCTCTTGATTAATTTAATCTATTTTTCTGGAATTATTGATTTGACAAGCTCTGCGGTGGAATCATGATGTAATTTTGTCTCTCTCCTTTCATTCCCTCCCACCTTTAACATAATTTTCTCTTAGAACAACAAGCCGGACATTTTGTCCCTTTGTTTAACTTACTCTAAATGCAATTGCGTATTATCCACATTTGTTATTCATTTACATATAATTATATAAGGCATTTTCCAGTCAAGATATATTGAGTTAGTACTGTGACTGTGCTTATACCTGATATGTTTTGTTTTCAAACTGACAATTAAGGCATACATTTGTGTGCTACATTATGTACATATGCATGCTTTCATTGTGTTTATTGTCATTACGTCACATCAACATCTGCAAGGAAGCTCACAGAAGTTTGGATAAGAATTTCGAGCTACTTTTCCATGAGAAGGTGTGATGGCATTGGAAATACAACCGTGGAGTTCTTCTCTTGTGAAATTGATGCCAGCGTTTGCAGCACTCTCAATTGTATTGCTGCGGAGGAGCCTGATATCACCTTCGAGGCTTCTTTCAACGATTCAGAGGCTCGGAGCTCTCCTTCTGCTGCCACGACCTGTGGTGGAAAAACAACAGGATGACGCGAGCAACTTCACTTCGCAAAAAAACCCCATCCAGCTTTTCTCCAGTTTTTTGTTTTCTCTCAACGAGACCTCCAGAATTTAAAGACCCTATTCAAGGAACTGACAACTCATTTTAAGACGCAGGGAAGTTCTCGATATTTGGAGAGATGATCACTTTATCGCTCATTGCCGAGAGATCATTCATAAAGTTTGTTGCCATGGTACTGATTGTCACTTACCCTCGCTTTCGCTTCTCTTGCAGCTTCGGCTTCAGCCGCCATGGTTCTTTGAAGATGCTTTGGAAGTCGCAAGTCTTTTCTGAAATTCAAAGCAAAGAAAACAAGGTAAGAAATATTGCAAAATACCACACGAATTTCGAAGGGGATCCGATGTTACATTGTCGTATCAAGAGTCCATTAAACGAAAGATAAATGTTTTGGAGAAGTTTAAGGTACCAGGTGTTCACAGTGCATTTTGGGTATGGAAAAGGGGGAACTTATCGGGTTCATTGGCTACTTACATTTCGACTCTTTCGACTTTGACGCCCCAGGGCGCTGTAGCTTCGTCAAGAATGTTCTGGAAATAGCAGAAATTGCAAGAACATTGCTTAATGATTAATGAATGCATCAAGTAATTCTTTTCGAAGAAGGTAAACTCAAAAAAATTGACTAGCGCTAAGTGTCTATCGACGAGCATTCTCTCAATGTATTCTATGTATACTATCATATTGCAGGCTTCATACCCGCTTTGCTGCGTCATATTATAGGCTAGATACTCGTACTGCCCTGTTTGTTTGCTAAATTCTCACATTGCTCTAGTATGCTATTGGCTACATTCTCACATTGCTCCATTATGCTATTGGCTACCTACTTGAATAGCTCTGCTGACGCCATCTCTGTCCAGTAAGGCCTCTGACAGTGATTTTGTTCCAATGATGTTTCTCAGCGTTGTTTGTGCCAGTAACTTTGTGGAGCCAGCAGCATTTCGAATTCTCGTCACCGATCGTTTGGCATCTTGTACGCAGAAGTAAACCACGGCATCAACGGTTACTGTCACGCTGTCCATGGTTAATGCCTGCATCAGGTTAAAAATCCCTTATCACTATCACGCATGACAATAACGAGCCTCGCTCAACCCGGCTGCTACTCGACGTGCTGTATTTACAGCCGCAAATCTCTTTTAATAAGGATTATTTTGGTTACCTCTTGAGGGGGGACATTGATTGTGACGGTACGCATGTCCACTTTCGAAATCTCATCGACGCAAGGGATAATGAAAAGGAGGCCTGAAACGCGAAATCGAGGTTGATCATAATTCAGCCATAACCAGATAATACGCAGTTTGAATACATAGATTAAAGATAAAACAGTTGCTTATTTGCTTATCGCAGAACATTAATAAGAGGTTTGCTTTACCGGTTAATACTTTCTGGTGAATGCAAAATTACTAATAAGAGGTGTCTAGCACTATTGCCACAACTAACACTAAAATTTGTTATTATTATTATTGCTTACAACAACGCAAAAGAGAGAAGCTGTCAGAAATTATTACCCGGTCCTTTTGCGTCTCCTGGCAACACTCTACCAAGTCTGAATATAACAGCTCTTTCGAATTCCTGAGTTACCTGATCAATTGAACATATATATGAGTTAGTTAATGTAATGATGAGCAAAACAAGGGTTATTCAGGAGCCTCTGGAGCCTCTATGCAACGAGCACCCATCAAGTGGGGGTAGGCTTTGTTGATAGCATAGCATACGTTGATAGCAATGAAGTCAAATTAGCGTTGTTCAGAGATGTGTCCGTAGATAGAGGCTTCGCTGTAAACAACACATAAAGTCAGATGCGATTTCAGCAATTCAATGTACCTTGATGCAAAAGAACATTGATAGCGGAAACGTTGCGATGACTATTAGAAGCGACATGAGTGTCATGAGATGATTGAAAAATCCAAAACCTTCTTCTTCCAGTGCTGGCTTCTCTAAAGACGAGAAAGGAAAAAAAGTACCATTTTGCGTTTTACGTTGCAACTATCAAGATATAAGACTGACTTCTGCGAACGCTTTAGTGAAATGGATGCTTTGAGAATAGCGCGGGAGATCTTCAAAATGTTAATCTTGCCTTTGTCTGAAAGTTCACTTATATTCACAGCACAGTGGCCCATATAACACACATTACTGCCGCGACATTTTCGTTAAAGTTTTAAATCTTGTTTGTTTTAATTTATTTCCATTATCTATTTCGTTTATTCACTTCATTCTCCCCTCTATTTTATTTTTTTTCTTTTTTCCCGTTTTTTCTCTTTATTTTTTAATTTTTAATTTTTAATTTCAAAAAGAAGTCGAAAATGGTGCCATTGTAGCTTCACGAACAATGCAGCATTCGTTGCTTTGTTAAAACGACTGAAGCATGTGCATTACTCTGCATATTATATTATTTCACAGAACTAATGTTCACATAGGTAGTTGAAGTAACAAAAGTAAAGTTATAATAAAAATAGAAGTTTATTATGCCATTAAGAGCAATACTAATAAATGGGGCGTTTTTAAGTTACTCTTCCTTCAAAAATACCGAATAGACAACTGCAAACACTTTCGCGACAAGAGTTTGGTCGGGACAGATAAGAGAACATTGCAGTGCAATTGCGATGTAACTAACTTTGAAGGGGACTGAATTACATTTCGCCATGCGTGTAAATTATTTTAGTACATAGCTCAAGGTGCGTGGACGATTTGTTAATTGCTTGGCTCGTTAAAGCTATGTAAATTACTGTATTTATGCCATATTGGTTAGTGTCGAGGCTACACGTATGGGAATATCAGGTTTACAATAATATTCTACTTACTAGCTGCCGCGGACGTTGAATTGTTCGTGTTGTTGTTTGTGTGCGATGAATTGTCGTTAATCGGTATCATGGCTTGCTTCTCCGAGCAAGCATTTCCAGAATTGTTTCGGTTATTCTCTTCGAAGCAGTGCAGTTCGATTGGCGATTGACAGTCGCGAAGAACTTCCATGTTAACTTTATTTGCCGATTTTTTGATACGCTCCAAGTTCAAGAAAACGCCAACTTCGCTGCAGGTGCTAATGCTTTTTGCAAAATTTATAACCACCTCGGTTTGCAAAGTAAATTTTCAAAAGACGATTGGCTCGGTATAAAACACAACAGTGGTCTCAAAGCTCTACATAATAGCATTCATCATTATAATGATAATGATGGACAACGATTGCGTTTAGTTTGTGCAAAGATGTATCGTATATTCCACATGAACGTTGTAAGAGCAAATTATTTCTTCACGGAGTCAATGATAAACAACGGAAATTTTGCAGGTTCCAATTTGTGTCAATGCTCTAACCGTACAGAAACTCGATTAACTGAATAGCAATGAATTTCAATACATTAATGTCTCAAACGCTTTCTCCCCCCACTATTCGCCAATTCAAAGTTAGCAGGTGTTTTTTGGTATGTTTTTTCTTCTCAACTTGAATCATGTTAATTATTCAACTCTGTGTGTCACCTGCCATTGATTGAGCTGAATGATGTATTTCTTCGCCAATGTATAATTCTTCTTCCATTTTTATCAAATTATTTACTCAAAGCTCTTTATTCATAAAATATTTCTTGTGGTCATTTTGATCGGCGTTGATTTATGCCAAGCAACCAATGACGTATGGTTGCTTGGCATTTTTTTGGATCTTCCAAAGCTTTGACTCGATACCATGCAATGCAAATGCAGGAATCATAAGTCAGTCTGTGCTTGTTCGCTAATTTCGTTTTGGGGGATTGGAGTTTTCTGGAAAATTGCGGGAATGGGGGGCTCAGTTGTTGAAGCTTTACATGCGGTTCACTAACCCCCATCGGAAAGAGGTCTTTGCTATTTTAGTGGAGACTTTTTTTTCCTATTTGTTTCTTCAGGTCTTGATATATTCTTCGCTCATCTTCATCGTTTGTAACAACCGCCAATGAGCAACGAACTGGATTTCGAATGCTATCTGCCGCTATGCATAGCCTGTTTATCCACTCTATTATGTTGATGCACTGCAGTTTGATAGAATTACAGACTTTTTAAGTGACTTGTTTAATGTTTGTTATTGCAAATCTACTTTTGATTTATACCTACTAAAAGCTACTTTTGATTAATCGTTATTGTTATTAGTTGTAGCCTCGTATCTACATTTTGTTGCACCATGTTTGATTAGCCTCGCTTTTGATTAATGTTTGTTTTGTTTGGTTTGTTCTTGTAGGCGACCTTGAAGGGCGAGTCATTGTGATAACAACATTGTCTTACTGAGGTAAAATTGTTAAGGACAAAAATTTAACGTTAGGTGTAGATATACTTGGGTTGAGTGCCCAGCAATATTGACCCTCCTATCCATTTTAATTTTATTGCCAATGCCAGTTGTTTAAATAAAATTCATTGTTCTACATTTTGAATTTGAAAAAGTTCGTGGAACACACAGGGGGGGTCTTCTTGGTTCAAAAGGAGGCAACAAAGTTCGTTTGACCCCTTCCATCTTGATAATCTTTTGCAGACTATAAAGAAGCGAAAGTAAGAGGCGAGTATATGCTTCCTAAGAAAAACAAAAAAATTACAAGAAAAAGCAAAAAACACATGATACAAAAACTTAGATTTGTGGTTCTACAAGGACAAGACAGTTATATGAAACATTTTTGATTTTTCAACAATTTAACACATCTTTTTTCAATTGAGGAAAAAAATTTGGGTGGCTTTGGGTGAAAAAAGGAACTATACGCCGTACCAGGTATATAGTACTGCGCAGGTTACCCCATTTGGGCAAGATTGACAGGTCACGTGTTCCCAACTTCTATTGACTAGACCTTACCACACTATAAGTAAGAGTGACTGGATAGCACAAAGGTAGGGCGTCGACGAAAGAGGCGGAAGGTCTTTGCGTAATGCGGAGGAGAAAGGTGGTGAGAATGCGCAGTAGCGTGATTCTTGGTACTGCGCAGGAGCGTATATGACGTATGAGTATCATATGGCTGAGGCATTGGCTTAGGGTTAGGGTTAGGCTTACGGTTACGTTATGCGGAGGAGAAAGGTGGTGAGAATGCGCAGTAGCGTGATTCTTGGTACTGCGCAGGAGCGTATATGACGTATGAGTATCCATATGGCTGAGGCATTGGCCTTAGGGTTAGGGTTAGGCTTAGGGTTACGTTATGCGCAGGAGAAAGGTGGTGAGAATGCGCAGTAGCGTGATTCTTGGTACTGCGCAGGAGCGTATATGACGTATGAGTATCCATATGGCTGAGGCATTGGCCTTAGGGTTAGGGTTAGGCTTACGGTTACGTTATGCGGAGGAGAAAGGTGGTGAGAATGCGCAGTAGCGTGATTCTGGTACTGCGCAGGAGCGTATATGACGTATGAGTATCCATATGGCTGAGGCATTGGCCTTAGGGTTAGGGTTAGGCTTAGGGTTACGTTATGCGGAGGAGAAAGGTGGTGAGAATGCGCAGTAGCGTGATTGTTGTATTGCGCAGGAGCGTATTGACGTATGAGTATCCAATGGTTGAGGCATTGGCCTTAGGGTTAGGGTTAGGGTTACGTTATGCGCAGGAGAAAGGTGGTGAGAATGCGCAGTAGCGTGATTCTTGGTACTGCGCAGGAGCGTATATGACGTATGAGTATCCATATGGCTGAGGCATTGGCCTTAGGGTTAGGGTTAGGCTTACGGTTACGTTATGCGGAGGAGAAAGGTGGTGAGAATGCGCAGTAGCGTGATTGTTGGTTTGCGCAGGAGCGTATTGACGTATGAGTATCCAATGGTGAGGCATTGGCCTTAGGGTTAGGGTTAGGCTTAGGGTTACGTTATGCGCAGGAGAAAGGTGGTGAGAATGCGCAGTAGCGTGATTCTTGGTACTGCGCAGGAGCGTATATGACGTATGAGTATCCATATGGCTGAGGCATTGGCCTTAGGGTTAGGGTTAGGCTTAGGTTACGTTATGCGGAGGAGAAAGGTGGTGAGAATGCGCAGTAGCGTGATTCTTGGTACTGCGCAGGAGCGTATATGACGTATGAGTATCCATATGGCTGAGGCATTGGCCTTAGGGTTAGGGTTAGGCTTAGGGTTACGTTATGCGAGGAGAAAGGTGGTGAGAATGCGCAGTAGCGTGATTGTTGGTATTGCGCAGGAGCGTATTTGACGTATGAGTATCCAATGGTTGAGGCATTGGCCTTAGGGTTAGGGTTAGGCTCAGGGTTACGTTATGCGCAGGAGAAAGGTGGTGAGAATGCGCAGTAGCGTGATTCTTGGTACTGCGCAGGAGCGTATATGACGTATGAGTATCCATATGGCTGAGGCATTGGCCTTAGGGTTAGGGTTAGGCTTACGGTTACGTTATGCGGAGGAGAAAGGTGGTGAGAATGCGCAGTAGCGTGATTCTTGGTACTGCGCAGGAGCGTATATGACGTATGAGTATCCATATGGCTGAGGCATTGGCCTTAGGGTTAGGGTTAGGCTTAGGGTTACGTTATGCGAGGAGAAAGGTGGTGAGAATGCGCAGTAGCGTGATTCTTGGTATTGCGCAGGAGCGTATTGACGTATGAGTATCCAATGGTTGAGGCATTGGCCTTAGGGTTAGGGTTGGCTAGGTTACGTTATGCGAGGAGAAAGGTGGTGAGAATGCGCAGTAGCGTGATTCTTGGTACTGCGCAGGAGCGTATATGACGTATGAGTATCCATATGGCTAGGCATTGGCCTTAGGGTTAGGGTTAGGCTTACGGTTACGTTATGCGGAGGAGAAAGGTGGTGAGAATGCGCAGTAGCGTGATTCTTGGTACTGCGCAGGAGCGTATATGACGTATGAGTATCCATATGGCTGAGGCATTGGCCTTAGGGTTAGGGTTAGGCTTAGGGTTACGTTATGCGGAGGAGAAAGGTGGTGAGAATGCGCAGTAGCGTGATTCTTGGTACTGCGCAGGAGCGTATATGACGTATGAGTATCCAATGGTGAGGCATTGGCCTTAGGGTTAGGGTTAGGCTTAGGTTACGTTATGCGGAGGAGAAAGGTGGTGAGAATGCGCAGTAGCGTGATTTTGGGATTGCGCAGGAGCGTATTGACGTATGAGTATCCAATGGTTGAGGCATTGGCCTTAGGGTTAGGGTTAGGCTTAGGGTTACGTTATGCGCAGGAGAAAGGTGGTGAGAATGCGCAGTAGCGTGATTCTTGGTACTGCGCAGGAGCGTATATGACGTATGAGTATCCATATGGCTGAGGCATTGGCCTTAGGGTTAGGGTTAGGCTTAGGGTTACGTTATGCGGAGGAGAAAGGTGGTGAGAATGCGCAGTAGCGTGATTCTTGGTACTGCGCAGGAGCGTATATGACGTATGAGTATCCATATGGCTGAGGCATTGGCCTTAGGGTTAGGGTTAGGCTTAGGGTTACGTTATGCGGAGGAGAAAGGTGGTGAGAATGCGCAGTAGCGTGATTCTTGGTACTGCGCAGGAGCGTATATGACGTATGAGTATCCATATGGCTGAGGCATTGGCCTTAGGGTTAGGGTTAGGCTTACGGTTACGTTATGCGGAGGAGAAAGGTGGTGAGAATGCGCAGTAGCGTGATTCTTGGTACTGCGCAGGAGCGTATATGACGTATGAGTATCCATATGGCTGAGGCATTGGCCTTAGGGTTAGGGTTAGGCTTAGGGTTACGTTATGCGGAGGAGAAAGGTGGTGAGAATGCGCAGTAGCGTGATTTTGGTTGCGCAGGAGCGTATTGACGTATGAGTATCCAATGGTTGAGGCATTGGCCTTAGGGTTAGGGTTAGGCTTAGGGTTACGTTATGCGGAGGAGAAAGGTGGTGAGAATGCGCAGTAGCGTGATTCTTGGTACTGCGCAGGAGCGTATATGACGTATGAGTATCCATATGGCTGAGGCATTGGCCTTAGGGTTAGGGTTAGGCTTAGGTTACGTTATGCGGAGGAGAAAGGTGGTGAGAATGCGCAGTAGCGTGATTCTTGGTACTGCGCAGGAGCGTATATGACGTATGAGTATCCATATGGCTGAGGCATTGGCCTTAGGGTTAGGGTTAGGCTTAGGGTTACGTTATGCGGAGGAGAAAGGTGGTGAGAATGCGCAGTAGCGTGATTCTTGGTACTGCGCAGGAGCGTATATGACGTATGAGTATCCAATGGTTGAGGCATTGGCCTTAGGGTTAGGGTTAGGCTTAGAGTTACGTTATGCGGAGGAGAAAGGTGCTGAGAATGCGCAGTAGCGTGATTTTTGGGATTGCGCAGGAGCGTATTTGACGTATGAGTATCCAATGGTTGAGGCATTGGCCTTAGGGTTAGGGTTAGGCTAGGGTTACGTTATGCGCAGGAGAAAGGTGGTGAGAATGCGCAGTAGCGTGATTCTTGGTACTGCGCAGGAGCGTATATGACGTATGAGTATCCATATGGCTAAGGCATTGGCCTTAGGGTTAGGGTTAGGCTTACGGTTACGTTATGCGGAGGAGAAAGGTGGTGAGAATGCGCAGTAGCGTGATTCTTGGTACTGCGCAGGAGCGTATATGACGTATGAGTATCCATATGGCTGAGGCATTGGCCTTAGGGTTAGGGTTAGGCTTAGGGTTACGTTATGCGGAGGAGAAAGGTGGTGAGAATGCGCAGTAGCGTGATTCTTGGTACTGCGCAGGAGCGTATATGACGTATGAATTCCATATGGCGAGGCATTGGCCTTAGGGTTAGGGTTAGCTTAGGGTTACGTTATGCGGAGGAGAAAGGTGGTGAGAATGCGCAGTAGCGTGATTCTTGGTACTGCGCAGGAGCGTATATGACGTATGATATCCATATGGCTGAGGCATTGGCCTTAGGGTTAGGGTTAGGCTTAGGGTTACGTTATGCGGAGGAGAAAGGTGGTGAGAATGCGCAGTAGCGTGATTGTTGGTATTGCGCAGGAGCGTATTTGACGTATGAGTATCCAATGGTTGAGGCATTGGCCTTAGGGTTAGGGTTAGGCTTAGGGTTACGTTATGCGCAGGAGAAAGGTGGTGAGAATGCGCAGTAGCGTGATTCTTGGTACTGCGCAGGAGCGTATATGACGTATGAGTATCCATATGGCTGAGGCATTGGCCTTAGGGTTAGGGTTAGGCTTACGGTTACGTTATGCGGAGGAGAAAGGTGGTGAGAATGCGCAGTAGCGTGATTCTTGGTACTGCGCAGGAGCGTATATGACGTATGAGTATCCATATGGCTGAGGCATTGGCCTTAGGGTTAGGGTTAGGCTTAGGGTTACGTTATGCGGAGGAGAAAGGTGGTGAGAATGCGCAGTAGCGTGATTCTTGGTACTGCGCAGGAGCGTATATGACGTATGAGTATCCATATGGCTGAGGCATTGGCCTTAGGGTTAGGGTTAGGCTTACGGTTACGTTATGCGGAGGAGAAAGGTGGTGAGAATGCGCAGTAGCGTGATTCTTGGTACTGCGCAGGAGCGTATATGACGTATGAGTATCCATATGGCTGAGGCATTGGCCTTAGGGTTAGGGTTAGGCTTAGGGTTACGTTATGCGGAGGAGAAAGGTGGTGAGAATGCGCAGTAGCGTGATTGTTGGTATTGCGCAGGAGCGTATATGACGTATGAGTATCCAATGGTGAGGCATTGGCCTTAGGGTTAGGGTTAGGCTTAGGGTTACGTTATGCGGAGGAGAAAGGTGGTGAGAATGCGCAGTAGCGTGATTCTTGGTACTGCGCAGGAGCGTATATGACGTATGAGTATCCATATGGCTGAGGCATTGGCCTTAGGGTTAGGGTTAGGCTTACGGTTACGTTATGCGGAGGAGAAAGGTGGTGAGAATGCGCAGTAGCGTGATTCTTGGTACTGCGCAGGAGCGTATATGACGTATGAGTATCCATATGGCTGAGGCATTGGCCTTAGGGTTAGGGTTAGGCTTAGGGTTACGTTATGCGGAGGAGAAAGGTGGTGAGAATGCGCAGTAGCGTGATTCTTGGTACTGCGCAGGAGCGTATATGACGTATGAGTATCCATATGGCTGAGGCATTGGCCTTAGGGTTAGGGTTAGGCTTAGGTTACGTTATGCGGAGGAGAAAGGTGGTGAGAATGCGCAGTAGCGTGATTCTTGGTACTGCGCAGGAGCGTATATGACGTATGAGTATCCATATGGCTGAGGCATTGGCCTTAGGGTTAGGGTTAGGCTCAGGGTTACGTTATGCGAGGAGAAAGGTGGTGAGAATGCGCAGTAGCGTGATTCTTGGTACTGCGCAGGAGCGTATATGACGTATGAGTATCCATATGGCTGAGGCATTGGCCTTAGGGTTAGGGTTAGGCTTACGGTTACGTTATGCGGAGGAGAAAGGTGGTGAGAATGCGCAGTAGCGTGATTTTGGTACTGCGCAGGAGCGTATATGACGTATGAGTATCCATATGGCTGAGGCATTGGCCTTAGGGTTAGGGTTAGGCTTAGGTTACGTTATGCGGAGGAGAAAGGTGGTGAGAATGCGCAGTAGCGTGATTCTTGGTACTGCGCAGGAGCGTATATGACGTATGAGTATCCATATGGCTGAGGCATTGGCCTTAGGGTTAGGGTTAGGCTTAGGGTTACGTTATGCGGAGGAGAAAGGTGGTGAGAATGCGCAGTAGCGTGATTCTTGGTACTGCGCAGGAGCGTATATGACGTATGAGTATCCATATGGCTGAGGCATTGGCCTTAGGGTTAGGGTTAGGCTTAGGGTTACGTTATGCGGAGGAGAAAGGTGGTGAGATGCGCAGTAGCGTGATTTTGGTATGCGCAGGAGCGTATATGACGTATGAGTATCCAATGGTTGAGGCATTGGCCTTAGGGTTAGGGTTAGGCTTAGGGTTACGTTATGCGCAGGAGAAAGGTGGTGAGAATGCGCAGTAGCGTGATTCTTGGTACTGCGCAGGAGCGTATATGACGTATGAGTATCCATATGGCTGAGGCATTGGCCTTAGGGTTAGGGTTAGGCTTACGGTTACGTTATGCGGAGGAGAAAGGTGGTGAGAATGCGCAGTAGCGTGATTTTGGTACTGCGCAGGAGCGTATATGACGTATGAGTATCCATATGGCTGAGGCATTGGCCTTAGGGTTAGGGTTAGGCTTAGGGTTACGTTATGCGGAGGAGAAAGGTGGTGAGAATGCGCAGTAGCGTGATTCTTGGTACTGCGCAGGAGCGTATATGACGTATGAGTGTCCATATGGCTGAGGCATTGGCCTTAGGGTTAGGGTTAGGCTTAGGGTTACGTTATGCGGAGGAGAAAGGTGGTGAGAATGCGCAGTAGCGTGATTCTTGGTACTGCGCAGGAGCGTATATGACGTATGAATATCCATATGGCTGAGGCATTGGCCTTAGGGTTAGGGTTAGGCTTAGGGTTACGTTATGCGGAGGAGAAAGGTGGTGAGAATGCGCAGTAGCGTGATTCTTGGGACTGCGCAGGAGCGTATATGACGTATGAGTATCCATATGGCTGAGGCATTGGCCTTAGGGTTAGGGTTAGGCTTAGGGTTACGTTATGCGGAGGAGAAAGGTGGTGAGAATGCGCAGTAGCGTGATTCTTGGTACTGCGCAGGAGCGTATATGACGTATGAGTATCCAATGGTTGAGGCATTGGCCTTAGGGTTAGGGTTAGGCTTAGAGTTACGTTATGCGCAGGAGAAAGGTGGTGAGAATGCGCAGTAGCGTGATTCTTGGTACTGCGCAGGAGCGTATATGACGTATCAATGTCCATATGGCCGAGGCATTGGCCTTAGGGTTAGGGTTAGGCTTAGGGTTACGTTATGCGGAGGAGAAAGGTGGTGAGAATGCGCAGTAGCGTGATTGTTGGTATTGCGCAGGAGCATATTTGACGTATGAGTATCCAATGGTTGAGGCATTGGCCTTAGGGTTAGGGTTAGGCTTAGGGTTACGTTATGCGCAGGAGAAAGGTGGTGAGAATGCGCAGTAGCGTGATTCTTGGTACTGCGCAGGAGCGTATATGACGTATGAGTATCCATATGGCTGAGGCATTGGCCTTAGGGTTAGGGTTAGGCTTACGGTTACGTTATGCGGAGGAGAAAGGTGGTGAGAATGCGCAGTAGCGTGATTCTTGGTACTGCGCAGGAGCGTATATGACGTATGAGTATCCATATGGCTGAGGCATTGGCCTTAGGGTTAGGGTTAGGCTTAGGGTTACGTTATGCGGAGGAGAAAGGTGGTGAGAATGCGCAGTAGCGTGATTGTTGGTGTTGCGCAGGAGCGTATTTGACGTATGAGTATCCAATGGTTGAGGCATTGGCCTTAGGGTTAGGGTTAGGCTTAGGGTTACGTTATGCGCAGGAGAAAGGTGGTGAGAATGCGCAGTAGCGTGATTCTTGGTACTGCGCAGGAGCGTATATGACGTATGAGTATCCATATGGCTGAGGCATTGGCCTTAGGGTTAGGGTTAGGCTTACGGTTACGTTATGCGGAGGAGAAAGGTGGTGAGAATGCGCAGTAGCGTGATTCTTGGTACTGCGCAGGAGCGTATATGACGTATGAGTATCCATATGGCTGAGGCATTGGCCTTAGGGTTAGGGTTAGGCTTAGGGTTACGTTATGCGGAGGAGAAAGGTGGTGAGAATGCGCAGTAGCGTGATTCTTGGGACTGCGCAGGAGCGTATATGACGTATGAGTATCCATATGGCTGAGGCATTGGCCTTAGGGTTAGGGTTAGGCTTAGAGTTACGTTATGCGGAGGAGAAAGGTGGTGAGAATGCGCAGTAGCGTGATTCTTGGTACTGCGCAGGAGCGTATATGACGTATCAATGTCCATATGGCCGAGGCATTGGCCTTAGGGTTAGGGTTAAGCTTAGGGTTACATTATGCGGAGGAGAAAGGTGGTGAGAATGCGCAGTAGCGTGATTCTTGGTACTGCGCAGGAGCGTATATGACGTATGAGTATCCATATGGCTGAGGCATTGGCCTTAGGGTTAGGGTTAGGCTTAGGGTTACGTTATGCGGAGGAGAAAGGTGGTGAGAATGCGCAGTAGCGTGATTGTTGGTATTGCGCAGGAGCGTATTTGACGTATGAGTATCCAATGGTTGAGGCATTGGCCTTAGGGTTAGGGTTAGGCTTAGGGTTACGTTATGCGCAGGAGAAAGATGGTGAGAATGCGCAGTAGCGTGATTCTTGGTACTGCGCAGGAGCGTATATGACGTATGAGTATCCATATGGCTGAGGCATTGGCCTTAGGGTTAGGGTTAGGCTTAGGGTTACGTTATGCGCAGGAGAAAGGTGGTGAGAATGCGCAGTAGCGTGATTCTTGGTACTGCGCAGGAGCGTATATGACGTATCAATGTCCATATGGCCCATGCATTGGCCTTAGGGTTAGGGTTAAGCTTAGGGTTACATTATGCGGAGGAGAAAGGTGGTGAGAATGCGCAGTAGCGTGATTCTTGGTACTGCGCAGGAGCGTATATGACCTATGAGTGTCCATGTGGCTGAGGCATTGGCCTTAAGGTTAGGGATAAGCTTAGGGTTACGTTATGCGGAGGAGAAAGGTGGTGAGAATGCGCAGTTTCCTGATTCTTGGTATTGCGCAGGAGCGTATATGACGTATGAGTATCCATATGGCTGAGAGATTGGCCTCAGGGTTAGGCTTGGACTTAGGGTTACGTTTTGCGAAGGAGAAAGGTGGTGAGAATGCGCAGTAGCGTGATTCTTGGTACTGCGCAGGAGCGTATATGATGTATGAGTGTCCATGTGGCTGAGTCATTGGCCTTAGGGTTAGGTTTAGGCTTACGGTTACGTTATGCGGAGGAGAAAGGTGGTGAGAATGCGCAGTAGCGTGATTTTTGGGACTGCGCAGGAGCGTATATGACGTATGAGTATCCATATGGCTGAGGCATTGGCCTTAGGGTTAGGGTTAAGCTTAGGGTTACATTATGCGGAGGAGAAAGGTGGTGAGAATGCGCAGTAGCGTGATTCTTGGTACTGCGCAGGAGCGTATATGACCTATGAGTGTCCATGTGGCTGAGGCATTGGCCTTAAGGTTAGGGATAAGCTTAGGGTTACGTTATGCGGAGGAGAAAGGTGGTGAGAATGCGCAGTTTCCTGATTCTTGGTATTGCGCAGGAGCGTATATGACGTATGAGTATCCATATGGCTGAGAGATTGGCCTCAGGGTTAGGTTTGGACTTAGGGTTACGTTTTGCGAAGGAGAAAGGTGGTGAGAATGCGCAGTAGCGTGATTCTTGGTACTGCGCAGGAGCGTATATGATGTATGAGTGTCCATGTGGCTGAGTCATTGGCCTTAGGGTTAGGTTTAGGCTTACGGTTACGTTATGCGGAGGAGAAAGGTGGTGAGAATGCGCAGTAGCGTGATTTTTGGGACTGCGCAGGAGCGTATATGACGTATGAGTATCCATATGGCTGAGGCATTGGCCTTAGGGTTAGGGTTAGGCTTAGGGTTACGTTATGCGGAGGAGAAAGGTGGTGAGAATGCGCAGTAGCGTGATTCTTGGTACTGCGCAGGAGCGTATATGACGTATCAATGTCTATATGGCCGAGGCATTGGCCTTAGGGTTAGGGTTAAGCTTAGGGTTACATTATGCGGAGGAGAAAGGTGGCGAGAATGCGCAGTAGCGTGATTCTTGGTACTGCGCAGGAGCGTATATGACGTATGAATATCCATATGGCTGAGGCATTGGCCTTAGGGTTAGGGTTAGGCTTAGGGTTACGTTATGCGGAGGAGAAAGGTGGTGAGAATGCGCAGTAGCGTGATTGTTGGTATTGCGCAGGAGCGTATTTGACGTATGAGTATCCATATGGCTGAGGCATTGGCCTTAGGGTTAGGGTTAGGCTTAGGGTTACGTTATGCGGAGGAGAAAGGTGGTGAGACTGCGCAGTAGCGTGATTGTTGGTGTTGCGCAGGAGCGTATATGACGTATGAGTATCCATATGGCTGAGGCATTGGCCTTAGGGTTAGGGTTAGGCTTAGGGTTACGTTATGCGGAGGAGAAAGGTGTTGAGAATGCGCAGTTGCCTGATTGTTGGTACTGCGCAGGAGTGTATATGACGTATGAGTGTCCATGTGGCTGAGGCATTGGCCTTTAGGTTAGGGATAAGCTTAGGGTTACGTTATGCGGAGGAGAAAGGTGGTGAGAATGCGCAGTAGCTAGATTGTTGCTGCTGCGCAGAAGCGTATATGACGTGCCGCTGCCTTGGTGGCCGAAGCATTTGGGTAACGGTAATGGTTATTGAGTTGTTGTTAGGGTTTAGCATAGAGATAGGATATACCGTAAATCCTCGAATTGGCCCCCCCTCGAATAAGCCCCCCCCCCTCGAATAAGCCCCCACCCCAGAACAACAAATTGTTAATAAGCCCCCCCTCGAATAAGCCCCCCTCTGAAAATGTCAAAAATAAATAAGCCCCCAGGGGGCTAATTCGAGGATTTACGGTATCCAATCTCTATGGGGTTTAGAGAGTGAACACAATGGACTTACGATTCAGAAATTGACAAAAATTTAGAGCCTCGCTCTGATGTAATGCCACAAGATTCTTACTTGGAAAATGCCGGGAGGACTCGAATCGAAAAGTTAAAACTTTGCTTTGTTGCCTGCTTTGCTTTTTTTTACAACTGTTTATTTTCTTTGAAAAGAAAGATGTATATGGTTGCACGCAATGTAGTGAGTCTAATATGATTAGTGATTGTCTTGTCAAGTAAGTTTTGTCCAAAGTTTGCAAAACGAAATAATTACCAACATAATTTTTTTTATTATGTGAGCAAACAATCATTATAAACCGTTTTGATCAGGCCCAGAGGAGGCTAATAGATTTTTCTTTAACTTAGACATTTTAGCTCAATATCAGGCATCCATCCTTGAAAGTTAGAATTAAAAGGATTTTTATAATTTACTGAGTGAGTTCTCTATATTTAAGGTAAGTTTAAATCTTTCTTTTTTTTAGACATTCCAAATGAATACAATAAAATGGAATTACAAGATTCTCATATTGCTTCTTCTGATAAATATTACTGTAATGATGTATTTTATGCACAGAAATTGGGGCAAAGGTATTGTGCCTTCAGTTATATCCTCTCACTGCAAGCAGATAATTGGCATTGCAGCATTAATCTGCAGTTAATCAAATGTAATCATCTTTGTTTAAATGCCTTTGTTGTTTAAACTCATTTGTTTGATTTTTTCAAGGGGGCATTTAGTTGAAGAAGAATGGTATAATTAAGAAATATTTTCCTTTTTCTGCAGAAATAGATGACAGCAAGAACTTACACAAGATCCTCACCATTCTTATATATGATTTTGGTATGCATATAATTGTGATCATCCCATTATTCCAACGAGAAGAGCTGTAGTTCACCCCAGCTTCAGTCTGCAGACTCTTTTGGGCACCCTGTGACACTTTTAAGATGATAGGGTTTGCAGCTTGAATTGTTGTTTTTTGCAAGCTGAGACCAAATGGTGTAGTTGAGAGCAACTGTTTGCATATGAAATGTACACCTTGGAACAGTTCAAATTTATCTGTGAAGTTTTGCACCTCAGGAAAGAAATCTTTATCAACACCTTAGCCAAAAGTCTCACATTTTCCTGATTGTAGGGAAGTAGAATCTGTGTTTCAGGCAGGGAAATAACAATGCTCATTAATTTTTGAAACAGTCTCAGATTTATCAGCTGCATCCTATATTTTGGAAATTATTAGGGATAAATTCCTGGCCCCCTTTGCCCTCATTGTTGCTATGGGCCTGCACTCTCCAGACTGGTTACACATCTTTGTCACTAAATCTCATTCTGTACGGAAATCTTTCTTCTTTCTTTCTTTAATACTTTTTTCAAGATATTGATTCTCTAAATTTTACAAATGCTGTGTAAAAGATCAATGGCTGTTTGATTTTAGAAAACTTTGAGAATGATGTAGCGAGCACGGTCAAGGCTATCCACACAATATCTCCACAAATCAATATTAATATTGTATCAGATGAACTACCATATCCTCCTTTGGATATAACAAGCCCTGAAGTTAAGGTAATGTAATTTGAATTACAGTTGAACTTTGGTGCAATAGAACCTTGGTTTGGTTGAGTCTTGGTACAGTTGACCCTTTTGTACAGCTGAACTACATTAATTTACTTATAATGTCAATCCTGTTTCAGATAAATCTTCTCAAAATTAAACCTGATCAAGCAAGCAGGAACTCCAGACCAGAAGAGTAATGTTTTAATTTATTATAATTTCCACTTTGTTTTTCAGCATTTAATTAGCTCGCAACAGACGCTGATGAATTATTGTATTTCCAAGGTTTATAAAAACAAAATACACGCTGTTTGTGCCAGATGGTTTTCTTCTGCGAAGCATTCAATCATTGACGAGAATGGTGAGACAATTGGAGGAGCATAAGCTACACATGATAGCTGCAGGAGTCGATGGTGGTATTGGAAGTCACGCTGAATGTGAGAAACTTCAGTTTGATATGAGGTGTGGCATTTTTGGCAAGAAAATCTGTTTTGCTAAGTAGAGATTACAATAACATAATGTGAAATAGAATTTAATACAATATACAACATCCAGTAGCCAGTGGGATAATGATCAAATAGTGTAGTTTAAATTGCTATGCAACATTTAACCAGGAACGGCATGTGATAGACTAGTGTAGTATTGAACTATTGCATCACAAACTAGTTTCTATCTACATGTAGAGCTTGCCATAGAGACTATTGTTTATTCACATAACATGGTGGAAAGTATTAGCTTGTGGTAGTATTGTAGGAGGGGAGTCTAGCATAAAGTGGCATCATAAACTCTAATAATGTCTTTGTAGAGGTCAATTTTCTATTTATTTAATTGTTCATACAACTGATCATATATGTTTAAAGCAGGATAGCCCAGCAGTAGTTTTTTTAAGCATACAACATAAAAATATTTAGTAAATATTTGATAAGCTGCTTTTCTTGCAGAAAATGGACTTTGGTTTACTCATCTGATAGAAATACCAAAATCAAAGATGGTATGTACAGTAATTCATTGCTAAAGTAGTTTTGCAGCTTACTTACTTTATGGGAATCACATTTACTGCTACCTTGCCATTACTACCAAAGCCTATATTGCTGCTACGAATATTGAACTTTGAAGCCAAGTCTACTATTGCGAATACTGAGCCCAATTATATTGTAACAAATACTATGAGACTTCTGCTTGTACTATAATGTTTATTGTTACTATTTGGTTCTTTTAATTTCTATCTATAGGATTGCAAATCTGTGATGCAGTTAAAGGTGACGTTGCTGTTCTCATGAAAACTGATAATCTACGGAGGCTTGCATATGCATTCATACGACCTCATCTTGAAGGTTTGTGAGTACGTTTACGCTAAAGCAGAATCTTGATATAGCAATTCTCTCACGATGGTAGTCCGAAAGCTATCGTTTTGTAGATTGGGAAGAAGAATAAAGTCAATAAATTCAAGTCGTAAATGTTTTAAAAGTCATTCTCTTTTCAGCCTTGTTTATGCAGTCTGCGTTAAGAAAATGGAAAACTGGATTAGTTATCGGACACAATTCACCTTTTGCGGAGCGCACTGAATTGTTTGCAAGCGGACACAACAAGTAAATTTTCTTTATTTACGATATTTCTAGTTTTTTGAGTGAAAAATGTTCCCCAATCGCTGATTATATTTGTTGTTTGACTTCCAGGTGGAAACACGAGAGAAATAGAAATAATCAAAGGAAGGAATTATTCAAAAGGTAGCATTTAATTCACCGTAACGCAAACATTTTTCACTTTGCCTGTATGTTATGGAAAGCCTCATGGAAATATATTTTTCCCTTTAATTACAAGCCGAGGATTTAAAATCAAATCCTCGACATAGCGAACTTTGAAGGGAATGAAAAATGCTTAATTATTTATGAACGGGGTTTTGCAATATTTCCTTGTGAGTGAACTAATTTAAAATTTAAGTGCTAAAAATGGTGATATTTGTTTATCTTTTTTTAGATTTGGAATAAAGAAAGTAACAGATCAGGATGGATCTATCGAATGGTTCGGTTGCAGCAAGGTGAATAAAAAGTAAATTTCGATGTATTCATTCACCCAAATTTTGCGGCATGAAACTATCCGAAAAACTGGTTTCTTGAGCTAATTTGTAATGCAACTCCCCCCCCCCCCCCAGTTGTGCGAATTTTCGAGATATTCTCATTTGTTATACTCATTTGGTCCATTATATTGAGACGCCACTGGGATTGAAACTGCGTGTTTAATTCATTATACCGGCTGACCGACTCAAGTGGTATGTTTTAAAGCTGCATTTGAAGCATTGACTAATGCTAAGAAGTCTGCTAAGAACTCTGAATGCAATCAGCCTGTATTGAGCAAACCCTGTACAAATGTCTTAAGAAAATCAAAGCGTATCATTCATCGTTTCGTGTTTTTAATCCAGCATTGACCATAGCAAAGTCTAGCAGCTTATTTATCTTTCAATCCGTGTTCTATTTCTCAAAGCTACTTCCAAATCCATACAACGATTACCAAAGCCGATTCTCCTGCTAAAGCAGATGTGTATCTGCTTGAATAAAACATACCATGTCTGACGCATGGAAATGAATGCTAAGTCCTAATTATGGAAGAGAGTTCACGAACCAGCTTCGATTTTCGATCCATGGTGAAAGAATTTCTATGACGATAATGACGTATATTCTTGCTTTTTTCCAGGATACTGCCAGGTGTTTTGGAACAATACACAATGACGTTCCCTCGTTTATTTACGATGGTCGATGGACTCCTCCCTGTTGTCTCGGTATGTGAATTATAATAAATAAATGTCAGATGAAGATATAATGACCCTCTGCTATAATGACGTTTGAGAGTCGCTTTAGAACACTTTGTTATATGATAACGAAGAGGAAATTTTAACTTGGCTTAGTCTAAGGGGCCAAAAGATTTACCGCTATGTATCGGTAAATTCCTTATACAATAAGTGGTAACATCTAAATTTCGAAAATAGCTATTGCATTTACATTAGCTTGCCAAGGTTGCTAAATGTTTTGTTTTGTTTTGCAGAGAACCTTAGAACTACAGCCAGACACGTGTTCAAGATTTTCGATGATAATAACATACCGTATTGGCTTGAGGTATTTAAAACTATGTTTTTCTTAGTTATATGCCCTGACACCCTGACTTTGCCATTCCTATTGGTCAAACCTTAAAGAGATATTCATTTTTCACGGGTGTTCTGATGGTTTCAGATGATACACTCTGCGTACAATATAAGTCCATCTAGCTACCTGAGTATTTTAATGAAACCAGATATTAAGATTTGGAAAGGGGAGGCCAAATGAGAAGCTAACACTCTTTGGGTATAATACTCTTTGGGTAGTTATTTAGTTTAATAAGGTACTTAATATATATTTCAATTATTCAATAATATATATACAGTTTGTCTACACATTCCAGGACCATATATACATTTTGAATAATATTTTGTTTTAGGGTGGTAGCCTGTTAGGAGCAGTCAGACATGAGGATATAATACCATGGGACTATGATGTTGATATTGGCATGTATAGAGAGGATATCGACAGGGTACAAAGCATGTTATTTTGCACACTCCATAGTAGAAGCTCTATGAATATATTTATTATTTATTAATTTATTTTTTGTCATGATACAGTTTATTTGATGTGTCGTTGTTTGTTTTCTAGCTGCTTCAACTAAAGCAGGCTAAAGATGGTAAGAAGGTTGTGGACAATAAAGGGTTTGTTTGGGAGAAAAGCAGAGAGGGTGATTTCTTCAGAGTGCAATTCAGCGCTGTCAACCATTTGCATGTCGGTAAGCTGTGTTTCTGCAATAGAGTCTCAATACAAACGAATTTCCTTATAATAGAACTTTCGGTACAGCGAACTAAGCATCTGGCCCAAGGGACTACTTCATATAGGACAACTCTTTTTGGTTTAACAAACTCTCAAATTGGTGAAATATTCTTTGGTTTTTTTGCGAAGTCAAAGCTCTTTTTAATTACGTTTCCACTATATTTTAATTTATTCTTCGCTACCCAGTTGCAAGAAATATTTTTGTTGGAATGTAAATTGCCGTTTAAATTTAAATTTTTAATTTCTGTTTATTTTTAGATATATTTCCATTTTACGAAAAGAACGGAATTATGACAAAGGATACGTGGTTTGAAACTCACAGACAAGACACTGAATTTCCAGTGCATTATTTGAAGCCTTTGGAAAGAATCAGTGAGTCTGTTTTCTTCAAATATTATTTACAGCTAGCAGACCGTAGTGTATTGGTAGAGTGCTTGCTTGCGATGCATTATATGGTTTTTGGCTCAAACTCTTATCGGGTCACACTAAAGACATTAAAGTGGTATGCCTTTCTGCTAAGCACTCAGCAATGGAAGACAAGCGTCATGCCCTTCTCTCTCACAGCAATAAATTATAAACTTAAATGACATTCTGAATCATTAAACTGTTGTTTTAGTGTTTTAATTTATTTTTTCTCTTTTATATTTAGATTTTGTCGGCATGTCTGTCTCTGTGCCAAATAACTATAAGGAGTTTCTGGAATTCAAGTTTGGAAAAGGGGTTATTGAAAACCCAAAATATCCAAATGCGAAATATGTCAAGGTAGGCTAGCCAACAGTAAATTTATTCCACCCTGGCGCTGACAGTAAACTTGCAAGAAGAAAAATATTGAGTTTTTGCTTCTATTTTCGACAGACGAGATGAAACTGAAATGGTTTTCATCTTCTATGCATTCAATTTGAAATTAAAAGGTAACTTTGTACCGAAACTATTTATGTTTTTACGCCAATGTTAAATATTTTGTAAATACTTTTCTACGCCGTAAAGCTATAGTGCTACAATTCTATGAAGTAATTTATATTTACAAGACAGATGAATGTTTTGAACGATATGACTAGAATTTATTTACCATCAGTTAACCCCTCGTTGAGTTTATAAGCTCGAAAATTTTATTGAATAACAAAACAAATGCAACTTCACTGCAATTTTAAAGAGATTTCTTAGCTGCTTGCTACATCATTGTAAAGCAACCCAAGAGCATTTTTGAATTGCTCTAATTCTTGTTCCAGTTTGCCTGAAAATTGAAATAAGCAAACTTCAGAAAATAAATAGAATGTAATGTTATTTCTCTTGGAGAGTTATTTGAATTTAGAAGCAAGTTATCCTACTTATTCGATCAAGTGATGCGTAAAGATCTTGAAGTTTTTCTTGCATCAAACTTCCAGTTGATTCATAACTTTGAAAAAGTGCCTTTTCTAAAGTCGAGCTCAAACTTTCAATTTTCATCTCCATAGTCTTTTTGAAATCTGTTAGAAAATATAACCTTTATTTCAAGACAAGATTTTATTATTTATTTTTTATAGGCATTTTTGTAAGATTTTCTAGGGACAAAGGGTCTACCGAAGCGTGTTGGAATTTCAATCATTTATATTCATCAATTAAATTCACCTACTTTCTAAAAGCATGGAGTCGTTTTTTCTCTTTGCGTTTATCTCCGCGATTAATGTCTGTGCTTGCTCGAACAGTTTATCAGAAGTCAATAAGCCTTCTTGTGTTTGAATTTCGTCATCTTTTCGTTTCTTACTCAGTGGTGGCATCATTGTATTTTGCTTACTATTTTCACCTGTACTTTCAGTCTCTTCACTAAAAAGAGATTAAAAACAAATTTATGGTTTAGTTCATCATTCATAGATATGTCTTTACTTATTTTATTTTCATTACTGGGCATTATACTTTCCTTGTCATATTAAAGGAGATTGGTGGTGCTTCTTCATTTTCCTGACTTTGTTGTAGCGAACATTCCGGATCCATTTCTCCGCAAATTTCTGGAATAATGAAGTATTTGTTTCCTCAGTGATAGAGCTGGATATTTTTGACGTATTTGGTTTAATAAATTTGCTTTAATAAGTACAGGCAAAACAAACTTAATATTCGAAATAAAATATAAAAAAATGTTTGGGCATGGTTGCGAGTTCAAAATTTTATTTTCGCGCGAATTTCAAGTTGTACCCAGTCTCTCTATCTATGCACGAATTTTACTGGGCTTGGTTGGAAGGAGTGGGGTTGGCTCGGAGCGCCAGAAAATGGAGAAGCCAGAAAATGGAGAAATTGAGGCTCCCAGAAAATGGAGAAATCTTTGTTTTCTTGCTTGTTTGTTGTTGATTACCTTCCAGAAACACTTCTAAGACGTCGGGAATGTTGTTTTGCAGGTTTTTGCCAAGTTTAAACAAATTTCCAATAATATAAGTAATGTTTTAGTGCATTTTAAAACCTCACAGTGCTGCGAAAACACTTAGGCCATTTTTTTTCATAGAAACAACAAAATTTCGTGATGAATTGAATGACAGAGGAAGACGGGGGTGCAATTTGCATTGAAATTATCGTAAAATATTACAAACCTTGCATGATGTGAACAATCGTCATTTTTAAGCAAAGTAATTGGTGATTTTCCTTGCTGTATTTATTATTAAGGTGACATTATAACAACCAACTAATATTATTATCCATATTTCTGCAAGGTTTGTAATATTTTATGATAATTTCAATGCAAATTGCACTCCCGTCTTCCCCTGTCATTCAATTCATCACGAAATTTTGTTGTTTCTATGAAAAAAAAGTGGCCTAAGTGTTTTTGCAGCACTGTGAGGTTTTAAGATGCACTAAAACATTACTTATATTATTGGAAATTTGTTTAAACTTGGCAAAAACCTGCAAAACAGCATTCCCAACGTCTTAGAAGTGTTTCTGGAAGGTAATCAACAACAAACAAGCAAGAAAACAAAGATTTCTCCATTTTCTGGGAGCCTCAATTTCTCTATTTTCTGGCTTCCATTTTCTGGCGCTCCGAGCCAATACAGTTGGTTGGAAGGAATGGAACAGGAACAGTTACATCACATACACATTTCCCTGTTTTGGAAGTCGTGTTGCGAATGTGTGCCCAGCCCAGCCCTGATTGACATGTTTTGTGTTTAGAATTTCGAAAAATCCTTTCCAGAACATCAATCTGAAAGATGGAGCGTTTGCAACGACTGGCCAGATCTTTGAGGACCGCAAGAGCAGCAGAACTTCCATCAGGTTTGTTACCTTGAATTAGAATTTAGGCCCACCCTCTTATGAACTTCCATGTCTAGAAAATCAGATTCAAAATCAGATTCATATTCACATTCAGATTCGGGAATCAGATTCGAGATTTTGAATCAAAAACACTTTCCTGGCAGAGAAAATGAATACAACTAAAGTTTCTTTTCTTATTACAACTATCCCTAATATTATAGCTATCGAATATAAAAAGTTTCATCCAAGTACCTATCACCAATTTCCTGGAAAAATGGGGTTTATAAGAGAAGCTTTGTCACATTTGCTATAAGACAAAATCTAACAAACGCACCCCCCGTTTTGAAATGAAACAAAATAAAATATCTTTCTTATTACAACTATCCCTAATATTATAGCTATCGAATATAAAAAGTTTCATCCAAATACCTATCACCAATTTCCTGGAAAAACGGGGTTTATAAGAGAAGCTTTGTCACATTTGCTATAAGACAAAACCTAACAAACGCACCCCCCCTGTTTTGAAATGAAACAAAATAAAAAATCTTTCTTATTACAACTATCCCTAATATTATAGCTATCGAATATAAAAAGTTTCATCCAAATACCTATCACCAATTTCCTGAAAAAACGGGGTTTATAAGAGAAGCTTTGTCACATTTGCTATAAGACAAAATCTAACAAACGCACCCCCCGTTTTGAAATGAAACAAAATAAAAAATCTTTCTTATTACAACTATCCCTAATATTATAGCTATCGAATATAAAAAGTTTCATCCAAATACCTATCACCAATTTCCTGGAAAAACGGGGTTTATAAGAGAAGCTTTGTCACACTTGCTATAAGACAAGATCTAACAAACGCACCCCCCGTTTTGAAATGAAACAAAATAAAAAATCTTTCTTATTACAACTATCCCTAATATTATAGCTATCGAATATAAAAAGTTTCATCCAAATACCTATCACCAATTTCCTGGAAAAACGGGGTTTATAAGAGAAGCTTTGTCACACTTGCTATAAGACAAGATCTAACAAACGCACCCCCCGTTTTGAAATGAAACAAAATATGTCCTTTTGTCTTCCATGTCTTTTTTAGACGTAAAGGGAAAATTAACTGAAGAATCAATGCTATTAGTAGAGGAGATGATGAAACAAAGCTTGAAACTGGCTGACGAGGCAAATTTTAAATCAATTGCAATTTGCCCGTTTGCTACAAAGGTTAAAAATGGAGTGCTGGTAACAGCAAAGCTTGTTTTGAAAGTTATGGCGGAGTTTGCTGAAAAAGCATTGTCCACAGATAAAGGACTTGCACAGCAGTTAAAAAGACACATACAAAAAAATAAGAAATAACAATTGCTTCCATAAACCCCGTTTTTCCAGGAAATTGGTGATAGGTATTTGGATGAAACTTTTTATATTCGATAGCTATAATATTAGGGATAGTTGTAATAAGAAAGATTTTTTATTTTGTTTCATTTCAAAACGGGGGGTGCGTTTGTTAGATTTTGTCTTATAGCAAATGTGACAAATCTTCTCTTGTAAACCCCGTTTTTCCAGGAAATTGGTAAAAGGTATTTGGATGAAACTTTTTATATTCGATAGCTATAATATCAAGAATAGTTGTAATAAGAAAGATTTTTTATTTTGTTTCATTTCAAAACGGGGGGTGCGTTTGTTAGATTTTGTCTTATAGCAAATGTGACAAATCTTCTCTTGTAAACCCCGTTTTTCCAGGAAATTGGTAAAAGGTATTTGGATGAAACTTTTTATATTTGATATCTCTATAATCAAGGATAGTTGTAATAAGAAAGATTTTTTATTTTGTTTCATTTCAAAACGGGGGGTGCGTTTGTTAGATTTTGTCTTATAGCAAATGTGACAAAGCTTCTCTTATAAACCCCGTTTTCCCAGGAAATTGGTGATAGGTATTTGGATGAAACTTTTTATATTCGATAGCTATAATATTAGGGATAGTTGTAATAAGAAAGATTTTTTATTTTGTTTCATTTCAAAACGGGGGGGGGTGCGTTTGTTAGATTTTGTCTTATCACAAATGTGACAAAGCTTCTCTGATAAACCCCGTTTTTCCAGGAACTTGGTGATAGGTATTTGGATGAAACTTTTTATATTCGATAGCTATAATATTAGGGATAGTTGTAATAAGAAAGATTTTTTAATTTGTTTCATTTCAAAACGGGGGGTGCGTTTGTTAGATTTTGTCTTATAGCAAATGTGACAAAGCTTCTCTTATAAACCCCGTTTTTCCAGGAAATTGGTGATAGGTACTTGGATGAAACTTTTTATATTCGATAGCTATAATATTAGGGATAGTTGTAATAAGAAAAGAAACTTTAGTTGTGTTCATTTTCTCTGCCAGGAAAGTGTTTTTGATTCAAAATCTCGAATCTGATTCCCGAATCTGAATATGAATCTGATTTTGAATCTGATTTTCTAGACATGGAAGTCTCTTATGAACGATCGAAAAGGGACAACATACTCTGGCTGGATGAATTTTTTTTACATGGCAAGATAGATGATGGACGACGTATTGAAATAATAATTTGCTTTACTTTTAGATCCAAATGCTGCTGTGTCTACTTTGCTTCCATTGGTCATGCGAAATGAAAATAGGTATACCTACAAATAGCTTGAAGTTTGAATTTTAACTCAAATTTTAAACTAGGTACGCCACCTAAAAAGTGGAGCGGGACTGTGTTAAAGCTCAATACTTAGTTTGATCATGTTCTGTTGACCATGCTTCTTGCCTCTCTCTTTCCAAAGTTTCATCCCCGTGCCCCTTCGTCTGCCCCCTTCTCAGTTTTCACTAAGCCTTTTTGTCTGTTGTGCTCATCAAGTCTAATATCCATCAAAGTCATATCTTATGCAAGCAGCCAACCATTTTGAAAAACTTACTGGACTTCTGAACCATGAAGTTACCGAAATATGATTCATTTTGACTGCATTTTCTTAGGGCTGTTGCTGAACTACTAACTTCTTCAGACTTTAATGTCAATCACAGTATTGGAAGGGCCCAAAGAACACTGCTTCACATAGCTGCAAAGTAAGTGCTTCACTGCTTCACATAGCTGAATATATCCACACAACACCAAAAAGTTGAGATTCAATGTATTTCATTTCCAAGGAGCTCTGTTTTGTGAAACAAGCCTAATTTCTTTATTCTCATCTGCAGTGTTGGAGCATATGAGTGTGTTTTATTGCTTCTCAAGAAGGGTGCTGATGTCAGCAGTCAGGATAGGTCGGGAGTCACCCCACTTCAGTTGGCAGCAAGAAATGGGTTTGTAGGGTTTTGAATTTTTCTGTGAAGTTCCATGAACTAAAGCAATAAAGTGATGCAGAACTCATGCAGAATTCAATTGATGCAGAACTCTTATCAATTGACTCCCTGTCTCTCACCTCACTCAGGGGATATTCTATCTATCACTCAGGGGATATATCTATCTATCCATAAATAATAACAAAAAAATTACAATTAAAAGATTTACATTTACTAAAGGAGAAGAAATTATTATTTCAATTATATTGCATTAAAAATCTAAAATGTATCCACCATGTTAATATGCAATGTATTTTATCGTGCCATTTTAGCCAATTGAATTGAAATGATTTTTATACTCTTTGACACCAAATCTTGAATCAGACTATTTTATGTCGCTTCAGGCACACTAAATGCATTCATAAACTGCTGGAAAGCATGAGCAAGGATGATATCACAAAATGCAGCCATGATGGAATGACAGCAGTAAGTATTGCTGTCATTCTCATATCTTCCTTCTTGCCAACTGACCAAGTTTATCATCATGTTTGCATTGCTGTGGAGATATTTCCACTAAGGTTTTGCATTTCAATTGTGCATTGGTTTTTTCGTAGCTTCACTGGCTAGCTTCAAATGGCAGGACAGAAATTCTACTCAGTTTTCTTCCATTCATTGAGAATATTGATGTTGAGGTATACATAGTTTCTTTTCACACATGCATCTCACATAGACTGTGAAGCAATTTAAAGCAGCAGAAAGCTGTTTTTTGCATTATTTAATCTCAAGCTCCCTTGGCTAGTGAAGTTTCCTAATTCTCCTAATTTTTGTTTATGTTTATTTATGTTTATCACAGGATGGAAATCAACAGACCCCATTACATCTTGCTTGCCTGACTGGGCATAGAGTGGTAAGGAAAATGCTTCAGTATTGATGTCCTTTACGCTTAGAGACAATTGTGTCTACATAGCTTAAATCATTTACATCAAGTAGTTTAGTGATCTGACTAATACTAGCTGGTTAGGTGTAGAGTATAGTGGATGGAGTTATGATGGTCTAGATGCCTATTAAGGATATAACTAGATTTTTTATAGCCTTTGTAAGATGAACTTCACAAGATTACCCATTTCTAAGACAAAAATTGCTAAAACTGTTCGGAAAAGCACCAATTGTGTTTTATTCTACATAGAGATTTTATTTATGTTTTGTTTCTAGACTGTTCTGAAGCTGATTGAAAATGGTGCTGACATAGAAAGACTTGATTCAAGAGGTTATACACCATTACTCTATGCCTGCAGGTAAGCTGTAAATACAACAATAGCCATTTTCAACCACATTGCCATTGATATAGCTTAAGAAAATATAAGTAGCTAAGAGAATACGCGTAATAAATTTATGAGAAGCAAGCAATATTTATTTGTTAATGCAGACTGTGGATTTCTGGTTTCCCCAGAATTGGTACCTTATTTTAAAAAGAGTAACCTGGGTTCTTTTATTTCGACCTGTAAGGGTGGACATCTGACAGTTTATACTTTCTTTTTCATTGCTCCGACCGTTCGCTGTTCCGACCGTTCATTGCTCCGACCGTTTGTGGGTTCGAACCCATGAAGGTTAACTTTCAATGATGCGATCTCCAGCACCTTTACTACTAGGCAGCACTTCCACAACTGAGAATACGATATTCCTTTGACGTGTTTGGTTGTAAATAAATGTATATTTTGTTTTAGCCATGAACATGTTGATATTGTCTGTGATCTGCTTGATAGAGGAGCCAAGTACTCTAAAAATCATGGATACATGTCCCCTTTGAAGATATCTTTGGAGGTGTGTTTCAGTCTTTTTATTATTTACCTACATGAGGGTCATATAGGGGTTCCAGGGAACAGGGGAACATGCCCAAAATTAAAAAAGGAACAAGGGAACATGAGAAAACTACACGGGAAACAAGGGAACATTGAAAGCAAACAGGGATCAGGGAACACAAAAATGGAAATTTCTTCTTAGAACAATGAGGGGACATATGCAATTTCTATAAGGGAACAGGGGAACATGACTCCCCCCTATACGACCCTCCTACATACATCCAAAAACTTTTCACTCGAACCTTGCGTCTTACATTTCGAATTCAGAGATCTTATCTTCTGCATATTTGCAATGCTATTTGGTTTGTTTCTTTCTAGAATGGACACAAGGAAGTGTGTTATGTTCTTGTTGAAAGACATAACGAGCTGGAAAATTTACTTATAATGGCACAGAGTGATTCTATTGACGAAGCCAAGGTAAGAATACGATGCTAGTTTTGCTGTGATGATTAAGTTTACTAGTTGATTCAAGTGTTGGGTGACCTCTTGCTTGAAGCGATTGACTGCTTGATTCAAGCGATTGACTGCTGTGTGGTTGAAGTGATTGCACGGTGATTGAGACAATGATATGTTTTATCAAAATAAAGGACAGCTTATTCAAAGTGATGCGTATTTCTGTTAGTATTTTTTTAATTTTAGTTATAAGTTGATTTAGTTAGGTACGAATATTTATACCAGATAGCCACTTCAGCTATGATAGCTGTTATCAGTGTGGGGTCCAGTTGGTATGAACCTCTTACC
This sequence comes from Sanderia malayensis, assembly GCA_013076295.1. Taxonomy (NCBI): domain Eukaryota; kingdom Metazoa; phylum Cnidaria; class Scyphozoa; order Semaeostomeae; family Pelagiidae; genus Sanderia; species Sanderia malayensis. Next base: position 1,515,146 of record RQOL01000828.1, read on the forward strand.
CCCAGAAATTGTGGGTGCTCATTTACCGACCTCGGATGGATGGACAGATGAGTTGGTTGTTTGTTTGTTTGTTTGTCACCTTATTTTAATTCAAAAGTACCCTAGCTTCAAAATTTACAAAAATTGTCAAACTAATCTAATTCGGTTGACAGTTTGTATTTCATGGTTTCGACCATATGTGGATTCGAACCAGTGACGGCATAGCCCCCAAAGGATCAACACCAGCACACTTACCACTGGGCCACACAACCATGCTTTCGTAATGGCTTTTCTGCTTTCTTTATGCAGGCTTTGGAGGTATTAAAATACATCTGTGCAATGAATTTGGAATACCATCGCCAAATACTCATACGACTTGCTGAACTAACTGGAACCGCCGGCCTGGAACTGCTGTGTGCTTCGAGTGACTTCGAGAGCACGGAAAAACACTTCTCAAGGACGCTAAAATTTCTCTACAGCCTATATACCAATACTGCGGAGGAGATGGTACCTCGACCTCGATCCGAAACAGTGCCAATTGGAACCAGATCGAGGGTGGACAGCACAAGCACTCGATTGCTTCGAACGCTGACCGCCAATGGAGCTGAGAGGGGTCGAAATTTCCGGCCTCCTGTTGAGCAAATGGACGAAGCATTGAACACGTTATGGGATTCGCTGGAGCATTGGTTCGATCTAATCAAAGACGAACTACGTCGTATGCCTGATTCGTCATCTGCATTGAACAAAGAAGATCTTGAGTCTGGAGGCACGCAGGGGGAGAATGGCGAAATTAAAACATGGTTGATTGCCAGCGAATTGGTCCGCAGCAAACCGAAGGTGAAATCAAACGATCGAAGGAGTATTGCTAGCATCGAGAGTATACGAATGAGCCAACCAGCACTTGAGTACAATCTTGCAAGGATGAACGAAGATCTCAATGGCAGTGGTAGTCTGTCGAGGAGTCTTGGAAGGATGATTATGAACAGATCAATTGATGCTTCAAATCATGATCATTCTGATCATGCTGATTATGATGATGGTTATGAGAGAGATGAGAGTGGCGCAGTTGGATTTGGGGGAGGAGTGGAGCGTGGTGAAATTGGTGACGGTGTGTTGATTGGGGGTGTAACTGCTCCAACTAACTTGGTTCCCGATGATAGAGATCGTTTGGATTTACAAGTCCGTGACCAAGGTAGCGTACTATCCGATGCAGTACACGGTGATGTACTGGTCGATAGTACCAGTGAGCAATTTCGAAGACCGCAGCCTGAACAATCTCCCAGACGGTCGAGCCTGCCTGTCGATGTGCCTTCGAGCAGTGAAGATGCGACGATATATCGCGACCGTGGTTATACAAGAAGTCTTTCGTACACGCACGCAGTGAGCCAAGAGCCTGTGGCAAGTGATATGTTGTTTGGGACAGACGGACAGATGATTTATGGAGATGCGAACTTGTGCGATGATGGTGAAGAGGGTGATGCTCTGTCGCCCATTGCGGAGACATCGTCCTCCTCCGTGTCGTCGTTTCCTCAGCTCACTGGTGATGGCGCAGAATCGAGAAATGCATCGCGAGCATCAATGACTACTGAACCCGAATCTGGTATTGATAATTTGGTATTTGATGGAGAGCATAATGATGCAGGTATTGCTTGCTCGGAGGTATTGCAAGAGAAAATGACAAGTGATGCTAATGCTGCTACTAATGCTGCTATATCTGTTTCCGATGCTGCTGTTAATGCCAATGCAGCATCTGGCCGCCACACAGAAATGGTGGAGAAGGTATCAGACCGACTGTGTGCCGTCATTCACGGATTTCATCTTGCAAGTTACAAAAGACCGTTCTGGGAAACGCCAAGGTGATCTATATGGTTGTATGCTGAATGCCACTGAACCTTGATATAACGAACCTTTGTATAGGGAGCCTATTGAAGTGAGAGTATACTATGATATACTATAATGCCATTATGTACTATGAAGTAAGGGTTTAGTTGCTTGGTTTATATCGAATACCTGCTGCTTCGGGAGCTTGTTATACCGATATTCCAGTGTAGAGACGTCATTGTGTTTGGTACTATTGTCATATTTATTAACATCAATCGTTTATTGTAGAAAATTCAAGGCGAGGGTTGCCAAGTTCAATCAATTTATCATGAGGAATGAAGTGGTGATTCAGTTGTTCGTGGCAAGGTATGTCATTTTTGATTCAGTGATTCGAATCAACGGGTTGCTTGATTAGATGCGTGATTGTTTGATATGTTAGTTGATTGATGAGTTGGTCATAACTGATTTGTATGATTGATGAAATAATATCAACTGAATAGCGCCAGTTTTCTCCCCCGCAGTTGTTTTTGATTGACTATTTTGCAGGGTTGGCCACTGTCACGATTCAGTTAATGACTGATTAACTAGTTTAACTGATTCAATATTGATTAATATATTACTCGGCTTGATGTAATGTAATGTAGATTACAAGCATGCAATGATAATTATATAATTCTTGTTTCATTCTTTCTTGTTTGCAGAAAGCCCAAGATTATTTTCGATCATTTTCATTTTCTTCTGGACAGTCCATTGCTTCTCCAACGATACCTGCCAGTCATCCACGAGCAGGTTTGTGCATTTGTCAACTATTCCTTCCAATATAGATTTATCATCATGACTTACCCCCTGGAACATGAAGCTTTTTATCGATTCGCAATAGCCGTTCGTACTTTTCAAGGGTGTAAGCAATTGATAATGACCAATGTTTCTCTTCAGAGCTTTAAAGACAGACAGGAATGGTTCTACGAGAATCTATACCATGGTCATGATACCACAGTTCCTGTTGCCGATGAAAGGATGCAGATTATGATAGCAAGAGGTGCGTTACATGGGGGTTACATGACATATGTATTACATACGAACGTGTTTATTGCAACGAAACTTCTATTAGCAGACTTTCTTAATACAATGGTACTTTTATTAACGGGCCTTCTCACCACAATTATTGCAACGAGATCTCTTCAGCATTGAAGTACATCTTCATAGAGAGATAGAGCTGCTCACATTATATTAGAGCTTCATCGGTTGCGTAGCCTAGTGGTTAAGGCGCTGGGTTTGATCCTGTAGAGGCGATGCCTTCACTGGTTCAAATCCACGTATGGTCTGAACCACGAACTACAAGCCATCAGTCAACTCAGCTATCCATCCTTCCGAGGTCGGTAAATGAGTACCCAGAATTTCTGGGGGTAAGGGTTTATACCAACTGGACCCACATTGACAACAGCTATCATAGCTGAAGTGGCTATCCAGTATCAATATTCGTACTTACTTACTTACTTACAGTTTTGGAAAAAACTTTCTATTTTTGAATTTTGTGTCAGTAGTCTTTTATCTAATATCTGCATTATAGTGTGATCTCAATTTCCTTGTGTTTTTAGATTCCCTGCTTTTGAGTAGTTGCAGCGAAGTGTCAAAAAAGAATTCGGATATTCTGAAGAAGAACGTAGCTGTACAATTCGAAGGAGAGGCAGGAATGGTAATTCAATGTTTTCTCTATATATTTCTAAATTTCCTTTGTTTATTTGCATGAACGATCGAAATATATGCAGCAGAGGTATATGTGAAATATATGGTGAACGGTTGAGATTTTGTGGACGAGCTGGCTGGCCAGCAATGCAACTTGGTAGATGTTTGGTATCAACAGTCAAAAGAAGGTCTCTGGTAAGTGTTGCATTGACATGCATGTCATGTCCTTATACAAGTTTGATCTTCATTCGATAATGCGCATGTGTTGTGCAGTGTGCTCCCGCATCCAATGTGCTGCAAACTTCCTATGTGTATTTCGTTTGACATCATTGTTCTTTCCGTCGGCTGTCGCCGGGCCTAGGTGTTAAAATGCTACTGGGTTTTTCAACACTTTCGGTCTTGGGGTAGAGCACTCATTTGTTAGTTGGGTTAATTGTGGTTGGGTAGAGTGCTGTGGCAAAATGCGTAAATTGGGGGTTTAGTAGCAGCCTTACACGGGGAAGCACTGACCCGCATTGGGAAGAGAGGGCTTCGCCCTTTCGGCGAAGTTTTTTCTTCCCATTGATATTTTCTCAAATCTTTTCTCTTCTTTTTTCATAATAATCAATTTTTTATTTTATAGACTCAATATAAAATTAACTGTTGAAGACAAGTCGAAAATTCTGAAAGAAGTCTCAATGCATTGGTTGAGTTGTACCCAACAATAAGACTTTACAGATGCTTCGATGCCTTCAACAACTGTGAATGCAAATCCATTGGGATGAAAATAAGAAATGCAGCTAAAAGCACTCTTGAAATGCTATGATGGTTTGCATGTGGGAGTCGTTGAAGTGCGCATGCGGTTTGTTGCTGGGCTAACTGACCTGAAAGGCTGCTCTGGGCTGCTGGACCTGAACACAACAAGTAGTTTGCTTCAAATCATCAAGTGTTTTTTATTATAGGGAGAAGGTGTTGTCAGAGAGTGGCTTGATTTGCTCTTCAAAGAAATTCTCAATCCCGACTGTGCTCTTTTCACACTTTCTGCTGATGGTAAGTAAACTATTTCATTGTTTTTCAGTAACTAGACAGACCTAACTATAACAATGCGTATTCCATTGAAGTTGGAACATTAAAAAACAGCTATAACAGCTACAACTTTTCTTGTTCCCATTCTTTTTGCTGAGTTGTGAGAATTTTATGTTTTTTAGGCAGCACATTTCAACCGAATAGTAACTCAGCTGTCAACCCTGATCACCTGAACTATTTTGAGTTTGCTGGACGAATGATGGGTATGGCGATGTTTCACAAAAGACTTGTCAATGCCAGCTTCACGCGGTCTTTCTACAAGCACATTCTAGGTAAGATTCTATTTCTTGTTACAAATTGTCATCCAATCTTCATGAGCTCAAACATTTTTGTCTTTAGTGTTTATGCGGTTGACATCTGCTACCTCGAACTCTCAAGGGAACTTTAAATTCGTTCGAGATGGTGAATGCTCGAACGGATGTCCCAACCATACTATACAAAAATGAGGGGAAATGGTAGACTCACTACATTGCGTCCCTGTGCCTCACTCGTTTTGCTCACTCGGTTGAGGGTGGACATCGGTTGTGTTGGCGATTTGCGAGCGAAGCACTGGGACGTAATGTAATGAGTCCAATGCACGCATTTTCCCTTCAATAATTCTTCTATTTGCTCAATTTTTTAGGAATTCCTGTTGATTACCAGGATGTGGCGTCTATTGATCCGGAATACGCCAAAAATTTACAAGTAATTATTTAATCCTTTAATTAATATTTTTAATTCATGATCACCATCTACAATAGTGGACAAATGTTTTAGGACACTTGTAAAAATACGAAAAAGGCGATCTTAATATAATCACTCCTTGTGACCAATGATAATTGTATAACAGAAGAATATTATTCCTTAGACAGTTTGACAGGACAATTAACCCTCCAACTATAATGATTTATATTTTGATCATCTTTGAGGCCAGCTTTAGGTTCTACTGCACATATCTATAGTGTTGTTAATGAAGTATTTGTTTATATCACCTATACTATGTATCTATATCATCTACAAATTGTGTCTAAGCATTTTCATTTATCTTCCTAGTGGATTTTGGACAACGACATTTCACAACTTGGCCTCGATTTAACGTTTGCAATCGAGACAGATGTTTTTGGTAAAATGCAAGAGGTCGATTTGAAGTTCCGGGGCCGTGATGTTCCAGTCACAGAGGAAAATAAGGTATAGACACAGCAAGATTGTGTAATAATTTCTATTTTCTTCTATTCTCTGATGTTGTAGTAGTGTACAATTCGATTCAAAAGAGCACAACTGAACTGAAGTTTTATCAGAGAATTTGCAATGCAGTTCCAATGAAGCGAACTCCGAACGGAACAAAATATACTTTGATACGTTAGGATCTATAATTAAACTAATTTCAAATGGAATTGAGGTGTTGCAATACAATAACTGTTAGCATTTTATTGTAAGCTATTAGAACATGTATCAAAAGAATGTACTGGAAAGTATATAGTTTAGCGACGAACTGTAATAGCAGACGACATTCTCTTCTCGACACTTTTCGTTTATTTTTAAATGTACGATTTCCACGATGCCTTTCTTATGTCATTTGTTTTGATCTATAATAATTGATTTTAACTCGTATTTTATGTATTATATTATTATACGTATGTATTATTTTAGCATGTGATTTATTTATGTTTTCATTGCAGGTTGAGTATGTGCAGCTTGCAGCTGATTTGAAGATGACGCAATCTATTAAGCGACAGATTTACAGCTTCCTTGAAGGATTTCACGAGTTCATTCCCCATTCACTGGTTACTCTCTTCAACGAGTATGAACTGGTCAGTCATTAGCAAATACTTCCTCTCACTTAAGATTAATGTCTGTCTTATCATACATTGTGTTCATGCACATTCCATGAGGGTGCTAATGTTGATGGAGAATTGAAACATCCTGTGAACTTTTATTGATTTAATTTCGGTATGTAGATGCATTATAATTGTGAAGAGGCACAACATGTGAATGAATGTTTCTAGTCCAGTATGTTTAAAATGTTTTATTTTATTTTTTAGGAATTAATTCTTTCTGGTATTCCCGAATTCGATTATGACGACTGGAAGAGCAACACGACATACCAAGGTGGTTACACTGCAGACTCCCAACAGGTCATTGTAAGTAGATATACCTCGGTCATTTACCCCCATCCTCTTTCAGTTATTGATATGATCTATTGATAACTCTTAACGCTTCTGGGAGTTATATGCTGCCTAAGTGATTGCAAATGCCTTTATCCCTTCATAGGTGGTGGTTAGTACCAGTTTTTTAGCCTGTAGATCGTGGCTACATCCATTCATACACACGTGGACCAATAGTCTCTATCTCCCACCCTCCTTTTCAAGGTCCCTAGATTGTACCAGGTCAACCTAAAGGAGATATTCTTGAGATTCTTCCTCACAACCTGCGATAACCAGCATTGAGCTGAATAGAATGATCACATTTTTACCTTTTTCTAGTGGTTTTGGGAAGTTTTGAAGCAATTCAGCCAAGAAGATCGTGCACAGTTACTGCAGTTCGTCACAGGAAGGTAATCATAATCTAAGTACATTATATATTAGCTATAGCTATACATACTTACCTTGAATTGCATTCCCAGTGTATATGTTTTTGCAGTAGAAGCTTTACTAGTAATAATGATAAGCAATTTTTGTTTATTATGAACCAGGTCTTTAAATATCCTTCTTCTCATATCTGTACATCGTTTTTTTGCCACATTTTATTTTTGTTTTCCAGTTCTCGTATCCCTTATGGTGGATTTTCGACATTATATGGTGCTTCTAGTCAACAGAATTTCACAATTTCGTCCGTAGCCTACAGCAAAGATATTCTTCCTTCAACAAGCACATGGTAAGCTTATTTTCAAATTACTAAGTTTTCCTGTAGGATTTCTACATAAGGGAGCCTCTATGGACCGAACCTCTCGACATAATAAGCGTATAATCCCTTGCTCCCTTAATCACATTCATTGCTTATTTTGAGTATCGTTGAAGATGGTTTTAATAGCAGCCAAAATAACCAAGGTTTCGTCACGGAGAGGTTGATGTTACACGGCACACAAAATCTGATTGTTAAAAAAAACAATCAGATTTTGTTTCTTTTATTGTTTTGAGTAGAAATTTCATCCTGGATATTCTTGATCCATTAGTCCAGATCCGGGTTTTTACTGTATGAAACGATGCTGTGTGGCATCAGCCTACCACGCAGCATCGAATAATTTCCACCAAATTATCACGTTCTATAATTTCAGTTTCAATCTTCTTAAACTGCCGGAATATGGTTCGAAAGAAGAACTGAGGAACAAATTAGTAACAGCAATAAAACATGGAACACGTGGATTCGAAATGGCATGATTAACATCACGATGTTTGAAGAATCGGGTAATTATTAATTTGTTCAAGAATGTTCATCAAGAAGGAAGTCAATGACATTATAGGCTTAATCACATTTACTATTATTTATACTTTTATGTAAACATCTACTTAAATTTCTGCTTAAATTATCACGCAGATCATAGTTTAAAAAAATAGGGGAAGGGACCCAGGTTCCCATAGGAATATCATCTCTGTAGGGGGGCTAATCCCTTTGGGAATTAATACCCATAAAACCCCCAATTAGTATATTCCCATGGGACCCAAATTCTCATGGGAATACACTCTCGAGGAAATCCCATGGGACCCTATTCCCCAGGGATTTAAATTCTCATGGGAATATAGTCTCTGGGGGGACCCAAATCCCCATGGGAATTAATTCCCATAAACCCCATTCTCTTGGTACCCAAATTCCCACGGGAATATAGTCTCTGGGGATCGAAAATCCAAAGGGATCTAATTCCCATAAAACCCAACTCTTGGCGGGGTAACCCCAAGTCCCCTGGGGTTACCCTGAAGGACCTTGGCGGATTAGCTAAGAGGAGAACAGTAACTGTATTAACAGATAAAAGTAATAACATTAATAATATCTTCAACTAGAATATAAAAATTTATCAGTTTTTAAAATACCTTGACTACTTTTTCCATGTATTCGATTGATCAACAAACCAAATATCTCCAATGTCATGTCATCAAATCTGCAAGGTAAATTTTGTAATGATTAACTTATGAAATACAATGTAATGTTTTATTTAAATAGCCGTATTTAAGCTTTTCTATAACAATTTATACTGCCATAAGTTTTTACTTTCGATACATCTTTCTAAATTGCTTTTTAAATGGCTGGTTTTATAAATCGAAGGCGACTTTAATTTGTGCATCAAGCTAAACCACCAATATTATGAGCACCGTACGTATAACGACCTTAACGTCTGGCATCTAACCCCTTTTACTGAAAATTGAGTGTATAACATAACAAATTTCAGCAAAATCATTTTAAAAATGAGTTTTTTGTCTCATCTTCCTTTCATTATTATATCTTTTCTAGTATTTTTATATATTTCCCTATTTCCTTTCTTAATCATCTTTCCTTTTAAAGTTCTACTTCGACAAGTATATATGCTTATCGAGGCTTGGCTGTATATTAGATGTTCTATTTTGTAATATAAATATGAAAAGAACTGGTTGATGTAAACAGCATTTTGTCTATCTCCCTGACTGATTTTCCTTATGCACACCGTATTTCCTCTAATTAGTGCCCACCCTCTTTTAACCACCCCCTCCAATAAGCGCCCACCCTAAAATCAACAAGTGTGAACTAATTCATCAATTTACACGGTTCAAATAATTTTGCAAAATATTTTTCTAATTTTGGAACGTATCTAATAAGCGCCCGGGAGCTTATTAGAGAAAATACGGTATTTTAGATTTAGCTTGTGATAACTGGAACTTTGATTAACTCAAATAAAATCTTTTCTTGTCCAATCTAAGTTCAATTGTATATCACTTCATTATATCTTTTCCTTGCATCATTTCATTATATCCTGTCTCACAAATTGAATAAATAAGCAGGGCATACCGTATTGAAGATTCTAGAATGCTGCTTCTGCAAACCCCAAACCGTGCCTCCAAGAGCTTGATGACTATAGATTGTGACATTTTCTGAGTAGCGGTAATTACTACAACATCTGAAAAATAAATTAATAAGGCAACCTGATTAAAAAGCGCTAATTGAAAAGAGCTTGGTGATTAAAAAACTAGTTATGGTCGGTAGTCTATTATTAAATGTTATTCCAAAAGCATTATTCAACATTAGAAATATGTAATTAGATTAGATTTGCATGCAAGCAGATTGCGTGAGATGAAAAGCAATCGAGAAGTCATATGTTTGTTTTCATAATGAAATGCAGTACATCTGGTTTAACGTGGTTTTATATGCACATAACGCATTATGTTAAAAAAAGATTAATTTTTTCATTACACAATTCGACTGCATGGAAAAAAGGCAAAGTTCATTAATTTTTTATCAGCGTAAAAATCATTTTTTGCCATTGTGCAAAGGGAAGTTCATTTTAAAATATTATATTTGTTCATTAAATTGTTGATTACTAAAAACCTATTACGTCGTGAGATTGCTGACTTCGTTGTTAATAAATGAGAAATTTGCAATGCAATTGTCATGTTAATTCAGCAACCTTAATTGCTTCGTGGCTCGCTAGTCTCAAAATTGCAAACTGGTTTTGGGAAGTTCTGATAACATGAAGACGAAACAATTGCTGCCAATAACATGTCTTATCCTGCTCACTTTGATGTCAAGTATAAAATCATATACAATGCGATCTCGATAAATACTCTGCCAATACTGAAGGGTCAATCGCAAATGCAAACTAAACACTTCTCTTTCTGTCCAGCAGGCTACATCTTAAACACGCATGGAAGTGAAGATATTAAAGAGAAATCGGAAGAAGAAAAATTGTTGGAACACCTATTTCAGAGCCGTAGGCACTTCCATGGGGTCCTACCAAAGCTGAAATACATCGACCCCGAAGGGGCGCTGGCTATATCCTTCAATTTCACCATTTACCACGTGTATTACATAGTAAGCCAAAGAATTCGATGACCTTGCATTTAGTTGCTTCAAACTAAGGCAAACAGGCACTATTTATTAAAGGTGATGTGGTCGTACTGAAAGGGCCCAAAGGCAATTCTACAAAGTATGAAGTAATTGCTAGTAGTTACTAATTGCTAGAAATCAATTGGGGCCCGGAAAGAAAATGCAAAAGATGCCTCGGAAAACTCAGAGTTTGTTTTAGACCCGCAAAACGTCAAGAACATAAGATGCAGCAAATGGTTGTGAATCTAGAATTGCAAACATAATTCTCTTTTGATGCAATTGGATGTTAGTCCTGAAATAGTATATTATTTTTCAGACAGCAAGTGAAGAAGAAATTGGCATGACAATGAAAATATACATGGTAAAACTTTTGACTACTATACTCTTTAATATTTTTCACTAGGTGCTTAACTGATCTAAAAATTGAAAAAAGGACCAATAAGCAGGGAACATAGAAACAGGGTCTGACAAAAACTAATTCGCCAAATTTTCAATCAACAGTCTTGGAAGAATGAATTACTGAAATGGGATGCAAGACAATTTGGCATCAACCACATTTTTGTCCAAGCACACCAAGTGTGGACACCGACATTGGTTGTCGAGGAAAAGTAAGTTGTGAATAAATTGGCTTACTAACGTAACACTAATTTGACTAATATGAATCTTCAAATTTGATGGTAATGGCGGTTTGAAAGGGTCTCTATCTTGCTGTAAAGTTAACATGTTCGAGACTGCCAGATATTCGAGATAACCGGTAATTAAGATGGTTAAAGTCAGCTGCAACTCATTCAAATGAAAGAATCACTCGAGATAAAACCCCATACAACGAACTTCTTTCTTCATGCCATGAACTTAAACATCTGGTTATCGTTATACAGGAAAACCTGCTTACAATAATTAGCAGAGACCAAGAACTCTCCAGCATGATATTTCTGCTGAAACAATAGAAAACAATAGCCTATTGCATTTAAACAATAGGCCGATGCAAAACTCACAGGTTCTTGCATAACTTCCACTTCAGAGCAGAATTTAATAGTTTACATCAAGGTAAACCCCCTACATAACTAAAGGGACTTTATAATTTCGCTATGTTTTTTATTTCTCTTCAGCACATTACGAATGAGTATCGTGGCAGGCGTTAATGAAACAGTCCATCTCCACGCCGACGGCCTAAACACAGTTGTTTTCTTTCAAAAAGTTGCCATCAAGTGCGAGCAAAAGGCGTGCTTATTTCCAATGGATATACAAGACGACTGTACAATAACATTCATAGTCAAGTCTTACAACGCCAGCATTGTCACAATCAACCCGGTTGTGTTAAAACCACCCCAAAGGCAATCAAGAGGCACTGGAACATGGACAATCAATGTCGGTGAGTGATGAATCACACGAATCTCCACATACCTTGGCAATGATCTAGAACCCTATGTTATACAATACTGTACTATACTTAATATAAAGTCAACCTTCCCCAAAGTTGACAAATTAATCATCTGGTAAGATACTACCTTAACGAGGTGTGGGCTTAGAGAAAGTAGACTAGTGCAGAGAATGGCATAACTTGATGAAACAAGTGAGTTGAACCAGAATTGGTGATTTCAGAACAAATTTATGTTAGCACAAACAAGTACCAACTTTTATTATCCAGAAACCCAAACATTCAACCATGTATTTATTCCTCCCTCCTTTATATACACAGGAAAAGCGAACAATACACTGACAGCACAAGCAGGGATATCAGATGAGCTCAATTCAGGCATCAAATACAAAATACAGGTAGCAAGAAGATCACTGTACTTCATCACAACCACAATCATACCAATGTCACTGCTATCCATAATCTCCGCCACAGCGGCAATCCTCCCCGCAATGACCGGCGACAGAATAGCACTACTGATCACGTGCTTTCTCGCAACAATCGTTTATCTGGACACCCTGTTCCGATATCTGCCCGAATCTTCAACCACTGTGCCGATTATAATCACGTGGACGGTGTTGAATCTCGTTTTCATGACACTGCAGATAGTGCTCGCGTCAGTCTGCCTCAATTGGACGTACAAGGAGGAGAAGAAAAAGAAATTGAGTAAAAAAGCGGCGTTCATAATCTTCTACGTTATTAAATGGACGATCATGTTCCTGCCATGGACGATGAAGAAGTTGAAGAATTGCGTGGAAGAAAGACAGAAGTGCAAAAGAACCACTGTCATGGTAACGGACATCAACAACGACCAAACAGCAACAACAACAACCGAAGCAGGAATCGTCACAGAAAATCAATCAGACTCAAAAAGAGTCAGTCTGTCATCGGACAAAGAAGAAGAAACAATGAAAAGCTTCAAAAACGCCATCAAAATCATCGATAGTTTTGCACTGTTATTCTCATTAACAACACTGGGCATACTTGTAATGGGTACTCTCTTCATTATTCGCGGAAAGCAGGCGGCTATATGCGAATTCGGAAAAGACTGGTAGATGGCAGAAGAATGGAATTATACCACAGGAATTTTTTATTGATTGCCATCCAAATTGGGACTGGTGTGCATGTTTAAGTAATACAGTACAATCCGTATATAAAAACCAAAGAACTTTCAGTATGATATTTCTACTCAAAACAATAGAAGAAACAATAGGATATTGTGTTTGAACAATGGGCTGTATATTACTCACCATTCTGTACGATTCTGTTTTAATTGTCATCCTTAAAACTCCCTGACGCACTTCTGTTATGAGTTGAGCCCGTAAATCTGTTAGACATTTCGGTTCTGCACTTTTTTCTGTTTTCAAGGATCCTACTCAAAGCGAGACTTTGCTTCGCATGTTGCTGGAAATAATCTAAAAAGAAAAAATAAATTAACGAGCTAAGAATTTGAGGGTTCCCTCTTGATGTTCTTGATGTCGAGGTCAGCAAGGTAAACAAAGTAAACAAAGTAAACAAAGTAAACAAAGTAAACAAAGTAAACAAAGTAAACAAAGTAAACAAAGTAAACAAAGTAAACAAAGTAAACAAAGTAAACAAAGTAAACAAAGTAAACAAAGTAAACAAAGTAAACAAGGTAAGCAAAGTAAACCAAGTAAACCAAGTAAACAAAGTAAGTAAAGCAAACAAAGTAAGTAAAGTAAGCAAAGTAAACAAAGAATGGTAGAATGAAATGAAAGTAACCTGATTGAAGAGCATCTTCGGCAGCTGCCATATGAGCCTTTTGAAGTCTGAAATATGAAATAATATTTGAATTAAATGACAATAAATTTGATATAAAAACCAATACAATGAAAATATGAATAAAAACTATTACAAAGGAATGATTGTTTGAAAGTATCACTTACGTACTACCAGTGCCTGTCCCCATACGCTCATCTCTAAAGTAAACTCCAACTAAAAATGAAAATAAAAGCATTTTAGTACAACTGAAATCTCATTCGAACTAACAAGTTGCACAAAGTAGGATGTCAAATTCAATTTACCTCGAAATTTTCTGTTTTGGGCAGTTCCTGTTGCTTCAAGTTGTCTAAGATGATGCAAAATTATAACCATTAATTACAAAGAAAAGTAGCTTTCCAGTTGGTAAAATGTTTACTTAATTCATCTTCGGTTTCAAAGGTGGGTTCTTAACACGTTGTTATTTCTTTCGAAATTCTTACTAACAATTTAATATTGACAAAATTTGGAAAAGATAGCACTTAATTAAGAGATACACGAGAAGCATAAAAAGTAAGCTACAAGAAAGGTCTACTACAAAAGCGTACGATAGAGGTATGTGGATCAAAACGTAAGGATTAAAAGTAAAGACCAGAGACTATAAAGAGACAAGAGGCACGCGATATAAAAGCATACACCAGGCATAAATAATAACAAAACATACGAAAAGCATAGGTAATAACAGAGTGTGGAAAAGAAATCTAACAAGACAAGGTGAAAGTAGAAGAACTATTCAATAGACACGAAAACCAAATACATGACAGACACAAGGGCAAATGCTGTATAAGAAAGCCTGAGGTGCAGAGAAAAAGGAGCAACAGTGTTTGATATAAAATGACTTTGAGAATAGTTACCGGTAAACAGGGTTTTCAATTCGATTCGATTCACTGCGAATGTACGAACAGCATTGCTGAAGGTGTGATTTTGAGTCTATCAAACTCTGATTAACGATGAAGCTCTAAATAAATGCAAAGGATAAATAAATGAAGAGAGATGAAGTAGAGTAATATAAGAGACGAAAATGCAATTCTATAGTTCAAGATCAAATTTGCAAATCATAGCATTTAATGTAACTACTCTTGCTGGCCGAGCCAAATCATTCTTAAAACAATACATTATTATATGTTTACACCTATATATATATATTCTCAATGAATACCTCTAACTTTGGTATGAAACAAACGTCACATATCGTCTTGCAGTATTCCATTCCTTGGTCAACATAAACAGCGGCGAAGAAAGCTGGTAAACAAAAACAAATTGATAAAAAAAGACTGGCTGGACAATAAAAGTGAGCATAGAAGATAGTAATAACAAAGCCAAAATAAAAGTTATTCTATTGAGTATGAGATTGGAATGGTTATACATCTTAATATTGAACTGGAATGGTAACAATTTCATTTCAGTTGGAGAAAATGATCATAAATATTAAACAAGGAAAAATAGGCAATGTTTCATCCGAAGTGCAAAGAATGTTTGATATTAAATGTGAAACTCCTCTAGGTATTTGACTGAGAAAAAGTAAGCTACTCTCAAGCAGCAAAATGCAACATAAACCAGTATCCGTATAATGAACAGATAGTCAAATACCCATTCATTCAGGCCCAGCAATAAGAGACCGAGTATAATGAGGTAGGATTAGAATATATAGTAGGCCTGGCTGTTACTTGCATTACTAAAATCTCGCTCGTGTCTGAATTATATTAAAAAGAAAAATAAACTAGAATTAAAGATAAATATTGATACCTTCAAAAGTGTCTGCAAGTTTCTTTCCATTTCCCGTGGTAAAGTTGGTCTGGAAAACAATTTAAAGATTATTACAATTTAAAGATTGTAATGAAATGCCTTCATCGGCAAACATGGTGCTCTATACCATCATCGCGTGATTAGAAATAGATGGCGTTCAAGAGACAATTTGTCTGGTAGGGACAAGAGCTAACTTGGGACGACTAAAGACTCATCATTTTAGATGCACAAGGATCAAATAGATCTAAGTTGGGATTATTTCAAGCAAGGATAATCGAATTTTGGATGCATCTGAAAATTATCATGATTTAGGAATATCTTAAAAATCGACAATCCTATTTAAGCAGTCGATAAGCCAGAAATATCTTTCGAAATTCTGGCTGATCAGATCCGAATCTAGATTAATCCGGATTTAGAGTAGGATCAAGGATTGATTACAAACCATATCCAATTCACAAATGACGTAATTTTGCAGACCAAGTTCTTCTGCTACTAATCCTTGAACTCTAGCATTGATTAATGAGCTTCGCAGCAGCTAAAAATAAAAACAAAATATGAATGATAAAAAAAATGACACCAATAATTACAAAATTAACAAGATAAAAATACAGTATTTGCTTAAAGGTTATTTAAAATATCTCACAGTTAGGTGTCCCTCTTGATGATTTGGAAAATGCTTGTATAGATAGTCTGATATCAGGAACTTCAAGATGGAGTCTCCAAAAAATTCTAGTCTTTGATTGCTGCCGCTGGAAATAAAAAGACCCGATATCAATATCAAGAACAACTGGCTGCATAACGTGATAGCATCAATAGCAAGTGCAATGCACAACATGAAGGTAAATTATGGTAAGATAACTTAATGTATTGGAGCAATGTTTACAGTGATATCTCAGGAACATACTCAGCTTTGTATAAATAATTCGCGACTTTGTATAATAAATAAAGTCTTACCCAATAAGATTGCTATGGCTGGATGAAGGATGCTTCATGGATTTTGCGAGAAGGCAAATATTCTTGAACTCAATTCCAATCGCCTCTTCGAGTTTCACAAATGGCTGCGAAGAACAAAGAAGTTTTAAAAAATACGCCTTGACATGATTGGACATTGCAATACGATTAATAACACGCAATGCTCTCTGGGTTGCAAATATTCAGTTCGGTTCTGGTTGCACAAAAGCAACTCTGGCTTACCTGGAGAAATGGAAATTGGGAAATCAAATGCCTGTCACCAGCTGGCTCTTTCAGCTAAAATGAACAATAGGTTGGATACAAAATGTGCAGATTCTTATACGCTAGCGTTTACTGTTTATCTAAGAAACTGTGACGTCTAACTTTTGAAGTCATTCATCAGTTATTGAACCAGAATAGGCACCGTAAACAAATGCAGATAAAAACCTGTAGCTCGTGTTTTGGAATGTTCTGCCATATTTGACGTAAATCCTGAAATCCAAAAGACAATCCATGTATTTACTTGCTTCAGCAATCATTCAAATTGCAAAATAAAAAACAAATTTGAATCACCTCCTCCTCGAACAATAGTTTGCATATTAAGTTCTCAACCTCTTCGTAGCCTCCATCCAAATACACAGCACCTGAAAGAGGCTCTATTTATTAATCCGAGAAAAGCCACAAGTTCGTAAAGGTTTGCAGCAAGTGCCATGTTGATAAATGCCTTACCAAGTATTGCTTCAACGCAGTTTCCAAGCATGTGGTCAAATTGCAGAGAATAGTCGTCGAGCCTGTAACAGACCATAAGCATTTGTATCAATTTAGACTCAATATATATAAACATCAGTATGGAAAAAACTAGCCTCGGTTTTTATGTACTTAAATTTTCGCCTGGCCTGGAGCCAGGCATCATCAGAAGTGAGTTTTCCAACGGTTGTTGTTCAATCTATTCATTTTTCAATCTATTCCCAACTTATTACCCCCTGATTTTGCAGAGCTGACAAGTCATACTCCATGCAAACTCATCACTAAACAAGGGGGTTAGTCTCGTTGGTAATAGAAGGTATGTATTCAAGAATACATTTCAGGACATCACAATGACTTACTATTAATTTACTTGTTCATTAATTAACTATTTGAAAATAAATAGAAATACAGCATTTTATATGGAGTATATTCACACTGCATTGTCAAGGGTTAGAAGGTAAATTTACAATTGGCACAAGAAACAGCTATAATACTCTATAGTAAAGAGTCTTTATTAAGACCAATTGAACTTCGAACATACCCATGCTCAAAATACATGAAGTGCTCCAGCCCAATTCTCTGAAAAAACAACGTTGATGGAAGGGTTAAGGGCAAACAGCCAATAAAAATCGAGGAGCCATGTCGCAATTTAAAGAAAATTAAGATACGATTGCACGAACCTTTGCAATAACTGTAAGATATTTATTCTGCACCAATGCTGATCGGAAATTGTTCAAAGTGCCTTCGGAGAATTCACCGAACAAGAAAAACAAATGATGCCTGAGAAAAGATAAAAATATCAAGTAATGAAGGTGAAATACTATGCTTTAATCCAGCCCAACTTCAGCCAACTCAAGCCAATTCAACATGATCTAATTCAAGATACTAAACTAATCCAATCTAGCCCAAGCAAATTCAACTCAATCTGATTTTATCCAAACCTAGCCAATCCTAACCGAGCCAAACCAATGCAAAAATCTTATCAAAATAACACGAATCACAAAATAAGTCAATCCATTCCAGTTAAAAATTAAAGCGTTGAGATTAAAGAGCCTAAAAACCAGCAGATAAAATTGAAAGTTCTGGTACATACGATGCTACGACTTCCAGCACTGCATCGCCAAGAAATTCCAAACATTCATTGTGCTTCACCCTGCATTTTAGAAATCAGAGCAAGATATTACAATGATGATCAGTGACATCAACAACACAAAAGATTGAACTTTGCACAACTCCAATCTGTGACTAATATCAGTATCAGTAGCATCGGTTAGTCTATCGCATATCAACCAAATGGTAAAGCAGTCTAAAGTTGCTTTGCAAATTGATTACAACAGACAGTACTACATACTTTGACAAACATTCCTCAGATTCTGCAGGTTTAATCATTGCTTCTGACAAACTCTGCATTCCTGAAAAGTAATGCAATTAATAAATAAAAGCATTTGTTACCAAGTAAAACTGGATCGAGTAGTTCAACGAATTGCAAAATTTGAAGCTTGCAAGATGCACAATAACAATGGGAACGGAATGTTAGAACAAATGTCCCCTTTTATTTTAAACGCCCACCCCCAACAGCAGAGGCGTTTATAAAAATCCACGCATCTCAAACGATTTCTGCAAATTAGACTAAATCCGATACTTAGGGAATATCAGACTAACGTGCTCCGTTCTTATTGGAATAGAATTCATTCGCAATAGTTCACGAAGTGGCCAATACGAAGCAAATAAAGCACTCACCTTTCTCTTTCTTGTATTGCTTGTAAACGTCAAAGTTGCCAAGCTTTGGGTTGTGGCAGCCACAGTTTCGTTCCGCTGTTTTGAGATGAGCGCTTGATGGAACATCCACCTCACTGGACCAATGCCTCAAAGCTGTCTGCAGAAACAGAACAAAAACTATGGTAAAAACCATCACATGAAAACATTTACATCAAATTTATTGTTTAAACACAATAGGCTATTGTTCCATTTATTGTTTTGAGCAAAAATATAAGCTCCGAGGTTCTTAATCTACTGGTTCATTTCCGCCGGTGTTCATGACGTAGCTTCATTGTATACATAACAAGTTACGCAGTGGCATAGAGAGATAACCGCACTCACCTGTAGCAAAGTGCGATCTTTGAATCTGTACTCAATTCGCCTTTCAAGTTCTTCCAGACATTTCTGATAGCGAATATGATCGACGACAAAATGTAACGATATCAAATGCTGAAAAAATAAAAATTCATTATTACTAATTAGTTATTTCATTTTCAAGCTCATTCACAATGCTTAAACTTTGCAAAAATTAAACAAATATAACTAAACTTGAACAAGTTCAAAAATGAAACATTTAGCAAAGAAAATTAGCCACTAGAGAAACAGACAGACTTACTGAAGAATAATTTACCCAAGGGAAAATTGCCCTTCTTCTATATGCTGGGGTTTGTCTATAGATAATAAGGTTTATCTTGGTATAGATAATACCAAGATGGAAGCATTTAATTGCTAATTCAATACTTGCAATGGTGAATATATGCAGCGTTACTTGTTCTAACCTCTGAATTTTCAATATTATATCAGGCACAAAAGTATACTGCAGTAAACGCTCGTATATAAGAACCCGAAATTTTGCACCAATTGCCTTTTGTTTCAAGCAGCGGAAATCTGTTCCTTTGAGCAGAAATATTAACCTGGAAGGTTCTTCATCTATTGGTTTTTCATACGGGTATTTTATCCAATTCAAAACATAATTTCACCTGGGTTATATCTGCCTTAATGCCAGTAGTGAACATGCCCTTCGCTGGAATTCTCAAATCACATCTCTTCTTTAAATCCCTGAAGCAAAAGAACAACTTAAATGGGATGTTATTTTCTTGAATTATTGGGTATTTTTGCATTCACAGTCATGAGAATATGATGAAGAATTAGATAGAATGGCGAGGCACAAAAGAGAAACACGAAGGAGAAACACGAAAGAGAAGCACGAAGGAGAAAAACGAAGGAGAAACACGAAAGAGAAACACGAAGGAGAAACACGAAAGAAAAACACAAAAGAGAAACACGAAGGAGAAACACGAAAGAAAAACACAAAAGAGAATCACGAAGGAAAAACACAAAATAGAAACACGAAGGAAAAACACGAAAGAAAAACACGAAGGAGAAACACGAAAGAGAAACACGAAGGAGAAACACAAAAGAGAAACACGAAGGAGAAACACGAAGGAAATGTAGTAGCAACGCACTCTTCCTCTTTCAAATTTCTTATTTGCGCCTAGAAATCAATGACACAATCGTCGTTATCATAATAACTATCGTTGTTGTCGTCAAATGAAAAATATTAAAATGTCGTCATATTAAAATGAAATAATATTGATAATGATGACAATGGTCTTAACCTTTATATCCAACAGACGATCACTATAAACCTTTGCATTTCTGGAAAAATAACATTAAAGATATAAGAAGGAGTTAAGTCAACCCGTGCTAAAAATCAAACGCAATTGATTGAATAAATTCAAGGGCCTAGACATCTCTCAAAGGGTGGAGGTCACAGCGTTTCGATGTATCAAGTGAGGAAAAAATGGCCGCCATTGGAGGGTGAGATGGCGTCTGTAGGGTGAGCCTCGTTCGCACTCTAGATTATCTTATATCCTATGTCTGAATGTAACCAATATCTCACCGTTTTGTTGCCATCCTCTTAATATACTTCTGCTCTTCTCTAAGCTTTATGTATCTTGAAATGGGAAGGAAGAGAAAAATAATAACACACAAGAAATTAACAGATTGAGTAATTTAAGATTACCCACATTATGAATACATTCTGGTTATAATGCATTCAAAGTTTAATAAATGAGTTTGTTGTGATGTTCAATACCTTTTATTTGACAAGTAAGACGTCTTAGCACTTCTCCAAGAAAAATGACGGAACATTAAGCAACTCTGTAATGAACAATAACAAAAACATATATAGTCAACTCTGTCTAATTCGAACACCCTCGGGAAGCGTGAAAATGTTCGAATTACAAAAATTTCGAATTATAAAGGTTTGTTTTATAAAGATTGGTTCATCAGTTATCCTTGAAGGGACAGAGAGTTTCGTTCGAATTAGATTGAGTTCGAATTACACGAGTTCGAACTATGCAGATTTGACTGTACAACATTATAATAATAACGGTGATTTAAACCTTTGCATCTAACAGAATCTTAAAAATAACAATTTCTTAACAGTGACGAAAGTATTTTGTTGTTGACAAGGTTAAGCAACTGTTGTTTGGACTCAAGTATCAATATATGTAACGGAGGTCTGCGCTATATAACCCATACGAACCAACCACAAAGACTAGCTAAATGTTAGAAAACTATTCAAACCTCTCCAACGTGTCTTTTTCGGCTCCTGGACTCAGAATCTATCAGACCATCGAGTCTTACACAGTGAGGCTTCTACAGAAGAAGAGCAATGCAAAACGTATTATCATGGACCTGCTAACAGAGCGCGTCAGTTAAGGCCACGCAGCTTCAATGCGCAGCTTCAATGCGCAACTTTAATATTCACCTTGCTTTGGTTTGCAACAAGGCTATCACATAATTTTCTCTCGAAGTAATTTCTGTCTTCTTGAGAGCAAATTCGTGGTAATTGCTATGAAAAAATTAATAAATCTCGTAGATATGTTTGTACTTGTCTGTTGAGCAATTGTCATAGTATAAATAGAAGATTACAATGTCAAAAACAGAAATGCAACGTCGTAAGAGATACTTCTCCCATAATCGGGCAGGCGGGAAGGTCAAGAGTAGATTTATTATGGCATATTGATAGTATGATGATTTGATATACAACATTCAATACCTTGTCAAGACGAATATAACTTTTCATAAGGTGTTCCAAAACAACATTGATTGGCAAAATCTGTTCATCTTCATGCCTCTTTGCCGTTCTTTTGTCTCTGTAATGATCTGAACTCTTCTCATTGCTGTCGCCTTGGTTACGTGGCGCAGTTTCTGCTTCGGCGCCTTTTTCTGGCAGATCAGTATGTCCACGAGGAATACCCTTTGGAGTGTCTAAAAGAAGAAAAAAGAGGTAAAATCTCTAGCAAGCCTCGCTCTATAAATTAGCACCCGGTTCAAAACGAGATTTGAATTAAGTCCTTCCTTTGTCCTTGAAATTCTGAATGACAATGAAACTGTAAATAATTAAACCATAAAATTTTATTAAAGTTACTTTGCAATTATTTTGCATAAACATTTCTGTGAAGTTTATTTGAGAGCTTAATTAAACCATCCTCTCTATTAAACTCCCTTGCTATTCAGCCCCCTCTCTGTTAAACCCCTCTCTCTATTAAACCCCCCCTCTCTATTCAGCCCCCTCTAGAACCTCAAAAATTAGCGGCCAGCACAAAATAAACGGTAATAATAGTAGATAAACGAATCCTTGAAACACCTTTGAAGTAGTTTATAAGCATAAGAAACTCCATTCGTGTTACCTGCTCTGATGAATCTCGGGATGAAGTGGAAATGCTGGCAACATCCATGATCTAAATCGAAAATGAGCAAAATTTAAGAAAATTCAAAACCGGGGTAAAAACCAACGTTAATACAAAATATAACGAAAGCAAGTTGTACCTTGGATTTTCCAGTCGTAAATTTCTAAAAGCTCTTCGAAAACGTACTTCTGGAAGAGGTCGAGATCCTTGATGCAAAAATTCTGAGTGTAAAAAAATGGATAAAATGAAGAAAATTAATGCGATAAAAAGTTAATGCAGATTATGGGATTGTCAGTTCGAATTTCAGCTGCATCTGAATGTCCTTCTTACATAAACAGAACTAAACCTGAATGGAAGCATTGACTGTTTGACACAGCTTCTTCATGCAACTTTTAAGCCATACAAATTATTCCCATTCAGGCTTTGCTAAAACATTAGGAGGGAACACTTGGGGTAATTTGAAATATGACAATATGACTCACTGCTGGGGTTGTTACTGATTCGTGGCAAACTGTGTATTCTCGATGGTAATGAACAAATGTACATGGAGGAATCTGCAAAGAATAAATAAATAAAAATGTATAAAGTTGGCTTACATTCTTCTTGAAACTCTCCAGGAGCATAATTGCAAAATATAATTTATAAGTGGAGGCTTATTTGAGGGGAAGGCTTATTTTGAATATCGGCATTTTCCTCAATGGTTGACATGAAAAAGGAGATAATTTTATTTCTTAATTTTACTGCAATAAGCTATCATCATAGAAAAGTTTAAACCACCAACTTTGATTGTAATTTAGAAAAATAAATTTCCCTACCTGTTCCAAAGGGTAATGTGAAAGCAGGAAGAAGCCATCAAAATTGTACAAATGACCAGCATGTTTGATGACAGTAGGGTTCTTTGCCTAAAAAGAAATAGAACAATAGTATTGATGATTTTTAAGCAACAAAGACTTGATCAACCAAAAATTGAGTATCAAACTTAATACAGTTGACATCCATTATTTTGAATGCCTGCCTTTTCAAAACATTTACTTTATCAATTAAATTTCCTTCTCCCCTTGTTTTGGCATAGCATAGTTAAGACGCCTGTCATTGCTCACATTCGCAATCTCAAACAAATTTCAATTTCCCTTGAGTGTTTGAATAGAAGATGTCAAATGTAAAATAGTGCCTTTGGGAAAAGACTGAGAAATAGCTTCAATTACATGGCAGTCTATGTGGCTTAAGATTAAACCATTAACACAGCAATTTTGTAGTGCTGAATTTGATAGTACATTTGTGGGGCTTCATCTATTACCAAAAACTTTGAGCTGATAGATTAAATAAAGTAAACAAATTGGCTGCTCAAACACCTTCAAGGGTCTACAGATACAGAGGAAATTAGCTAGACCTACCATGAAGTTTATTGTTGGAGAGATAGAAAGACGATAGCACCATAATTTATCAGCATTATTGGTTCCAGGGCAACATTTTGGTATATCCTGTGGTAATTGCAAAATTAATCCGAAATCAATGAAAGCATGGAGAGTTGTAGAATGTACAGAGCAGGGACAATATCGCAAACTCCACACAATGAAAGAGGGAAGTCGCAGGATGACAAATTAAATTGACTGAGCAGGCTGAAAAACGTCACCTTCTCTCCTTGGAATACTCCATGTATAGCCCACTGATCGACATTTGTGTGGCTGCATGAACAGTTAGGAGCTTCCTAAAAAATATTCCAAATGCAAAGATATAAAAAAGCAGCATAACTTTTCACTCAATATAATAATAAAATTGCTGGGAATCTGTGTGAAATGCAGAGCCATGGCAAAGATAATAGTAAGAATGTGAAAGTATTTTGATGAATGTAAAAAAGTGAGCACAAGAAACCTGTATTACTTGCAAGAATACAATATGGTTATAACAAATATAATAAATGCATTTATAATATTATATTATATTAAATATAATATAATATTATAAATGCAGTCAAACATCAGAAAATGGCTACTACTCAAGTTGAGTTCCTTAATGTGTTAATTTGTCTCCCCTAATTTTGATTCAACTAGTTTTTGACCAGTCGGCAGAGCATGGCAGATCATGAGGAGATCTCGCGTGCATGAAAAACTTTCCCATGTACACCGCATGCACTTGGGTTATTGCTGGTATTTCCGTGTGCATTTTTTATGCTGTTCACTTTTAATTATGCTGTTCACTATTTTCTCGATTCTAAATATGCTTACTGACAGTATTGGACACTTGATTTTGATATCCCAAAATCTAGAAACATGTTTTGGTATGCAAAGCTCAATTATTGGCGTGCAATTCCCCTGGACCCCAAATTACCTTGCGTGTGCAAATCAAATGTCATGCACTGCAAACTGGGTTTTTGGGTGTTCAATTCAATTGAAGTTTGACTACAATAATAACCACCATTATACTTAGCATACCCTTTGTCTGACATTGAATGGTAAATCATCTGGTGACAGCTCTTTTATTGAGATGTTTGGTTTTTCTCTATCTGTTCTTCTGCTCCTTCTTGCTGTGTCTAATATCTCACCTTCTGACAGACTGGTCAATTCTTGCAAAAAATCTTGAAAGGTTATGTTGGATTGCAAACCTTCACTTTTTGAAGACCCATCTTTCACAGCTTCATACTACAAAAATAATGATAAATACAACCATTTATAAAGGTGAATACCATGAATCCTCGAATAAATGTGATAGCATTGGTGATAGGAAAAAGTTCCTTCAACGTATCCCTGCCTACCTAACCTATACCATATAAACAAACCCAAAACTCAAACTCAAAATGTTTTTCAGCATAAAATTGACTAATTGCATCATACTAATACTAAAAAATACAGGAATACAGCTTATTAGTTTATTAACAACGTTGTTATATGTAAGGGTGTAATTAAGCAATCCCAGGCTGATGGACACGTGGAAAAAACTTTGGGCAAAACAGTTGTTGACAAGAAAAATCTTACCTTTTTCAACCCGAATCTGTGAAATGTATCATTTTCGTGTCGTCTCAGTATCGTAAGGCCATTTCTAGTGGTCGAATATTTCCTTAAATGCAAAAAATTATCTTTGAAGAGGAATAGTTTCAACTGTATTGGCTCGGAGCGCCAGAAAATGGAGAAGCCAGAAAATAGAGAAATTGAGGCTCCCAGAAAATGGAGAAATCTTTGTTTTCTTGCTTGTTTGTTGTTTATTACCTTCCAGAAACACTTCTAAGACGTCGGGAATGCTGTTTTGCAGGTTTTTGCCAAGTTTAAACAAATTAGCAACAATATAAGTTAATGTTTTAGTGCATTTTCAAACCTCACAGTGCTGCGCAAACACTTAGGCCACTTTTTTTTCATTGCAACAACAAAATTTCGTGACTAATTGAATGACAAGGGAAGACGGGGGTGCAATTTGCATTGAAATTATCGTGAAGTATCAACCTTGCAGAACTATGGATAATAACATTAGTTAGTTGTTATAATGTCACCTTAATAATAAATACAGCAAGGAAAATCATCAATTACTATGCTTAAGAATGACGATTGTTCACATCATGCGAAGTATCTTTAATATCGCACAATAAAGATTACGCACGATCAACTGCAGGTTACTTTTACAAGTATACCTGACATTTGCATAAGGTGGATATTTTCCTTGCCAGTTTTAAATATTTGCTCAATGACACCTATTTGCTCAGAATATGAGCACATTTGCAATTTTCTCTACATATGCAATTTTTTCTCAAATGTGCAGCTCATTATTAAATAATTATTTGCGGAAGTAAATCTACTAAATAAAGATGAAAACAGAATAAGAAGAAGAGTATGAAAACTTATCACTAAAAACGAATTATAAAATTAATTATAAGAATCTAACTGTAATTACTAGAAAAACTGTACTAGGACCCCTAGTACAAAGTAGATTCTTACATATACAATTGCAAGGCAGGGCATTTGTCACAACAATCTAAGAATCTGGGTAAATTTTAAAAATTTTAATGCTCAGAAAAAAGTCTATGTATAGGAAATAAAAATTCCGAATTGGGACACTTCCTAAAATTAACTGTTCTCACGTGACAGTGACGTAATGAATCAACCATTTCAAACTTCAAATCCAAGTACATTTTTAGATTACTCTTTAATAGTTACGTCAACTTCATAAAGGAACCATAACCTAAAAACGTACGGTTCCAAAGTTATAGGTCTTTAAAATTGCAAAAAATCAAGGGGTTGTGGGAAATTCTCTGTCTATTAAGTGTCCTAGCACAGTTTTTTTAAGGTGACATTTTTAAGGTGACATTTTTGCTGTATTTATTATTAAGGTGACATTATAACAACTAACTAATGTTATTATCCATAGTTCTGCAAGGTTGATACTTCACGATAATTTCAATGCAAATTGCACCCCCGTCTTCCCTTGTCATTCAATTTGCAATGAAAAAAAAGTGGCCTAAGTGTTTGCGCAGCACTGTGAGGTTTGAAAATGCACTAAAACATTAACTTATATTGTTGCTAATTTGTTTAAACTTGGCAGAAACCTGCAAAACAGCATTCCCGACGTCTTAGAAGTGTTTCTGGAAGGTAATAAACAACAAACAAGCAAGAAAACAAAGATTTCTCCATTTTCTGGGAGCCTCAATTTCTCTATTTTCTGGCTTCTCCATTTTCTGGCGCTCCGAGCCAACCCCACTCAATAGTTTTGAGTTAGGCTGGGTGACGTACTGAAGGAGGAAGGCATCTGATTTGATAAGCATCCCGGAAAATTTAAATAAGTAGACTAATATATACCTTGGGTAGTTTCCTTTCTCGTGCGAAGTTCTTCTTTTCTTTCTCGAATACTGACCTCTCTTTTCAGACATATTTCCAAAGCACCAGCCATGGATGCATAAATAAACGACTGTCCATTAGGCTTACATTAGGTTAGGCCCTCCTGAAATGATAAAAACTCTTTTCTTTGGGGAAGAAGAGGAAGAAAGTCGGAGCGGAGCACGTGATCTCCAAAGAGGACTGGATTGAGAATTCCCGATAACGATTCTAACGATTCTAATGGGCATGCAAAAAGGGGTGCGTGTTTCGGCTTTGACAAATTTTATTTCATGACCTGGCAGCCCTGGTGTGTCCCCAGAAGCAAATTTCTTCTCTGTTTTGCAGAATCTCGTTTTGAAAAAATATTCCAACAGCAAGATACTCACAAGCTCGACTGTGCTGTGAAAGAAATCATGCCTTTGAACTGGTAAAAACATTGCCACCAGCGACTTCAATTTTATTCGCAAATATTGCTTTTAATTATATGCGCACGCGCTTTTATCTGAATCCACATTTTTTGTACCTAGCAAAGTATATTTGCAAAAAGGCATGCAAAATGAGGTACGCTCGTCTTAAAATGAGGCATGCAAAAAGACGCATTCAAGCGCAGTTTCAATAGATTTAATTGGCCCTGGGAAGCTTCAGAAATGCCCTTTGATTTGACAATTTGTCAACGGTGAACTTTGCCCTTTGTTGTTGTTGATTTCTATCCCACTGCATGTTTGTTCAAGGATATGCATAAATTGAATTTAACAAATGCGATTTGTGTTCCGCATTTTGGCACAATGTCCATCTCTGCTCTTTCATTGTTTTCTCTCTTGGCTGGATCAACACGTTTTGTTCACAATCCAAATTCAGGCTGACGGACCTGCCACTCCCACTTTACTTCACTTCACTTCCATAGTTCCATATCACATTCACACCGTCGAGTCTGGAGTGCAGCAAAGCAAAGCTCTGCCCTTAATTCAGTGATTAACCTGGTAACTAAATCATATTCTAATGATGTATAATTTTCTTCTTTTTTTAATTAGCGAGGGGAGACTCTTGCTTTTCTGTAGCTCAATTGTTCAAGAAGTATAAAAGCTGATGTGCAATGCAAATAAAACGCCTTGTTTTGACATCATCTCTATCTTCTTTGCATTTCAGGTTATATATACAAGCTCAGCAATATGAAGGCAATCGTTTTTGAAAAACCTGGCGATGAAAGCGTTTTGAAGGTGAAAGAAATTGCAAGGCCCGAGCCTTCTGGCGATCAGGTCAAGACTGTTCATATTTCATATTCTTTTCCGATTTTTCTTGTTGTGGGACTAAAATTTTGCTGAGTCACGCCATGTTCGCTTGCCATGCCAGGCACGTTGCAGTGTGTACACTTAGGTATTAAAAGTATTCGAACGCCTGATGAAAAATGGCGTTTTAATTTCTCCACTTCGATAAATTTTTGTGAACACTTTTTGAGGGACCTCTTCGCAGTTTTCTTTTAATATTATTGCAAAACAATATGGTATAGTTTAAATTATGTTTTCATTTGAAAATTTATGAAATATTGAGTATATTTATGCTAAAGAAATTCACTATTGAAACCCGTTTGGTAGTCTTACATTGTTATGTAAATTTTCTTGCTCAGGCCTAGGGCCACTTCTAGACGCCATTTTTATCAGGCGTTCGAATACTTTTAATACCTAAGTGTACATATGAAAGTGAATTGCGAGCTGCACACGGTCCGACAGACAGATAGTGTCTTTTTAATATCACAAATTAGTGGTGCATAAAACTTGTACACAAAACATGTTGATTATTTGATGCATATGTTGATTTTCTGCAAAGTTTTTATTCAGTTTGACCTATGGTTTGACTTTGAAAATGAAGCTTTTTGTTCCTGCATGGTTGATTGATTTTTAATACCTCAACCCAACTGCGTTGTGCACATTTTTTAAAAAAAATTTTTCCAAAGTAGTATTCAAACATTCTTAACAACTTCCCAATTTCAGTACGAAAACGTTCTCAACATAATTAAATTACTTTTCCTGCTGTTTGCAGGTGTTGGTCAAGATCCATGTAGTTGGGGTAAACCCTGTTGAAACTATATACCGATCTGGATTAATGGGGCAAATGAAAAGCCCCTATCATATCTTAGGATGTGATGCAGGTGGGGTTGTGGAAAGTGTTGGGCCAGATGTAACAAAATTTAAGGTACGTTGAAAGGATACCAAACCTCATTTTTTGTAAAGATGTTTTCACATAGATGTATTTTTCCTAATGATTGTGTTATTGAATTTATAGAAAGGAGACAGAGTCTGGACATTTTACCGAGAAAACAGTGGTCTTGGAACTTATGCAGAGTTCTGTGCAATACCAGAGATTTATGTATTTCCACTGCCTGCTAACTCATCGTTTAAAGATGCTGCAGCACTTGGCGTACCTTATATGACTGCTGCAGATTCACTGTTCAATGCGTAAGTTGCTTGCCTTTTTAGGACCTGTTTTGACCAAATTGTAATACTAAAAGTTCCTTGATTTTAGCTTGACATTTATTGACCAAGGGTAGCATAAAAAGCCTTTGAAAGTTGAATGTTGAGTAAGTCTCAAAGAAGGCAAGAAAGAATTTTAATTAGAAAGTACAATGTGTGATTTACCTGTAAATGGTTAGCACTTGTGTCATTTTCAGTGATATCACAGTGACAAAACTATTGAGTTTTTAAACGTTTTTTAATTTTTGAACCCTCTAGATGTATAAAAGGATTCTTTATAAAATATGTGTGTTTGTTATGTTCAGCACAAGTTGTATTAGGGAACAGTAAAGTCATGAAACTATCATTGCTACTCTGTTAAGTGTTTCAAACTTAGTTTAAGAAAATACCATCTTATGTGCTCTATTTTAGGGCAAGCTCAAAACCCGGTGAAACAGTTCTGGTGCATGGTGCAAGTGGAGGAGTAAGTGGCTTACAGAAAAGATTATCAATTGATTTCATGTTTGGCAATGCATAATTTGTAGAGTTGGAAAGGCTGCAAACAAACACAGACACAATACTTTGAACCTGTTTGAGCAAGAACTATTTGTTGTATTTTGCTTATATTATTAATTGTTAGGTTGGTTTACCTGCCGTCCAGTTTGCAAGGAATTATGGAATGACAGTCATAGGAACAGCATCTACTGAAGAGGGTCTGAAGTTGGTTAGAGAATCTGGTGCACATTATGCTTTGAACCACAGAAGTGATGATTATGCTCAGAAAATTGCGGTTTGTTACAATATCTTTTTTAATTATGCACTCTGTTTTGCTCTGAATGAAAAAAGAATCAAGTTGATGAAAACCTATTATTTTGGGCTAATGTACAGCGCACAGGCTCTGAACCAATGGTGTAAGGACTGCAGAGGCAATGGGGACAGATGCATGCTTCCTTGCCCTGGGAATAATGACCACATCATTTTTTCCTCCTGCAATGTTGTTGAGATTTAGAATGAGAATGAGACTATCTGGACAATCAGATTTCAATTAGATTTCACATCAATTTTACCAACATTCCCCTCTTCTGCCCCTGAGCAAAGGCAGAACACTAACTAGTATAATTTGATCACTGTAAAAGAGTTATGAAGCCCCCTCTCTAATAAACCCTTCTTTTGAAAACGAAATTTTGAATTAGATTTTGAATTTCTTGAAGGAAATCACAAAGGGAAAAGGTCCAGATGTGATTCTGGAGATGTTGGCAAATGTAAACTTGCAAAAAGACTTGGATATGATAGCTATGGATGGAAGAATAGTTGTAAGAGCTCATTTTTCATATTGATTGTAGTAGCAACCCCCTTCCCCTCCAAAGCCCCCTAGTTAAAATGTATTTTTTGTGTAAGCCCTTTTTTAACAATACTAAAAAATTGTTTCGCATCTCAATATCCATTTTCGGTTTTGAGCCCAAAATTATTTTTGAATTATCCTTTCTTTTTCTATCCTAACTCAAGCTGAAAGAATCCCTTAGTACAGTTGCAATCAAATCAGTGTTTCAAGAACAGTGAGTCTGCTCCATTGAACCATTTTAAAGTAACATCTGGTACAATATTCAAGTACAATATTGTACTAGAGGTAGCTAGTACCAGAATTTGAGGTATGCTACACTGATAGTTGTTCGTTCATTGATCATGACTTTTGTTTTGCCCATTTATTACCTAGGTGATTGGTAGCAGAGGCAATGTTGAAATATCGCCATTCTCTATCATGATGAAAGCAGTTTCAATAGTTGGAGTGGTGTTGTTGTTTGCTCCTCAGGTGCGTTGTGTGTTCATTATCTCTTCTTTCTACTAAATTATCAATCTATTTTTTAAGTGCTCCATACTCTTAAAAAAGTTTCCCACAACTTTTTTTAAATTTCCCTACAACATTGCATAGCATTTATCATGCTTCTGCAACCTCCTTAAGATTCAGTATTGTCGATTTCCTATGAACAAGAGCATTTTTCACTTTTGTTTATTCAGGAACGTGTTCAAAGACATGCAGCTCGCATTAATGCCGGGCTTGAACAAGGCTGGCTGAAACCCGTTGTTGGCAAAGAATACACCATGCAGCAAGCACCAGAGGCCCACAGAGAGCAAATGCAAGGCAAAGCAAAAGGAAAAATCACCATAAATATCTGCTGAGTAGAAACATTTGCTTTCGCAAAGGACTTCTTTTGTATTGATTTGAACCTCTTGATTTGCTGTCAGCTGCTCCAATCTTTCTAATCTGGAATTGATCTCGATTTATCCTGGTTTATCTTCGATTGTCGTTATTTTTACAGAGCTTCAATTAGATTTTAACAGATAAAGAAACATGTCATTTAAAACCCAGCACCATCTCTTAGGATATTATAGAACAAATAACAACGACAAGAAAAGAATGCCTGTTCTTATCTATGATGGCTCTCCCCCCTCTCTCTCTCAACCGCCCCCCTCTCTTCTCCTCTCCCTCCCCTCGAACGGGAAGTCTGACCCCTATGAACACGGCATATCGTTTAAGATTACGTAATCTGTTACATGCTTTCAAGATTAAATATATAAGCTTAAATAACAAGTAGTTGTTGACGCTCCCTTGAACGCGGGTCCTTCTAGTCACGTACAAAGTCTTATGGAATTAGTACGTTCGCGACTGAAGACTAATTGGCTTTCTCGGCCATAGCTTGCATTGCGAACAGGGTTGCTTTCAATGACGTATTCTCCCGTTTCAACACGTCATTCTCTTTAACCAATGTATCACATGTCTTGATCACCTCTATCTCCTTCTTGCGCCTGTGCTCTCGCGACTTCTTGGCGGAAATATTATTCTTTATGCGCAGCATCCAGTAGTGACCGTCTTTAGCATTCACTGGCACCAACTTCTTCTTCGACTTCTTGCGTATGGGCAGCGGGTTGTAGATATAATTGCGGTTATCACCTCCTTCTATCGTGCAATCTTTTCCGCTGGCCGCTCTCACAATCACCGACACCTTTCTGGGGCCCGTTTTCACGCCAACATCATTATTATGATGCTGATTGTTATTAATAGCCTTGCTTGTCTTTAAGGCCATTGTGCAGCGGTCGCCAACCTGGCCAGGGTCACTGGCTTTGGCTGCGGCCGCCAAGTACAATGACGACGGCTTCTGACCCAAGCCACCATTCATGGCTGGGGTTGTGTTGTGACAGATGGCCGCATAATTCACCATCCAACCATGGCCCATGTTGTGGTAATTACTATGGTTAATGTAATGATGATGACTGCTATTGTTAGTGAATAAACGATGATCGTTGAAGCTGCGCTGCGCATCGCTAGAGAAAATATTTGCAGCTTTTCCAGCACTTGCATTGTTATAACCTGAAGAAGATAAACGCAAGCGCTTGGGTGAAAAGCTAGGGGGACAGCAACTAGCTACAATCTTTGCTATTTACTACAATACACCCATTTTCATGAGAAACTATGCACAATTTTCATACCAGGGTTTCTTAGTTTCTTAGGGTTTCGTACCTAATAATTATGATACGAAAAGTTTCTCAGCAAGTTTCTTAACATTGTTCAGATTTGTTACAAATCTGTGGGAATGAAGTGCGCAAGTTGTTTTTAACATTTTTTCTCGTTAAAACAACATAGAAAGTTGCTTAACGTTTTTCAGTCAAACAAAATCTCCTACCAAAGTTTCTTAAGTTTTGAAAATAGGGGCCCATGGTTTCTTATAAAGGGTTTCTTATAAAAAAATGAGTGTAACGAGGTGGCAGTAAGACGGGGTTCCATTGCCCCCCCTTCCCCCCTCTCCCCCTAGAGGCTTGGGAGCGTACTAAAAAGTAGGCGGCATCACAATAAAAAGGTCATGACACGTGACATGTTTAATACCAAGAGGGCATATTTCATGTTTTTGTAAAAAATGATGGATATGTGCCCCCTAGGCCCCCTGCTCCTACCCCGTTGCCCTCTTCAAAGAGCTTCCCAGGAATAGACTTACTGAACTGTTTCACAACAGAATTGCTTCAAAGTTTTTATAAAAGAAGTTCATACTTTATATCGCGAAATAGTGAAAGAGTAGATGTTTACTAACTTCTTTGTCGGTAAATGTTTACTCTGTGGCAGATGGCCGCAGTATTTCGTATTTCTTTTCTCGATTCATTAGTTCACTAAAAACTTACTTGCATACAGTTTGAATATTTGAAATATAAACTAAAACTGTATGATTAACTTGACGAGATTCTAAGATCAAGAACCGGCATACTTGAGAAACAGAAGTGATATAAGAAAAAAGTTTCTTACAATTTTAACACCTGCACATTTTGGAAATCGAAATTGCTCATTTGCTGGCAGTTATACTCGCTGACAAATAAATCAAGCTATAACTTAAGAACAACTTACTGTGCATAATGCTTTCGGTAGCAGAGCAAGCAAATGCTTTGATGCTTTGCTCCATGTCTTTTTAATGTAGAATAGACTTGAAAAAATGCTCACTTGAAACTGAATAGTGAAGCTTGTAGAGAATCAGAAGACGACAGATTGAAATTTGGCAAGTGTTCGAATTTTATAACAGCAGACGGCACGTGCAAAATTATTAAGATTCGTCCTGTGACATCCCCAAAAGCTCGAATTTTAAGCCATCAAACACAACGCTCAACTGAGAAGGAAACGCAGGTGCTAAGGAATCGCAAACTGTTTGTCAATATCATTTTCCATCTTTCATAAATATTTGAAAACCTTATACATCATTTTCTGATTTCCAATTGCTCCGCTAACAGCATGTCCTTTCCTCTTCCTTCTTTTTATCGCAAAAAATAAAATAAATCGTAACCGCTTGAAAGTGCAAAGTCATTCAATTGGTAGGGCAAACATAGCTTTTTTCTGCATCAAGTGTAGGCATAAAAGTAAACGTTCACTTGAATTTTTAAAAAGGCATGATTAAGGACTACACACATTTTTCAGGCTCAAAATCGCCAAAATTAATAGTTTAAAAAGCACAATAGTTATAGTATTCTTTAAAGTAGGTGGAGATATTTTTCATTTTTAAATAAGCTTTTTGCGCACAATGCGGCTAAAACGCTAGTTAAATCCAAATTAAGTAGGGTTAATGTTAAAGGGTTAATGTTCGAAAGAAATAATAAATAATGATAAATGTTAAGTCACCCAATTTCTGGGCATAATAATAAGAATGATAATTTCAAGGAACCATTCCTTGGCATCAGCTCCTGGTCATACTACGAAGGGCGAGAGTCAGTTGAGTCATATCATAGCAACAAACAAGGTATGCATTCGCATCATTCGACTGTTCTGTTGGGGATGGGGACCAACAACAAAGGTTCAATTTCTCGTTTTTTCTGATTATACGGTTTACTGCTGTTTTCATGGCGACAATTTTCAAGGCAACGTGAACAATACCGGTAAACTCGTTTTCATTTGGTAGTGTATTTTAATTAAAACGTTTTTATTGCAGGTTCGCTTGGCACTTGCTAGCTATATGTAAACAAAAATGTTCTACGAAAACTATAGTTTAGCATTCATTTCGTACTGGTTTCAAAATCCCAAGCAGCCGATAAGCTCCGATGATGGTATCATTTCATAAGAAAGTATTTTTTCACCCCAGCTCTCAAACTTTCTTAGCTATTTCCGAATTTCAGTACTAAAACTGTCTTAAGACTTTCTTAGAATAATTTGACCAGTTGTGTGTTACTGTGCATGCGCGAGAAGGCTTCGTTTTTATTCACCAAACTAGAGTTTCATTTTCGCATCCAAACTCACATTTGCGTGGTAGGTAATTTCCGTTTGAAAACACGAGAATTCAAATTTTCAACTTTCTTATGCTTTACAATCCTAGTACTGAACTTTCTTAACTTTTTTACGAGCTGAGTACCATTTTCTTATAAGACAGCTTTCTTCTAAAAAGAAAACGTGTAATCATGGGGAATCGCCTGAGCCAGTGAGAAAAAAGTCCTATTTTTTCCAAAACAAACGGCCAAAATGGCAATTCATCTTCATTGAGCACCAGCTTACATTTTCGCCCTTTTTCGCAATCTTCAATCTTCAATAAATAACTAAATAAGGCTTTACAACCATTATGGAGTATTAAAATAAAAAATAAATAAATAAATAGATAAATAAATAAATAGATAAATAAAATAATGTGTCCACCCAGCAACTTTGTGAAAGAAATAAAATAATACCGATAGTCCACGGAATTGAAAATTTAGTAGAGGGGAATCCCGATATAACGTATTCTGAAGGTAACCTGAAAATAGTTTGTTACATCGGGAGTTCGTTAAACCGGGAGAAAACTTGTTTATAGGTTTTTCGAAGTACATGGCTCTAAAAGCCTTCCGTGGGTTCTATCCGCGGAGAATTTATTATTTGGAATATTTGACTTCGCCTGAGTGCAACTAGGAATTCAACTAGTTGCACTACTACAGGGTATTACAACTTCGCCACTAGGAATGCGGCAAAATAAAGCAAAAACATCGCAAAATAAAGCAGGTGCAACTCTGAGATTATAAACAGCGCTTCGAAATGCACTATAAATATTTTATCATCCAACATTATTTTTCAATTTTTATTTCCGAAAACAGCAAGTGAATTATACTTTCTCTCGCTAATTAGTGAAGTAAAGTAAAACCTGAATTCGGGTAGGAACATACGAATTGACTTCATTCAACATCATAACACTCATATACTTCAGCAAAAGCGCAGTCATTATCAAATAACAAAAATTATTTTCAATTTCTCAATTCAATAACACTCTCTCTGTAATTCCCTTGTTTTAAATTCTGTATTTATACAAACATCGAGCTTCAATTTTTACGCAGATCTTCAGGCACAAGCATTTCTTAATGATTGATTGAATGTCGAGCACAAAGATTCGTCGGAAAAATAAATTTGTCGGGTGGAACAAATGCTGTGATCACGAGAAATTACCCCTCCCTCGTATGAAAAATGGCAGAGCCAATAGAATAATTCAAGTTTTTTTATAAAATAAGTTTATTTCAGAGCAGTACCCAAACTTTCTTTGAATGATTGTTAAGTTTGACGTTACAGCGCATGCGCATTTACGGAAGTGCAATGTCATGATAAGAACAATATTTTTAACATTATATGGTGATAGATGCAGCATGATAGTCGCAGCATTAAGTATTTCGTACTTGCACAGAAACTACTCCTTGAAATATTGAGTATTTAAATTTTCAATTTTCTTAGGTTTCAAAAATCAAGTACTACTGAACTTTCGTAACTCTTTGAGGAGCCGAGCACTACTTTCTCATAAAGCACTCTCTAACATACAGGAAGACGTATAAAAAGCAACTTTAGTTGAAGATTTAGCTAGTTAGTTGTGCATCCGAGATGAAATTTCGTTGGCAAAACCATCCAACTTTACATAGTCAAGGAAAGCCGATTGAAAATGAAAGATGACCTGCTGTTGGTCGCAAGTTTTTCACAGTACGACTTTTCCATATTTCTGCAGATGCGCGTCTTTTCATTTTTCAAGCGGAAGGCTCAAATTTGACAATGAAAAAAACAGATGCCAAAACAAGGTAAATTAAAATAATTTTGTCGAAAACAATAAGAGAAGCTTGCGTGCATGATCTTCTCGGGGGAGTTGAGTCCCCCACAGGGTCTCATAGAATTGGTTGAAACCTCCAAACCCCCACGCAGTCTGACCTATGGTATGTTTCAACGAAGGCGCACATCGCGCGTGTAGATGCGGTGGTGGGGATGTCGTGAACATTAAATAAACATGTTGTCGACAGAAGTTGCTGCCATGTATGATAAAATCAAGTAAACAAACGCTCCCAAAAAACAACAACAGCCTTTTTACATCTTCACGAATCGCGCAAACATGTTGTTGTTGCTGTTATTGTTGTTGTTGTTGCATCCACCTTGCTTCGTTGAATTTGAAATGATGGACGCAGCAGTGCATTACAGGAACACTTTGCTCCTGAAAAATCATTGCAACATCAACAACTACTCAACTACATACTCGATACTCGCCACAGGGGAGAAAGGGGTATTCCGAGGATAGACATTGACGTATTTTCTTCAAAATAAAAATATTCGACATGTGGCTGGCTTCACATCTTTGATCAAAGCGACAAATACAACACAGGGAATCAAGAACTCAAGGTATTACAGGGAATCGATTTTTTGGCGTTCAATTGAATTTACAGGTAATTTTCATTTTTTTATGTCTTGACCAAGTATTAACTGACAACAAACCTTGCCAGTTGAATGAACCCAGCTTCGATTGACAATGGGGACAATAAAGCTAAAAAATAAACATTATTGTTCAGTTTAACAGTAAATCAATTAGATAGATGATGCAGTTCGTAAAACTGAGAGTTGGGGCATAACAACTAAGGGTTTTGGAGGGCAATGGCATGCCCTCTGAGTACTATTTGAAATAATAATAAAAATTTCTGCCTTTGATATATTTCAGATTCTACTCAGTAAAACTATTAAGAGAAATAGAATACGCGTATCCTTATGATCTGGTCAACCAAAATAACGTAATTAAATCACAGAATATAGATTAAATCTTATGTAGTCTGTGATTAAATCCACGTTCTTATCGTCGTCATAATATTTATCAACATCATCTAAGAGATGGGCAGAAGGACAGGACCAGAAAAACAAAGTCCTTAGTCATTTGTCAGTGTTCTATACTGTACAAGCCACTGCGAGTGGAGACTGTTAACTTGAATCACCACATAGACCTGAACGTGCTCGGTCAATAGCGGTAAATAAAATCTTCAATTCTGAAATAAATTAGCATACTTTTCCTTCGTCGGGAATATCTGCGACCAGTTTTAACATCCATTCCTCGGGTTCGGTCAGAAAGATGGAGGAACACCGCTCAGATATACAATGACGAATATTTGAGGGCTTTAATAACGTCACTCTGAAAGAAGGGAACACCTTTAGAGTTGATATTATTGATAAAAGATCAAATTAAAGTTAAAATAAATTAAATAAAAAAGACTCGTATTCTCAAATTAAATGTATAATAAAATCGTTGAGCATTAGAGTTAGTAACCTAAACGTTTTGTTAGTAACCTGAAGACACCTGCCATCACGAAAATTTATATAAAATGAAAGTAAAATACGCTTTTCTCAATTAAACATCTGAATTAATCGCCTCCTTCAAATATAGACTCCCTCTAGAATAAATTTCCCCTTAGGTGGCCATCTTTTGAAATAAGTGCCCCATCAAATTAACTCCCCTAATGGTGCTGGAATTTATAAACACTTGGGGGCGCATGCAACTTTGACACAATTTCTCATTGAAATAAAAACTAAAATACAAAAAACACGACCATTGTTATTAGGTGGTAAAGAAACCATCCTTGGAATGGGAGATAACTTCTTGCAATATTAAGATATTAGCTACGTTCTGTTTATTCTACTATAGTAGGAATATTGCGCAATTTAAGTTTGCACGTGCACTAGTTCCACGCGCACAAAATAAACAAAACGAAAAATGTTACGTAACTAAAAGATGTTATGCCCTTTACCCTCAAGGAAAGGCCTAGAGCTCAATTTCATTTTATTTTGGGCTTTGACCTGAGGTTATTGCTCTCTTTGCCTTCATCTCGATACTACTGTTCCACTGTTAGATCAAATCTGTTGCTTTTAACACGAATTTTTTGCTAGTTCTAACATTATTTCAAATTCAACAGCACCAGGAACAAATACAAGTCACAACAAGACAGCATTGATTATTTCAATATCGAAAATAATAGCTGTACCTGCATTTCCTGCACTTAACGTTTGAAATCGGAAGATTTGGA
Organism: Sanderia malayensis; assembly: GCA_013076295.1. Classification (NCBI taxonomy): domain Eukaryota; kingdom Metazoa; phylum Cnidaria; class Scyphozoa; order Semaeostomeae; family Pelagiidae; genus Sanderia; species Sanderia malayensis. The sequence goes on from RQOL01000828.1 coordinate 1,554,828, forward strand.
GAATCATCTTCAAGCCTCAACTGCTGATTGTTGTAGGAAGGTGCTGATAAAAAAATTTTGAAAGATGATAATAATATCCCAAAAAAGAATAATTAACAATACCTCACATAATTAAACATGACTTCCAAAGTTTACTCTAAAGACCTCAAGGGAATGATGGGGCTGCAGAGATCTTATCTCCATTACATAAAAAATTGGTCATTGTAAACTTTAGGGAGGCCTCCTCATATCCAAGATAATAGCACCCCTGTGGCCCCTCTCTTGATTGCCCTTGAAGCAGGATAAAAGTATTTAGGTTGGAAGGAGACTGCAATTATGTTAAATGGAATAATTAGAATTTTGGCTCATACTGAATTTCCTTGATTAAAAGCCTGGAGTGTTCATTAATTCCAGCACCATTTAGGGAGGGGGAGTTCTTTTGATAGGGCACTTATTTCAAAACATGGTCAGCTGAGGGGGGCATTTATTCTAGAGAGAGTCTGTTTGAAGGGGTTTATCGATTTATTGAGATGTTTAATTGAGAAATTACAGCTTGGATGAACAATCTACTACTTTGCTTTTTGTTTCGTTTATGCAATGCTTAGGGTATTGCCATCTTTGGTGATTAACACATCACTAAATGCCAATTATATTAAATTATCAAACACATCCTTTGGTCACAGCATATTTTGTGTTATCATTATACATTAAAAGTGACTCCTTAAAAATTTACTCCATAAAACAAGTTGGAATTAAGCATACCTGAATTAGTTGTTAATTTGTCCATGACATGCTTTCTATACAATGGGTGAGTCTTATCAACAATTTTTCCCATTTTCTCAAAGACTATAAGCTGCTCTTGAAAACCAGGGTTTGGACTGAAAATCAATATGACAAATAGCATAATAGTAAAGCAAGAATCAATAAATTTATCACAACCACAGCAGATTGGTCATTCAGAAGAAAAGTTTAAATGACATTAATATATGGAGTATTACAATATATCTTCTTTTATGCCCTGCACATCTTTAAAAGCTTCATCAAAAGAAATATCCTCAGTTTTCATTAAATAAGCAATGATGATGGACGCACTCCTTGAAACTCCAGCAAAACTGCAAAAAATATATACATTCGTAACTTGAGAACGATTTTTATAATGAAAGAAATCATCAATAATAATGGCAGAGAATATAAACAATCACCCGTCCAGCAAGCTTCAAGCAAAACGAGTTTTATTAACGACAGATCAAATAAATTGAAAAATAATATAGGCCTACCAGTGAACAACAGTTATATCTGTCGGTTTTCTAGCAAGTAAATTCTGAAATGCTTCATCCAAAGCGTCAAGTAAACTGAAGCTTGCTTCGTCACGCATGTGAAGATATTTGATCTTAACTCCTTTACAAATCAATTTGCGCTTTAAACTGATGGAAAGTTCTTGAGAGTCCACGGTCAAGATTTGAGTGACTCTGAGAGCAAGAAGTTGTTCAGTTTCATTAATGATGTCAGCTAAAGCTGCTATAAACAGTCCTTTTCGTATCATTTTCATTGTTGGTAGTAGTAAACGTTTTCTCGAGGCCTTTAAATGAAAGGAATGAAATAAAACAGTGAATCTTCGCTGAAAATCTTTGAAAACTTAAAACTTACTTCCGTTAATGATAACTACCATGCATCAAATCACTCTTATTATTTAAATCGCTCCTTTTCCGGAGCGATATGAAATAGAGCACAGGGAAGCAAGGGTATTATGTAGTGACCCTAATGGTAACCCTAAAACCAATGCCTAAACCATTAGGGACAGAACATTATTATACGCTCCTGCGCAGTACCAGTCCTTCTGACCACTAGTCTCCTTTGCCAACCCCTCATCTTGAAATGACAGAGCTCAAGAGGTGGATAGGACTTGCGCATGAGCTAACCCCGCAGCAATGAAGTCTCTAATGCAAGTAAAGAATAATTTCGACAAATGATTCAATTTCCATAATAAATATTAATGTAAACCATCAGAACAATCAATAAAAACGTACAAAAAGCTTGTACGTAGTAAAACTTTAGAAATAAAAATTATATTACTATAACGTTTATGTTCTTTTTAAAATTACAAATACAAGGTTCATCTTCTTCTTCGGAAGATTTTCAAAATCTTCTTCCCTTTCTTCTTTGCTTTCAAATTATCTGCATTTTTCGCAACAATCTGCGCTTTGTTGCTAACTTCTTCTATTCTTCCAAGAATTCTTTCATTTTCTTCTTTAATACTCCTCCGCATTTGTTGGATTTGTTCTTCCCTTTTCTTAATTTCATCGAAGACCCTATTATGGCCTTCCAGTATTTTATTCAACCCAGAATTTGTCTTGAAGAGAAGACATTTTTCTTCAATTGCCTCTCTCAGTTTTCCTTGCTTATCCTCGATGCACGCCTGCAATTCTTCAATGCGGGATTTGTGCCTTAGATTTTCTTCACTAGATACATCTAAAGCTATGGTTGCAGCCATTTTTTCCAAAAACAAGCGCACAACCTCTTCCCGAGACGAAGACTCAAGCTTCTTCTTTTCCTCTTCAAGCTGCATAAGCTTGGCAGCTTGCTCTTCAATTGACTTTTCGAGTTGCTCAATTTTGCAATTGTTCATTGCAGTCTCTTCCACGCGAAGCTTCAAACTTACAGCTAGAGTTGCGCTTTCAGCTAATGCTACCCGAGACGAAGACTCAAGCTTCTGATTTTCTTCTTCAAGCTGCATAAGCATTGCAGCTTGCTCTTCAAACGATTTTCCGAGCTGCTCAATCTTGCAATCTTTCGCTGCAACCTCTTCCACACGAAGCTTCAAACTTGCAGCTAGAGTTGCGCTTTCAGCTAATGCTACCCGAGACGAAGACTCAAGCTTCTGATTTTCTTCTTCAAGCTGCATAAGCATATCAGCTTGCTCCTTAAACGATGTTCCGAGCTGCTCAATCTTGCAATCTTTCGCTGCAACCTCTTCCACACGAAGCTTCAAACTTGCAGCCAGAGTTGCGTTTTCAGCTAGCAAAACTGCCATCTCCTCATCCTTAGATGCAATCGACTTGCTCTTTTCCTTTATTTCATTCTCCGCCATTTCAAGTCGACAAGCATTTTCTTGATTAATGCTTTCTTCGACAAGAATCTTTCGCTTTAAAGCTTCATTTTCTTCGCTTAGCCTCGCAAGATCGTTATTCTTGGCTTCAACTTTACTTGCAAGCTCAACCTTGTCACTTCTTAGCTTTTTGATCTTGTGGGTTTCCCTACCAAACAATTCCTCAATTATTTCTTTTTGCTGTCCGGCTAAAGAAATCAACTCTTTCTTATCACCCTTCAAACTTGAGATCTGCAAAAAAATAAAACCTAGTAAATATACAAATATCTTCAAAGTATTAGCAAGATTAATATAGACCATGTCTTTGAAAAAAGAAAGCTTTATTTTGATTGCTGAATATTCACCGTTTCATCGATGCTACCCCTTTTTGCTATCTCTTCCTTTTGTTCTTTCACCTTTCTAAAATAAATAAGAAACAAAGCAACGTAAGAAATCAACTAAACAAAACATCAACTCAAAATCAATTAGCTGTTTTATTGTTCGTGATTATTGCAAACTTACTTGAGAAGAAGAGAATTCATTTTCTCGGAAGATTCGAGTTTCTTTTGAGTCTGTGTAAGCTGACTCTTCAACTCGACTTCTTCCCCAACATTTCGCACAATCTTGTCACCCAAGCATTGGATTTCAACACTAGATGACGACATCTTGATGTAATATTATCACAAATGTATCAATCACTTTTCGAACAAGTATCTCTATTGACGATTCACTGAAAGTAATCCAAGTGTAGACAATAAAATTTGTGAATCACCAACTCGGGAACAGCTTACTTATAATACTTTGAACAGATTTTGATTGTGACGTCGATTTAATGAATTGATTTCGGTTACGTAACAATCAGAGAACGATGTTTCAATGATCGATGGATAGACTAGATGCAGACGCAGCTAAACCCTCTTAATTACGTCATCTAAAACTATCAATTTTTGAAGCAAAGAAAGACAAACAAGTATATTATTTTCTTTCCCTCCGTCCTTTCTTATTACTTTCTGTGATGGTGGCACCTTACGACAACTGAAAAACATCAAAATCAAGTTTAGAGAAATATAGCAGCGTTATTACTAGAAATCCAAATTGTTTGCGTTCAGCACAAATGAAAATATATAACAAGAAAAAAATTTTTTAATAATTAAAACTGTGCAAAATAAGTTATGACAAACACGACGTTTCGAGCTTTACTCGTCTTCAGGTGTAAGGAAATTCGTTAGAGGAGAAGGTAAATAAACAAACGATAGGAATGTGAAATTCGAAATATAGAAAAAAGAGAATGTGACGTAAGAAAAAGGAGTGATTAGAGATAAGATTGTTTGTTAGAGATAAAATTGTTTGCTAAGGCCAGCAGGTAAGAGTGTGTTAAGTTTAAATATAATACGTTTCTCTCGCGTTTTTCTTTTGATAGTGTCCCTCCAGAGGTGCATAAGTAAGTCTAGAAATAGTCATGTCAGCGGTGGAATGATTCAACGAATTGAAATGTTTTGAAATGTTGAAATCTGCATCGTCCTTATGGGAGTCTTGGGGATGAATCTTGGGGATGAATCGGATGAGTCTTGTGTTTGTCTCTGTTGCAACAAACGAACATGGTCGGGTGCATGGTTGGGCGTTCGTGCCAAACTTTCGGTGAAACCAACATAGGCTGTTCGTGCGACGTGGTGATTGTGATTGACTTCGAAATTTTTTATTTTTAGTCTCACTACATAATAATAATCAACTGTGGCGCTGTTTTTATACCGATAGGCCGCCGGTTAACAAAACAAAAGAAAAATTATACTTTTTTTTACATACATAAATATAATAAGTTATTGAATTGTACCAACAGCGTGTGTAATGTGATTGACTTCGAAATTGGAGCGAAAATGGAGATTTCGAACGAGACTGGCGACGTCCACGGTAACGAGGCTCATCGTTGTCTTGATTCATTTGCGAGGACAAGACTTGAAGCTGGGCCGTAATTTGGTTTATCTTGCCTTCTAGTTCGGACAGTTGGCTTGTGACAATTTTGTGAGGTATTGCCAGGAAGGGAAACTGACGAAACAGATGGTTGTGGTGTGGTACTGCCACTTCCAGGATCTTATCAGCCAGTGGGGCCAGTTGGTCCAAAGAAAATGTGTCAGGTGATGGAGCAAGGATAAGTTGTGCATTTGTGGGTAGCCTCTGCAGGAAAAGTTGAAGGAGGATCTGTTCTTCTAGCCTGTTTCTCCAGCAATTGGTACATGCGACAAACAAGTTGTGATGGCTTTCTATCTCCCAATTCTTCAGCAATGAGCAATTGGTGCAGGCGCTTCTACTCGGAGGTAGAAGTCCGTTTCATCAGCTCGGACTTTAACTGGTCGTACGGATCGTTGGCAGGCAGGTTGATCAACAAGTCTCTCACCTCTTGAGCCACCTCTGGCTGTAGATTTTTCGGGTCACGTCGTGGTCACTAATTTAGTGAATTTAGAGTCTAAATCTATATTCTCTAATTATTTGAGAGTTGTTCTCGATGAAGCTGACTTTACGAAGGCTTGAGCTTGATTGCAAGATTGAGCAGCTCAAAAAATCATTTGAAGAGCAGGCTGATAAGCTTATGCAGCTTGAACAAGAAAAGAAGAAGCTTGAGTCTTCGTCCCGGGAAGAGGTTGTGGGCTTGTTTTTGGAAAAAATGGCTACAACCATAGCTTTAGATGTATCTAGTGAAGAAAATCTAAGGCATAAATCTCGCACTGAAGAATTGCAGGTGTGCATGGAGGAAAAGCAAGGAAAACTAAGAAATCTATATTCACTAATTATTTGAGAATTGTTCTCGATGAAGCTGACTTTACGAAGGCTTGAGCTTGAGGCTTGCAAAAGACAACAAAGAATTCCAAAGTGAGTCTAGTGCAAGTTGTCGAAGAGTTTCTCTTGAGAGTGAACAAAACGATCATCAAGCTTCTTCTATCACCATATTTTTCTTACTAACCAACTACTATTGTACAATGAATATTTATAATTGGTTTAAGGTTATGGGAGTGGTGAAAATATGCTTTAAAAAAATAGGTTGAGTAAATGTAAACATGAGTAAGCTCAGTCATGTTGTGATTCATGTGGTTAGGGAATGACCTAAAGTGCAAGCACCCTGTAAATGACGTAGTGGAGATTCCTTATTTAACAGAAGAAAGTATTGAAGAAAGTTAATGAATTAGCAAAACATATTGAATTGACTATACACTACACTGTATATCTATTGTCCTGTTGGGGCTTTCTTGAAATAAGATATTATTCTGCAATTATGCTTCCCTCAAATAGGACCCCATGGGGGCTTATTCAAGGATGGGGAGGCTAATTCAGTGGTGGGGTGGGGGTTGATTTGAGGATTTACGATAATTGGGATCTGATCTGTGCAATGTATACTTACAAAGAGAATTCTAGTCATGATAAATTCTGCACCAGACCAGCTCTGTTGTGTTTCCAAACAGCTTCAATTGATCCAGATTTTACTCTTCTGTTATTAGCTTCCACTTCTTTTCTTCTCTCTCTCCCATGCCACAAGGGAAACTACTTCTTTGGCAACATCCATTCTTGTCAATATCTCATTAGCATGCAAATACACACTTACATACCATCAAAGTCCATGTACATTGTGTTGTGCCATATTCATTGATACAGGAAAATGCAACTGGCCAAACACATGGACCTGGACCTCCACTAGACTCACTGCATTGCGTCCCTGTGATACATTCGTTGGACAACTCCGCACAGGGACTTATTTACTAACAGTTAAAAAAGTGGGCTGCTCCGCCAAGAAGTTGGCGGAGCCAATCAAATTGCAGGGATTTGATAACCGGCATTCTGATTGGTCAACATTGCAAATTTTTATTTTGTTCTGAATAGACCCCTTGCACAATTCATTTTCAATGCGAGGCTCAAATTTGAGAACGAGGTGATAGGTGTAGTAGATTTTAAATTAACCCGCAATTACCGAAGTGAACACCGCAAACTATCAATTGTCGCTCGATTTATTTACCTGTTTTATTTAAAAACATGGATCAATTCAGAGCACTGTTACCGGAAGATAAGTTAGTTAATTGTCTGGATGATTTGAGGAAGTTAACTGTGAAGGAATTGAAAGTGATCTTAGTTGCTTACAAAGAGAAAATTTCTGGCTCAAAAGCGGACCTCATTCTGAGGGCCTATGCCATTCTTTCTCGGATAAAGAAGCAAGAAGAAGATAATTCATGTTCTGTAACACCTCCATCAACTGATGCGTATTGCAAATATGAAGATATCATGAAAAATAGATGCAGTCATTTACCATGGACATCTGATCTCAGAGGCACACCAATCTTTTCTTTCGTCCAGCTGTACGACTATCTTGTGATCCGAACGACGAAGTTCAAGCATATTAAATTGAAGAGCACTTCTTATAAAAAGCTGAAATCCTTCCAATTCTTTTATGAAGGCTATATCAAATCGTTCTCTGTGGCAAAAGATGCAAGTTCAACATATTTTGATGTGCGTATGAAAGCGTCAATGAAGAATGTCTTATATAAAGTTATTGTTGTTTTGTCTTCTGATTCTGGTGATGTTTCTTGTGCAGCCTGTACATGCCCTGCTGGTTCTGGTTTATCTGGTTTTGGCAACTGTAATCATGTTGGTGGTGTCCTTTTTGCACTTGAAGATTTTAATCGAAAAGGTTATCAAAGCTGCCCACAACCAGTCTCTTGTACTTCTAAGTTATCTGCTTGGAATGTTCCTTCATCTTCAACTTCAGTTTCTCCTGCTTCTATTGAGCAGATAATAATCCAGAAAATAAAATTTGGAAGTGATAACACTTTAGGAAAGAAACCAGTCCATCAACATGACCCACGTAGAACCAAAGATCGCCAACTGCATGAAGAACGCTTTGAAAAGTTAAAGATTAGCCTTGCTTCATCCATACCCAACAGTTGTTTTTTTGCCTTTCATTCCATGCCTGACATACAGCCTTCAAGTGATACATCCGTTGTTGCTGAAGTGGTTGATGCATTGGACGCTCCATTTGAAGAATCCTTTGTTGAATTATCTGTTGCCAATCTCGCTGATCCTGTAATCTTCACTGATGATTATGATATATCTTGTGCTAATTTTAAAAACATGATGGAATTCTATGCTCAGTCTCATTTGATTCTGGACCCATCACAGATTATTGAAATTGAAAAGTCCACCCGTGGCCAATCATCCAATGATGCCTGGAAGCAACACAGATTATATAGGATAACTGCATCCAATTTTTACTCAGCTGCAGTCAATAGAGTGGAACCCTCCTCGAAATTGAAATCAATGTTTTATTCTGAATTTTCTTCTGCCAGTACAAGACATGGTAAAATGTATGAACCACATGTTCGTTCTTTGTATTTGGATAAGATGAATAAAGCCCATTGCCATATATCGGTAGAAGAGCCAGGCCTCATCATCTCCAAATCTCATTCTTTTCTTGGTGCATCTTTAGATGGTATAGTTCGACATAGTAACATCTCCTGGGGACTTGAAATAAAATGTCCATTTTCAAAATTTTCAACTTCTCTTGAAGATGCACTTGCTGACAAGCATTTCTTTCTCACAAGAACGTCAAAGATCCACCTTAAGAAGAATCATCCTTATTATTACCAAATTCAAGGGCAGATGTTTTGTTCTGGTTTGGACAGAGTTGATCTTGTTGTGTGGTTTGGTGATCATGAGCCATTATTTATCAAGTCCATTGAATATGATGCTGATTTTATCCAGTCATCCATTCTTCCCCAACTGTATCATTTCTATTGTAAAGCTGTATTACCAGAGTTTTTCACCAAGCGTGTCAAGAGAGGACAACGGTTATACATCCATGATGGTTGGCAGAAATTTTCTTCTTGAGTATTTATATTAAGTTTATAAAACACAATGTGTAAGAAAGCAAAGGTTATTATATATATTGTTAAATAAATGTTTGGAAATACAAAAATGTAATATTTCGAAGAATAGTCATAACATTGCAAATACTAGATAACTAAAAGCTTTTTCAATTGACACTCATCATAGCATGAGCAAATAAGAATAGTTAAGATGTATGGTTACTTAGATTATTATATATTGCTACAGTATACGACTACATATACATTTGGCCACTATGAATAGTTAAGATGTATGGTTACTTAGATTATTATATATTGCTACAGTATATGACTACATATACATTTGGCCACTATGAATAGTTAAGATGTATGGTTACTTAGATTATTATATATTGCTACAGTATACGAATACATATACATTTGGCAACTAAGAATAGTTAAGATATATGGTTACTTAGATTATTATATATTGTATACGACTACATATACATTTGGCAACTAAGAATAGTTAAGATGTATGGTTACTTAGATTATTATATATTGCTAAAGTATATGACTACATATACATTTGGCCACTATGAATAGTTAAGATGTATGGTTACTTAGATTATTATATATTGCTACAGTATACGAATACATATACATTTGGCACAGATACATTTATATATTTAATTAATTATTACTTATTGCGACTTGAAGGCATTACTAAAAAGGGCAAGAAATTTGTTAACAAGCAACATACTGTAAAAATTTGATCAGCCATTGGATGCAAAGATAAAGGCAGAACACCATCAAGGATATGAAAGTTCTTGACTCTACCAATTGCTCTCTCTACGTGTATTCTGACAGCTGCTATCCGGGCTGTTTCTTCACTCTCTTTGGGTGTCAGCTGAGCACGAGTACCTTTGAAAGGAGGAATATTCAGGGTGACACCAATTGGTAGAATATCAGCTATGTCAAAACCTCGATCTGCCATCACATTGTCGCCAGGCTCAAGAAGAGATAAAATGCCACATTTTTCTGTAATTTCTTTATCAGAAACACGTCCAGACCAAAGTTTCGACACAAATGTAATAGCACCAGTGGGAGAAATACCAATCAAAGCTTTCCAAGTATTATGGTGCTTATACTCAGACCATGTTTGCGACTGAGCTTTCATGGAAGAAGGAACCTCTATGAAAATTTCAGTGCAATCAATGATAACCCTCGTAGATGGATATGTCTTGAACTCATCAGGCATTAATTTTTGCACAAGTTCTTTCGAAGGAAAGGGGAAAAGAAGAGGCAATTCATGATATAAAAAGTTGATCCAAGTGGTGAAGACTCTTGAAGCATGACTGGCTGAGATACCAAATCTATCTCCAAGATCATTCAAAAACAAGCCAACTTTAAGACGCATCAAAACAAGAATGAATGCTTCAAAATTAGGAAGAACTCTTTTGCGGCCACGTTTCTTGTCACCATCTTGCTTTTCTGCTTTTTGTTCAGATGCTTGTTGGGACTTTGGGCCACGCCAGTAAGAGATACTTTCAAATTTGGGTTCCAGATATTCGAAGACAGAAAGAAGAGAAGAATAATTTGGGAAGCCAGTGTAAAACTTAACAGCAGAGTCATCATTTTGCAACTTGCCAATGGAGAACAGTGCCTTTTTTGCCACAGACAAATCAGCATTTAACTGGGCAAGCTGAGAAGAAAGTTCGTCAATTTTCTGCTGAAGATTGACATAACATCTCTGATCAGTCTCACTTGTAGCCATATAACAATGATCAGTAGCTGCGGAATCATGAGAGTTGTCGCTTACTAAAACTGGGCTATTGACGAAAGAAAAACTGGTCTGTGTTGAAGAAGTCACAAATTGGGAAACATTTTCCAAGAGAGAATCATCAATATCACAGATTTCCGCGGCAGAAGAAGAAGATGGTTGGATACCAATATACGCACTGCGATCTTTTGGAGCTTTGCGTTTGGGTTGTTTGTCCTGAGATGCTGCATATGTGTTGAAGAGCTTCAATGATGGAACTGCGCCAGAAACTAAGTTCCAACGACATGGGCCTCGCTTTATGTCAGAATCTAGAAAGTGATCTTGGCAAAGAAATGTATTATTTGTCACTTTAAAGCCATCCAAGCCATCCACGCGCTTTATAAGATTGCACCACAATCTCTTTTCGGGGTTCTTCTGGGGGAATCTGAAGAAATGTAGGCCCGTGGGAGTTCCATCGTATTTGTACATGTAATTGCAACACCCAAAATACAAAGTATAATACAACTTCACTGGAAGGACTTTGCGAAAAATCGTTTCTATTGTTTCTCTTGTTATTAAACTAAAGTCTTTGTTGTAAGTAAATAATAAATACTGTCCAAAATTTAACTAACTTGTCTCCTCCACTTGGTCTTTGCTTCATTCATTTGAATGCAAATTCACCTAAAAAATTCAAAAACATTAATAAACAAAAATATCGAATTTTGTTGGTTTCACTCCTCTCGTTGACAACGAATTTGAAGGCAAAAAAAGCAGTGCTTGACATTTTTAAAACTTGCACAAGTCTGTAATTGTACTAATTGAAACTTACAGTTTTCTAATTTATCTTTGATTGTAGAACAATTTGTGCAAAATATTGAGCTCGACATGACATTATTGTTTTCGCAATTGGCCTATTTTTAATGTGATTTTGAGTACCTAAATTACTGCATGCACAAAGTAAGACAATAAACTTACCAAGAATAATATGAATGCGCCTCTGTGGATTTAAATAACCATCGTGTGTTCATGTTTTTAACCAATGACTTGCTGCAAAGAGTAGTACAACAATAAAACAAAAACAGCGCGCCGCTCTGCCCGGTCGGCGACAAATTTCTTTGTTACGGTTAAGGTATTTTACAGACCAGAATTTTTCGGAACGAAGCTTCGAAATTTGCCCACTTTTCTTACTGTTAGAAAACGAGTCTCGATGTGCTTGCACTCAATCGAGACTCGTGCAACAAGTCTAGACCTCCACCTCTATAGTCTAAGTCTATTATAGCTCAAAAAGGATGCATTGAAATGTGGCCAAAGCCATCTTTGTTTCACACCAGAGTTTTTTCTCCTCTTCCTTCCAAGGTGGTTTTAGTTATTTCATGTTCGCTTTGCTATTTCATTTTTTACTTTTCAGATATTCTACATCCACAACTGATCAATATTTCTCTTCTCCATCCTGAGTAATACTTCTGCAGGCCTTGGCTTGGTTGGCTTTAGGTGCGCACAGGGAACTGACGCGCTTTAACTTCTTCCAAAATGGCTGCCAAACAGCAGAATAATAATCAAAATGACGATAAAGAAAAAGTCGATAAACCAACCAACGACCCAGTAATCAACGGTTTATCAAATGGACAGGATGTTAGTGAAACTGAAATTGATGATGCGACCATCCAAGAAGGTAAATTGAAAGAGATTTTACATGTAACATGTTTTACATTAAACCATAGTCATAAAGAAAATAATCTTATGACTATGATTAAACAAAAATATAACAGGTTTTACTCCGAAGAACAAATTATAACGTAAATATGAAAGATTCTTATTTTTATGAAGCAGCTACCACTATCTTTACTAACGGTATGTGAGAACTTCAAAATCCCAAAGTTTTTTTTCTATTTCAGAATATCAGGCAATTGACAAAGAGCTTGATGAATTAGATTCTTTTATGGACAACCTCGAAAATCAAAGCACAATGCTACACGATAAAGTTAAAGATTTCCTTGACTCAGTCAAAGCTACAAATGTTACGAAAATGGAAGAAAATTGAAATATCAGAACATTTGAAGAGCCTCTACAGAATCAATTATAGATACTCAAATTAAATTTCTTATTATTTATATTGCTAAATTTATAAATTAATATTGTTTCATTAAGAACAATGTGCGTATGTACCTTGTCTTTGAGGTAAAAATCACCCCAACCCCCCGTTCTTTATTGAATTCCTAACCACTCCATCCCCCAGTACCATCACCACAAAAGATTGTCTCAACCAAACACTTAAAATGCCCGTAAAACTTGCTGAAGTCTTGTTGAATACAAATGAAGCACATAAGGATTCAAGAAAAACACATAATATATGACATTAATGATATTGTGATATCATGATTTATTAAATATTTTTCATTATTATTAATCATGCATAATATAGCTGCTATGAAGATTAAAAATCTATTTAATTTGCCGCTTCTTTTAGATTCGCAATCGCTCGTTTAATCTTCTCAGCCTCTGTCGTAAGTTGTGTTGACTGCAAGAAAAATTGATAAAAAATAAACAAGGTTAAACTCGATATGATTAGGGAGATAATAGCAGATTATGATACGGATTATCAGACTAGATTATTCTGATAGTTAATCTCGTGCACGCCGTGATACACGAAGGGACAGTTGATGCACGCCTTGATACACGAAGAGATAGTTGATGCACGCCTTGATACACAAAGAAACATTTGTTAGCATCCTGACTTTGTTGAAGGTCACTGGAATATGGACACGATGTTTTGCACAACGGATTAAATGCTTCTTAACATTGATGAGTGAGATATAGCAAGCACAAACCTTTTCATTATTTTGTTTTCTAACATTCTCTGGAACCTAGAAAACGATGAGAGTAAATAAAAGCAAACATAATCCAACCACAAAATGTCCATACTCTTACAATGATATCCTTCATTTTAATGAGTCGATTCAACATCTTGATGCAAAGCACACAACTCGGTGCTCAATCTCACATTAATGTTCTTAAAATGATACTAATACGATAGTAAATACCTTCATGTCGTAATCCTCAATACCCATGGCTTCTATCAGCTTACAAAGCTGTGATTCTGTGCTTGAAAGTTTTTTTTCTAGTTTCGCGATTTCTTTATCAATATCCACAAGACCCTGGCAAAAAAATCATCAACAAAATAAGTATAGATCAAATAAACGACACATTAGCAATTTACAATCTATAATTTTAATAGATAATCATTATAATTATTACATATTAATATATAACCATAATAATTATTACACATTAATATATGATTATTGTAATTACGCAATATTAATGAACCCCACGTTAGTGGCACCAATCTAGTCAACCACTCGTGAATGAGAGGCTGAGAGGTCGAATGAGAGGCTGAGAGGTCACGAGCTTGCATTCTGTAAATTCCTCCTGGTAAAACAGGGCTCGTAAGTACACGAATCTGGTTTATAATGCTGAAGGATGGCAACTACCTACTTTCGCATTGAAGCAACAAGACTCAGAGTTGGGACTGAGGGAGTTAGCTTAAAGGGAATGTGCAAGCATAATAGGCTGTGTTTAAAAATAGATCAATGAGAACCGGAAGAGAATGCAAAATGGCAACAACAACAGGCCTAATCTTCCCTTTGCGCTTCTCTGATTGGTTAATAAACCAAATCTATTTTTAGCATGTGCACAGGCAAGCTTTTAACCTTGCACACTCCCTTTAAAAGAACGACCAATAGAGCATTGCTTGTTATACTTGCGAAGCTGATTTCCAAGTTTGTTGCTTTGTATAAATGGGGCACTTAGTGTTAATTAGTGTATAATAATTATATACAGTGAAAATCTGATATGTAAAGCCAGAGGGAGTCAGAGCAAGAGTGATCTGATAAAGGGAGATTCTGATCAGGTCACACCCACTCTATCAAGAGAGTGAATCTATCAGTTTGATTGATAAATTGATTAATAATTGAGTAAGCATGGTGGCTATGATTACCTTGATGTGGAGGTACACTTCGCATTTCTCACCAACTAGAGCAACAGCACATCCATTGGGAGTGACGTCATCATGCTTCAATAGATGCAAGCTGAAATGGAATGAATTTACAGCGACTACTTCAAAACAAGCGTAACTGACTTCTACATGGAGGAAAACAGTGGCGAAGAAGAAAAAAGAAAACAAAGGAAGGAAGAGAAAAAAGGACAGGAAAGAAAGGAAAAGATAAAAAGAATAAATAAAGTAAAATAATAAAGTAAAAAATAAATAGAAAAAGGAAAGAAAGGAGAAAGACAAAAAAGGATATTATAAAATAAGAGAATTTGATTTTTACTTTGACGAGCTTGTTAATGTCTTTATTGTCTCCAAAAAAAGATTCACAATACTATCGACGTCATCAAAATGTGGTCGAAGATATACTGAAAAAAAACAATAAACAGTTGGTTTATAATCATATCAATCAGCAACACCCCTGGGTGAGGCATCCAACCCATTGAAAACCAATGTAGGATATCACAGAAAGAGGGGGGTTAACACTAACCATCTGCTTTTGCCTTGGTAGTAAGATATTCCTCTTTGATCGACCTGACTGTCTTGACAATCTCCATCATTAAATCCACTTTGCTTTCAACATCACGATTCGCGAGATCATGCTGCAATCGAATAATCAAAATAGACATTAACACGTGTACATGTGAGCGTTCTATGCAAGACAACATGCTGGTCCTACTTATAGAAGAGCACTCCAAATGGGGGGGGGGGGGGGGGCATTCGAAACTACTGGAATTTGAATCTGTTTTCAAGCGCAAGGTGCAATTCTTTGACTTTCGCTGTGAAGAGTATGATAAACTGATTGTAAGAGATGTGACAAAAAAACATCGATATTAGTCAAAAGCATAGTGAAAGGCGATTGCTGTGGATGGCATGGCAAAAACATAGGCGCAAAGCTTCAGTGTTGTTATATATAAGAAAAACCCTTTATACAAAATGGAAAAAAAACGAGGTAAAGGTCTATTGGTCTATTACCTTGTGTGGATAATCTGCAACGCATACACTTAAAGGTGTCGTTGAATTTCTAGTTGGAAGTCTTTGGAAGAGCTCCTCAGTGATGAATGGCATGAAAGGACTGAGCATGCGCAGACCAGCATGCAGGCATGTATATCTTAGCATTTGTCAAGGATAAATACCACTGTAACGTCAGCACACGTGCAGATGCTATACCTTTGGGCGACGTTGTACAATGTAGACATGACAGGCAAGCTGCATGCATCACAAATATTCGCCAGCAAGATCAAGCAAATGTTAAAAGGATACAAAACATTTCTTGCAGTATTCATTGCTTCAGCATCACCTCCAGAGAAAACAGGTTTCAAGGATTCCTACAAAAAGAAATAAACATCTTATCAACAATCGTTGAGATGCACGTGACAAACGTTACTTACATTGTATTACCTTATTTATGTTATTTACGTTACATGGTAACAGCTTAAGCCCCGAGCAAGTTTGAAACAATAAAAGTCAAAGACATTGCAAACTCTGCTCTTTAATCTGTGATCTTTAATCTGTGATCTATAATCTATAATCTATAATCTATAATCTATAATCTATAATCTATAATCTATAATCTATACTCTATAATCTATAATCTATAATCTATAATCAGCCTATAATCTGTAATCTATAATCTGTTATCTGGTTTGTCAACTGGATCTACTGAAATTTGTCGCTTTTATCATCATGTCTCTTTTGGTCGTTGTTTACATTTTAAAAAATCTGTTATCTATAATCTGTAATCTATAATCTTCATAATCCATAATCAAAACTGTAATCTTTAATTTACAATTTAACCCATAACCCAATCCATATTCGTGTCTCACTTACCAGGTAAACATCACAAAGGTCGTATAACCAAAAGTTGTAAATGGCAGTGGTGGTTTTGACAAAATCATAAGACTCAAATCCGATATTAGCTGCATCTACAGCTGAGCTTAATCTGCTGAGAATCCATTGATCCATTATCGATTCATTACCAATCAACTGAAACAGTGAGTAAACAATAACAATATACAACACGTTTATAGCTAAGCTAGCATCGGCAGAGGTTGCAGTTGCATTTTCAGAGAGGGTGACCTGGCATAAAAACAACAGCTTCCTCTCTCTAGCAAATGCTACCTGATTTCAATGAAGAACTTAACAATTGACACCATTGTAGATCTAAATAAACGCCCCTTTGAAAACCTAATTTGCTATTTAAAGTGTTTTTGCACCCAATGACAACAATTTAAAGAAACACATATGTATGTGCTATGTTCTACTTTCTTCTATATCGTGGTTCAGTGTGGCGTTCAATTGAACAATGATTTGCGTTCAAATAAACCTTGATTTGTCTCACCTCTTCGTTATCCTTTGGCTTGAAATCAGCACCTAGATTCTTCATGGCAAATTTAGTAGCATTCCATATTTTATTGCAAAATCGTCTGTAGCCCTGTACTCTCAGAACATCCAAGTTCACATCTCGACCTGGGTAAGTTAAATAAACAGATACTTGTTGAATCATGAAATCATGTTATAAATTACTCCTGAATCAATCTAATCTAATCAATCAACCCATCAACCAATCCATTAGCCAATCGATTCATCCATTGAGCAATCCATAAATCGATAACCAAATCAGATTATTGATGACTCTGTGGAGAATATTCAATATTCTCTTCACAGTAGCTAAATCATCAATACAGTACCCGCCACTAAGAAAATGACTTGTGAGAAAAATGAGCCTGGTATTCTTCTGAAAACAATAGGAAAACAATAGTCTATTGTTGTTAAACATTACCCTGGTCCCAAAGAGCTGATTTGGCAAAGTGGCGGGTTAATACTGTAGTTTGATAGAAAACTAAAACCAGAAGCTTAAGATACTGATAGTTATTGAAATTGAAAACGATGAAATTATACCTTGTCCAGTATAAGCACAGAGGGCGAATCTAAGGGCATCTGTGCCGCATTCTGGAATACCATGAGGATAATCTTCTTTCTACAAAATTCAACAATAAAACACTTCACATACACAAGCCTCCACAGGAAATGGTCAAGAAATACAAATAAACACATCAAACATTACCCCCTGATGACCCATGGGTTGTATATATAATCAAGGGGGTTAGGGAGTCAAACCTACCTGTCCATGTTGAGCCTTGACCATCTCTTTCGGTTCCAAGTTGTACTGAATCAATTGCTTGTGAAGATTCTAGAAAATCCATCAAAGCAGAATATACAGCGCCGTGATGGAAACAAAAGGACAAAAATCCATCATAGAGCCAGGGAGTTTGCTAAGCCAAGATTCTATTCTACTATGAAGCAACTGGGGGAGGGGGCAAAATGTTCGGCTTGTTTTATAAAGAGTTTGTGATACATCGGGAAGGGGTACTTCCAAGATTCCACTTCAAAGTCCCAAGTGTTCAAATGTTGCAAGCTGGAATATATTTCAAATGGCGCTCTCACCAGGAATCCGATCAGAAACGCTTGACTGAAAAAGGGCGCAACTCTTCAAACTATCGACCTGTCTATACAGCTTCTCGAACAAGGGTTGGTTATAACGAGAAACCACTGTATCACATAAACACGCGATAAACCTATATAGACACGGCTATCAAAATAGAGGGCATTGATACAAAGGTAATAAAACCACAGCAACAACAACAACAGTAACAAACCTCAAGACTTATTCCAGTGATGACGTCAACCGGGTCGATAATATTACCCAATGACTTGCTCATCTTGCGACCATGCGCGTCTCTGACCATAGCATGTAGATAAATCTAAATAGAAAAGAGAAATGAGGATAATTTGACAATAATTCAAATACTAAATGAGATAATAATTAACAATTCGCATTTTGAGCCTGCCATCTCTTTTGAGCCAGACAACGGGAATAATTCCTAATGGAGTAAAAATTGAAGTGTTATTCTTATAAAAAACTGTGCAACACGTAGCCAATGGAGTCATAAATAAAATTTCCCATTGAGCAGAGCCTGAATAGAACTAAGAATGGAATCTAACTTTACGACCACCTCTTAAATACGGCAAAATGTCACGGTTTATTGGGAATGGTACTAATGAGAGTCAACAATACTTTTAATCCAAGAGCAATGAATGCCTCGATAGATGAAGCTGCAATCCACCCCCCCCCCCAACCCTTGGTTTGAGTTTATCTCATGCGCATGCGTGCTTCAGCTTTGGCCATCTATGACTCTCTTTCTGATTCTCTTGTAAACTTCTGGTTCCTCTTGGTGTTAGACAAACCAAGGTTTTATTACCCTGTATTAATTTAAAAACAATATGGGATAAATAGCAACCTCTTTGAATGGAAGTTGTCCTGTTAACTTTTGGCCGAACATGACCATTCTTGCCACCCAAAAGAACAAAATATCGTGACCAGTTTCAAGCAATGTCGTTGGGTAGAAAGCTTGCAAATCCTTCGTCTAAAAAGAAAAAATCCTTTTGATAACTATACACGATTTTTATAAGAAACTTGTATCAGTACACAACTTTCTTAATTTATATAAATATCTGGGGTTTTAGTGCCATAAGTTTATCAATTGGTTTATTATTTTCAGGATCTAGAATAACCTTATTGTTTTAAAATTAGATAAGACTATCAAGTGAGTAAACTAGATATATTTCTTCACAGCCCCTCCGCAGATAAAATGTCCATCCACCAACTTATCAAACTCAGAATAAGGGCCTGTTTATATGGAGAAGGGCTGGATTTGCATGCTTGTTTATAGGAGCATTTTCCAAAAAAACGGTTAGCAAACCTGATCTGGCCAACCAAATATGGAGAAAGGAAAAATGGCGGATGAAAACCATGTATCCAAAACGTCGTCATCTAAAAAATATTCAAAATGAATCTAAAATAATAAAAATTTACATTGGCAATGGTTTGAAACTTGGATTGAACTGTTGGAAATTTAGTATCCTTTAAAACGGTAAAAATTATTATTCATTATTCGTAACGTTATTCGTCACCAAAGAAGAGGAAATTGAAAAAAATAAAAAATAAAAAATAAATTAAAACGAAAAATATGAGGGGACACCCGGGATTGAACCAGGGACCTCTCGATCTGCAGTCGAATGCTCTACCACTGAGCTATATCCCCACACTTAGAACAACTGATATTTTCAATCACTATCCTAGCAAATAGCAGGTGGCAAAGTCAAACAAAAAGCAGGAAGAGAGCAAAGATAAGATTTCATCGTAATAAAGCAAACTACTAAAACTACATTTACACTTCCAATAAATGCACAACTACACCATTTTACAAGAAGATAATGATTCTTATAAAAGTATTCGAATTCTCTAAATCTCATGCTACTGACAAAATACCGTCACTTCACTGTATCAATGCAAAACACAACAGCTGAAACATTTACCTTGTCTCAAATGGATCTTTTCTTTGCTGACATTAAACTTCTTGGCAGCATTTTCTCTCGCCTCTTCTTCACTTCTTCCGCTAAAAGAAAATAATATTTATGATATACAGAAAATGATAACAAGGTTATAAGGTTATACGATCTTCTATACTGGCTCTTATCAATTGAATTAAGAATATCTATTAAGGCATTAATAAGACCACAGCACTCACAATTAGTAAGCGTGCTACCACACCACACGCAATAGTTAATATTGCATATCATATTCATATAAATTATTTTCGAATCATATTGAAAATACAATATAAATACAACAAAATGCGAAATTAATACGCACCTAACCCAGTACTTATCATCAGCATCCTAAATTCAAAATAGAAAGAAATAAGTTATGTTCAACAATGCCTAACATTACACTGATCTACAGTGGAATCGAGGTTCCCGGCCACATAAGAGGCAAGCAAAGAATAACAATAAGTATAAACAGCTCTGGAAAAATTCGAATCAATAAGAAACAGAATAAACATGAAGATTTCAAGTTTAATCCAGGTAGACAAGGGTTCAGTGCCTTGAACAAAACCAGTAGTAATTCATTACTCACGTTACCAGGTGGCGTGTCGCCATCTTGTATCGTCACAAAATATGCCGGTATACGATGACCCCACCACAATTGCCTGGAGATGCACCAGTCCCTGCAAAAATAAATTATTACAGTCAACTCTGTTCTAATTTGAACACCCTGGGGAAGCGTGAAAATGTTCGAATTACAAAAAGTTCTAATTATAGAGGTTTGTTTTTTAAGAATTCTTTCATTAGTGATCCTTGAAGGGACAGATAATTTTGTTCGAATTAGATAGAGTTCGAATTACACGAGTTCGAACTATGCAGATTTAACTGTATTGATTTTAACCAGTGGCATATTGAAAATATATGGTAGTCGTTGCCAGAACAGGATGACGTTTTTGTCGATTTTCCATTAAAACAGTCCCTGGGGTATTGCTGTTTCTCGGATATTGCTTCTGTTGTGATCTTTCTGATATACACTGTATTCTTCTACGATATTTTACATTCTTAGTTTGATGAAAAGTGAGTTTCTTTATAATTTCATTATTAGGGCAACTGATAGTATATGTCATATACGCAGGGTTATTCAACAGCGTATCAATATTCCACAGCACTGTATCACTGTACATTGCATTGCATGCAGTAATATGATGCATTAGATTGAGCGCTGTTTCATGCCAGGCTGGCTGGTGTACGGTGTAAAAATCGGACAAGCTAAGATTTTACCTGCAATTTTCCATCCACGAGAACCAGGTCTTTTCGTGTGAGCTGGGAATAATCTTCAACTCGCCTGAGCGAACGACCTGTGCAAAATTTAATTGATTTATAATTTATATTGATTTGCAGAAGCTCCTTCAAACATTTGCTGCTCCTCAGTGCCAATTTATTGCGTTCATTGCAAGTGATCAGTTATGATGCAATAGTGTAATGATCTACGAGCCTGTTAATGGTAAACTGGAATACTGCCCAGCAATACTGCTCTGCTTATGCAATGCAAGCTATATGCAAGTAGACCTGGCATCAGCTGGTCACTTTTAACAATGCTGTACAAAAGGATCCATGGGTTATAAGCACTGAGAAGCAATTGGGTAACTTAATCCAATTAGCATATCCATGCCACGCAAGTCTCTATGTACGTGACTTCTACCAGTTTAAAAGAGTTCGTAAATATAACCTAAAGAAGCCAAAGCGGCACGAAGGCATGACAACAAGAGCGGCAATGCCTATTCTTGGGGGGGGGGAGAGGGTGAGAGGTGAGAGGGGAGGTGAGAGGTGAACGAAATAAAACACAAGTCTTACGTTGACAGCATTCTCGGCCATTTCTCTACAATCCACGTACCATTGAGGCTTCAAGAGTGGTTCAACAATATCCTTGGATCGGCTAAAATATGGGAGAAAATCAACCGGTCAGATTATCAGTCGATCATTACAACCAACCACCTCCAATTAATAATTTCAATCGACCAATCAGTCTAATCAATAAATTAGCTGAATCAAAGTTTTATCACAATCGATCATGTCAAATTAATCAATCAACCAGCTTAATCTGAACCAATGAGTTTAATTTATCAACTCAAGCTATCAACTCAGTGATTATTTATCGGTTAGACCGATTGATTGTTTAATCAATCGGTCTAGTCATAAATCAATGAGGCTAATCAACCAATCAACTTCAGTAATCACTTTTTTACTATCAATCACATCAAATTAATCAATCACTTAGCTTAATCAATACATTGATCTATCAGATTGATAGATCAATTAATATAATTATAAATTAACATAATTAGAAAACATTACGAAAGTGTAAAGAAACATAGAGGTATAGTAGATTACCTGCAAACTGGAATAACCATGGCATTATCTTCCGTCTTAATGTACAGCCCTACATCTTTCAATGCTTGCAATACTGTCTTCCTTGCATCAAATCGTTTAGATTTCTGTGAAATTAAGAAGATATTGTTGCCCAGAATAACAAAGCTATAAACAATACTTATTTACACAAAGAACATCACAAGAACATCACACACCGTAACTCCTCTGTTAAGCACCCAGCGCCATATTTAAATTGCCATATTTTAATGGCCATTTATTAGAGGGGAGCGTTAACAAAAAGTAGAAAACATACGGTAGACAATGCCACGCCTTAAAGATAGTAGTGTATATGCCCCTGAAAGAAAGTATGGATTATATGAAATTAGCAAAACAAATGAGAATGCTTTTGTACTCACAATAAAATATTGATACTCTGGTTTGAAATCTCCGACATCTTTGACTAGGCCACCTTCGTCCATCATTTGGATAAAAGACAAATCGTGCCTTTTGCCAATTTCAAAATCATTGTGATCATGAGCGGGAGTTATCTTCACAGCACCTAAAGAAGAAAAATGTCTTGATTAACTGGCAAGCAATTATAACCAAATGACACAGTAGTCATGAAATTTCTTGAGTCAAAAGTGATCTTAATCATGAAAACGTATACAAATAGGCAAAGGTTTAATAGAAAAGTGGCCACTTGTAATGCGAGTATATAGAGCAAAATTACAAAAAAATAAAATTCAAAAGCTTCATGCTCAAAACTAACTTTTTATAAAGTGAATAAACGCTTAGGTCAAAATCTGCATGATCGGTTTGCAAAAGTTTAAAAAAGGAAATTTCCGAACTATATTTTTCTCAAAATAAGCTAATTGCCCAAACGAACATATTTAATATAGTAAATGCAATAATAGCTGAAATTGTCGACGTTTCTTACCTGTACCAAATTCGGGATCCACAGCCTCGTCGAAAACAATACGAAGTTTTCTGTTACAAAAAGGGTGAATGGCAAACTTCCCATCAAGATGCTATGATAGAAATTATTATAAAAACAACGTTTAGGCGATCGATTTTTCATACTGCACCTTAATTTTCTCGGAGATGGACGTTTATCCGGGAACTTATGTGCAAAAATAAATTTTTAGGTGGGGGATATTCGAGGGAGGGGGCGATTTTAAAGCTTACCTTATCATAAGTTACGCTTACCTTGTACCTGGCATCGCTTGGGTGTACGGCAATACCCGTGTCACCAAGCATCGTCTCAATACGAGTAGTTGCAACGACAATCTTCTCATCTAAAAACATAGAGGCACACAGTGATGTCATAATGCTCGTACGCATGCACAGTATATCAAGCGTTCTCTGTAAAGACACATCAAAAAATCAATGAATTCAAATGCAACTCCTCTTCTTGGTGACGTCATTAGACGTTTACTACAGGAAACGTTAACACTTGCTTTCTACATTGGAAAAGGTTTCATCAAAGCCAGAGCTTTATGAGGATCATCGTATCTACTCGATTAAACATCCCGGGCGTTTATTTCCAATTGCAGCACTTTGCAAAGGGGCGATTATTCCAGTGGGACTCTATTCGAAACGGAGGCGTTTAACGGAGGGAACATGACAGGCCTCTGTGAAGGTGTCTAAAATAACATCGTTCAAATCGATTTCTGTGCTGAAAAAGCAGGCATTTGTATAAAACTTGATGTTTATCAAAGGCCTCTAAGGTAAAAACAATGCAAAGATTAGTTATACCTGTTCCCTCAATCTGATATGCAAAATGAATCAGAACGCCGAATTCGACCTTGTGCTCATAGCTTGGAACACTCATGAAAGTCCGTTTGCTAATTTCGGTCTTGTCAACCTGCGAAACGGATCATACAATTAGCAAAGCATATGGAATTACTTCACGGTCACAAGTAAAACCCACACAACCCACGGTTCTTTTACTGTTCGCAATCGATTCCACATAAAAGGTAGCCTGTTTGAATGGAAGGGTGAAAAGCAAAACCAATAATAAAAGACAGTTAAGCATTGATGATTTGAAAATCAAAGGGATGTGATGAAGGTTTGAGGTAGCATGGTCTGACTAGAAGCATACACAAAACAAAACAAAGTAAAATTAATGAAAACAAAACAACTGATCAACATAGTGTTACACTGTGTACATGATAGATGTAATTCTAACATCTTCTTGGGAGTATGAAAATGTCCGAATTACAAAACGTTTGTATTGTAATTCGGAGATTTTCATGGTATGCTTTGAAAGGTATGCCTCTCTAGTGATCTTTGGAAAGACAGATAATATCGTTCGAAATAGATAGAGTGGTGATAAAGCAAGTTCAAACAATTCAGAATTGACTGTATATCGAGGGATTGGACTTGAAAAGCAGGAATTTGACTTGACGAGATTCAACAGCAGTAAATGTAAGGTGTTTTAGCCTTCAACTGACCTCGATATCAGAAATGGCAGAATTCAATGCACACGACCAGTTGACCAGTCGATTTGCGCGGTAAATAAGTCCAGCATCGTGGAGACGGACAAACGTTTCTTTTACTGCTCTCGATAATTTCTAAAAAAAAAAATAAAAAAATTCTTATTATTTTGACAAATATTTCACTTGATCAGTAATACACGGCAACAAGAATAAAAAAAATGAAAATGCCCCTCTTACGTCATCCATTGTAAAACAAGCTCGATCCCAGTCAACAGATACGCCCATTCGTCGAAATTGATCGTAGATCTTCCCGCCTTTTCTACAAAACAAACAAAAAATGTCGGATTTTCTAAAGATTTCCAACCAAGCTGTAAGGCATTTTTCTTTCACCTTTGAAGGTGCAAAAATAACAAGACAAAAAGTCTTACTCGTTCTTCCACTTCCAGACTTCGTCGACAAACTTTTCCCTACCAATATCATGTCGAGATATTCCTTGTTCCCTTTTCAGCTTGCGTTCAACAACAACCTAAATAAATAACCATCACAAATAAGACCGTGTGTTAGTTGATGAATAAACTGATGAATGCGCCCTTGACACGACTATATAACGAACAATGAAATAAGATAAGATAAGATGCGTACAAAAAGATATTGAAATGTGCAATGAATATTGACAATGTGGGGATATGATATCGTACACGTGAATAAAGCAACGTACATCATGTACCAACAAATGTACAAGATTTTACAAAAGTAAGCCACTCAATACGAAAAGTCATATAGAGTTACAATACAAGGTTCAAAAAGCGATGCAAGTATACCAGAATATGTACAAATGTTCAAGGATTCCAAAGATATGAAAGAATAGACCGACAATTGGGAATGGGGTGGGGAGGGGGTGGTCGATAAATAAAAGAGCGCATGCGCATGTTCACCTGGGTAGCTATGCCAGCATGATCGCATCCGGGATTCCAAAGAGTTGTCTTGCCGTGCATTCTATGCCTGTTTATGAGAAGTTCATGGTTAATAAAAAGCAATAAAACAAAACAGATCGATAATGAACAAATAACTATAATACTGGTTATTTGATCATTATCAATCTGAGAGCGTCGAAGAGTAATCACACCGCAACAATGATGGATGGTATAAGAGATTGTTCGCAAAACGACACATTTACACACCAGTATCTTTGTACACATTTATTATGTCTAATGAAACACAACGCATTTTAGCCTGCACAAAAACGTTACTTTGCTGCGGAGGAGGAAGAATGCTGTGGGACACGTCTCCGAAGCAACGTACACTTGCTACACAGTCGTAGTATAGCTCACTGCAATAACAACCAGCCGCTATACTACCTATACTACACTATATACCAATGGCGCTGGAGTGGGGGGTCTAGAAGGGCACGTACCCCCCTCGTAAATTTTTCAAACAGCCAAAATATGCCACTTTTATGGATTAAAATTCCCTTTTCTAAGATTAAATGTGTAAAGTATCATGCCCTTTTAATGTCGGTGCCCACCTACTTTTTAGTACGCTCCTACGCATCTGCTATATTCCGCAACAGCTCAGCAATGGCTGCTGTATTATCCTCCGCAGCGGCAAAACCTGAGCATTCTGTAGCAAGGCTAGAAGCGCCGTTGGATTTTGGCTTCAAAGCAAAAAATAACTGTGCAACTGTGCGCTAAAACTGAAGGTGCTGGTGTGTGTTTTAAAATGTCGGAAAGTCAGTGCTACACGCACTTTGTTTCATAAGAAACCAACCATTTTTATAGGCGATTTCTTATAACCAACCATTCTTATATAAATGATTATAAACAAGATATTGAGATAGATCGTACCATCTGGTGACAGCATCTTCAATTGCAAGCATGAGTGCATGCCCAAGATGCAAATTACCAGTCACGTTTGGCGGTGGAATACAAATAACAAATTTCCCCTTTTCATTCTCTTTCAATTCTTGTCCAGCCTTAGAAAATAACAATATAATAGTGACCATAATGATAAAATAGCCAAGAACAATATCATTTCTACTGGGCATTCAGTATTTATTCTTTCAATTCAATCTTTATTCTTTTATTTCAATAAAAATTAAATTAAACAAATTAAAATTGAGTTGAAGGACTTTGTAAATTACACGGCTGTTAACTTAAGAAGCGAGATAACGAGATGAACAGAGCACAGGGAAACAAGAGGGTTATGTATGAGACGGGTGAGGCGTTAAAAAACCTGTATGCAAAACGTGTAAACATGTTTCGCCAAGTTTTGCTTCAACACAAATGGTTGCAAAGCATCATTGAAGATGGATACATTGGTGATTACTGGGCTGGCTAGTTGCATGGGGAGTTTATTGTAAAAATATTAGGAATAGAAATGATTCAAAAGACTTAAAAATACCTGAAATTCTGGTTTGAAAAACCCCTACAAAGATAATTCAGACAATTTCAATCAAGCAAAAAACAATAACACCAAAAGAGATCATGTGGAAACTAAATTTCTACACTTTCTTAGGTTTCAAAAATCTAGTAGTGAACTTTCTTTACTCTTTGAAAAGGCGAGTAGTACTTTCTTATAAAAACAAACGTGCATAAGAAAAAAAGAGACCTGTTTTTCCCACCATGAATACCACGTGGATTCAACATAAAGAGGACTGTAGCTATCAGGAAGTTCACACGATGTGTCTAGAAACAATGAAGATAATTATTTGATAAACTTTAGAATAACAACGTAAGCAACATGGCTTGATTGTATTGTATTGAGATGTAGCAAACATGATTATAGCAATGTCTGCATCATCTTCGCTGACGTCATTGTTGAAGATCACGAAGCTTTGCTCAGCATCCTTTGTATTCATTTCGGGCAGCTCTGCGAGTGGGCTTATAAATTAAAAACAAATTTTGGCTGTGTTTTGCTTCATTTGTGCTGCAAGTGTTAAGAGCGATGTGCATTCACTTTTGAGACAAGAATGTGTTTGGAATGCATGGAAATGTGCTCAAACAACATCAAATCTATTAAATAAACGTTCTAAAAAATTCAATCTGAATGTAAAACGTCCCCCCTGGGGGGCTTATTTATTCTTTGATTTTTCGGGAGGGGGCTTATTTGAGCGGGGATGTGCATAAATTTTCACGCCATAAATAATTCATTTTCGAAACTTTGTTTTGCGTGTATAAAAAACACTGTACCATGTCACTGTTTTTCTTATATTCGCCTGTGCCATTGTTAAACATAAGGAAAAGACTTGACCAAGCTTCATAACTATCCCTGAAACAAATACATTTTCTTCTTTGTCTTCATACAATTTCAATAGGAAATTTATGCAAAATTTTCAATGAAAAAGTATAAATTCTAGATTTTTGCATATTTTCAAAACTAAATCAGCTTCCAAGACCCATATGTCTACAAAGTTTATAAAAGAGTTTGCCCCTCGATCTTGAAGTTTTCGGTACAAGCATATGTTGTAGCAAAAAATGGAAATTATAGTCTAAACACTTTGAAACCATAGATTTTGCTTCACGTTAGGCAAAATCATCAAGTGGTGTGTTCATTTCGAACTTCCTGCGAATTTGATTTCACTTGCTGATTCAATTAGGATTACAGAATTTTCATAGAATTTTCCGAGCAAAATTCAAGAATTTACAGTTACTTTTGATAAAGTCATAAGATTGCATACATTATCGATATAACCCAGGATCATAAAACTGATCATAAGTTTCAAAAATGATTTTTTAAGGTGACATTTATCATCATTATCATCATCATCATGTAATTGAGTTTTTATATGTGTTCATTTCGGCTCATTAATTTTCTGGCATCCAAAGCATATGACCTGGAAACCTCAGTTGTTATAATTATACTTGAGCAATCAATGGAGTTAAGCAACTGGGAATTATCTAATGCTACACACTTCATCATCGCAAATGTAGATCCCAAACTAAAATGTATTGCCTGAAAGTATGATATACCTTTCTTTTCACCAACTTCAGTGCTTATGTTATAAGTGATGGATGATTTAACCTTCACCTTCTCTTGCTTTGGTTTTGACGGTTTCTCCTGCAAAATCAATAACAATACATATGTCACGTTCACAAGCCTGATCAACTGCAAGAGACATGAATAATTTATGCTATCAAGGACATTAATGACAACATGGTAGAAACATGCCCTGTGGTTCTCTTCTCATGGGTTTGTTCTATTGTTCAATCAATTTGGGTAGAGCCAATGAAAACTAATTGACTAAAAATAGTTGAACAGTTTTCATAATAGCATAATTCAAACATGTAACCCAAATACACAAATAATAAAAAATATAGACTTTTGGTAGAAAAATTCCTAATTTTAGAAACACGTGATCAAACCAACAGGCCTAAATAAAGCAAGGTCCATATATTGCATCATAAATCAATGTTAGATGGTTTAGCCGATACATACGTCTCCTTGCTTCTGCTGTTGTTCGAGTTTCTTTTTTGCAAATTTCTCCAATTTCGCTTGCTTTTTCGCTTCATTTTTCAGCTGCTTAGCTGTTTTCACCACGGGTCCGTTTTCATCGTCAGCAAGACCTTGATTGTTGGGAGAACTGGTACTCATTTTGTACACTCCTTGCCAGAATTTTCTCGGTTTAATTGCTTTATCAAAATGGTTTCGGAAGTAAAAAGTGCAAGTTGGTTTCAATACGCGTCCAAAGCGACATATATTCATTAACTTTTAAGCAAAATTGCCCAAAGTTCGTTTTTGGTACTTCAATGAAAATGATATTTGTGGATTTTTTTCATCATGGCTCACTCATTTCACTTACATTTCAATTATTGAGTTGAATAGTTGAAATCCCCACACCGACTTCACCCTTTGTTCCCAGCAGTTCTATAATTTTTCCAGCACCAGGACAGGATATCGCCACTTCTAATTTGACTAAGAAAGACTTATATAAAGTTCTCTAATGGGTTTTCACGAAAGGGAGATCATATGGTAATTTTATGTTCATTATATATCATTAAATATGGTACAGAAATACCATATTTCCTCGATTAAACGCCCCCTCGATTAGAAGCCCCCCTCGAATAAACGCCCCCTTATGCTACTAACTTTTGAAATAAACGCCTCCCTTCAATTAAACGCCCCCCACACAACAAAAGTCGGTGTAGTGTATTGTTGCTCGATAAAAGCAAGGCACAACTAAACCACTTTCTCTTTTTCTGGACCCAATGACAGAGGCTGTGATCTTGCACTTTCTAATAAACGCCCCCCTTAAATAATGCCCCCTCGATTAGGCGCCCCCAAAAAAGT
Source organism: Sanderia malayensis (assembly GCA_013076295.1). Taxonomy (NCBI): domain Eukaryota; kingdom Metazoa; phylum Cnidaria; class Scyphozoa; order Semaeostomeae; family Pelagiidae; genus Sanderia; species Sanderia malayensis. Next base: position 1,585,006 of record RQOL01000828.1, read on the forward strand.
TTAATCGAGGTGATACGGTATACTTCTCAGTTTTTGCCAGCTATCGTTACTATTCATACTTTTTGAAGACGTCATAAACTTATGACGTCATAAACCGTAATGAGCAAAACTTTTGGGTTTTGGTTTTGGATTCCAAATCCCAATGCTCTAGAGTATGCAAATGCCTGAAACTAATTTGGGCTAAGCAAAAGTTTAAACTGTCAAAGCCAATTATACCTTTTTTCTGACGTCACCGATCACGTGGTACTGAAGCAAAATGTTTTTGGTCCCATTTCGTATTCTGAATCTCCATGCTCAAAAGTATATAAAACAAGTGAGATAATCTAAGTTAGGTGAAAAATCAGATTATTACAGCCATTGCCCTGCCTATACAAAAATGGTCACTTTTCATACCGTAAATCCTCGAATACATTAAAACCGAAAACTTTCGGACGATCAAACTTTCGGACAAAATTGTGTCCGAAAATTTAATTGTCCGAAATTACTTGCTGTCCGAATGTTTTATTGACCGAAAGTTTGTTTTTTCGGAAGACACAGAAATACACACAGAAATGGTCAATGTTCACCAAGGTTAATCATCTACGCATATAATTTCGCACTTTATAATTTCGCATAGCATTTATCTTCAGCATTTATGTTTTTTCCGTCCTTTATGTTCATCATTTTCAATGAGAGGCCAATCAAGCTCAAGGGACATATTGTTTGAGCAACGTAATGTTTTAAACGTTGAGCTGAGAGTTTTTGGCAACGCAACTGGTCTACGAGGGAAACACAAATCGTTGTCTTCCACAAGAGGACAGATTTCCAGTTGTTGAATTCAGTGATTTTTCTCTTCGTGTCAAAAGAACGAGATGAATTGAAGCTCCCGAGGGAACATAGAGCCATGATCATTTTTCATGTGTTCAAGTAGCAAACAACAGATTCAGTCCTTCAATTAATTGAAGACAACTACCAGGGGGGTACGTGGCACATGTGAAAAATGTCAGTGATCTTCTGTTAAATATATAACAATTTTTCCTAGGTTTGGAGTAAATGCCTTTTGCATAATTGATCGATAAAAACCTTACAAAAACTCCATTTTTTCTAATGGGCATGGCTTTCATAAAAATGGGCGTATTACTAAAACTTTTCCCCTGTCGTCCCACTTTTTGAGTGCTGGTGCCGCCCCTGACAACTACTGTGTCAGTATGTTTGTGCCAGCTAATTTAACACATCAATTTAACACTGGATCCTACTGTCAATGGTCCGACAAAAATTTTTCTAAAATCAAAATTTGAAGAGTTGTGGAATTGAAAGATCAATTGTGGGAATTGAAAGACCAGATCAATTTTGGAATTGAAGTTTATTCCGTTGAAGTTTCACGAAAGATTTTTACGATGAAACTTCTTCATTCACTTGGTTGACTTGGTTGTACGACCCTTTGCGAAATTGAACATTGAGTTGGAGCCAGAGAACCCTTTTCAAGATCCAGACTAAATACGATATCAAACTTGATCGATTTTAGCTTTGACCGAAAATTTCTCTAGTCCGAAAGTTTTTTTTCCGATGTATTTTGTCCGAAATTTTTAAGTCCGAAAGTTTTCGGTTTTAATGTAAGCCCCCACCTTCGAATAAGCCCTCCACTTGAATAAGCCCCCATCTTGATTATCATTTGCAAGGATATTGAGCCCACCCAAGTATCGAGACATTGAAGTTGTTCAGTGAATGTATTGCAAATAACAGCAAATTTAAACTAATAACTTCATTGATTGGCCGCATCGTATAGCTTTAATTTTGCTAAATACTGAACAATGATCAGACTAAAATTTCGCTTTTGCAAATAAGCCCCCGGGGGCTTATTCGAGAATTACGGTAAGTCCGCGATAAAGCCTATAGCTCAATAAGCCTCCACCTTATACTTTAATCGGAGAAACTTTCGCGGGAAGAAACTTTCGCGATTTTCGCGTTTTTGACCAAAATTCGCGAAAGTTTATTGCGCGAAATTTTCTAAAACTTGAAATGCGCGAAAGTTTATTCTTGATAAAAATTTCAAAATTTGAAATTCGCGAAATTTATGAAAAAGTTTCACTTTGAATAAAAACTACTTGAAGGTTTCTGCTTAAAGTTTCTGTTGAGACTTGTAATTCGCGAAAGTTTATTCTCGCAAAATATCCGATTTTGCCTAAAACGCGAAAGTTAATTCTAGAAATTTCGCGTTTTTTTCGCCTCGCGAAAGTTTCTTCCCGCGAAAGTTTCTCCGATTAAAGTATATTGTTTTGCGAAATATACCCCCGGGGATGCATCGAGGACTTGCAATATAAATTATTCATGTGAGAAGCGATTATTTTCCTGTTCAAACAGGTTTGACGAGGTACATCTTCAGGCTTGACGAGGTCTGTCGTGGACTCCTCAACTCAACAAACGCAACGTCTGGCTGAAGCCGAGCCGAGAAGAAGACAACAGGCCAGGCTGGTAAACACAGGAAGACAGAAGAAGTCCAGTTTGAGCGAAAACAAGTCACTTTAACCTCGATAAAAGAGTCAAACCATGGCACAATTGAGGGGACTTTGTTCTCGTTTTATACAAAATTCAAGTCGTCTGCAGTGCTCGACAAGAAACATCCTTGGCAAAATTTGGTTTCGTTCCGTCGGCTCAGGCGTCCCATACGACAAGCAGTTGAAGGTAGGCAATAAAAGATGTTTTCTGGCTAATCGTTTATTTTTCGACTAACAATTCTCGATTTTTAATGCAAACTTGTGTTATGCCTGAGAGACAGTTGCTGATGATAATAAAGTTCATAACATATAATTGCATTCATTTTCTGATAAATGTCATGCAAGCAAAACAACTAACAAAGTATTATGTGAACAAACACAAAACAGCAGCATGAGGGTAACACGAGGAACAGCGCACATGCATTTATATGCACTATTCAGATCAGGAATTAAATTCAGTAATTCAGTATTCGACAGTGTCTACAAGTTCTGTGTCAATAAGTCTGTTGTAAACATTGAAATACCAAACTAGTTTACAGCCATCCCAAATGCTCGCCAGGGGGTTCGTCAATAATCCTACCATGCAAGCTTTATTTTTAGGCCTAGCACTCTGATATTAATCTGCTCCTAAAAAGTTTTAAATTATATCTTCATCATTCAAACCAAATTTACAGCCATCTCAAATGCAATACCGTAAATCCTTGACTAAGCCCCCACCCTCGAATAAGCTCTCCCCCCTCAAATAAGACCACATGGGGGATTATTCGATTTTAGCAGAAATCGAATATGTATAACTGGATGAAATGTAAATCATAAGTTTATGGGATGACTTTTGGATATCTTTTGATATATGTAAAACTTCGTAACTTCGTTACAAAACTATGGTAACACAGTTAGGGATTTTCTATCCATAAATTTACAAAAGATCCAACAAAAATTTGAAACAAAATGGAATTTATAACAGATTAAGGATATTTGCGTGATAAAGATTATCCATTGTGAAGCATTAATTTCACGTTCTTCTAATTTCAAAGCAATGGTTTCAAACCATAATGCTAATGTTTTCACGTACATGGGAACTGACCAATCAGTGACCTTAGAGAAGAACAATATAAATGAAACAAAACGCAACAAAATACCTGTCATGGCGGCAAGTGTCCCGGCCGAGATGTGGGAGAGTGATGTTGTTATTCAGCTTTACTGCCATCCATAGTTTAACATATGCTTGAACAAATATTTATTAGTAATAGTTTAGCAGAGCAATAGCTATTGGCAAATTGTCTTACGTAAAAAATTTGAAGAGATTCTAAAAAATTTAGGCTTGTTTTGTGCTCTCTAAAGACCCATTGTCAAACAACAAAGCAGACCCCGTAAGTATGGAGCCTTCTCTTGTTTATCAACAAAGCGCCTACGTAGTTATATGAATTTCTGTGCAGAAAATAAAAGTCCCGCAGCTACCAACAGAGTCAATGTTAAATTGCCAATATTAAGTTTTTGTTGGAAAATCTGAATTTCCCCGCCCCCTCCCCCTATAAAATTTCCTTCTACGCCATTGCTAATGCCTTAGGCCCCGTTTACACTGTACCGGTCAAGTTTTCAGCCGTTCAAGTTTTTGTACGAATAGTTGTAGTAGTAGTACCGGTCAAATATTTGTACAGATATGCCTCCCGTTTACACGATGGCTTTTGCTAGCCGGCTTTCTTTGACTGTCATGCGCAGTATGCTTTTTTCATAAGTCTTTGGCGCCAAGTCGAATTATTTTTTGTGTGGTGAGTGATTTGTTGTCGGGATTTTTATGAAATTTATGATCTTTTTTTATTTCTGAAAGTTAAGCTTCGTCGTAAATAACCGAAAATTGTTTTTAAATTTTGAGCGCCAAATCCAACATTTTCAAATTGCCTCGTTTACTTGACTTTTTCACCTCTATTTGCACGGCTAGAAGTGTTTACACGGTACCGTTCAAATATCTGTGCGGATAGCCGATCTCGTGTAAAAGCGACCCCTATCCGTACAAAAACTTGAACGGCTAAAAAGTTGACCGGTACCGTGTAAACGGGGCCTTAGATTCTGCTTTTTTCGCTGGGCATGGAAAAAGGCTCATCTAGTAAATGCGAATGCCGCAGATCCAAACAAACGTCACGATAGAACCTGCCCCAATTAATAAAATACGAGTTTAAAAAAAACATCTTTTCTCGCAAAACAGAACAATGCCAAGACAGAGGCCCCGAGTTCTGTGCCAGAGCATGCAGATGTTGTGATAATTGGTGGAGGATCTCTGGGTACAAGCACGCTCTATCATCTTGCAAAACTTGGAGTGAAAAACGCTGTCTTGTTAGAAAAAGACCAATTGACTGCTGGAACAACATGGCACAGTGCAGGCCTAGTTTGGAGACTTCAACCTTCAGATATCACAGTGGAATTACTGAATTACACACAGAGGCTTGGCAAAACCGTTCTTGAAGAGGAAACTGGTGTATCTGCGGGATTTTCTCAAAATGGTGGCCTTTTTATCGCCAACAACAAGGAAAGACTTGATGAATACAAAAGACTAATGACAGTAAGTAGAGAAAAAATAAAACCATCCTATTTCGTAAACAATGATTTAGTGACACCCCCTTCTCAGGCTCAAAGCCACTTCTTATCATCAGTAGCTAAATGCCTTCTTCCCTTTTTCTGTAAGAAATAGTTAACAAAACCTCCCTCTTGTTCATATGCTGCAAATTTTATATTAGCAAGCTATTTTGATCTTTCAAAACTGTATACCAAACCAATGAAGTTCGTTTTGGTATGGAAAGTTTTGAAAGATAAAAATAGCAAAATAGCAACGAAATTTGTTGCTGAGGTCATACTTGTTATTTATAGAATTTGTAGCTTCGAGCAGTTTAGTTTTGCTAAAATTAAGCCAGATAACTTGAGTGCTTACTATTCATAAACAGCTTGGAAAGGTGTACGGCGTTGAGTCTCATGTCCTGTCCCCTCAAGAAACAAAGGAACTCTATCCACTTATGAATGTTGATGATATGTACGGAAGTCTGTACAGCCCTGGTGATGGTACATTGGATCCAGCAAGTTGGGTCACTGCCTTGGCACGTGGAGCAACTAACAAAGGAGCTACAGTAAGTTATGACGCGTTTGTTTGTAAATTTTGGCAAATTTTGCGTGCAGAGCTCAATCCTTCATGTCTAATGAATTCAATGCTGTAAATCATTTCCCATGCAATTCATGCAAACAGGCGCTTTGCCCCAAATCTTGTCCTCTTGCCCAACAACTTTAAACGAGGCTCTAGCCTCGGCCCAATTTGATCTTAAACCCGCCGTAGATCTAGAACTATTCTTTACCAATTGTGAGCTCCACAATGAACGAACCCTTCATTCTTGCCCCTTCATAGCATATAGGCCACATATATTCATATTAGGCAAGGTACATTAACTACTGAAATTTTTCAACAGATCCTGCAGAATTGTGCCGTCACGGGCATCGAAACGAAGATCGACGATTTCGGCAGTAAGTGCGTTTCGGCTGTTAATACTACAGCGGGGAGGATAAAAACGAACTGCATCGTGAACTGCGGTGGCGTATGGTCCCCGAGTGTTGGGCAGATGTGTGGCGTCGACGTTCCCTTGATTGCCATGTACCATGCCTATGTTGTCACGGAGAAGATCGAGGGAATCAAGAACATGCCCAATGTCCGTGATCACGATGCTTCTGTGTACTTGCGACTACAAGGCGATGGTCTATCTGTTGGTGGCTACGAACCCAATCCAATTTTCTGGGAAAAGGTAGAACGATTGTTGATTGACTAACGTCCGTTACCTGGAGGGAAATTGAAATCTATTTGAGATGAAATAGATTTTAATTGAAATCTCCAATCTATTTCATCTCATCTGTTAATTCAAACATTCACTATTTCTATTCAGATGAAATAGTGAATAGAGTTTGAAGGGCAGTCAAGACAGCTGATATCTTTGTAATAATAATATTAATTATAGCAGAACAATCACACATGTCCGGATCTACCCAGCCATCTCTTCTATGAAACACTGTGGCGTTTGGATTCAAATGTTGCGTAAAAGAAAGGTATTAAGTTTTGTGCTTTTCTTTCGCACAGGTTCAGAAAGACTTCGCCTTTTCGTTGTTTGATTTGGATTGGGATGTATTTGATGTTCATATCGAAGGTGCATGCAATCGGGTTCCAGTCATTGCCGAAACTGGCGTTAAGTCCACTGTCTGTGGACCAGGTTTGTCCCTTTCATTTTACTTTCAATAACATACATGTTTGGTACAGTCAACTTCCATTAGCCGCCACCTCTAATGCAACGACCAGCTCCAAATAACGTGCAAACATTATATCCTGATTGCTTTCATGCGCGGTCATTTCTTCGTTAAAGCAGCCTCTATACAACACCATAACCTTACCATAACGACCACCCCTTTACAATGAACCAAGGCATTGATTTCTTCATTGTTTGTTATATGCAGAATGGTTCACCGTATGTCTTTTTTGTCCTATTTAATGCAAAGTTCTATTCTAAATGTTCTCATGCATGGTGATTTTTCTACAATGGAAATATAAACATTTGTTCCCATAGATGTATTGCGGCTTTCTGCAGTGTTCTTCATCTTAAAATAATTGTTGTGGGCATGCATGTATTTCAAAGCTGAAATCATTCAAACTAAAACGAAACCGTCCGGATCCGAAACCAAACCATTCAAACACATGCATTCATGTTTTTCAGAGTCCTTTACTGCGGATCACAAGCCATTGATGGGACCGGATCCGGACGTGCGTGGCTACAACCATTGCTGCGGATTTAATTCAAGCGGTATCATGCTTGCTGGTGGATGCGGTAATCAAATGGCCGAGTGGATCGTCAATGGACAGCCAACTCTCGACATGTTTGGATTTGATATCAGGTAACTGGAGTACTCAAATTTACACCGTGCACGTCAGGTTTTAATCTTGTATTGTTGTTTGTGCAAATTTGTGGCATAGTTGTGGCATCCCGCAATTCAGCCGTAAGTGGTTTTTTACAAATATGCCACCGGGGGCGTACTTGCAAAAACGAAATATCAGCTGGATTTTTATTCAATGTTAGCTTTATAAAATCTATTCTTTGCAGTCAAAGGAATGAATTTGTTGGCTTAAGCTTGCTGCTATTCGCAATACATCTACTGCATATGTCTTGATACTTGAGTTCATTATCTTTCAAAGTGATTATCAGGATAGGTGCTTATTCGACGTGGAACGGCTAAACGGCTTGCTTGGAGAAACGGGACTTATTTGAGGGTTTATTGTGTCTGATTTTTACCTAGTTCACACGCATTTTCTTTGAAAGACCGTCTGCAAAGAGCCAACCTTTAAAATGGCAAAAAATTTAGAAGCTGTAGCACTACCGTATTTCCTCGATTAAACGCCCCCCCTCGATTAAAAGCCCCCTCGAATAAACGCCCCCTCATGCTGCTAACTTTTGCAATAAACGCCCCCTCAAAACGCCCCCTCTTTGTGCAAAACCATGACGACTTTTATTTTCTACGTTGTTGCTCGATAAAGCAAGGCTCAACTAAACCATTTTCTTTTTTTCTGGACAATGACAGAGCCTGTGACCTTGTACTTTCTAATAAACGCCCCCCTCGAATAATGCCCCCCTCGATTAGGCGCCCCCTCAAAAAGTGCCGAGATTAATAAACGCCCCGGGGCGTTTAATTGAGGAAATACGGTAATTAGGCACGAGCTAAAGTCCTGCCTGGTTTTCTGACTTTGTTTTCTGGGATAATGGGAATAAACTTGTTTATCATCGCCAAGGGTACGTGTACACCCATAATTCTAAAAGGAAAACGGGTCTACGAAGCGAAGAGCAATATTGCTTACTGCAGTCTTTACCAGAATTTTGGACGCTGATTGTAGATAATCTCTATCAAAAGTAAGGAAGAAAGAAATATCTTCAATAATATCAGGCATTAAAGAAGGCTCTTTAATAAAATCAGAATAAATTGGCAAATTTCTATGAAAACCAGGGAGAAAGTAATCGATTTATAACGGTGGTGGCTTTTTTCAGAATCCTGGTTGAGGTCAGGCTTCCATGTTCTGCTGAGACTTGGAAATAATTTATACTCGTTCTATCTGTTGTGTAGGAGGTTTCACAAGTCTTTGACGAGCAACAGTCGATGGATTAAAGAAAGAAGCCACGAATCCTATGCCAAAAATTATTCCATGTTGTTTCCTAACGATGAGCCTTTGGCATCAAGAAACATGAGAAAGGATCCCTTCCATGAGGTATCGCAATTGCTCTGTAAGAGCTATTCATTGCTGTTGGTATAAGTTTGTGAGTGAAGGTTTCTTACATATAAGTAGGTCAACCGTGTGTGCAGGGATATTTCGTGGCTATGAGGATGTGTTATCTCAGAGCACTACAAATTATATACGGTTAACAACGAGGTGTTTCTGTCTAGATCTTACTGCAGAATGGATGTGTTTATCAGGAGAGACATGGGTGGGAACGGCCCGGCTGGTTCACAAAGCGTGAAGTACCACAAGTAAGTATGCACACTTTTTTATGAGAATAATAGCCGATATAAGAATATTAGGGCCTTAAAATCTCTGAAGTTTAAGAATAATGTTAAAATAGAGTCAGTGTCTGAAAAACATATTGCATTTAGCACAAGGGCAATTTGAATCAAAATAATGCATCGTTATAAACAAGTTGGAACTAGGTTGATAAGATTTTTCTGGAAGGGCAACTTTGTTAACTGGGGCAAACCGGGAGGGGGCGCTGGTTTATCCGAACTCTCTCACTGGGTCAGTTGAGGTTTAATTTAGTAATGATTTCAGACTCAAAATCGAAAATGTATAAGAATATTGAAGATCGGAAAATTTTAGGTTTCTCATGGAGAAATTATCATCACAACATAATTATCCGAAGTTCAATAGCAATGTCGCCTTTTTGCAGGTTTTGCCTTATGATTACTATGGTTCTTATGGCTTGGAAAAGAACGAAAATTACGCTTACGAAAGACTGCTGAAGCAAGACTACACTTTTGATTTTCCCGCCCATTTCAAAGAAGTAAGTGTGAGAACGAGACTGTTCTTATTGATCCAAGGGAGGATGTGGCAATATATAGCCACATTTTACAACATTATACATTCAGCTGCGATCGCATCTCGTATGCATATTATGCAGCTACACATTTGCCATGTCTCCAACCATGATTCTGGATCTATTTCTTTTTGACTGTAGATTGGCGAAGAATCTCTGGCTTGCAGAAATAGCGTGGCTGCGTTTAACATGTCCTATTTTGCGAAATTCTTCATTAGTGGGCCAGACGCACAGAAGGCTGTTGACTGGTTGTTTACAGCAAACATGCAGAAACCGCCGGGTAAGTTGGAACGCAGGATTGTGTTTCTTCATTGCTGTTTTTAATACTGTCCGTTCTATACGTCTGTTGGAGTTTGCTCTTGCGAGGGTGGGTGGAAGGCGGGTTTTGAAATGCACTACACAAGTGAAACACCAGCAGAGATCGCAAAACATTTGGGAAAATAATCAATTACTTATGTTGACATCAGTCGAGTCTTGTCGTTGTTGAATGGTTCTCTTGTGAGGGTCGTATAGGGGGGAGTCATGTTCCCCTGTTCCCTTATAGAAATTGCATATGTTCCCTCATTGTTCTACGAAGAAATTTCCATTTTTGTGCTCCCTGATCCCTGTTTGCTATCAATGTTCCCTTGTTTCCCGTGTAATTTTCTCATGTTCCCTTGTTCCTTTTTTAATTTTGGGCATGTTCCCCTGTTCCCTGGAACCCCTATATGACTCTCTTGTGGCACGTGTTTTCATGTTTTTTCTTTTTTGTGTGTTGAATAGGTGCCACGACATACACCTGCATGCTGAATCATAAAGGAGGCATTGCGGCTGATTTGACGGTATCAGTTCTTGGAGAGGACAGTGGATCAAATGTCATGCAACCAAATGGTAATAAACAGCTCTAACATTATTCTCCCACGGCCAATATATAAAAGGGTGAAAAGATTAATATGAAGGTTGAAGGCAAAGGTATCAGACCAAAGGCAATGCTTTAATGCTGAAAGAAGTAGAAACGATAAAAATAAAGGTTAGAGGTTAGAGGTCTAAAGTTCGACCTAGATGTCAAAGGTGGGCTACAGCATCTCTCCTCTGACCTCCAGCTCAAGGTTGATATGTGACAGTTGCAAAAGGTTGTATAAGATAACAGGTTGATATATTGAAATTGATTTTTCAGAGCCGTGTTTTTATTTGGCAATCGGAGGTGCGATTGGTCAGCATGCTTGGGGACATATTCAGGATGTGATTCACGAGCAGAAGTTCAACTGCCGGCTCGTAGATCGATCCGAAGACATCGGAATGCTTAGCATCCAAGGCCCAAAAAGGTGAGTTTTCAGTCTACCCCCCTTCCATGATAATATCCCCCCCCCGTGCTCATACCTTTACAGTGGGCTCATCTGTGTATCGTAGTAGAGACGGGCATAAGAGGGGGTGGGAATTTTTTGTTTCCCCCCTTATTCGCTGGGGTTTGAGACCAATGCATTTGGCTTTGGGGTTTTTATCTACTCCTTGTATTCGGCCCCATTTAGCTTTTGGGCTTCAGGCGTCTAACGTTGAAACGCCATACTCTATCTACAGTCCAGCGTCTGTTACTGTTTCACTTTTGAGTCATTTAGCTCTGTGCCCTTGATTGGTCCTCGGGTGATCGAGAAGTTTTACACCCAAAGCTCTCACAAGCGAGGGTTGTGTAAATTTACACGCTGATATATTATAACCTATGCTTGAACACTATGCTCCAAGATGGTGTTTCTTTGAAAACGTAGATGTATTGAGTTCGAGGAACATTAGAATATTCGAGATCTGATGTTCCGGGCTTTCCAGTTGTGGCTCCCACTGTTCTCCAAGACTATAGAGCTTTAATTTTCGGGATCTGAACCCTCGAACGTGCAGCAATCATTTTGAGAAGCACTTTTACCTCTCGCATTTGTTTTTTGATTTATCGTGAACCATGAATGTCCTCTTTTACTTATAACTTGTGTTTTTCTATCTTCGACAGTCGTCAATTGCTGGAAGAGTTGAGCGGTGCGAGTCTTAGCAACGAGGACTTTCCATTCTCCACGCATCAGGCTCTAACTATCGCAGGACACGAAGTACGAGCACTGCGTTTGACGTTTGTCGGCGAACTCGGCTGGGAATTGCACATTCCCAAAGACTCTTGTGTGCCCGTCTACCAAGAAATTATGAAGTGCGGATCTCAATACGGAATTGCCGATGCAGGTAATCATGAAGAGTTTTACACGAGTTTTCACCTTTGCCTGAGAAGTCCTAAGGACTACAGTGCAGGACTTTCTCACATGAACAGAATTCAAATCTGTCTTGCTTGAATTCAAGTGAACTGGCCCGGCCAGCAGGCTCATATGAACAGGCTCGTTGAGATTAGAGTCAGAGCCAACTGCTGTAGCTTTATTTCGCTCAATATCCTTGCAAATGATTATCAGGATGGGGGTTTATTCGAGGGGAGGCCTTATTCGAAGGTGGGGGCTTATTTGAGGTATTTCTTATCATTGCAATATCATTGTGAACTCCTGTCTGTCCCACCCTAGGTTATCGCGCAATCGACAGCTTGAGTATTGAGAAGGGTTACCGCCATTGGCACGCGGACATTCGAGATGATGACACTCCGCTCGAGGCTGGCCTCGGGTTCACGTGTAAGCTAAAAAGTGACACGCCGTTCCTTGGACGACATGTCCTTGAGAAGCAGAAAGCTGAAGGATTGAAGAAGAAACTTGCTTGCTTTACCATTGATGAGTAAGTGGTAGAGTAATTGATTAATTGATGCGTACACTCTATGCACACACTTCCTCGCCCATGTCCATCATCGTGCTTTTTTTGAACTTTGGAACAGCGTTTTCAATAGACCAGGTTGGTCAAATAAACCAGGTTGGTCAAATAGACCAGGTTGGTCAAACAGACCAGATTGGTCATTTCTTTGCCACTATACATGTCTTTGTCCAGGTTAGCATGCCTTTATTCGCATATTGCTGTCTTTGTGTGCTAAAAGATTTGATTCTTTTTTCCCGCAGACACAAAGCATTGATTGGCTTGGAAGCAATCAGAAGAAACGATGAGTTGGTTGGATTTGTTCGAAGAGCTGGCTATGGTTATCACATTAACAAGAGTATAGCCTATGGCTATGTTTCAGATCCCCAAGGCAAGCCGATTAAAAATGACTTTCTAAAAGGCGCTGAATTTTCCATCGAATCGTTGGGCGTAGTGTATCCAGCAAAAGTTCATTTGAAAACCCCCTTCGACCCCAAGAATGAACGCATCAAAGGGATTTACCCATCTGATTGCGAACCCACGAAGTAGCTTACGGCTTAACCATTTAATTAATTTTTGAATTCGTGTAAAAGGCCTTTCTATTATTTGATAATAGAAAGTAGCCGTTTTTTATTCATTTTTTACTTACTAAAGGGAACTTAGATTGGAATTTATTCAAATATTTTAGCCTCTATCTTCTGGTCCTACGTGTTTATCACTTTTCATTTCATCACATAAACGACCTTATGCAACAAAAAATCTTTTACGATGTCTTTTTTACGAAAAATGAAATTTCAATCTTAACTGAAAATTGTGATGTTTGTCTTGTTGTGTGATCTGATTGCGAAAGGTGTAATTAAATCATAATTAAATCTGCTTTAAAATGTGGCAGTGACTTCGACGTGCTCTGCCGTGTGACGTCATAACCACAACACAATGAGACAATGAGCAAATGGGAATTCTGGCAAGGTTTACTTGAATACGAGGCTCTTGCATTTGCCGGGAAAATAAAAATGGCGACAGCAAAACAAGACAAGAATTTGAAAGATAATTTTCGAAAACAGAAAAATAGCAGTCTCTCTGCAATTGATAATAGTAGAAAAGGGAGCATAGATACACCAATTGTTGATATTGTTAATTTTATCAATAATTTGGACAGCTTTTTTACAACGAGTTCGTGTTCTGGAAGAGTTTCTGTGATATCAGACGAGGTACACACTACACATATTCTACCACGTGGGTTGTGATTTAGAAGGCCACACTGCCATACTAGGCTACAACAGTTAATATTTTTCGACGTAAATTTGCTTAATTGTTTAAATCTCGTTAACTAGGGAAAAGACAAAAAGAAAGGCTGTAAATGGCTTTTCATGTCACACGAAGAAATTACAGCGAATGGCTTGGTAAATATGTTTATTTTAATCATATTTGTTTATAATCATGATCATACGTGGTATGACGGAATCAGACTATGCAATTTGTCGCTAAAATCATTTATAGTTTTAACTCACTATGAAAGCTCAATTTGAAACTGTTTCAGCTTGCTATATATTTGTTATTGTAAATTCGAAATGTTAACTTTCTAGATTCAATCTGTCAAGGACATAGAGGGTATTAATTCAGCTGTGCTGAAATATGAATCATTTGTGGTGCATATTCAATGCGAGACACTGGAGAAGGGACAAAAGATGGTTAATCAATTTTCTTAGTCTCAACTTATAGCATGCTATGTTAAACATTTTCTTTTGGATTAATAAACTTTTGATACAAAATTTGTATTATTATTGCCTTTCAGAGGGGGGCAGGTACTGGGAACCAAACACACATAGGGCCCAAGGGGAATTTGTGGTATCTTTTTGTTTGTAGCCCTTGGGAGCAAACAGCCATGATAACCCTGAGGTTTGAACTACCCCCCCTTCTAAAATGTATTGTTTTTATAGCTTCAGGTAGCTTTGCAAGCTGGTTTCAGAAACTCTGGTTTGGTTATAGGACGAAAAAAGAGAATCATGCTTGTATGTCATTGTCACTTTGAACTTTCCAGTAGTAAATCTATTGCATGTATCTACTGGTTTGTAGCAGCTGTGTTTATTTAAAAAATTGCATATGTTCCTTATTCAGGCTATTAGAAGCACTCATGTACTGGAGATTCCTATTATTTTTGATGGAATGCTTATGGTGCCAGACGAGGTAAAAGCTTTGAACAATGATGGCTATGATGACAATGATGAAAGCAAATAACATTCATTCAAATTTTGAAGTACTCTTTTTTCAGTACCTCACAAAGACTGCTGGTCTTTGCAACGAAAAGATGGCAGAAAATTTTCGTCGTATAAATAGGTAAATAATTTCCTCCGCTCTTTTTTCTTTTGTAGTGAAAAACCTGTGAATAAGGCAATATCTTATATTTTCAATTTTAGGTTCTCTGATGATGTAAGAGCAGCATTTGACAGTGAAAGCAAAGTGTCATAGCGCGAAGAAGATATCGGTTCATCGGTTGTTGGTGAAATCATCTCCTTAGTCGGATATCTTATTTCCTGTCCTGCCAAATTGTTTGCCGAGAGGGACTGAGCGAAGAGAAATAAGCTGTTTTAAAAAGCATAAGCTAAATTAAGAGTCTTCCTATTTTCTACGACATGAGACAGGGCAACTTTATTGCAATGTGTTCGTGTAGAATACTTTTCTGTATTGTTCAAGAACAAATTAACAACGTGATGTTTGTAAAGTAACGCAATGTAAAGTTTGATTTTACTTCCGTGTTGAGTTCCAAGAATAATGTCCGGATTTGTATATCCCAGCCTCCTTTGCGTGCAATGCGATTCAAATATGCGATTCAAATATTTTTGTCTGCCATGGTGGACACTGCACGGCAAGGAATATTTCAGCTTTCGGAATGCTTGTGAATATTGCTTGCTTATGATCTACTGATGCTACGAACCCTCAACCTATTGCATTATTGCAGTAAACAGTAAGCTATTATATATATATAATTTTATATAATCCTTGAGGATGTATTTTGATAGGTCTGCCTTCGTAATGTTCTCTAAAATATTCATAAATGAAGCGGTTAACATAACTTAATGTGGTGTCTTTTTATTGATATTTGTCACCTTGTTCCAAGAGATTTTAGTCCTGTTTTAGCAATTGGGAGCTTTGGCACAATGCGTGCCGCCGCAAGAACAACTTCTTCTATCACAGAGTCACTTGTGGCTGTACTCCAGTTAACTTCGACCAATGACAAGCAAGAGAACTTGAAAGTTGCCAGGGATCTTATTGAAAAATCTTCAGCTTTGGGTGCAAAGGTAAATAACATCTGATTTTCATTTCGTTTTTGTTTGGAATTTCCTTTAAGAGTTACAAATATTATTCAATATAACATGAATTAACTTAACTAACATGAATGCCTAGCATCCCTCCTTATATGATGCTAAAAAGCTCTGGTAAATACTAACATTGTTGGACAATTTTACCATATTACCTAAACTTAATTTGATGTTATTTGCATTTTCAGGTTGTTTTTCTGCCCGAATGTTTTGACTTCGTTGGTGAAGACAAAAAGAATTCTTTAGAATTAGCTGAGCCACTTGATGGCCCAACCATCACATCATACCGTGAAATCGCTGCCAAGCAGAATGTATGGCTATCACTGGGAGGATTTCACGAGAAAGTATAATTTGATGAATAAAAATTTACAAATTGCTTGCAATATATAAAGACTTTATTCCTACCAAGAGACTTGACATGATCTAATTATTAATCTTGTCAGTTAGGAATTGGTTTTAATAATCCCATTTTGACCTATGATGCCTATAGTGTGGTACAGTAAACATCTGCATATAAGAACCAGTGAATTAAGAACCTTCCAGACTGAAAACCCTGCTCAAAACAATAGAAAAGACAATAGGATAGTGTATTTGAACAATAGGCTGGACGCAGAACTCACAGGTTCTTATATGCAGGTGTTTACTGTATTTATTGCTCAATATTTTATTTAGGTGTCCTTGAAAGATTCTATTGGAATGCACAACACACACATCCTGCTAAATAACCATGGTGAGATTGTTGGAAGGTATTGCAAAGCACATTTGTTTGATGTTGCTGTTCTAGGTGGTGCCATTCTTATGGAAAGTGAATATGTTATACCCGGGAAGGAGATTTCTGAGCCAATTGCCACACCAGTTGGAAAAATAGGGTTGCAAGTTGTATCCTTTGTATTGTTTTCTTGGTTTAAAATGATTAATCAACCTTAAAGGGAGCTGAAAATGCATTGTACATTTAGAGTTTGTTCCAGGAAAACATTTCATGCTTAGCTCCTTGAAAGTCATTATTTACTGTAACATTTCTTATCTTGAGATTCCACAAGTCTTATCATGAGATTCTGCCATGTACTTCAGAAACCTGGGCTGCTATCTCTAAGCAGGTTGCTTACCCAAAGCCAGATTTTCTTTAACAATCAAGCAGTGTTACGATCTACGATTCCCAGAGCTATCAATTGCACAAACACAACTGGGTGCAGACATCCTGACATATCCGTCTGCATTCACAGTGCCAACAGGAATGGCACATTGGGAGGTGAGCATTGTTTACCAACTAAATTGATAATAAATACCCAAATGCTAAAAACATATCATAATATTTCATCCTGTATGAGTGAGTCCATAAGAGTGTTGTGCTTTCTCCTGTTAGGTGTTACTACGTGCAAGAGCAATTGAGAACCAATGTTATGTTATCGCCTCTGCACAGACTGGCAGACACAATGCAAATAGGCAGTCTTATGGACATACAATGGTGAGTGATAATATTTTCAATGTTTCTATAGTTCTGAGTAACACAGGAAAATGAGACAAAGGTAAAATAATGCCACATTGAGTGTTAGACAAAGGCTGGATAATCCTGCATTGCATAGAACTGCATAGAAGCAAACCAGCAATATTTGTTTCTTCACAGTCTGGTGGCAATTTAGTTGATGTAGTTTTGTAGTTTATGCTCCCAACCTCGAGTGATATTCTATGTCTTGGCTACTCATTTACCAGCCTTAGAAGGATGGACAGCTGAGTTGGTCAAGGACCCGTAGTCTGGAGTCCAGATTGTTCATGGGTTCAATCCTATGAAGGCTAGCCTATCAAGGAATCCAAATCAAATATCCTGACCACTATGCTACAGCACTACAGCACTGCTATGCATTCTGCTATCTTATAAATAGTCAACAATTTAACATCATTATAGAAGTTGGATAGCATTTTTGCTACATTGCTACAACTTTGATCAGAGAGGGTATTACTGCTTAGACCTGCAGAGAAATGGAACATTATTGCTGCATAGGACTACAGTCCTGCATCACTATTAGCAGGCTGCTATTATAATACCCAGAGTTTCTATGTTTTTACGGTACTAAAAACAATCAATCTATCCTCAGGTCATTGATCCATGGGGTACAGTAATTGCACAATGTCAAGAGGGTATTGGACTGTGTTTAGCAAACATTGATCAGGATTATTTGAAGCAACTTCGCGAATCAATGCCCGTTTGGAAACATAGACGAAATGATATTTACAACAACCCATTGAAGGGCAAATGATCGAGACTGAAATGTGGGAGTTTTAAACTCAGAAAATTGACAAAATTCATTTACAAACACATTGTTTTTTCAAAATTATTGCACTTATACTAATGTTGATACACTGGTAATAAGCAATATTGTAAATAATAAGGCATAGATTTCTTCAAATCTACCAGTTTAGATACATTTAGATAACATCAAAGTCTATCCGTGAGACCTGGTGAAGAATGTGAAAGATGTTTTATACATTACCCTGCGTATTATAAAGAGGATCAAAGTTGACCTACTAGAATACTCTGTCGTAATTGGCCCCGTTCATGTTGACATTTTGTGACACAGGTTTGTGTGGTTGCCCTGCCTGCTGTGGCCTTGCATTTGGTCGTCGTGGAGGCATCAGGTATTCAAACATCGATGAATGCAAAGAGGAAAGTGTTCTAGTTAGATCACAAGGCATTGGATCTGTCCAGAAAAAGTCGTGATTCAAAGCAGCATCTGAGTCTAGTCTCTTACTGGGGTCGAGTATCACAAGCTTGTCAATCAAGTCCAAGGCGTATGGATCTTTCACGTAGCTCCGCAGCCTCTCTTTGACGCGTCTTTTCAAGTTCTGCGGCAGTTCCATTTTGTTAAAGAGTTCTAGCTTCTCGACATTTGGCCAGACTTCTGTGTTTATCGATCCGCACAGTTGGCTTATGTATGTCAACTGGTGCTGTTCTGTGTTGCCTTGCATGATCGGGCTTCTTGTCCACATCTCTGCCATGATGCATCCCGCCCCCCAAACGTCAATGGATGGTCCGTAATTTCTCTCACCGAGCAGGAGCTCCGGTGGCCGGTACCACAGTGTGACAACCCTGTTTGTATATCTGTTTTTCTGGGGATCTTTGCTGTGGTGAATGGCACGTGCCAGACCGAAGTCAGCCAGTTTTAAAACTCCGCTTTTTGTGATAAGAACGTTAGCTGCTTTCATGTCTCGGTGGAGGATCTTGTTGAAGTGGATGAAATAAAGGGCGTTGAGAAGCATTTGCATGATCTTTTTAATTTCTGCTAGTGTGAATTTCACTGTTAAATTACTCAATAGTCCAGCCAGATCATGCTCGCAAAATTCAAACACCAAGTATATGCTAGCTCGTTGACGATTGTAAGCAGAGGCTGGGGAAAGAATTTTATCATATTAAACAGTGATATGACAACTTCTTTCCTTGATTTATGTAATCTACACTCTATCGGTATGATTGTTCCATAGATCATAAACAACAGGGAAGAGGCATCATATGTTGTTTTATCTTCACCTTTTGTTCTGCATATTTCAACCAAGTTGACAATGTTCTCTTGTCTTAATAATTGAAGAATCTTTATTTCTCTCAGTGCTGTTATTGGAAACTAGAATGTAAAGGATATAGTCCCGATTAAGGGGGTTCGATTCAAATATGCGGGGAATATTTAACGCCACGCAAATAAATGTTTTTCTTCATTCATTACCCCTTCCTTTTCGTTGTCCATCAAAACTTTCTTTAGAGCAACTAAATTCCCTTCTTTTCTGTGACGAGCCTTGAACACTTCACTAAGAGTTTAGAAGAAAATTCAATAATGAATCTCAATTTTATATCAAGTATAACTAAATGATAATATTCGTAATATTTTGAAAATTATTTTTTGAATCGAAGAGCCTAAATTTACTTACCCGAATGTCCCTTGTCCTATCTTCGCAAGTCTCTCATATTTGGTCACCTCGTGGCAATGTGGAAAATTGAAGTTCGACTCTTTGCTCATTTCTGAAATTTGTCAGTTCTTAGTTGACATAAACGATGTTACACCAGTGTTTATTTGAGAAGAAGCTATGTTGTCAACTCTTTGCGACCCAAAATGGCGGAGGAAGAGAAAGGGAAAGTTGTTTGCCCCAGACTACCAGATTTTTGACGTAAGTTCATCTTATCTTCTTTTTTTCAAGTCCAGTCAGCGCTATTATACATTGGAATTTGCGTTCTATTTTCCATAAAACTTCACAAAAACAATTTTTGGGTAAACAGTTGATCAATTACAGGGTTTATTTCAGCAACTCAATTTAATTTATTTATATCAAATCATCATTTTTATGAATTACGACTTCGATGAAACAAAAAGTGACAAAATAATAGTGAAATTTGAAATTTACTTGAAACGTACACCGATCTAAAATCTTTGATTAATGAAATGTCAGGCAGCTTCAATAGTTATCTTTAAACCTGCCCGGGTATGAAAAGCATAATGCGAATTACATGCTATGTAGCTCCCATTACAATCCATTAGTTCCTCTGGGTTCGTGAGTATTTTTTGTTCAGAATTCATCGTGTCTCGAGAGCGTCTTGCCATGATCTGTGGCCGTACTCCCAACGAACAGATTAATATGGAGGACAATTTCATCAGCAGTCAACTTGCCATCCGCGTCGTCATCAGCTGAGTCGATAAGATGTGCAGCCTCTTTTTGAGACTCCTTCTTGTTCGGTACGACCCACGCTTTCACCTCTTCGTAATCGAGAAATCCGTCTTTGTTCTTGTCCAACGTGTCCCGAAAATGTTTTCTGTCCTGGACGACCCAGTCGGGAGCCTCGTTCTCATCGTTGTACTGTCCCAGAAACTCCTTCAGATCTATTTTCCTGCAAGAAAAGTAGAGTAACAATGGCGTCAGGTTCACCTCCCTTTTTGGAGCCAATGCAACTATTTTAATACTAGCAGTAACACACCCTAAGTGAATGCGCGCGCATCGTGTCAGGTCAGGTCCGCGCAGTATTAAATTCCCGAATATTGCGCTGGAGCATTCGTTACGTAAGAGTATTCGTTACGTAAAGACAGGCCGGCGCAGTTGTAGCTTGCGCAAGTTTGCCCATCTTTAGAGATCAATACGTCACGTGTTACCAACTTCCGTAGACTAGAACTTACCACCTATATATAAGTGTGACTGGATAGCCCAGGGGGGTGTTCGTTGACACGATATGCCCTTTGTTTTTTCATTTTCATATCTCCACCATCCCCGTCCAATTCTTGTACATCGGCTAGCTCATGAAATGACGGAGCTTTACAAAAGAACCGTTCTGTCTGTTGTGTTTGCTGGATTTAATAAAGATAACAGTTAACATGAGCATATACCATATGCCTTACTTACCTGTCTGCATTTTGATCAATGTCATCGAGAACTTCATCTGTTGCTATATCTTGCATGTGTTGACTCTCTTCTGGATGTCGAAAGTAAATGAATTCTTGACGCTCTATAAATCCATCTTTGTTCGTGTCTGCTTGTTCGAATTTATGCTCATCTTTCTTTACTCTCTTCTTCAATGTCTAAAACAAAGAGTACAACGCTTCCTCGATTGAGCGTCCTGAGGCTTTTATTAAATCTAGTATTTTGGGTAGAGGGCGTTTATTTCAAGCTATGGTCTATTGAGGAAGGCGTGAATAATTGGGAGACGCATTTCGCCGAGAAAGCATAAAGTAAACAAAGTGCTTGGAAAAAAGTAAGGGAAAGTGGGTTATTTTGATTTGCTGCAAGTTTAGGAAGACATGGCTCTCAGCACACATGTTATATGGTGATGGTATATGTTCTTGCTTTGTATATGGTCTTGTTGGGGTTGGTATGATGTTTGTTGTATGGTCTCGGTATTTGTTGCAACAAACATGTATGTGGTGTGGTGGTATGGTGTTGGTATTGTGTTTGATCTATGGTCTCGGTATGCGGTGCAGCAGACAAGTCTGTTCTGCTGGTGCGCAGCAATTTTAAAGATGATTTCATGGTTCATGTAATGAAGTAATGAAATAGTAATGACTTTATTGCGAAACATTACAGACGCAACATCTTAACCCTCTAAAAGTTCACTCCCCCTTCCTTTGGAATATAATATTAAAACCCGACTCACTTCGTCCATCGATGATTCGTCATCCCATTCGCCATAGTGAGCAGCTTTGTATTCTTTCCATGTTAACTTCCCATCATTATTCTTATCATCTTGTTTGATGTGGTCATCGATCATGTCCCACATGTATCGTGTTCTCTGCACCTCTATCCAGTCGAACAGTTCGTCATGGCTGACGAAGCTGTCTCCATTCTTGTCGATTTTTGTGACGATTTTTCGTAGCCTCTCTTTTGCCTCCTCCTTGGGTAGCTCATCGAAGTCGTGCGCGTGGCCTCGACCCAGGAACGCCTCGTGATCGTATTCGACGTTGTGGGCTTTACCGTGTTCGTAATGCTCGCTATCGGATAGACCCGGACCGGCCTGATCGAAGTGTCCGGACACAATGCCCGCACATGCAAGTATAATGTTCAATGCGAAAACCATAGCCGGAATCACCATAGTTGTATATCCACTGCAAATCCGAATCTCACTCTAAATATACAATGCAACTGCGTTCAATAAATTGATATGCGATGCTTTCAGCAGTTTATATACTGGTTTTCCGCTAAAAGTGATTCAGCGAACCAACACGATCTATAACTATGACTTACTTCTTCACTCCACTGCGCCTAGATCCTCTAACTGACTTTTACCCCAGTTTAAAGCATTATCAACGGCTATTATACATCTACGTGGTTTGTAAATCGATTTGAGACGTGCTCCATGGCCATTGAGCGAAACGGGCGCGCTGTTTAAACATTGGGCAGTCTTTGCGAAAGCAATCGCCATGTTTTAACAGACAACAGGTGTGCAAATGTCAGTCAAAATGGCGCATCACAATTGGACTATAAAAATTTGGTGTTTGATTGAAAGAAATAAGACGCACTGTGCTTTCATTGGTTAGTCAAAGACAGCTACTTCAAACACAGGGCTAAAAATGGTTGTTTAATGATGTATATTTTGTTTTTTGATGCTTGGTTGTCGCTGCCAGGTTTTCTGCTTTGATTTCCATGTTCAGCTTTCAATTTACATGCGTCGTCAGCACCTCGAACAAAGTATAAAGTATAAAGAAAACAAGTAAACAATGCAAACTTCCAAATTAGCATGTGAATAAAGATGCGCTGATATCCGTACAAGCGACAGCTGCTTGAAACCAATTTTTGCTGTTTCAGTGAATAATTTCACTGGGGAATAGTATTGCTTTGGTAACAGAGTACCCTTCTCCCCCGACGGTCCATTTGTGCATTTTTGTTTACAGTACTTGTTGTTGGGGGGGGGGGTGTTAAAGTTAAGCGTTAACCTTGGGGCTTTTTCGTCTTTGATTCAACATTTCCCTTTCGAAATGTTGTTGTGTTGTGAAGTACAACGCAAGTGCTATCACGCAACGCAACACAAAAGGAAGCAGTAATTATCAACAAAATGGCCTTCAAGTCGAAGTGGTTCGATCGATGGCTTGCAAGAAGTTTTCACATTTTCCTCACAACTGGCATCACTCTAATTCTATTTTTGAAAGACACAGGTATATTAAATCTTTGCATGCTATCAGATAATTATATTTATTGATTTCAAAGTCTAAATTTACATTTGATAGGATTTCGAAAAGTTGTATTGTGTGGTGGTGTGATTTTGGTAAACAATAGGCAGATATAGGCCACGTTGTCGCCCGGTGCCTTGGATTCTATCGCATATCCCATGTTTTTCATGTAGATGTGCATCTGTAATAAGGTTGTTTTAACTTTTTTCGTATTTATTTCAGAGTTGAAGCGGGCTCTTGACGAAAAAAGGCTACTGTATCCTGCGTGTTTTCTGATTCTTGTGGGTCTCTCGACTATCAGCTACATGATTACAAGTTTGATGAATCCGGGCTATGTAAATCAGAAGTCAAATGTCAATATCGAAGACGGTTTTATGATGGAAACAAAGGTATCTTTATCAGTTCATGTAATGATGTTCTGTGTATGCAAAAGACATTTTTTTCTGCAGGTGTCATATAAAATTGCAAGAAATTATGCGAGTTGGAAATAATTGGGTCAATCTGAAAACATGTACCTGAAATTTGCAATTTACTCAGCAGTGATGATATAACCAACATGGCATCCTACTATTAAAAGGATGGTGCATTAATACAATCATCAACAAAGGCTGTATAAGTCTGTCAGGTGGCACTTCTTCACTAGTAGAGTCATTTTTACGTGGAACAATCTCCCAGACACTGTATCCACTGCCCCCACCATCAATACCTTTAAAACTTGCTCGGCAAAGCATGGGTCAATCACAGATATACAACAAACTTACACTTTCCACTATGCTCAAATCAAGTGATTTTAGACGAAAAGAGTTTTTTTGACAACAAAGAACAGCTGATAGGCAATAGCTGATACATATTATTATATTTATGTTATTTTGAATTTGTTCACTAGGAGCCAACAGATCAACATGCAGAAGTCTCGAACAACCCAGAAGAAAACGAGAACCAATCGAGACAAGTTGCATGATGGTTCCTGAAGGAAATGCATTGAAAGCACGTCGTTGTGGTTACTGTGAAATCATTCAACCATTGAGATCGAAACATTGTGAGGATTGTGGTTATTGTATTAGAAGGTATGACCATCATTGCCCTTGGCTTGCAACCTGTATTGGGGAAGGAAATCACCGATTCTTTTGGTTGTTCCTTGGCATTGAAACTGCATTGATAGTCTGGTGTATCTACATTGTCTGGTAAGGAAGTTGTTTTATTTTGATAATACATTTGAGATTGTTCCATTGACTGCTATTTATTAATCTCATAGAACAATTGGAAAACGGTCTGTTGATAAATCCAGACTGGAAATATTTATCATTTGACTCCAAAAAGACTTAGAAAACTATAGTACTAGTATTTTCTTTGGCAAGAAGAACAATGAAAGTGCTCTGTCTATGTTACGGAGGAGAGTTTTGATGGGCTTTGCTTGAGACAATTTGCTGTCAAGTTTCTTTGGAAGTTTCTTAAGGGTTTCTCAAGAAAATATCTCTCCAGATAAATGTTTATGATATTTCATAGATGCTTTCTAATTTTTTAGTTTTACTTTGTAGAAGATTGTTTCAAGATATGCTTAATTTTCTTCACTAAAATTCACTTGACAACTATCAGCTAATTAATCTCTTGTTATTTTCTTTGTTAGGCATGCATTTCAACACAAGGAAAATGCTAAGGAGTGGTTTTCCGCCAATTGGATATTCCTTATTGTGGCATGTTTTCTTTTTTTGACACTGCTTGTTGTTGCCTTACTGTTTGCTTGTCACTCGTACATGATGGTTACTGCGCAGACAACTTGGGAATTCATGTCTAGGCCAAGAATAAGTTACCTGAAGTACTTTCCCGATGACGAGAATCCATTTCACCAAGGCTATTGTAAGAATGCTTTTGTTTTTCTGTGTTACTGCAAACCAAGGACATGGGAAAAACTGCTTAGACAAAAATTAGTTTCTTGGAAATAGTAATAAATAGAGATATAATAATATAAATGATGTTTGATTACATCTTCATTATAAATTTGCCATTTTGATAAGGTCTTTTCTCAGACCACAAAGTGCTAAACTTTTTTGGGTTAATTGAAGAGTTTTTGTGTAAAGAAAATTCTTCCATGCAATAGATTATATACAGTTTGGATTGTGCATATAGAGCTCAAACTATTAAATTTTATAGCAATTGATTTGCAAATAGCTTTGGACATTTTTATAAGAAACCTTCAACAACGATTAGGTAAACTTTCTTTATTCGTAATTTATGTACCATCATTAATGAGTTTTGTGTAAATACGTTTCTCTCCTTAGTTTAATGAATAATTTTGTTATTTGGCAATGCTTGACCTGGTGTTGTATATTATGGTCTTTAGTTTGTGTAACCATAACTTGCTAATCAGGATATGTTGTGAAAGTCTAAGAATTATTAATCATACATGTTAGTTTTATGTTAAAATATTTGTCCAGTATAGTTTTAATATATTTGTGTCTAGGATAACCAGTTTAAGTGTTTATTTATAGACTTTAATTATGTTGTTTTTTGTTTGCAAATAGTGCAGTAGTTTATAGCGTGTGTTTTTCTAAATAAGAAATGGTATGTGAAATGGTATGTGATGAAAATAAAATTTATGAGTTTTGCCTGATAAGAGTGGGAGGAAAACACAACATACGCTGTGCGTCGCTCGCGCCTGCGCACAACAGCTCAATGAGAGCGTGCCTAGGCCATCCAATGTGCGTTTTCCTTGAAACTGTTCCTGGACCTGCAGAACTGAAAACTTAATCTATGTGCATAATACTTTCCACAAATGGCAGAAAGTAACTCCGAGGAAGATGTCAAGGTAAGTTGAACAGCAAAGTTGCTTGATATTGCTAGAAATATAGGTAATTTTTGCAAACAATTATGGCACTGCATGCAATATGCAAGCAGAGAACTCCAATTCCTGGAATTTTATTCCAGCCAAGCCAAGCCAAGTGCACCACAATGCAACATGCATACAAAGAAAATTCTGTTTTTCAGGACTTCTACTTCAAGCAAATGTGCAAACTGCGGGTCTTTGACAGCCCAAAGGAGCTCATAAAAAATGCAGTAAACTACCTTTGTATTTCCAATAAGAATGGAAAGATATACGTGGTAGCAGCAGAAAATGGAGGTAAGCACATTTATTAATTACATTACTAAATGTTTTAAATACAGCCTATCAAAACCATGACTGATGCAACTGTTGTAAGTCATTGAATTAGCCACCAGACCCAGACTACAGAGTACTCCCAGTTTGCAGAGTATGTCAGTGGCGCACCCAAGATCAGTGCTGGAGGCGCCCCTGGACAAATTTTTTTGAAAACCACACCCTTTTAATTACAGGGAAACACCCATTTAACAGTAATGCTAGCATCATAATCGTATCAGAAACACCCCTGGATTCTTAAACAAACTCACGGAGGGCTCACGGAACCTGGATTCTTTTA
Source organism: Sanderia malayensis (assembly GCA_013076295.1). Taxonomy (NCBI): domain Eukaryota; kingdom Metazoa; phylum Cnidaria; class Scyphozoa; order Semaeostomeae; family Pelagiidae; genus Sanderia; species Sanderia malayensis. Next base: position 1,611,698 of record RQOL01000828.1, read on the forward strand.
CAAAATAGCCTAAAAGCACCTTAATATCTAGAAAATAGTTGGAATAGCGCACCTGAATGGCGCACCCAGCCAATATCTGGGATTTTGGCACACCCGCACCCGCGTTGTAGGCCTGTTGGCGCACCCGAGATCTTGTTGAAATTGGCCATACTCTGCAAACTGGACTATGGCAAGTGCATTACTCAAGATTATTTTGCTGAAATGATGCAATGCTGCACACTTTGGAAAGGGTGGGTGGGTGTGGCATAGGGTGTGGCACAGGGCGTGGTTTCATTATTTAATCCTAATGGTTAATATTTTCCCACACATCTCATCACACAAAAACACTTCAGGTGTTCAGATTTCCAGACCATTGAATGATGAAAAATTGTTATATTTTGTAGAAGTCAAGCAAATTGACATTTCTGTGATTGAGAAAATCACAGCAGAGGCTGATAAAGATCTCAGCAGTATTGGTAAGAGTTCAGATATCATCTATTAACATTGCTACTAATTTATTTGTAATTATTTGAGCATACCAATCATGCTTACACATGCAACCAAGTATATGCTATTAGGTAATATTTCGACTGCAATATCGAATCCCATAGTTTAAGAAACCTCTGTTGACAGTGGTTGTTGGGTTCCCACAATAGGATGTGAGTTTGGCTGCAAATATGGATTCATATAATACCAGAAAACTATCAATTTACTCTCTAAGACTTGTTACAAATTACAAAAATTCTCATTCCCTATTTTTCTATTCAAAATTACAAAAAATTTCATTACTTATTTTTTATGGTGACATTCACACTCAAATCACACAATGCTCCCAACTTTGCATAATTAACATAATTTACCACACCCTGATATAACGAATATCCTAGTGCAGAAAACTTAGCTTGTTTTCTCTTTAAACTGTAAACTACACTTTGATGTGGATCTCTTTTAGATCAACCAACTAGAGATATTGCAGAGTAGTTCAAAGCTTTCTTCAAATCTCAAACTATTCAGATTCCATTTTACTCTATTTTTCTAAATGCTGAATTATCAATGTAACAACGATGGGCTTGCAATATTAGTGTGTGAGTAACGCTAGTGCGATGATCAGACAACAAATCTCACGCTATTGCGATCACTAGATTTTGTGCATTATTATTATAGTTATAATTACCTGAGATGATGCCAGTTAAGTACAAATTGATCGAATAAGGGCTCAAGTTTTCTATTTTTTGCTGCAAAGTTACTTAATTTATTTAACGACCTGGTATTCAATGAACCGCAACAGTCATGATACAGAATGGGAGACGAAAATTGCACTTAGTATTCCTCAGCTTTTCTTGTTATTGAAGGGCAGCAAAATCCCGACAACTCGAATCTCGGATTTTTAACCAAACTAATTTGTATTTCCCTTGAAAGCTTTGCTTGTACTTTCTGACCTCTTAACTCGAACATTCGTTACTCAAACCATTTTAATCAGTTTCTTGCCAGTTGTTGATTTATGGTGATTTCACTTTAGCTCAATGCGTGTGGGAATGGTATGTTTATTGACTTATAACGAAGTATAGGTAGAATGACAGGACAATTATTTATGCTTCGATTGAAAATGAAAATAACAACATATCAAGCTAACCATTCATTCACCTAACAGGTGTGAACAAACAACGAAATGGGCACTTCGTTGTTTGTTCACACCTGTTAGGTGTAATTTTCCTGTAAATAGTAAATAGCATTGGTTGTATTGGGACGTTCTACATTATAGGAGTTACTATATTATAGGAGTTATTATAGGAGTTATTATAGGAGTTTAAAAGTACAAGATTTTTTTTATAAGAAACCAGTTTATAAGAAACCTAGTTCCAGACACCTTAAAATTTAAGAAACTTTTAGAACTACAAGGAAATATTTAAGAAACATTAGAAATTTCGGAAACACGTTTTCCTTATGCTTGCAATCAAGGCTCGTTATTTTGCACCACACATATTTTTGATAAAAACAATGAATTATTAATGTAAATGCATTAATGAAATATTTAATGTTAACATGTTATGATTCTACCAATTATGCACACAAACTCTTATTTGTTCTGCGAAGATTTCAATTTTCTAAATACCAATTATTTCATCTGTTTAATGGGCTTGCTTTTAAGATGTCTCTGTTTTAATTTATTACTGCCAGTGCTCATGAAAGAATTATCAAGAATTATCATGCTATTTTTGTTCCAGTTAACTGTGTTTTATGTTCAGTACGGGAAATATTTATGAAAGCTTCCAGCCTTGTACTCGCTTGAGGTTTATCACGATAACGCTGACGATTAGATTGTTATCGCGATAAACCCAAGTAAAGACATGATTCGTAATCGTGTTATGTCCGATTTTTATGATATTAGATATTGGATTTATGTGGAAAAAATTTTGATATTTTTTCCTGGCTTTTTAATTTTAAAATTAGTTCTCTTACATAAAGAAAAAAGCGTGTACACGCAGGTGTGAAGAGGGGATGAGAATATGGTTTGATTGCGAGAGGTGTGAAGCATGACGAAGATGGAATGTGATCAAAGAGGAAATGAGGAACGAGAGAATTTGTTGATACTCATTTTGCAAGAAGCTCTTGACTGGCGCACCAAGATCATGTAGGCAATGTGCCGGAGGCGCCCCTGGACAAAAGTATTTGAAAACCATACCCTTTCAATTACTGGGAAACACCCATTTAACAGTAATGCAAACTGGGTTTTAGAGAGTAGAAAATAGGAGAAAAGAATTTGTTTATTTCGAGTTATGGCTCTTTTGTACGTGCTACTTCACAAATGCTTTGTTGAATGGTTTGTCAATTAAATCTAAACGAACATAGAGTTGGCAAAGATCTTTTACAAAAGGCACTGATCTCGATCTCTGAAGCTCGTTGTTTTCTTTGAATAATCTCATTTGTTATGCAAAGCTTCAAAATTGTACTTCCTCTTTTCGTTTTGCCGTCGTTTACGGCTGCTTCGAAAACGCTTTTAGCAGATTGTTTGAACAGTTTAAGTACACAGGAGCAGGAGGCAGTCGCACGCAAAGAAATATTATGTAATTGGTTGTGGAAATGTACTGTTTGTGTTGTACTGTAAACCTGTACTTTAACAGCTGGTTAATGATTGTCTGAACGTATATATGCTTGTTATTGTCAACGAGCTCTTATGATTGGACATTTCTCATTGAAAAGGCCCATTTCGTTTTATCGACAATTGGGTTGATGCCTTTGGAGACACAAGTGACTTACATTTGATGTAAAGATTGTACCGAGATACGTTGATTGTATTGGCGTATAAACAGTGAACAGACAGTTTGGCTTGTGCACATGCGCAGGATTTGATTCAGCTGTTACAGGCTGTCAAATCCACCAGCTGTAGCATTCGCACAAGGCATTCGCGAGGGAAGGAAGTTTGGAAAGTCGAGACGGAGCGATTCGAGACGATCAACAACGAAGTTTTATGCAAAATAGAAACAGACAAAATCAGCGAATGGTTCAAGCATAAACATAAACAGGAAATGGGAGCCAGCATCGGTAAAAGCAGTCCATGTTCAAACATCAAAGCACCCGCAGGGTTATCGGTATTCACTGCCAGTGTTTCTGCCTGTCTGAGTTTGATAACGATAGCTGGTAATCTTCTCATATGCCTTGCCGTCTACAAGGATCCGCATGGCAAGCTCCGTACCCCGTTCATGTTCTTTCTCGTCAACCTGGCGCTAAGCGATTTGATCGTAGGCTGCCTCGCAATGCCGATATCCGTTGCCACGCACACCATGGAAATACTTGGCACGAAGCAACGAAGCCACGTTGATTTGATTCTGGTCATCTATTTTATTTCAGCCACTGCGAGTCTTCTGAATTTTTCCGCGTTGTCCGTTGATAGATATTTCGCCGTCATTCACCCGTTGACGTACCGTCGTACCGTCAAGTACTCGCGGTGCATAGCCGCTGCAGCGGTAATTTGGTTGTTCGCGCTGTCTTTACCAATGCTGTATTTTGTCACCGGCTACATGACTTACCTGATGATTTTCGCGCATACCGGCATCGCAATTTGTGCCATCATGCTCATCTTCACGTATTTCAAAATATTCACAAAGTTGCGACGTCAAGCTCACAAGTTTGCGCCGACCAGCGACAGCGCGCAGAGCTGTAGGGCTCGCAACGCAGAGAAAAAGGTAACGCGGATGTACATGACGGCGTTTGGTGCCTTCTCCGTTCTCTTCATTCCCGTCGTTGTGATGATCTACGTGTTGAAGTTCTGCGAAAATTGCAACTGCACACTTCGCCACGTGCTTAGAGATTTGCAATTTCTCTTCGCGCTTTCAAGCTCCGCCGTGAACCCGTTCATCTGCACGCTGCAACTGACGCCGTTTCGAAAGGCTCTTCTCAAGATCTTCTCCTCAGATAGAAGCGAAACGCGACAAGACAGAAGCGGTTTGTACATCGCCAATACCAGCAGCTGTCCTCCACCTCCAAGAGCAGATAACATCAAATCTGATTAACCAAACCATTTCTCATCAATATATTTCGCTTATGTTGTACAGTGATGACATGACAAGAATGAACAATGTATACGTCATTAAAATTACTTATCTACCAAGTAGATCTTAAGTAATATTGAATACCAGGAGCTTCTACTACGTTTCACAACGATCTACCTCATTTACACGTTTGCTTATCAGACGCTTATGTTTTTTGCAAGCTGAAAAAGTCTGTGTTAAGTTGAAATTACGTGCGGCGAATGTTAAATGTGTTTTATTAACAATCAGTTTTTGTTCATCGTGGTGTATTAAACATTCCTTATGACTGCAGTAGCTAATTGGTTGGCCGAACATTGTTGAATTTTATCTGACATTTCGTGTTACATTTCGAATTCCGTTTGAAAAGAACTCGTACCAATGTCAAGAAATCTTCTCTTCTTTACTTTCCACAATATCATGATTTCTTTTTACTTATAAACATCTATGTTTTCATTAATTTGTTATATTCTTCGTTTTTGTTTTGCTTCTTGTTTATGTTTATTTATTTCTGTTTATGTGTTTATGTCTATTTATTTATTGATATGATAGGTTGTGGTTTCTAACACGGTTTAACAAGACTAGACAAAACTGGACCACTTTGATCTGTTTTTCTTGTATGGCAGACTAGTTTATGTAAATTAATTGATGTAGAGTAAATCGCAACAACAGCAACCTTAAAATTGCCCAAGTTTCATTTGTCAAGCGCATTCTTGCTCTCGATTCACCCGGAGCAACGCATTCATCCAACATTGATGCAGTCTCTTTTCTCATTCAGTGACAAATTACAGTTTCAAACGCTTACAAGTTGGACGAAAGATCACCCATATTTCTCTCAGCTGTGATGACCTCACGTTGGCGGTGGTATTCGAAGAGAATGGTGCATTATGGGTAGGCTGTATTGATGTCAGATACTTTGATAGCCAGGTGAGTGAAACAGATTCATAGTTGAATTCAATCTTTACTTGAACCTTTTAATTAGTGCAATATTGCCCCTAATTTCCGAATAGGGAAAAAATTATTGTTTTTGTAAAAAAATGCGTAAATGGCTTTATTTGTAGATGTAATATAGTTTGTCTCCACATATCTGTTTGTTTTCTTATAGAGTGATGGCCAATGTTTCTTTGCCAAAGGAGAATTACAGAAAGGAACAGGTTTGCAATTTTACATCGACCATTATTAGCCTCCTTTTCAATGCGAGATTGCGTGATTGCAGAAGCGATTGAATTAGTGATTGAATGATCACGTTACTTTATGGTCGTATATATATTTCATGATTAATCTTTTTTGGCGTCTTCTTTAGTTAGTTAATTGATGGTTTCAGTGATTAATGATTGATGATGATTAGCTAATTTATTACAATGATTTGATAGTTGTTTTAGTGATTTATTTAAGCGATGGATCGCACTGATTAGTTGATTGTCAGGCAACTAGAGTGATTGATTGTTGATTGAAGTTGATTTATAGCATGACTGATCAATTAAAGATAAAACCGATCAACTGACTGATTGCTTGATTGGTTGATTGATTGGTTGATTGATTGACTGTTTGGCTTACTGGTGATTGGTTGACTGACTGATTGTCTGATTGATTGGTTGAGTGATTGGTTGGTTGATTGCTTGATTGGTGGGCTGATCAGCTGATTGATTGGTTGATTGATTGGTGGGTTGATCAGCTGATTGATTGGTTGATTGATTGGGTGACTACTTGGTTGGTTGATTGCCTAATTGGTGTATTGATTGGCTGATTGACTGGTTGTTTGGCTTACTGATTGGTTGACTGACTCATTGTCTGATTGATTGGTTGAGTGATTGGTTGATTGATTGGGTGACTACTTGGTTGATTGATTGGTTGTTTGGCTTACTGATTGGTTGACTGACTCATTGTCTGATTGATTGGTTGAGTGATTGGTTGATTGATTGGCTGATTGATTGGTTGATTGATTGGCTGATTGATTGTTTGATTGATCGGTTGATTGCTTGATTGGTGGGTTGATTGGCTGATTATTTTGTTGATATTTTCATTGATTGGTTGCATGATTTTCTACAGACGTATATGTGAGAGATTTTGAGTGGCACCCAGAAGATTCTGATTTGGCCCTTGTCTGCTTATCAAATGGCTTCGTTTTGATGGTCAAAATAAGCGGTCAAGATGTTGCAGTCATCAATTCACTGACAAAAGGCCTTCCAGCTCATTCTGGTAATTTTACTCTTTCCTTGATTTCTTTTCATCTCTCCATTGTTTCCATGTTCTGCTTCCCTTTCTGTCCAATTTCACATACTCTCATATCTAGCTACTTATTCATTTCCATATCTGCTAAATAGCACATCTTTATATTTCCTTTTGTATTATCCAAACAGTCTTTGCATTTATTTATGCACTCATCTATCAGCTCTTCTTATTTATCAGTAGCACCCATTTATCAGTGCTTCCTTTAATTTGCTCTGGTTCACGCATTCTCTTATGCGCTCCCCTGATTAACTGATTAATTGACCAGCCGATAACACAGCATTGATTGGCTTTGATTAGCTTTGTTAATGAGCTCTGTTGCTTCAAGTTGATTTATTCATTTCCAGTAAGTTGGAGCGTCAGGGGCAAGAATTTCGCTGTGGCGCAAGACGATGGACGACTCATGCTATATGATCGGGTAATAGCATGTTATTGCTAATTTCGCTTCGATTTTATGATATACGATGAAACCTCCATATAACGACGTGGGAACAATTTAACTGCTTGTTGTACATGATTTAACATACACTATACATACACTATGCATACTTTGAGGTATAATTGTTCAATGCTTCTTCTGTGGTGCAGAAATTCGATCTGAAGAAAGAGATTGCCTGTCCAAGCCAATTTAATGGCGTTAAGCATAGAGGTTAGTGGGCTTAAATTGAACAATAATTCAACTTTGATAAATCCGCGACAGGGACTTCTATTAACTGTGATAAACTCTAGAAAACACCATCGCTGCACACGTATGCTCGTGTTGACGCAAAACAACTTCCTCTCAACGTATTTCTTTGTTATAAATTTAACGCTATTTACTTTAGCTGTGAAAGTCAAATGGGTTGCATCGAGCAATTTCGCCGCTGTATACCTCAATGCTGAAGGTGAAGAGCCCCCGAAGTTTTTTTGCATCGTTACTCAGGTATACAGTACTTCTAGTCCATCTTTTATCATGCATACACTCGTGTACTGAGCCATCCATAGCGCCAATGCTCTATGTTGTGCTTTTCTTTGTTTCCACAGAAAGATGGACCAACGGACTACGTAAACATGGAAGATATTTACTATGGGTTCAATGAAGATCGTACACTCTGCTACTATGTACAGACTATCAAAGAATGGTGATTCTGATTTTATTTAAACACGTGTTTTCCATGTGTTGTGATTTTCAGAAAGCCCCCCACTTTTTTCTTTTCATCTATCTTCCCTCCTCTCTTTTCTCTGCTTTCTCTCCTCAATCCCCCTTTTCTCTGCTCCACCCTTCTTCTCCCTTTTCCTGTTTCCCTTTTAGTTCTTGCTTTTAATTCAAGCACGCTTGCTTTCCGTCTTTTATTTATTTGCGTTACCCTGATAACGAACTATTCCATTTTAGGAATATGATGGTAACGATGGCGAGCAATGCATTTGAAAGTGTCGTAGTGGCAAAAAGCAATAATAAGGTTTTGACATTTGACATTTGAACCCTGGCGTTTGCCGTCTGTTCACCTTTAACATCTGCTCTCTCTGTTCACCCCTGACCTTGGAACTCTGGCTCCTGCTGTCTTTTGATATTTGACATTGACATTAGAACTTTGGCTTGTGCTCTCTGGGTACATTATTGTCATTTGACGCTTGGTGCACCATTGTCTTTTTAGTGGATGCGATGGGCACTGGATGATTCTGGCAGAGCTGAGATGCCGTGCAATGCGGATAATGAAGATACATTCCCTTGTGGCATTGGTATCAGCTTGAATTCAACGTTAAGCATTATTGAAGGTCGAATTATTTTATGCAATTCAAGTTGACAATAATTTATTACACCTCCTGTTTGGTTATTCTAGACACCTTTCATATCGCTTTATTTTCTTGTCTTGACTTTTCAGGCGAGTCAAAGCTGCCTCCCGCTCCCATTTTCATGACTGTCTCAACAGACGGGGTTTTGTGCTCCTACCAAATGGTCAACAGGTTCAAAGAAACGAACCACAGCATTCTACTTAAGGCGTTGCCGATGAAGATGGATAACATGAAGCAACCGATACGGCAAAGCGCCCTGGGCCAAACCATGGCAAAGACTACTAATGCACCGATGCAGTCCAGTCAAAAACCGTTTCCTTTGGGTTCCGCTAATGTGACAGCTACTCAAGGTGATTGTATATTACTTTTGATGATGGTATTTGGTACAGTTGACTGCTGTTGTCCCCTTGAAATAGCCTGGTCTGTTGCTCAGTCGAAGTCAACAATCGCCTTGAAAAACACTTCTTTATAGCAGGAATTTGTTAAACCGATAGTAAATTATACTGCTCTTTGGAACAGTCAAAGAGACTAGATGTTTGTTATGTGTGTTTGGTCATATTGAGAGTCGACTAAATTTGTTTATTACAATGACTATATGTTGATATTACTTTTCTTGCAAATTGGTCACTGCATTACTCATATCTAGTATTGTAGTCTATTGTAGTTTGGTCACTCATACTGATACCTGGTATTGTAGCCCTGGTATTCTCTCTTTGATTTTATACCCATTTCAATCATTATCCTACAGGGTCTGTTGCATCGCAAGCCATGCCAGGTTTCAATACAAATCTGCTGTCATCCACCTCGAGCTTACCTTTAGCATCATCAAGCAATACTAGCACTCTCGGTTCAGCATTGCCTGCTTTCTCATTCGGAATAAGTTCATCACTAACATCATCTCAGCCTAATACCTCTCAAACTCTTGGCCAAACCATCAGACCAAACATTGCCGGTACTTTTGCGACACCCTTTGCCGTTGCTCCTAGTTCTGCTCCCAGCACTGCTCCTACCACTTCTGCGGTTACCTTTGCTCCTACTACTGCCCCTGGTGGTAGTACCGTCTCTGCTTCTGGTACAGGTGAAGCCAGGCCACCTCCAAGTTATGGCATGGTAGCAGCTTCAAGTTCAAGCAAGCAGCCGTTTGGAATCAAGCCCACGTCCTCCGTCCTCCCTTCATTTGCACCATTGTCATCGACAACGTCAAGAACCTCTTCAGAATCTCTTCAGCCACCAGCATTTACATCTTCTCCGGCTGTCCCTGCTCAACAGCAAACTGGTAACCAGGTATCACAGTCTACCGATACTGCTGGTGGTGTGGCTTCTCGTACTGTCACTGTTGGCTCTGCTGCGCAGTCTCCTTTTGCATCAGCATTGCGACCAGCGTCGACTGCTACAGCGACGCCCGGCTTCGCAGCCCAACAGCAACAAACATCAGTAATAAGCAAAGCTTTGCCCGCGGGTGCAACATCTGGGATTTTGAAGCCAACTTCAGAGGAACCACAGAGCTCCTTCTCTGCTGTGCCATCCGGCATCGTTAAACCAGTTTTTGATTTCAGCCCAAAGGTTGCAATTCAAGTTGATGGTATGTCCTCGTAGATATGATATTTGATTAATCATAGCACCAACACGGTTTAGCTACGCTAGCTCTTTAACTGATTCATATTCCAATCACTAATTGTTTGACCATTGGATTGATTGACTATGTGAGTGATTGATAAATCAGTAAATCACTCTGTCCCATCGACTCATTGATCAATTGAATCATCGATTGATCGATTGACCATTTGATTGACCCATTAATAGATCAGTAATAATTGATTCGCTAACTTATTTTAATAATCGCTTGAATCATTGAATCATCAATGAGTTGATTGATTGAATCATTAGTACCTTGACTCATCGATCCATATCTTCATACCGTAAAGCTTCTATTAAACACCCGGGGCGTTTATTAAACTTGTTGATATTTTAGGGGGCGTTTAATCGAAGCATTACGGTATTTTTGAGGCTCTGATTAGACCCATGCAAAAAATCCACTTGTCGTCTTTAAAAACTTCAATCAGAGGATAAACTTGCTTATTCATTGGCTTATCTATGTTTCAGCTCAACAGCAACAACAACAACAACAGCAACAACAACAGCCTGTCAGATCTGGTAGAGTTCCACCCGAAAGCCGTTTACTTCACGCGGGAGAAGCCTCGGGGGACCTCGGGAAACCGAAGCAACCCGAGACCCAAATAATGCAGCAAAACTCGAGAGAACACTTAGCCACGCAGCAACAAGGCAGCAACAAACAACAGCAGCAACATATCTTAACAGGGCGACAAGAGGTGCCAGAGGAAGCTAACGAGGTAGGGAGATATTGTTGATACCTTTAATTGGAAGTGATGCGCCGAGCTGTAGCAATTTGCGTCGTTTTGCGCCGCACGATCTTCTACCTGGTAAAAGTTGTTGAATTCTTTTTCGCGTTAGATTGACGAAATGACGAAGAATCTTGGCAATGCTCTTGACACGTTCATAGCAGAAGAGGTAACGTTCATTAGTTTAGCACTTATACTTATATTTTACTATGTCATGTATAATGTATTGCAACATAACATAGTAAGGTAGCACAGTATCTGGTACAGTAATAGAGTGGCTAGTACAGTAGTACAGTGGCTAGTGCAATAATACAGCAGTGCATTGTGCAATAGTACAATAGTACTGTAATATGTAGTACAGGAGTTTAGTAGTGCGGTAGAGTGTATATAGTATGTGGTATTGTATAGCCAGCTTAATTGGTGTGATATTTGTCGTATGGTAAAGTATATAGTGCAACATAATAATATTAAGTACTATGGTACTATGGTAAGTCTTGAATAAATTCCTATACGGCGTAAAAGAAGCTTTATATCACCATAACATTTATTGATTATAATATAATATGTTCTATATTATAATATAAGTATATGGTATATGTAAATTGCTAATAGTTTGTCCACTTGTTGGCTTAGATTTGTACTTTTGATGGTGAACTGGGAACATTCAAAACAGCCATGAAAGAGCTGAATAATATTGGCGATAGAATCGGTTCAGCTGAGGAGATGAAAGCCGCAAGGAAAGATTGCGAAATGTCTTGCAGGAAAATCAGCGATTTCATTGAAGTACACACGGTTGGTTTGACTTCAATTTGTTGTGGGAGTCTCTACATAACGGCCTCCGCCCCTACCACTAGGAATGAAAGTTTATCATATCATGAGCAAGAGTGTTTATGGGTGCGATGTTTTTAGATATACTTCTCTTATTATCGGGCAAGTGTCGCACTCATAAACACTCCTGTTTATGGAACGATAAGCTTCTATTGTTATTATGCCATAGTTACTCTTAGTGAAATATCCCTCCCTTTGTGAGCCGTTTGTCTGCTTAATGGGAGCCTGAGTTACTTATAGCTGCTGTGATTGCAATGTGTCCAGTTTGTGCGTTATGGTTGTTGCTCCCTTGCGCTGCCATTTTGAACTATCTGGTTTCAGTCACAAGTAATAAGAAATAATGAGGTCGTCTTTTGTGATAGGAACACGAGAAAGAAGCTGTGCAACTGAAGTCTCAAATGTTAAAAGCTCTAGATCGTCTTGAAGAGGCAAAGTAAGCAATTGTCATGTCTTGTTTGCCACACTAAGTCATTCATTTATTCTCTAACTTTCTTATTCGTTTATCTGTTCGCCAATTGATTTATTAATTAATTTATTCATTCATTCATTCACTCATTAATTTATTCATTCATTCATTCATTCTCTTACTTATTAATTCATTGCGACGTTCATCCAACTCTTTAATGTCATCAAGTAGACCTTCTTTCTGAGATGGGTTGATTTTACCCACACTGATGAAGTGTTGTAACTTGCGTATTTACCACTTTCTTTTTCATTCCAGAATGCACGAATTAAAGGTTTATGACAAGAAATATATTTCACTCCTCAAGGTATTTAGACTATTAGGAAAAATAGGAATAGATATAGTATATATAATAATACTACATATACAGAGAAGAAAAGAGTAAGACACTAAACATGTGTGAAGCTTATTTGGAAATAATCGATTTGTGGGCGACTTTCCGGGCTGCTAAGTTTGGATTCCAGTCCAAGAGCAATGTCAAAACGTAACGCGGTTCTCGAGCCTCTATGGTCTCTTGGAAGTCACTATTTCATCGTGTAACTGCTGAAAAATTGCTTTGCAGGCGCGTTCTCTCGATCCAGTAATCGAAAGGCAACGAAAAGAGATCAGAAGTCAAGTAAATTATGTCACAGCATTGATAAGGTATGACATTTCATGATTTTCTATTTTACAGTGATTGATGTGATTCTTTGACGCGATTGGCGGAATCCCGTGTATTCCCGTGGATTTTGCTCGGTTTTCATCACCCACTCTGCTATATAACGGCTTACATAACTGGTACTACAATGCTGCTTTAATGTCTGAAGGAAAGGAATGAGTTTTGTTTTTAATTTTTACAGTGACGTGAATGATTCGTTGGACATAGCTTGGGAAGAAGCACAATCTAAAGGAAAATTAAGGTATGTTTAAGGTTAATTTTCAACCGCGGGATGCTGGTTAAGGTCAGGGTGAGGGTTACGTTATATGGAGGAGAATGGGGTTCAGCATGCGCAGTAGCCTATTTGTTAGGACTATGGAGGAGCGTATATGACGTGATTGGGTGCTTGATAACTGAGGAATTAGCCTTAGGGTTAGGGTAGGAAGTTTTATAACGTGTCTGATACTAATTTTATAATGCAGCACAATTTTGTTTCACAGTTTCCAGTGTTTATTACATAGCATATTTTTATAGCCCTGTAGCCTGTTATTTATTTTGTCATGTTTCCAAATGTATATTCTCTCATTTTGCAGAGGAAAGAATTTGAAGTCGAACAGCCTTCACAACATTTACGTGGCAGTTGAGTCAATTGATAAAATAATTGATAATTTGGTAAGTATGATGATTGTGAATTTGTTTCATTCTTACCAATTTTGACTACATGTACCCATGGTAGCCACATTTATTTCTGGATACTTGATCTTCTTGAATTTTCAGGCCAATCAGCTTGATACGATAACGATAAACGCAAAAAGTAAACAACTGATGCCTTCTTCATTCTCACCACGCAGCCATTTTGCCAGGTAATTTGAAAGCTGTATTTCAATTCATAAATGCAATGTGGTACAATATGTTCAAAGTCTCGATAAATGAGTGTCATATTGCAGAATATTCTAAATGTTAACCATGAAGGAAGGTATTATGAAATAATATTTACTTCTTGCATTGCAGAATGCAAAATGAGAATTTAATTTTATTCTATGTAGTCTATTTCTTACCAAATTCGCTGTTTATTTTATCGCGATTGTATTATATATTATTGATATAAATTTTTTCATAACAGCCAGAAAACCTTTTTTGAAGAAAGTACGAAACCAAAGCAGAAAGCGACTTCTTCTTCCAGTATTAAATGTAAGTTTTATATTTTTATACACAGAGCTTCAGAACAATTCTAATAGCCAAGCTATTTATGCACTTTTGATTCAAGTCCGATTTTTCTATGTTGCACGCTTTTTGCAAGAGTATTGAGGCTCAAATTCTCTAATATTCAAGCACAATGTAAGAATAAATGCAGGCTCGAGTGTCAACAGGACTAAGGTAGTTTGCTTATCTGAGCTTTTCCACAGAGCAAAGCAAGGGTTTGGTCATGATTAACTTGAGAAAAATTTCAGGCTCAAAATCGAAAATTTTTAGAATATTGAGTTTCTGCAAAAATTGGTATTTTTTAGAAAGTTTATACCGTTTATTACTTTAATTTTCATTTTATTTGTCTAACTTTTATCGAAGGTGCGACCCCAATATCTCCAGTCAAACAATCACAACTTCGCACATTTTTATCAAAGCGAACTGAAACACCAGTTAGAAGAAGCAGTAGAGGTTTGTTCAATTTTGGTATTATTCTCCATTCTTGCTTGAGTTTCTAGAAACTGTCGTATCCAAGCATCTTACTCAATAGATATAATGTCCAGCGCAATCTTCTCGTGATGCATACTATTGTTTGCACAGGAGGCGTAGTTTCATACAACTGTGTTTGATGTGTGTTCTTTTGCTCCTCTTGAGTATTGCATCATCGTTTCTTAGATTCGTTCACTCCCATCAAGCCAAATGCTGCATCTACCCCAGCATTCAACTCAACATTAATTAATGCTTTTGGAGCATCCTCGCCAATTGATAAGCTAGAGGTACGTATATCTGAGATCTGTCCAATGCAACTGCACAGTTTTTCTCTTTTCCTGGATAATTCGATTGTCATTTGAGCTGAATTTCTCAACACGCTTCAATCGGCCTTCTCTGATTTTCATGTGCTTCATATGAACTTAAAGTTATTGGAATTAAGGAGAGTTATTGGGCATTATTTTCTTCCTTCTCAGACTGTAAAGGAAGCTAATGCCAGCAAGCCGACCTCCAACGTATCTAAGATTAAGCCACAACAACAACAACAACAACAACCGAAATCAGCCAGCATGTCGAGACCGCAACCCGGCGTGAATAAAGACGATAAGCAAACATTCACCCAGCAACTCAAAGTAGCACAAGCTGCTGCAAGGCCACAAGGAGCTGACGATAAATCAAAGCTAACGACACCAGCCTCGTTTGGGAGTGCCTCGTTTGGATTTTCCAAGCCTACACCTGTTGCGGCAAGTCAGCCAAAGTCGTCAGCGGGATTTTTCGGTGGCGCACTTAGTGCCAAGTCTACAGCTGTCACAAGTCTACCAAAGTCTGCTTCATTTGCACAGTTTGGTGTTGCAGCTAGTTCCACTCCATCTACGACTGTAGCAAGTCTACCAAAGTCTGCTTCATTTGGAATGCTGGGAGCTGCAGTCAGCGCTGCTCCGTTTAAAGCTGTGACAAGTCAACCAAAGCCTGCATTTGGATTGTTTGGTTCTGGTGCTGTCAATTCTGCACCAGGTGCACTAAGTGAGCCAAAGCCTGTTGTAACTGGTTTGCACGGAGCCATGCCAAAACCTGGTGTGCCCTTTGGTGCGACATCTGTTTTGTCTGAAGCTGCTGCAGCTCTACCTAAGTCTGCTTCATTTGGGCTGCTTGGCACCGATGCTAGTTTTGCTCCATCCACAACTTTATCAGGTCTACCGAAGCCTACTTCATTTGGTGACCGTGCAGTCAGTTCTTCTCAATCTAAAACGTCAGCAAGTCTTCCGAAGCCTCCAACGATAGGTCTGTTTGGTGCCCCATCCACCTCTGGTGGTCTTCTTGGCACTGCAGCCAGTTCTGCACCATCTTCAACTCCAGCAAGTTTACCGAGGCTTGCTACAACTGGTCTTTTTAGTGCTCCATCTACCTCTGGTGGTCTTCTTGGCACTGCAGCCAGTTCTGCACCATCTTCAACTCCAGCAAGTTTACCGAAGCCTGCTACAACTGGTCTGTTTGGTGCCCAATCCACTTCCAGTTGTCTTTTTGGCACTACGGCCAGCTCTGCACCATCTTCAACTTTAGCAGACAATACAAAGCCTGCTACAACTGGTCTGTTTGGTGCCCAATCCACTTCCAGTTGTCTTTTTGGCACTACGGCCAGCTCTGCACCATCTTCAACCTTAGCAGACAATACAAAGCCTGCTACAACTGGTCTGTTTGGTGCCCAATCCACTTCCAGTGGTCTTTTTGGCACTACGGCCAGCTCTGCACCATCTTCAACCTTAGCAGACAATACAAAGCCTGCTACAACTGGTCTGTTTGGTGCCCAATCCACTTCCAGTTGTCTTTTTGGCACTACGGCCAGCTCTGCACTATCTTCAACCTTAGCAGACAATACAAAGCCTGCTACAACTGGTCTGTTTGGTGCCCCATCTACCTCTGGTGGTCTTTTTGGCACTACAACTAGTTTTGCACCATCTTCAACTTCAGCTGAGAATGCAAAGCCTGCTACAACTGGTCTATTTGATGCTCCATCTACCTCTGGTGGTCTTTTTGGCACTACAACTAGTTTTGCACCATCAACAACCTCAGCTCCATTTGGCAGTCAGACGCAAACAACCTCTTCCGGTCTATTTGGTACCACATCCACATCTGGCAGCCTTTTTGGCTCAAAACCAACCGACAGTCAGCCTCAGGGTGGGGGTCTCTTTGGCAGTGTTTCTGGCTCTGGTTTATTTGGAGCACCAGCATCTAGTGGCACGTCCCAATCTTCTGAAAGACCTGTATTTGAGGCAAAATCCTCTACAACCAGCCCCTTTCCAAGTTCAGGTAAATTTCTTGTTATCGGCCATTTATTCACTTCACTCCATGCTTAAGCCATTGAAATCAAGGTTTGAGAATTTTCCAGCGGTTTTAACAAATAGAACATCTGGTTTTTGTCCCTTTTGATCAGAGTATCTAAAGTTCATACTTTTGAATCTAAAGCTCTTCAGAGTTAGTTACATCTTTGTTGTCATCTGAATGCTGCAATAAATACAACATTTACTTGCTTATAAGAATCAGTGGTTTAAAAAACTCCAGTATGATATTTTTGCTTACAACAATAGAAGAAACAATAGCCCATTGTTTTTTAACAATATGCTGGATGTACCATTTGCAGGTTCTTATAAGCGGATTTGTACTGTAGCTGAGAATATAATTATATTAACTTTATGCTAGTCTATATTTCTGCTTTCAGGCGCTGGATTTGGTGGGCTAGGCCTCGGAGGAAAGCCAACAAATGATCCTAATAAGAATCCATTTGGATCAGTCCCGTCAACATCAACAAGCAGTAGTGGTACGTAATTTTTCTCTCTCTACAGAGGACATATGATCTAATCCACAAAGAATTAACATGTGCTATTTTACACGTTTGTCTTCAATGTTCACTGAATACTGTGTTGTGCCTCCATTTACAATTGCGAGGTTAACGATGGGTAAACCTAGGTTAGTTGGTTTAGTGTAAACACGGCTTTAATTATACCAATTGGAAATGTTTAAATTAAGAGACTCTTTATCGACTCAAAGACACGAGCTTGTTGTATTGGAAAGCGTTTGTAAGTGTTTGAAAGTGTTTGAAAGTGTTTGAAAGTGTTTGAAAGTGTTTGTAAGTGTTTGAAAGTGTTTGAAAGTGTTTGAAAATTGAAACACTTGTTTATATATATCATGCCATATCTTTTTTCTGAAAGCAAGTTTAAGGTTGTAATACTGCAGACGTGGACCTGCTATTTACTGTTTTACGTAATAACAATAACTAAAATAAATACGTTAAAACTATTGAAGGCATATTAATAAAGTACAAATAAATGCCATTTCTGAAGGTACTAATAAATGTCACTTCTAAAAGTACAAGTAATTGTCACTTTTCAAAGTCACTTGTACAAATATTTTTCACTTAAAAGTACAAATAAATGCCACTTCTAAATTGTTTCTCCAAGTTGAAACAGTGTCTTCCTTTTCATAGGTTCTTCTGGTTTCTTTGGTTCTGCATCATCTCAGGGTGGCCTGTTCGCGGTAAGAGCGATGTTTTATTTATGGTTATCGGTATCACAGTTGATTTACTAATTTTACTAAGCACACTCTCATTGCATTAATTCTACTCAAGTCACTCGTTTCTCAAGTATCAATGCTATTTCTATGATGCCTGCGACGAGTCGTTCTCAGCAACGTCTCCCCCGTCAATGTAATTGCAATACAATCATGAGCAATACAGCAACCCAAATTTCCAGGAGGTCAAATTGTTAATGGTCAAATACATTAAAGCACCCCCTTGCTTACTTGGAGGTTTACCTTTGTTTTCAATGATGAATGCTTGATGTTCAGAGTGTCTTATTGTTTCTCTCAAGGCGAAGTCGCCCACTACGTCAATGGGAGGGGGGACGTTCTCAAAAGGTAACTTTCTCAGCGTTGATATCTCACCCTCTGGATACCTTTGAAAATCAATTGATAATCTCCGTGTTGCAAAGTACTTTCAGGGGGTTTTGTAGTCTCTCAAGAGTGATCGATTTGTCTTGCAGGTTTTGGCTCCGGTTTTGCAAATGGCAGCGGTGGAGACTCGACTGGTGGTTTTGGAATGTCTGCTTCAGGTTTGGACAACGTTATTCGATCGATACTCGATAAAATACCCAGTTATATTCATATTCACATAAATATTTTTGTTTTACTGACAAATACTCTAGTCAACCAATGTTCCCAGTCGGTTTTTTTCCCGGTGTAACGATGTCTGTCCAATCATAGAGAATGCATTCCCGTTGTATTTTTACATTCAGGCTCAACTGCGTTTGGTAGTGCTCCAACATTTGGCCAGACATCCACATTTGGGGCTGGCGCTTCCTTTGCCGGTGCTCCTGCATTTGGCAGTCCACCCTCTTTCGGTGGTGCCCCCTCCTTTGGATCGCCCCAATCCGCATTTGGCTCGTCCAGCTCTTCCGGCGCCGGTACTTTCGGACAGGCTGCTTCAGCGCCATCTTTTGGGTCTCTAACGGCACAGAATGCTCCGTCGTTCGGTAGCTTGAGCCCACCGTCGACTGGCTCACTATTTGGTGCTGGTATGTCCAGCGGGGGCTTCGGTGCTGCTTCCACTGGCCAAACTGCGCAAGGGTTTGGCGGTTTGTCTCAACAGAGCTCTGCTTTTCCAACCACGTCAGCGTAAGTATATGATTTGTCAAATAATAATGATAATAAATAATAAATAATAATAATATTGTCATATAATAAACGTAATGTCCTTGAGTTGCTTTGAGCTGGGCAGAGATGTTAAGTTGAACTATCTAAGGCTATGGGTAATCCATTATTTCAATGTTTTTTGCAGACAAGGTTCCTCTTTCACATCTTGGAGGTAAAAAGTTTTCAAGTGGGCTGCAAGAACTTCATTACATGAACTACCAGCAAGACATGAAGCATTTGATAAAAGAACGTTAATGATAAACATAAATTGACTTGAAAGTTGACTGCTTTATACTTAATTATACAATGGTTTTGAATAATATTTTGGTCATGAATAATGGCAATAAATTGCAATTTTGCATGAAAATGCAGGTAACGAAGCCGCGAATCTTGGCCACGCAGCGTCCAGGATTCTATTTCGTCTTTTCACTCGCATTACGTCATTCTGTTTTTGGCGCATGCTATGGAAGTGAAAGACAGTGGAAAATAATATTGCAAGATCAGTGGTTTTTAGGAAGTCAGGTAAACTTGTTTTATATTTTCTTTATTATTGATGAAAACTCTAAATTATGATTATGAAATAAAACTTTATAACAACGAGCTATATCAGGTAAATTAGAGATTCATTTGAGATAGGTATGCATGTCGTTTCAAGCACAGCCAAAAGAGGTCCAATTTATCGAGTTTAGTTAGGCCCCCAAATGACAACAGGCAAGGTTATAAAGGCAGGAGCACGATTCATGGAAGTGCGGACAGAATTATCTTTTTTTGTTCTTTAAAGTGCATTGTCCTTTTTGCAGATTTGATGTTATTTCGTTAGGATGTCGTCAACAGATCCGATAACAAAGATATTTTTCATAACTGCAAAAGAGCATTTGTCATCAAGTCAGACTATTACAAAAGTTGTAAGTGGACACTTCTTTCCATGCTGTCGTGATCCTTTTGTCTATTCAAGCTAAGCCTCCACTGTCTCAAACATTTGATCAAAGGTTATTTGAGGCAGAACAGAGAGCGTTTTAAAGTTGCTAGAAATGTTGAAAGGTTGAATAATCACATGAGGTGACATTTTTTTTGGTAATAATTGTATTGGTCTTAGGTTGCTTGCACTCAACGAGGTCATGATGCTGATCTTTACGAGAGTTCCTGGAGGAATAGAGGCAAGCGATATTTGTGTTTTGAAAAGGATCCAATTTCCAACCACGTTGTGACCGATTTGTTAATCATAAGAGATAATGAAGTTGTTCCTGACGGATTTCATGGAGCATTCCTAACAGAAGATACAGGTGATTTTATTCTCTGTCCTTCAACCATGTGTCACTTTGCATTTAATACCATGTGTCATTTTGCATTTAATACTCTGTAATGAAAACAGAAGATCACGGTGGGGAAATTTAAGTTATTTTTCTCATTTAAGACGAAAAAGCACTGAAAAAACATATTCTGTGTGTCAAGAGTGAAGAAAAGATAAAAGCAGACAAAGCAATTACTGATATTATGTTAATTAATCAAGTCAGCAAAGGTGAAAAGGCTGCTCAAAATTATTTCACAATATCGTAAGTTGAAAGCTTACCTTATTCATGACAGTTAGACTTTGAACAAGCTCCCATTTCCGAACAAGCCCTGCCTTGGTTATGCCCCCATATTGATAATTATTTAAGAAAATGTTATGTCCCAGTATGAAGACATTTAAGTTGTGTAGCTAATGTATTGCAAACAGCATATAATATAATATTTATAAAGCTTGTTTCGATTATAAGCTTTTTGACATAATTTTTATGCTCCATATAACACCATCCTTACCTTCAATCTATACCCAGTACATTGTATTAAATGTATATTATTATTTTTTAGTCATGAAGTCAACGACATAAATATCTCATTCCGTGTTGATAAAATTTCGCAGCCAACCCCAACGGTCATACCCCAGCCCCTTTCCAATCCGAAACTCAAAGAGGTTCACTTGCAAGCTGGCGATAATGGGTCAAATTTTAACAGGTTGGTGTTATTTCATCAAAACATTTCTTGATTTATGCTTAAATTGTTGTTGAAAAATTACTAAGTTTTGAGATTAAGAGAACTAACATGTCTTGTATTGCATGCATAGCTCGAGCAACAATGGTCGCAAAAAACTAACATTTACAAGAAGCGCTTCCATCGCCATCAGTCCTGTTACAGGTAAAATGTTATGCAATGAGTCAAACTTCTACCGAATGTTGCATGTGCTTATTATGACTTTTATTATGATATTCTTATGATGATATTTTAATTGCAGCTATTGATGGTGTTCCATTCGAAATCAATCCAAAATATAATGCTAACACAATGTCGAACGATGTAAGTATTGCGTTCTTGATGATAACATTGATGAAGCATACAAACTTTTAACTTTTAATTAATTAGTTTTGTTGTTGTTA
Organism: Sanderia malayensis; assembly: GCA_013076295.1. Taxonomy (NCBI): domain Eukaryota; kingdom Metazoa; phylum Cnidaria; class Scyphozoa; order Semaeostomeae; family Pelagiidae; genus Sanderia; species Sanderia malayensis. Next base: position 1,633,264 of record RQOL01000828.1, read on the forward strand.
TATTTAGCCCATCTTATCGTCGATTCCTGTGTTATCAATGGCAGATATCAACGCAAAGGTTTGTTTGTGTTTTCATTCTAAATGCTTCTACTTGTTTATCAACGTTTTAATTTCTAAAATTACCTTATTGTTATGAAGCGGGACATTTTTGGATCGATATAAACCCAGATAGTCACGAAAAAAACCCACAGATCAAGATAAAAAATGCAATCTTTCTTATGAAAAAGCGAATATGCGAACATTTTAGGTCTCTTTCCTTTTGTTGTGGGGTCGTGCATCGTTCACTGCGAATCCCATTATTTATTTTCCATATATGTTTTCTTCCTATATATCAATTTTCACACATTGTATTTTTCTTGTTTTCAGTACATCACTCATACCTTTCAATATGAGAATGAAATAATTGAGAAGTATATGGACTGTTCAAAAACCAATCGCTTTTAACAGCAATGAAATCTTGTCATATGCCAGCTTATGCTTGCTATAAAGAAAGCAATTAATATTTGTCCAACCTCGATCAACAATGAAAATATAATTTTTTTAAACTAATATAAAAATTATTGATTGGTTCGTAATTATATCTTATCGTGTCATAAACTGTATTGTATTTTCATTTTAAGACACCATTATTTCTCTGAAAAGTTACTCCACCGAATATCGATATTGTACTTTCTTTTACTCATTGCCAATATTACTTGGGTGTTACATTACCATGAGCTCTTGCCAGTACATATTAGATGAAGTCTAACTCTCAAGCATCATGGCGGAGCCGCTGAAATCTATTGAAGGTTTTGTTTACCCAAAGGCTGGTCTCTCACCAGCCGTCCAACATGCTGTACTGCCACCACAACATATTGACCGGGCCTGTGACTGGGTTGGACTCGAACCCACGACCTTCTGCCTCTCATGCAGACGCCCTACCACTGGGGATGTGACGTTTCAATCCTTAAAGGTGGGCAGATCTGCGCAAGTTACTAATGCGCAATCCTGTAACTAATACTTATTACGTAATGAATGCTCCCGCGCAGTGTCCAGATTTTTACATTAGATGTTTAGTGCTGCGTGCTGCGTAGGTCCGCTTTGTTCTTACGGCTGTTGATGTTGCTGCGGTTAACCCACTTTGTCTTTCAGGCAACTGACAACAAAAGAAAAATGTAACAAAAGCTTTGGGTAAGAGAGGAGTTTTCTTCAAGAATTAAAATTTTACAGTTTCTTAGGTATTTCTTAACCTATTACTAAGTTTTCTAACTTGTTTGGCCATCCCGTTTCAAGTTTCTTACAACCAGTTTCTAACACAAAACGTGCGCCCACCTTTTGTCTCTGCATTGAACTCATTGAGAATTTCACGTGCTACAAACAAACCAAACACATGTGACTGCGGTCTCTTCCACCCACAGAGACAGACATGCAACACGAAGAACAAATGCGAAATCTGAGAAGCAGTGAAGGAAGCTGAAAGGAAAGTACTTTCAAGCCGCCACGCAAGGAAGCATATATTAAACTGATTAAACTTAAAATGGCTCTGAAAGCTTTATTAGTGTTTGTTGCTGCCTTTTGCGTTCATTTTGCGTCTTCTGCAGTTCCGAAGCAATGCCAAAGCAACGCTAAAGTTGCTGGAAACCCACCATTGCCTACAATTCCTGACACATTCTCGACAACGGTGGAGATTGCGAACGCACAAACGACCAGTGCTGGCGATTTTTCTGCTTACGTAAGCTGGAAGGACAAGAAGATATCAATCGAGAACCATTTCAAAGGTGGAAATAAGCAGGAGATATATGATTATAATACGGCAGAGAAGAAAGCTTTTCGTGAAAATGATGGCCTATGCAAAATAACCACAAATGAATATGGTCCTTTTATGTATTCTTCTCTCAGTAAAGATGTCAAGTCTATCGGAGATGTATTCTTCTTTGGTGATAAATACAACTTAATATACGACAAAAACACAACTATGTTTCGTGGAATCCCGTAAGTGTTACATGTAATGCATACCTACTCATAATAAACGCCTAATATCTCAGACTTCCTTATCCTTCGAGTAAAAGCCCCCCTCACCCACACCCTCAAAATGTCATCAAACTTCCACTCCTTGGGGCAATCGCGTTGTCACTTAGCCGCAAAAACTCTCTGTCACTTTCTATACCGTAAATCCTCGAATTGGCCCCCCCCCCTCGAATAAGCCTCCCCTCGAATAAGCCCCCACCCTAGAACAACAAATTGTTAATAAGCCCCCCCTCGAATAAGCCCCCACCCCAAACATGCTGATGTTTGCGAACAGCGAGTTCGAGAAAATTCTGTTTTTTCTGACCGTTTTTCACCAATATCTGGGCATTCTTCTGTTTATCTGTGTATGCAAAATATTTTGCTGGAACAACTAAACCAATTTCCCGTTTATTTTCCCAGTAACAACGTCAATTTTTGTGCCATATTTCAGATAGTTTTTATAAGCCCCCCCCCCTCGAATAAGCCCCCCCTCGAATAAGCCCCCCTCTGAAAATGTTAAAAATAAATAAGCCCCCAGGGGGCTAATTCGAGGATTTACGGTATGTATTTCCACCAATTACTCAAGAAGATGATTCTGACAGACTTAACGAGCACCTGGTTTTGTAAAGTATTATTGGGATTTCCTTCATATTTCATTGCAATTTCACTGTGATTCGTATTTTGCTAAAGTTTGTTTATTTTTTTTATTCTAGATGCCAATCTTGGTATGGATGTGTGAATACTGACAAAGTTTCCCTGGCAGTAATGTTCTATTTCTCCAAAAATGCCACCATATCTGGTCGAAAGAGCCCAGTACTCCTGGCCTCCCGTGTTATTGGCAATGTGGCTGTTGGAAACAGTTCCAAACGCGTCTCAAACATCTATAATTTTGCAGATACTCATTTTGAGCAACCACCCCCAGAGAAGATGACTTTTCCAGCAGGTGAGTTATATGTGCACTGATGAATGAGAATTCAGAATATTGCAACCCAATAGTAGTTGGCTCTGAATTAAAATCTAAAAATAATTGTGTATATTATCTATTCTCTCTTGCCCTGCTATTGTTAGCCTGCATGCAGACTCAATATTGTAATGGGAAAGGAAAATACATTTGACGAAGGAGAGTTTTGAGGCTACGCGTAGGCTAGTTATTGTCAGATTATATTAATCCATTGGCAGATGTTAGTTTAAGTTATTTTTCTCTTGAAAGGTTTCTATTGCCCAGAAACAAAGCATAGCTGCCAGTTTCCTAAAATTCCTGACGAATTTGAAATGAATTCTGAAGTATTTATGCCACAATATAAAGGTGTCTACAACCACCGTGTAAGTTTTTAGTGTAAGTTTTAATTAAGGCCATATAAACAATCTTTTTTGCCTCTTTTTATTTCTGTTTATATTTCTTTTGTGTTTATATTTCTTTTCTCTTCAAACCGAGGAAAAGATTCTCATATTCTCGAGATACAGATTTTTGATTTTTTCATAATAAACTATAGTGACTCTTAAATCCGCTATTGCTAACCCTTTTGCATGTTGAAACTGTTTTGCCAAGGTCAGAAGTTTTCAGTCAAAATGGCAGTTTAACCTTTGAGTGCCCCTGACCCCTCTCTGTCTACACCATCTCAAGCAGATGCATGCTTAAAAATAACTTTTCAAATAAATGTTTATTATTAGAGAACGTTCTCAATTAATGTTCATGTCATTTGGACTTGTTTAGGAATATGTTGATACAAAAGAGAAATATTTTCGAGTTGATGGTCAACATAAGAATGCAAAAGGAGTTTATGTTCCTGTTCATGAAATACATGATTACAATACAGGTAAATTATTCATAATGCTTAATCATAAACAAGGTATTTGGGGGCAATTCTTTTACACTTTAATTTGCAATTCCTTTACAATTTACTATAAAAATTCTTTTCATTTTCATGTACAGTTGTGTTAGACATGTTTTGTAGCGGGAAATTCATTTACTGAGCTTTTGTCATGTTCTCTTGAAGAATATAATGTATTTATGATTGGGAATTTGCTTTATTAATGTAACTAATCTTCATCATAGGCATATCCTACATTATTGACTCAATAACATATAAATGCACCATGGCTCCAATTTCATTGAAAAGCTGGGATGGTGTACAAACTGACGATCACAAGCACATTCGAATGAGAAATGCTGATGAATACTTTGGCAAAAACGTATCCAACTACACTTGTAAAGGCAATACAACAGTCAGAGGCATACCAGCTGAGGTTATGGTCAGTTCGACTAAAGGTAATGGTGGATCAGGCACCAATGGAACTGTAAGTATGCATTATTACTTGGTTCACTATGCCTATCACACCTATTGAATCAATCTGAATTTCATTAGCTGTATCCGAACTTGAGCTACAGTAAATCCTAGAATAAGCCCCCAAGGGCTTACGCTTATTTGCAAAAACGAAATTTTAGCTTGATTACTGCTCAATATTAAGCAAAGTAAAAGCTATACAATGCAGCCAATCAATAAAGTTATTGGTTTAAACTTGCTGCTATTTACAATACATTCACTAAACAACTTCAATGTCTGGAAACCTGGGCTCAATGTCCTTGCAAATGATTATCAGGATGGGGGCTTATTCGAGGGGAGGGCTTATTCGAGGATTTACAATATTTCAAATTTTTTTGTTGATGACATGCAAGATCACATCTGATTGATTAAGAATCACACATTTGTTTGTCTCAATTGATGTTTCTCTGGCATTTATTGGTTGTTTTGTTTTGAAATTAGGTCATAAGAGAGTGGTACTTCTCGCAGCCCGGTTGGAGATTGGTTGGCATGGAAGGAACAATAAATGTATCATTGCCACGCGCAGCAACACGCCTTCCTTTAAAGCAAGTCTGGTATCATCAGGATGGCTCAATCATATTCAGTGTTAACCATTATAATTTCGATGCAGTGGAAACCACTACTCACATTCTCTGGATATTGAGGTAATATTTCAAAGCAGACCAATTCTCTTGTATAGCGATCCCCAGGCGCAATATTCTTAAAATTGTCGACTTTGATCCTGCAATTATTCTTAAGATATTCTCAACTGAATACCTTTGTCTGGCTTTGTGGGAGAGCTCATGTAAAGAAAACATTTTAATTTTGATTGTGCTCGAGCTTAGCTATATTCTTACATTATTCTTAGATTTTAGAGAGTTTGAGTCTCAATATTCTTATAAATTATATTCCGATATAAAGTGTGTACTTGTATAACCTTTGATGTCTGAATATGCCTGACCTGTCAGAATGCTTTGCATAAATTCCACAATTCACTAAATTCATCTCTTGTTCTTAATATAACTTATCATAACTGTTTTCTCCATTACATTGTGCTTTCATCATGCTTATAATTGGATTTCGTGTACTTTATATCATTTATGAAATTTTGTTTTCTCGTAATCACTCATTTGTGTCCACGTGATGCACGTCACAGCACGTCAAGCTCCTAGGCATTGGTAAATCACTGAAAGGGCCCTTCTTTTCGCACTTTCAGAACTTGTTACATTGGCAATCGTCATTACATGTACTTCCGATTGAATGTTCAATTCGACCAATACGGTACCACGCATCAGAAGGAGATCACGAATAGCATCAGAGATGCCGTTGCAAACATTGCAGGGATAAGCAAACTGAGAGTTTCGTCCATACTTGTGAGTATTCTTTTTCCAATGCAGTTGAATATTAACACAATTGGGCAGTAGTACAGTAAAAACCCGCATCTAAGAACCTAGTTTTAGAAGAAGCAACTTCAGGCTAAAATTTGTCTCACAACAATAGAAAAGACAATAGGCTATTGTCTTTGAACAATAGGCTGGATGCAACATCAGCTATTTCTTACATGCGTGCTTTTACTGTATTAAGTAGTAGTTGTAGTAACCAATAGAGTCTCTCTTTGCACAATAGAGTCTTTTACTGCGCCTTTGCTGAAAGCCCTACCTTCAGTAGCTAATGACAGGGTTTACTGTGTATAAATATTCATCTTATCATGTCTATCATAGTGAAAACGTAATTCATGAAAGTTTTATTCATAATTCCCACTTTTCCGCTCCCAGTTGAATTTATATTTGATTGTTCCTGTCCAGCATTCCATCCCCATTTCTTTCCATGATTTATTTTCGCCGTTTTCTTCCTGCGCTCCCTTTTACCATCGTCTGAGATAATTTGCTCTGCTCTTTCTAGATTTTCAAGTCTGGCTTTAAAGGAGTGATCGCTGTAAGACTGTACGTTCTGGGTGTACCATCAATCAAGGGAAGTGTCCCGGTTCTTCATCCTAAACACCAAATGCCCATGAAGGAGGCTGTTAAGAAAATCAAAACTGCCATCATGAGTGGAAAATTGCAAGTGAATGTCAAGTTTAGCGGTGAGAGCTATTTACAATTTTCTTGTCCCATACCGTTGTTCCTTTTGGCTCACTGGATGAAAACTTTGGACCTTTTTTCTTGTTTCCTTTCTTTATAATCGTCAACTTCTGTCTTTACCTCCGTCTTTTATTTTTATTCTTTCATCATCATCTTCTTCGCCTTCTTTTTCTTCTTTGAACTTGCCTACAATTTGCTCATCATCATCATCATTACCATTACCTTTTTTTTTGATGCTTGCTTAATACAATGTTATTTTCTAATCTCGTGAATATTCCCCGTGAATCCATCTTTTGTACAGGAGATACAAAACCGTCTGTGATCATGAAAGCCCAACCACGTTCGTATTACGACAGTTCCATGGATGGTCCTTATATTCGGCCGACCACGGCACCCATGAAGACGTCAGAAGTGGTGCACCCTGGAGTGAGTGCTGGTGCTGTCGCCGGTATAGCTATTGTCATGTTTATAATAGCGATCATTTGCACGGTGTTAATCATGAATTTCATCCTGAAAAGGCGCGGTCTTCAGTTGTTCAATTATGTTCGCTGGAATAGTACCGCTTGAGGTATGAATTGATAGGCTCGTAGCATCAAGTCCCTGTGCTTTTATTCTCTTTCTGTTGCTGTTGTGTTTTATTTCATTAGCGATGGTACCATCGAACCACAAACCATAGTCAATTGAGGGAGGATGACTATGGCAAAACATTTGCAATCAATCCATAAGGTTTAATCTAATTTGATGAATACATAGTCTTGTATTCTAAGCAGTGCCCTTTTGACATGCAGTAGCAACGGCAGCATTAAGCCATTGATTATACATGGGTGACTTGAGGAACTGCCATTTATTGACTATTTTACTGAGAGATTTCGTTTAAAATATTATATTATGATATCTAATTTTACTGTAATTATGAATGTGGATGAATGTGGATGATGGATATATCAAATGTGATTTTACAGCAAGACTGAGCACTGAATTTAATGTGAGTGATTTGTTTATCAGTATTGCATATTTTGTAACTCAAATATGAAGATTATGAATCGAAATTGATTTTAATTTACAATTTGTTATTCTTGCGTGCAGAATCACATTTAAATGATATGCAGTCACAAAAAACAGGCTGGAACTGGTAAGAGCAGTTAAATGAAAAGGAGAAACCTTATAGTATGGCAATGGGTAGAGGGAACCCAGTGCCAGTATTTAATGCATCGCAAAGGGGACCTTTTGGTCCACCAGGTCAATAGTGTGGTGTATCGTAGCCCGCTGAACAGATGCAAGGTCATAGAATAAGTATGACCTATGCATCTGTTCTAACATCACTTGCACTGGCGTGGAGGTAAGGCCACGGGGTGTGCACCGACCAGGTAAGTGGTTCGAGACTAGTTGGAGGCACGGAATTAATTTAAGACGTGTAAAATTTAATATTCTTTAAACAATTTGAATACTTTAAATATTTAAGTACTATCTTTGCATCTGCTCTAACATCGGTTGCAGTGGCGTGGAGGTAAGGCTACGGGGTGTGCACCGACCAGGTAAGTGGTTCGAGACCAGGCTGAGGTAAGTAAATTCTTCAATTCTATCTATATCTGCACCTGCAATTCTATCATTTCAATCTGCTTCTGTACTTTCAACCCATTCTCTCTCTGAAGCTCTTTCTGCATCTGTCTCTACCTACAACTGGCATGCTTTCGTCAATAGGACACTTGCCACGAACGGTTGCCAATCAGGTGGCCATTCAACTCGACAAACAACTGTTAGGGGACATTGACTCTCGACAAACAACTCTTATGGGGACATTGACTCGACAAAAAACTGTTAGGGAGACATTGAAATCTCGACAAAAAACTATAAGGGGACATTGAACTCTCGACAAAAAACTAAGGGGAGGCGGATCAACTTTTTGTTACAAGTAAAGACCTGTAGAAAAAGCGCAAAGCGAATTTACGTCCCCCTTGTTTTCTCACAAATCGCGCGATGTCCCCTTACTGGATACCAACGCGGAATTTAATGATTTAGGCTTATCTATTTAATTTGTTTACTCTAAATGTGAACCTAATTTATTTACTTTGCTCCAAATTTCAATATATAGCTTATCTACTTTTTACATTAGATTTTATGATTATTACCTAACTGTTTGACGTACTGAAACTTATACTTACTGTATACCTGATTTGTATACTTACCTGTATATCTAATTTGTCTTGATACCTTGACCTGGTCTCGAACCACTTACCTGGTCGGTGCACACCCCGTAGCCTTACCTCCACGCCACTGCAACCGATAATAGAATAGATGCAAAGATAGTACTTAAATATTCAAAGTAGTTAAATTGCTTAAAGAATATGAAATTTTACACGACTTAAATTAATTTTGTGCTTCCAAGTAGTCTCGAACCACTTACCTGGTCGGTGCACACCCCGTAGCCTTACCTCCACGCCACTGCAACCGATGTTAGAATAGATGCAAAGATAGTACTTAAATATTCAAAGTAGTTAAATTGCTTAAAGAATATGAAATTTTACACGACTTAAATTAATTTCGTGCTTCCAAGTAGTCTCGAACCACTTACCTGGTCGGTGCGAAGCTTGCAAGAGTGAATTGCTGCCATAGTGACATCGTTTGCAAAGTAAGGACTTAATATTTGCTACATCTGTATAATATTCATACGATACTGTTATAAAATAAAATCAATGTACACGTGTTTTAAATACAGAATACAGAGCCTACATCTGCAGGCACCTATAATCTAAAGGCACACCATTAGCAGCTATCTTAATATACAAATTCAGTGGCAGCAACTATCGCAAACGTCAAGAATGTATAGTGTTATACAGTTGGACGCAGTTGGAAGCTTGAAAGCTATTCTCTAACCACTTTACAAGCAACTTTTGCTATATATGTCGTATTGACAACAATGAGTTTGCTACAATACATCTATAAATAAATTTATAGTTTTCCTGTGATAAACTGGGCTATAAATTAACTCCTTAAATACCATTGAAGATATAATACCGTTAGAGATCTGTTTCTTTGGAATTGTGGAACTCCATCAACAGCTCCTCGTAACTTGGAAGAGCTTTGTAAACGTGGTTTCGCAGCAATCGTTTCTCCAATGATAGCGATGGTGTTCTCGAACCCAAATCAACAAACAGTTCTTGATTCTCATCTGATTCGCAATCACCTGGCATCAGACTGCAATCAGCTGGCATCACATTGTAATCAGCTGACATTGCATCGCACCCAATTGGTCTATTTACTGTTCTTGCATAGCCTCGGTCGTTAATGGTCGTTGTCGCATAATGCAACGTGCGCTGCTCATTGCCATGTACGGAATGCTGTTGCGGTTGGTTATTGTTGCAATTCAATGCCAGTGATGAATGTTGACCCCCTGGTTCAAATCGAACAAGCCTCGGTGATCCATTCAGCAGTGGAGATTGCTGTTTTGGCAATTCCGGGGGTAACCAGCGGTGAGCAGCCGGCGAGCCTCGCTCTGACTTGGGCGTTCCTCCGCGTGTAACTGCAGAGCAATTCGTCTTATCTTGCTGACTGTCGGAGTTGGAAGCAAATCCAAAGGCCTTCTTGAAGCCTCGTTTGAAATACGTGTCCACGCTGCCGTAAATAAACGGATTCAAACAGCTATTGAACCAGATGAGCAAGTGGAAATATTGTATCATTGTGGACAGGCTTCTCTCATCAATCGAGACGACAGTGAACTCCAGAATAAAGAACACAATGTTACTCGGTAAATAGCAAATGGCGAAGCCCAAGACTAGAATAATCGTGAGCTTGATGAAGCGCTTGTGGCTGGCTAATTCTCGTTTCGAACCAGTTTGTGACTGGGAGTTCAGTTCGTAGAGCATTCGAATGTAAGTGACGAATATGAAGGTCAATGGTACAGCATAGTTGACGAGGAAAAGCAAAATAGTGTACCATTGGCCAATGCCTTTCTCTTGGCACACTTGATTAGAGTCAATCTGGTAGGCAATGAATGAAGGCAGCGCGATGATTACCGACCATATCCAGATGGCAGCGATTTTCAACCAGAGCTTCCTGATTGTGGAGCGCGGTTTCAGCGGGTGAACTATTGCGCTGAACCGCTCGAATGTGATAACAGTGAGCGTGGAAATGCTCGCCGATACGACCATGATTTGTAGCGTCGGAAAAAGCTTGCAAAGGAATAAGCCGAGAACCCAACGACCGGGTAGAACGTAGTAGAGAACCGTGGTCGGAATGCACACCAGTCCGACCAGCAGGTCTGAAATGCTCAAGTTGACAATGTAGTATCCGTAATAGTAGTTTTTAATGCTCGTCAAATTGCGATTGTTTCTGACCACGTGGATAGTCAGGCTATTGCCAATCACTATCAAGACGAAAATCATGGCGGTAAGAAAGAATCGAATGATAAGCGATGTTCGTGATTCACTTTCACCAGTCGGGGTCGGGGTCGGACTGGTTACAATTGTAGACAGTGTTGTTGATATATTCCCGCACATCCTTCTGTATGTTTCATTGTCAGAATGCCCACGCCTGCACAGTGTTGCTTTGGTTGTGTTCAGCACTGCATGAACCATTAAAGTTGAATTCATGTTTACCCTACGATAGATGGAGGATAAAAGGTAAGTAAGTAAGTAAGTAAGCACGAATATTTATACTGGATAGCCACTTCAACTATGATAGCTGTTATCAATGTGGGTCCACTGGTCCAGTTAGTATAAACCCTTACCCCCAGAAATTCTGGGTACTCATTTACCGACCTCGGAAGGATGGACAGATGAGTTGGCTGAAGGTTTGTAGTTCGTGGTTCCGACCGTACATGGATTTGAACTAGTGAAGGCATGGCCTCTAAAGGATCAAACCCAGCGCCTTAACCACGAGCCTACACCACCGTATAAAAGGAAAAAATACGAAAAAATAAAGGGAAAGGTGCTCTGTAAAAATACGCTTATTATTAATCACGGAACAGGAACACTATTGAAATGTAACACAGTCATAACAGGCAGTGACACTGGCTTCTCTGGGACGGTTTTAAACATCGGTAGAAGCTTCTTTTCTCTTAATATAGCAAGGGTTTCTTCTAGCACAGCATGGGCTTCGTCTACTATATCAAAGGTTTCTATACCAAGAACAGGCTTCTCCAAACAAAACACAAACCCTATAATGTTCACGGCAAGGATCCCGAATCGCATTCGGTGAATCCCTGTTAAGCTACCGGGATTCTGTACAACTTTAACTATACAACTATATCAGCATATGAAGAACTTTAACTGTTCTGTACAACTATATCAGCATATGAAGCATATACACACATAATCAACTAACCTGATGCCAAGAGATGTCCACCAGTCATTCACAACACAAGACACCACTCCAGTTCTATCTATATCACTTGATTCAAGCAAAATTTCTCCGATGTCTGTTGTATTGAGAGCAGTGCGAAAATAATGCGTTGTCTCGTCCTTGCTGACGTCTTCTTTAGGGCATGCCAGTGTCCGGAAGGGCTCGTTTCATGTGGCCGTGCTAAATACTAGTGTCTTGCCGACAAGCAACCATACCAGATAGCATTCAATCAATTGAGAAACCACCATCTGAAAGCAAGAAAAATGTCATATCATATGAAAAGAAGCAATGTGTTCTTGTGCGTATATCAGATTTATAACACAACACAAAAGCGTTGTTGGTAATATCTTCTGCCACTGGGTATACCAGAATCGGCCTCTCGCTTGGCGAAGACATTGTGGATAACATTTTGCCCCTTGAATAACATTTCAGCTTAAACGGGGATGAGTTGCTAGCGGAAAATTTTCGCAGAGATTTAGGAGGATACAAGGTTTATCTTCAAGAATTTCCAATGTACATAAATTGTCTCCTTTCAAATCCACGCAAATATCAAAGTATTTAGCCCATTAGAATGGAGATCATTGTAAGATTAAGAGTCATGGTCCCGTCATAGTTTTTGCGTGGTCTTCAAGGCAAACATGAATGAAAATCAAATATGATTCATATTTCACACCCTAAATATGATAATTATACTGATGTAGCAAACATAAATCATGACAATAGCAGGGCAGCATCAATCTTTCTCAACCGAAAAAAATATTCATTGGGATATGGAGTATAGCTATTTGCGTTGTTACGTCAAGAAGTTCGATGCCAAGAAGTTCTAACAAGATAAGCCGAGCTATATTGAAATATCACCGTTTGGTTTTAGCTTAGCGCACAACAAAGGCTATAAGACAGCGTATTACGAGGTACTATATTAAAGTTCCTTTGTCTTTGTATTATATAATATACCTTCGTCATCAACTCTTGCTTGTTCGACTGGTAAAAAGAGGGGAATAATCAGAGTGGCCCGAAAAGGAAAATAAAATAAAATATTAAATCAAATCAAAAGAAAATGTAAACATCTATAATAAAGAGATTTCAATTCAATTAAAAACATTTCCTGAATTTGCTACCAGTGGCCTAATTATCATTATGATTAATCTGCTGGAGACGGTGTGAGGGCACATACATAAGCACCAAGAAATTAACACAAGACTTGGAATTCAAGTCAAAGCTGCGGAAGGGTTGAACTTCTGAATGATTTGATTATAGAATCGCTTTTATTAAACGGCTCCTTAAAAACAGAAGAATTACTTTGGAGTCTACATGTAAAATTCCGATACAAAGAAGCCAGGAAGAAAAACCCAAAGCTATTAAAGTGCTAAACGCCATCGCGCTACATAGACTAACATAGTATATTAACGAATTAAAAGCAGATCTTTTTATAAACAACAAAGTTCAAAGTTCCTTACTTTAGGCTTTGCAAAACAGCGAAGAAAACATCCGAAATTTCACACCGATTTGCTTTACACCACATAGCATGACACTGACATGAAATCAAATCAGCATACGAAAAGGGTGGGCAGGACAATGGCACAATGATGCCTGCGTCGCATTCATTAATCGTCGCTACCTGAGTGTATTGACAACGTCGAATGAAGAGATTGCAATGTCAAACAGTAAGCATTCGGAGGCATAGTATTCCCTGGTGTTTAGTAAACTTTGCCTAATCTCCGTGATTTATCGACGAAAGTGTAGTAAACAATAAATTGCATTGTATCTGTATGCAATATATGGACGAAAGTGTGTGTTCTCTAGCCAATGTGAAGCCTCAGCAGCACAACACAGCAAGAAATGCACAGACAAACAATGCAGCATGTTATAATGGTTTGTATGCTAAAAGAAAGGAAATCCTGGCTGGACGTATTCTATATTTGCCTCGTCGTGTGGCTATTCTATCCTTCAGATTTGTTTGCAGAATTTAGACACTGCGCGCGGGCTGCAGAAACCAGCAGCAAGAAAAGCGAAAACGTTCTTCACCACACTGCCACTTGCTGGGAATAGTGGCAAAACTGTAGTCAGAAATACAGAAAATGCTTTGCAGTTTTCTGAACTAAAATATTAATTGTCGCTTATTTTCCACTCACATTGAGTCAACCGACGTATGTATTCTCTACAGGCCTATGGTTGTGCTACACGCTCTTAATATTCGCTATAATGCTGGCTCCAAATGCACGTTCAGCCGCGTGCCACTTTAAATCCAGCCATGTTTTCGCTACTGGTTCTTAACATGCACGTGGAAATTATATCCATATTCATCACAGGACCTCAGCCACTCCTTCGAGAATGCCGTAAATGACGAAATTAGCGCCCCGGGCGCTTATTTTAATAATAACATTTTAAAGGGGGCGCTAATTGAGATCTGCAGCCTCCCTTTCGCCTGAAACAGACTTCGGTTTTGTACACCTAGACAATCCTCCGCCAACTTCACCTAATCGAAATACAAACTACTTTATGCTTGGAGATTTCAATTTGATTATGATTTACAGCCAAGCCAGGTAAACAATGCTACTTGCGCTCAGCTCATGGCGAGAAAAAATTTAATCCATTTACATTGATTCAATCAAGGATCAACTTGAAAATGAAAAGTTGATTAGCTTCCTTTCCTTTGATGTTAACAAATCTGCTTGATAATAGTAGGCATCATCATAATCATAGCCATAGTGAATGTATTCTTGTGATGTGTTCTTGCGCATGTCACAAATATAAATCCTTGTTCCTGGTACAAGAGTCGACAGCTATTTGCTTTCAGGTACAAAGCTCTGTCTTGTCTTAGTGATTAATCAAAAAGAAATGAAGGCTATATTTAAATGGTCTTTTCTAATGGTATACTATATTTAAATCTACACGCCTTAGCATATTTACAGTACGTGTTAGAGTGAGACCTACTGCGGTATTCTCGCCAATTCACGGTTAATTAAATTTGGTTTTTTCTGTCGTTTGAGACGAATCTCTGAAAATCACATTGGTAAACAATGCAGAGAAACGCGAAACGGCCTGAAAAAATCGACAGAGCCCTGGACAGACAGTAAATGAAGCACGGTGTCAAACAGGTTTCGATACGTCTGTAAACTGTGTTAGAGAGGGTGGAAAACAAAGGTGGCTTGTCTTCTTGAAATCAGATCAGTTGTAAGGTGATTTTCAGAGTTGGCAAAAACCACTAAACACAGTAAATGCATTAACTAGAATGGGTGTGGAGTTGAGCTTTCCTGAACATTGTAAACTCGCTACACAACTTCAATTTTTATCAAAGGCAGACTGTTTTTTGAATGGATACTAAATCACATATAGTTAAGATCTTAGAGTTTTCACCAGCACGATACTATTGTACCAAAACAGCAAATGAAATCTTACATTGTCGCTTCCAGGAATCGACAGCTAACACTGTGTAACTCAGATGCCCTCGAGGATCATAAAAACATCCCACCCAAAACACAAAATTTTCCAGGTTCGAGTTAGTTGTTTTAAATTGCTTGGTTCCATTCAAAGTCCTGCTGTTGCTCCACTTCATGTTGGCAACAACAATCATAATTATCATAATTATCATAATCATCATCATCGTCGTCTGCATTATAATAATTAATAATGCTACCAAGATGAAACTTACATTTTTCAAACGTGTATGATATCCATATATCCAGCCACTCGAGTCAACCAGCTTTGTTAGCTACCTTTCCTTGCCTCTCGTTGCTTTGACGATGTCTGAAAGTCTTTATCTGTACAAAAAACAAATGATATTTACACACAACTGATAGAATTGAAATGACAGTTAAAATAACACAAGTAATAGCAAAAAACAAAATATAAATATAATAAATGCAGCAACAAAACATAATATATAAACAAAATTGTATTTAGCTTTAGAATTGCAGCTTTAGAATTGAATAATTATTTGACGGTAAAACTAGTTTCATTTGTTACTGAGATTCGACTGTCTCATTCTCGAATTTATTATACTTTCGATTGACTAATAAATATTTACAAAATGATGCTTTTTCGATTCCAAAAAACATCTTGCAAGAAATGTCAGATGAAATACTGTTCTACCTAATCCCAAACCAATCGCAAACCATCTATTCGAAACATCAAACACAAAACTCTGCCTTCTTCATGAGAATTCCATCAATCTATCAGATATGTTACATACAATGTAGGACCCTTGTAACAAAAGTTTCATCTAGAAGTATCAAAGACATCTGACAGTCACTACACAACTATAATTTCACTACTCATCCGCTGATGAATAATGATTTAATTGAATCAAAAGATTGAATTGTAATCCTCGGGCAAACCTGAAGTCTTTTAATTATATTATTTTAGTATTTATGGTAAAAGTATCACCATTGCAAAAGCTAAATGGTTTAATACAAGCATCATCAATTTTCAAAAGAATTTCTGAGACTTTGTCGAGGTCAAACTAATACATCCTGGGTGCCTATCTATTAACTATTAACTATTTCGGCTGTCTGAACTTTCACAAGTTAATAAGAGCATTATATACATAATTATTTGCGACATTAAATTGAATTATTAACGACAGAAAGTTTCTGATAATTGCGATAGAGAAAAAATCAGGAGAAACAGAGAGCCGTGCACTGTTGTCTCTCAACCGTGCACTGCTGTCTCTCTTCAATAAACCGTGCACTGCTGTCTCTCTTAGCAAACTGGCAAGTACACAGATAAAACGACTCAATAAAAACGTGGTCTCGAACAGCCAGGGGGAGGTGAGGTGAGGCATTTGCTTTAGCTATTGAGAGTCGAGCTTGACGAAGATGAAACATGATGAATATAGGAGCAAGCCAAGCCCAAAACATGACATATTTTCGACACGGCAAAAGTAACATTAGTTCAATGGCATAGCTCACTAATGGAGGCTCGTGTGAATGCGCTGTTTAAACTACCCAACTGATCCAAGGTATATAATAAGTAGCATTCAGCGACTGCAAACCTCTAAAAGAAAACGAGTTCTAATGACTTATGAAAGTGAAATTATTGACAGCTTTTTATGCTAGCAGAGGTTTGCCACAAGTTCTTGCTGGAGCGATGCCTCCAACTGATTAATGATCCCAGTGGACGATGTGATTAGATTACATTGTGATTAGATTAGGGGTCCAGAGCAGGAGCAGGTCAGCTCACTGATAGATTCTTTCAACTGCTGTTTATACCTGATTTGATTGGCATTGGGAAAGGCTTTCAGTGGCATTAGGTGGGTGAGAGATGCGAAACAATTGGCTAGATTTTGTGCAAGGTTAATTTCAAGGTGCAATGATAGCCACTTTGCCCAGTGATAAAATAGTTTGATGCAGTGACAAAAAGTGAAAGTGTGCAATGATAAAGCTATTCAATAAGATAATTTGTGCAATGATAAAGCTATTCAATAAAATAATTTCTAATTTTTGTGAACATGAACGCGTAATTCCATCAGGGGCAATCCCGTCTCCAATCCATCCCTTTTAGGACCTTCTTGGCAAAATGGTGTTGCTCATATTAATAGTCAAAACAAAGGGCGTGGTCCTCAAAACGTTCTAAAACACCTCACCCAAAACGTGCAATAATCTATTACCCTTAAAATTAGGTACGTGTGTTTGAATCTGACTATGAAGACAGAATAGAATAGTTGAAACTCAGTTGGAGGTACTTAGAAATACTATTAAGTAACAGTGAAAACTGGGACGTGAAAAAATTAACATCCGAAGAGTATCCAAGGTTGTGCAGGTAGAGTATAAATGTATGGGCACTTAAAACCATGACCACGGGAAAAATGATATGTTCTAGACATGGAGAGGTTCCAGTTAAACAGAAGTCGCAAAACTATCAACCTTTCGAGGCCTCTGGGCACTTCAAAGATTAAAATGCAATCAATAACACCGACGTAACCAGAACCCCCAAAACTGCCAAACAAAACTCGATTAATTACCAAATACAAAAATAGCCGCTGACGCAAAAACCTCTTAATTATTCTTAATTATTCTCAATTATTCGAATACCCGAGTTAAATTACTGGTCACTGTTGGAATTACATTTCCAGATATGACGTAAAAGAACATGATACGATAGACAAACGTTAAGCCCAGATGAAAAAGCAATCAAAATATTTATATGTAGATTGGATCAATTATAATCAGCAGTATGAAGAATTTTATTATCGCCATTGTAATGAATGAGGCCCGAAAGAGGCAGGGAAGTTTTGTGTTTAAAAAATCAAAAAAGAAATTGTTTAGAAATTAAAAAATCTTTGATCGGTGTTAAAGATAAAGAGAAACAAATAGTGGTAAACAAGTAAACACGTAAACAAGCGAGTGCAAAAACATATCCATATTAGGTGAAGCATAATTCCTCACAAAAACGAAACGTATACTTTGTTGTGCAAGAGAACAAATCAAAACCGTCGCATTGGAAATATCTTCCTGGCTGCTAATCAGAAAGATAAACTACCTAGCAATAGAGATCCCCTCGACAATAGAGAACTTAGCATGCTGTAACTGTAAATTAACTGCAATAGAAAAGAGCAGAGAACTCCAAAGCATATTTACAAAAAACAGACTACATTAAACTGGTACACACCATAAACAAAATAGGCGTGACTACTTTTCTAATCGTGCGTCAACTCATACACGACGAACCTCTGTAACTCTGTCAATCATTTTTACCTCCTGCATCAAAAAAGGAACGTCACACACGATGGGTGGTGCGAGCCCTCGCATCCACGCAATCGGGATTTGAACCCAGGATCGCACAAATGGCAAGACCTCTAACAGACAAATTTCCGCGTCTACGTGTTCGTTTTTACACTGTGTGGATGGCTTTAAAACGGCTTAAAAGCTAAATAAACTTTGCAATACAGTCTAGAAATAGAAAAAAGTGGCAGAACAATTTTAAGCAGATAAAACGCATTCACTTACCGATAAAATATGGCGACAGTGACGAAGAGCGAACCCAGGCACAAGCAGTTGAGCAGGCAGCTAACCAATCCTGATTAACACGCAGATGTCTGGTTCAAGTTCTGTTTTCACAATCCGACGGGTCAGTCTTTTATCTTCTCCACCTTGGGCTTTATAGCTTCATCTATGGAGGCAAAATGTCATAATCGGATGAGCATAATTGAATCTGAAAGTTTTCGAATATCCATGTCAACTCTCTAATCTGTTCAGTATTACAAATCGCATGATGGTAATTTGTCACAACTTAGAGAACAAGACAGCTTAACTATTATAACAGAATAATAACGATATAGCGATCAGAGAGTGTTATAGCAGAGTTGATCCGACCCTGGTGTACGAAGTAAAGGTAGCGCTCTTTCAATTACATTTCCCATAAATGCGTCTAGAAATGCCGCCTTTATTGCCATTAAAGCAACCGTTATTAAAACCCAACCAATCGTTTGACACAAACAGCAAAGCAGGCTAAGAAAATTGTTACTTGATGATTATGATTTGATGATTATGATTGCTAATGATTAAACAAAAGCCGTATGCTTGTACACGTTTGTAAGAGATTCTTTACAAAGCCTTCTATACTTAGGAAAGCATGCGTCGCATAACAACGTTAATGACACAGATGAGAGTTTCAGAGCTGTGTCTGTACCTAAGCAGCAAGCTACAATCACGTTGTTGTTGTTGCTAAAATTGATGAAAGCTGTTTCGAGGTCTACGAATGTGTGCGATCAAAAATCGAATAGAAATTCTTTCATCCCCTTTAAGGCGACCGCAGGTCGAAATATTGTGCAAATGAAAGATCAGAGAAATACGAAATTCAAACGTCTGGCCAACCATAGTATTACTTCTAAGATTAGCCAATATTTTCAAACATACCGCATTGACCAACGCGATGCCAAATTGAACTCCTGCGCATTTGTGATTGTAACACATGTTGGCTTGACAAAGCAGGACTCTGACTTTCAGTTAGCATCGTTGCAATGGTTGCTCAGGTCACACCAAAAAGATGAGTGGAGCAGTCAAAAAATTCATTCTGCGCTCGTCATGTTCTTTTCAATGAAACGACTTGGTACTGGTGCCTCAGCTTAGCCGATCTTTCCAGTTTCTGAAAAGTAAAGGTTAGTTTTATTATTTAAAAAAACACACAGCCATATAAATTCACGCAAAACAAACGTAATTTATGATTAAATCTGAAAACATGAATTATAATAAGTGTAATGAAATGGTAGATTGGATCATAATAGAACAAATTGCCCTTGAACAGGAACATAAAATTGAGGGAGGCTGTTTTGGGGTTAACAGTCTATTGGTCTGGAAATACACACACAAGACGTGGTTAAACTAAATATAGCCAGATATAGTGTTTGAATAAGAGGGCAAAGCTAATCTGCAAAAATAGACTCAAGCCTATTTAACAATAAATAAAGCAACTTTTTATACGACAGTCGTTATACGTAGTTAATTGGAAAAAGCAATACCGTAAATCCTCGTGTAGTTTTAGCCTGATTATTGTTAAATATTAAGCAAAATAAAAGTTATACGATGCAGCCAACCAATGAAGTTATTAGTTTAAACTTGCTGCTATTCGCAATACATTCACTAAACAACTTCAATGTCTGGAAACTTGGGCTCAAAATCCTTGCAAATGATTATCAGGGTGGGGGCTTATTCGAGGGGAGGGTTTATTTGGAGGTGGGGGCTTATTCGAGGATTTACGGTATCCACAGAGGTGTAGTTTGAGTATGATGTAGCCAGTAATTGGGATTAATAGCTAGCCACATGTCTCTTAGAAATGAAAGACAAGAAATCTGTTTGCATGCTCAGACATGTTCTTGTCTTAACTTGTCAATGTTCATCACTGAGTGAGACTCGTATAATCTCTGTTCTATTCTTTACACAATTCATAGTGCTGTACACAAATTGTATCGGTGATCGTGCGTAAAGCGCTGTACACTCATTAGCCTCGGGGGCATGGAACCAGTCGGATTTACATAACTTTTAAGCCCCGTTCAAACGCTTGCAACATTTCATTGAAAATTTGAGATGTTGCGAGCGTTTGAACGAGGCTTTACTTCTCAACTTGTTCTCAACAATGACAGTTCAGATCGAGAATGCGATCAAACCTGAGATCCTCTACATATCTGAATATCTTTATATTCTAATCATCAAGAATAAACATTATTATACGCTATAAGCTATCTAGCCATTGAAGTCTGTGTTGCAAGCATTTCCCAGGGTAGTACATCATAGGATAAGAGCAGAGAGACAACATTGACACGTTGGTACCACGAGAATAAAAAATAGCCAACTTTAAGTACCAATGTCTTAATGTTGTAGCCTAGAGCACTGGAAAATATATCTAGCGTAAGTGTGCATACTGTGGCTGCGGGGTATGTATTCGGGGAGGGCACTGATTGCCTCGGCGAAGCAGCAACGTCGTTAAACCAATTACAATTCGCATACAGCAAATCAACCTCAGTACATAAACAGATTGGCAATAAACCGAACTTGTAGGGGAAATTTGAACAATCAATTTGTAAAAGACGCTTAGCGTAAATTAATTTTCATGTTAATCTGAACACGAGGATTACATAACTTGCAGATGAGATTAAATTTCAATTTTATCATATGCAGAAGAAATGAAAGCAAACTTTGTAGAGTTTCTTCTAATCGAATAAATTCGGTTTGAGAAATGTTTTTGGGGCTTGGAAGTTTGGAGGAAAGGGATTTCTAAACATAACTTCATTTTCTATGGCTAAGTTCATTAAGAGAGAGGAAAACGCCACCCGCTGCTCGAGTCGCGCTGCCTCTTTAACTCATCATTGTACTTTCATTCTGCTTACAGTTTGGTTAGAACAACTAATTACAGAAATATCGAGGTTTAATATGTGCTTTGGACAATCAGGTTCGATAAAAAGCCTCGTTACGTATTTCCATCAGAAGATGTTAATCCAAGCTTTGTTCCTGCTCCATAATCTCTTTAGCACAATGAAACTGCAAAAATTCGTAGATTTTCAAAAGCATCGTAAACTTTGTTTTTGAAAAACGGCGAACTAAATAAACCATGGGCTTGGGCGAGTTTAGAATGATCTTAGACAGCGATAACATGCATACGAATGGTTGATAGAAAGAAGACACAGTTTGTATTGAAATAAAATTAAAGAATTGATTCTTTATATTCATAGAATTAACACACGGTTATTACAAAGGGAAACAATCTGAAAAAAATAAGGTTTGTATTTGCTTTTATTGTTATCGAGTGAGTAATATCCCTTCTCATCCACCAAGAAGAGATTTATCGCCATTTATTCTGTTGTAGTGCAACACAGCTTGCAAAAACTTTGGGAATAGAAGAACCTGTCGACAACCACTCAAATAAATTCAGCGAATTTCCGTGTGGATAAATAGTAGACGAACGACGTATTTGGAAATAAAATAAAAACATTTTCAACTTCACTTGATGTTGACCGTTTCACTGTTTACATGAAATCGCAAACAGGGCATATTTCATGGTGGCTTTTGTTTTCTTAATACTAGTACAAGGCTGCAAGCAGAATGGAATTCGGCAGAGTGAGACAAAATCCAGAGTAAGACAATCCGTGAAGTTATCGACTTTTGTTGATGTGTTGAAACAGGGATTTGGTTTGTCTTAACTCGTGTAGTAAACAGTCCTTCAGCTCGTTCGACACATCCGCGAAGCTGAACTGAACTCGCGATGAAAACGAACGCAACATATGGAATGACGTTTTTGTGGACAATTGCATCGAGCACCGAACGCATTCTGACCAGCAGTAGAAGTCACGGTGAGGATTATTTCATCAACAGAACGACTACAGCAATGAATCAATTCACCTCGAGCAGACCAACAACAACTGGCAATGGCGACTTAACAGCCGACGATTTCAAAAAAGTCTTCAGTCCTCTGGATATATTCCGCTTGATTTTGACAGCAATTACCTTCGTCGTGACAATAGCAGGGAATACGGCGGCCATTTTTTACATATATAAAAACCGAGAATGGAGAAGCATCAAAAACTATTATTACGGCTACTATTTAATCAACCTGAACGTGGCCGACCTGTTGGTGGCGGTTTTCTGCATACCATTCACGGTAATATACTACGAGAGCAAGATATGGTTGTTCGGATCGCTATTCTGCCGGGTCATGCCTACAATGCAGGTAATATCCGTTTCTGCAAGCATAGGCACGCTTACGGTGATCACGTGGGAACGGTACCGTGCTATTGTCTACCCGATGTTTCCGAGATCGACAATGTTAGGCCTGCGTGTAAAACTCGGACTCATCTGGGCGTGGGCTGTGGCAGTAGGCGCGCCGTCCTTCTACGCTAATAATCTCGATGTGAAACGAAAGTTGTATCAGTGCATGGAAAACTGGCCTAAGCACAGCTACAGACAAGGCTACACTGTGTTTATATTCCTCGTCAACTACGCCATCCCACTCGCATTCATATTCATATCGTACATTGTAATTTGCGTCAAGCTAAAGCGCGGGAAAACACCGTACGGGCAAAACGTGTCGAGGATGCTTCAGAATAAGTTCATTAAACTATTGATAATGCTGATAACAAGTTTTGCGGTGTGTTACTTACCGACACATGTTTGCTTTTTCATGCTTGACTTTGGCGGGAGCTCCAGCGCAGCGACGGAGACTCACACGTTCAGGACTGTGATCACGTTTGCGCACTTGCTGACGTGGATAAATAGCTGTTTGAATCCATTCTTCTACTGTGCGGTTGGTGGGTTTCTGAAACAACAAAGGGAGCAACTGCGCATGTCGTCAAAACACTCGTCAACCTCGCTTTCAGGAGACTCGTTCCGGCGGTCATCGAACCGCGGAGATGAAAACGAGAATGAGCTGTTGTTTATAACCTCAAGTCAACGCACAAATGGTTCAACTGATAAAAGACATATGCAGAAAAATCAGCCTTTTATTGAGTCAATTCTATAAACATTTACGCTGGCAAAATAATTCTCAAAATAAAGCATTATGCTTCATTATATCTGTTATCAGTTAAATTGTATTGTATTATGAAGCAGTTCAATGGACCAGGCGTGAAGTTCACCATACTTACAAGTTCATGAAACACAGAGCTTGCTATATTGACCTTCTTACCCCCATTCTACTTCACTGTATACAATGCAGACCTTCTAATTGCTTTATCAAGTCATGTAAAGTACTTTTAGTATGTCCCAAATATAAATCTGGATGAAGTCTTGACAATCTTTTTCACACAAAAATAGTAAGACCCATATTGATGTGAAGGACCAAGTTTATTTATCATTTCTCTTAAAACTAAGAATATCAATCCCCAGTATTATTTTATAATTGATAGTTCAATATTACTGGTATAAAACTTTGTGTTTTAAATTAAATATAAAATAAAATAGAATTTTAGTTTCAATTTGTCTGTACATTTGAATAGTCTCAAACAAAACCCAATAATAAGATAACATCAAACTTGTTATATTATTATCTATTTCAATAAGATTGGTCTAGAACAATGAGATGTAGTGAGCCTCAAAATGAAACAAATATGATCGATGATAAAGCGAGGACTTTGGATTATGTACAGTTGGATGGATACGCCCATTTCCAAAATGATTCAACCTCAAGTTCGTCAAATCAAATTCTTGTAAAATGCTTGTTATTTTCATAATAAATTGCTGCATATATCTAATAACGTGTGAAGCTATTAGAATGCATAAAATGAATTTTATGCAACACTTACCGAAGCCAGTTTTATTTTAGCCCTTTCTTACGTTAGGTTCTCTCCACAACACCAGAGTCCACAAAAAGGCCTAGTCTATGTTGTGGCAGCCTAGATCTGCTTCCATTCCGGTGTCGCAACTGTTTCAGGATAATAGGAGTAATTCTATTCACTGTAGCCATTTGATGCCTCTGTCTGGACGTTTTAAACTTGACTTTAGTTGCTCAGAAGAAAATAATTCTCCACTTTAAATTCAAGAGAAGATGGAAGGAAGATGGAAGATATGGTTCGAACCCAAGGACCACGTGAAAGTCCAAAAGTGGGCGATACTAACACATGCGCACTTGGAGTGTTGAACCTGATGCAAAACTTGGTGTTGCAACTTCTTGCAAGTATTTGTCTCCATATTGCAGATAGAAATAATCAAATAAATATTCCGAAAATCAAGTGAACGAGTATTGCCCAATTTCAGCTACATATGACACCAAGATACATATAAGTATTTATCATTGCAATATATTAACTGCATGCATGCAATTCATTGTGAAGATATGTCCTTCGATAATCTAAAAATTGGATACTCGGCTATAGCAAAATATACGGCTTGTATTACTGCGTCAAATCGGTCAAAATAAAATGATACATTCAACATAACTTGATTGACATACCATAGAACCATTAAGCATATTATAGGCATAGAACTAATATTGTCCAATGTTTACAAGTCGAGTATATAGCAGAATCTCGATTTGACCCAGCATCTGGTCCCTTCATTCATAGCATTAGAAGTTCCATTTAGCGAATACAAATGGGGTCAGTGCTATGGATTGTTGTCGAGATCGATTGCAGTGCAGCTCCAACAGGTTTTGATGAGATTGATATTACATGGTGTTCACTGTTTGGAAGTTGACTGCGCAATTATTCCGTTACTCTTTGGATAAGATTATTACTCTTTGGATAAGATTGCTATTGTCTTAAACAGAGAAATACCCACTATTGGGAAGTGTGTATACATTGATACAGATTTCATTAGATCAGCTTTCTACAAACAACTAATCACTCATTGTAAGGAAGCGCCCTTGAAAGAACAGAAAGTCAAAATCAACAGAAACGCACATATGAATACCCAGAAGCAAAGCTTGTCCAACGACCGCGACACGGCGCTCCACTCAGCTTGTCTGTGGGCTCTCTCGTCCTCTTTCTCCATAGAATCAATTATCGACGTCAACTGATCGGAGACTTTGTTCAGGGATTTCTTGTCGAATCTCATTCCCGCTATCGTGTCGTCATTACGAGGTTGGTCATCGGATTTCCACAAACTTCCCTTGTACTTTAGGCTATAGTGAAATGATAATGTTTTAAAAATATCGATTCGGGCAACCAATTTAACAATGAAGTATAACCAGAAGCTTCATTTTACTAAGAAAACGATGTTAATGTTTTCCTACAAACGAGTATATATTCGGTCGCACAAACAAACGACCATCCTCAGAGTCAATTAAAGTCCAATAAGTCAACAGGTTAAAAAAAATCCTAATAAAATGAAGCTTCTGGATATACTATTCATTGTGAAATGATAATAGCAGCAAATTAACCCTGACATATTTGAATAATTTGATCTAACTTTGATCTAACGCATACGCAAACACAATTATCAAAGGCAGAAAAGTGGATGTGAAACAAGCATCCATTACTAGCTTACTTATTGCCTGCTGACCAAAGGCGGCCAGGATGGCAGCATCCAAGTCCATCGTTGACTTGAGTTGTGAAAAACCTTGCCTCCTCATCGTTCAGCACAGATTTCAGTGTCTTGCGCTGAGGCCTGAGCTCGATGCCAAGGAATGGTGCGAGCTTGTTCAATACGTACTTGCGCATCCAACATGGCATGACGAGGACATTGGCATTTGCGTAGTAAATGCTTAACGAGTAGCACACGGTGATGGTGAGAAGAAACATGGCCAGCAGCACCAAGCCGAGAAAATAACTGAACAGCGGTATCACCTCCGAACTGTCTGGCATCAAATCAATTGATGACGTCAGAAAGAGAGCCATGGCCAGTACGAGGCTGACGACAAACGATGATCTTTCACCTGAGAAGGATCAAGAGAAACGGTCTTGAGAAAACTCGGAATGTGGAACAGTGGAACAAATAATGGAAAAAGGAATGATGGAATGGGGAAGTCATAAAGCAATTACTCGAAACATTGAAATAGAATACCGTATAAACCATAATTGAATGGACTATATTAGGATTATATTATATTACCTATAATACTCTGGTTTAACTAAGTTTAACCTATTTTTAAACAATAACAGCTACAAAAGGCACGAGAATATAAAATTGAGCATTCAAATTGGATTCAATGTTTTAAAAATTTGAAATTCGTATACTCACCAGTGCCAACAGGAATGATGTAAACCATAATAGTCATAAAGGAAAATATCATATTTGGAGCAATGAGGTTGATGATAAGGAACAGTGGCTTTCTCTTGATAATTAAAGTATAAACGACTTCATCAAATGAATTTTCACAGCATGTATGCTTTGTTGTTCTCTTTAGAGAATCCATGGATAACAATTTCCATTCAACATTTTCTGCAAGGTAAAGAAACGTCGTCAGATAAAACATTCTGAGTGATTGGTTCATTCGCCCATTTGACGGATTCAAATAGCCGAATGTTGAATCATGTTTCACATAAAATAATCCGCCCATAGCATAAGTGCTGACTATCGTGGGGGGTTGGGGACTCGAGCCCCGTTTTTGGAAATCTAATTGGGGTGGTCCAGTCCTTCGAGTGGAAAGAACAACGTGTTTATATTCTCGAGAAATCACAAATTAAAGAACTAAACTGGAGATGCTCTAGTCCTTGATGTTCTGTGGCATGTTCATGTTTTGTCTCATCCACATATGGAGCATGGCATTTATCATTTATCATTTATCATTTATCATTTATCATTTATCATTTATCATTTATCATTTATCATTTATCATTTATTGCAAATGATTCAGTAGATCAAGTAAAGCAGCAATCGACATTGAAGGAGTTATCTTGGTATGGTAGTGTAGAGACAGACTAGTATTGGTGTATACTTGACCATTGGTGGTGGTTCATGGTTAAGTTCCAGGTGGGTCTACATTTCATGATCCATGGGTGTCCGTTCTACCTCTGACAGAGACTATAAAGTTTTATGAAGGCAATTGAAATCAACCATCAAAGACTTGAAAAATGTTCTTACTTGAATAGTCGGTCACATCAGCTGATTTGTTCTCTGGCTTCAATCTTAGCTTCGTGTTGTCGTACGTGAAGCTTCCAAATACGAAATCACAAACTTGAGTGTCGAAAGGAAACTTTGCGACGTTGATTGCGCAGCTTATTCTGAACATTATGGGCGACAGCCAGACGTTTTTGCCATCATTATGGAGGGTGATACGCGTCTTCAACGTATCGAGAAATCCATTATAACTTTTCGAATCTTCAACACTAAAAGAGTAATCAGATATCTGTTAAAGATAATAGGTAAAGCAAGCTAAATTTAACTACATGCTCTTCAAATTATCTATGCAGAGGTATAGAGAGTTTACTAAGGTAGACAAATAGAGGTTCTACTGAAGTAAACAAAGCTAGTTTTGTCTACGGCTTCTACAGCAGTAGACAAAACTAGGTTCTACAAAGGTAGACAAATCGTCGCTTATGCAGAGTTATACATGTAAGCGTTTCACAGAAAAAGACCAATCAAACTTCCCCAGATGTAGATAAGTGACAAAAGTCAAACCAATATAAACTTACTTGGCATAGAGATAGATATCTGGTGTCCAGACCTGCTTTGGCCGTATGTTAATTTTCTTTATCCCACCGAACTTTTCAGGGTCCCATTTCAGCAAATGATTATACCAGATCTATATAGGATTGGATTATGAAATAATGAGCTGGGAAAGAATTGATGCAGAACTAAATCATCAACCAAAACCTGAGATAAAGCAGGGGTATTAGAAGCCTCAACTCTGGTTTATTTGCCAAAGAAGCAAGCGTAGTGGAAAGAATTGGTTTATAAGATACGTTTGAAAATTAGATTTTATTTACCTGTCGTATAAAGACATTGACTACTACGTGTTCGTTTGTTTCTTCCTATAACAAAGTAAGACGTCTTATAAAGTAAATTAAAACATAATTTTTTTTGATAAATCTTCATAATATGCTCATTTCATCTGTTGTACACTTCCAAGTCATCTCCATTTGTTCGAGCAAACAAGCATTAGGGCTTTAGCCGGGAAATCAGAACATTTATAATATGAAGATCATAAGGATCAATTAATTGATTCCAAAACATAAGCAAATAAAAAGTATTGACATTTAAAACTGTCCTATCAGTAAGCCATCTAACCAACTAACGTAAAATGGTCTGATTGTCGTCGATGTGGTCTTTTTGTGAACATAAGATGACTGTGTTAGGACAATACTTTGGTCATTATATACGGACACAAACTTACAACATCAATAACTTGTTTGAGTGTTGGACCAATTGTGACGTCGACCATTCTTTCCTGGCCATCCAGTACTGGTAGCTGCGAAGGAGTGTAATTTGAAAGTAGTGACTGATGGAGTCGAATCTCATCTGTCATCACAACGGATTCTAGAAAAAAATCAAGATATATATGAGTAAATACCAAGTATTATATATGTATTTAACGCTGGATCATGGGAGAAGATCGGGATAAGATATCGGCCAAGATATCGGCCAGATATTCTGCCATGAGGGGGGGGGGAATCGCTAGGGTACGCACAAAGTCCCCCATTGACAGGAGAGACCCCATGACACTCAAAAGCAGATTTATTGATTTATTTAGCTAAATATTTGAGTTATTTAGACCCTAACAAAGATAATTGACAAACAAGCAGGTACACTTGTAGTTATTTAAAAGAAATTATTTTCTTCACTGTGGCTCGTTATTTCTTGCATTGAAGTTTGCCAACCACCTGCAGTCAACAGTAGGCTGCCTTCAATCCTGAGAACAATGCTGCACACTCTTAACAAGCTTATACACGAATTATTTTGTGCAAAAGGCGTCTGGTAATAATGGGGAAGAATGCTTAATTTTCCATATCTTGTTTAATGTGTATTAGCATGAAAATGGTGATTTTAGAATTGAATAGCGCAAGCTTGAATTCAAAACAATCAGCAAATAAACTGAGAGATTAAAGTTTTGGAATAGCAGTTATTAATAAGCTGCAGGTTGAAGCTGTTTGTTAATTAGTTATGAAATTTTGAGTCTCAATTGAACGGGAGAGCATAAAGTTTTAAAATTTCGTCGCTGTGTATTGTATTATAAAAACATTTGAAAATATTCAATGCGAAAATAAGGGAAGCCGCTGTGGCTTTTGTTTGAATTTCGTAGACTCGACTTTCACAAGAAAGGGCCAAACTCATTTGTTGATACGAAAATTAGAAAGTTTGATGTAATGGACAGATAAATGACTTCATCCCAATCAGCTAATATGGCTAAATTAAAATAACATGCTCTCACAACATGTTGAACATAACGCTTTCAATGCTGGTATACTATTACAGCAATAAGCTTTGGTGATCAGCATGATTATAGCAATGGCTTGATCTTCATAGAGCATACATACAAAGAATCAATACAAGATCAAGGGAAGGTCCCTGATAAAAACACAATTGGAGTGGAAAATAAGAATAAACAATGACCTGAGTATTTTAGTCCCAATGTCGTGATGAAACAGAGAACGAGGAATCTGTTTGAGGCTACCATTTTGGATTTGAGATTCGCTTTGCTCAAAAACCTAAAATAAAAAAAATACTAACATATTTTTTGTAACAAATGAATATATACATCTATATATAAAAAGAGAAGAAAGCAAGCAATAAATAATAACAAAATATGTGATTTTATAAGGAATCAGTCAGTCTGGCATCAGGTTTCTTAAACGTAATACCCAAAAAAGTCTTTTTATTTAACGTTGTTATATGAATCATCAAATCTAATTGTTTTATAGAACCTGAAAAAGATTGCATCGATATATCAGAAATTGGCATGTCCTCAAAGTAAACCTGCCGATACCTCGTTTTGCTCCCCTCTGTTGGATTGGATAACGATATATGATGCTATACAGTGTACACAAAATAGCGAAACTACAGCTTATTAACCATACCTTAAATAATGCAGTTGTACGTTTTCTCAAGCTCCCATGCAAATAGATTGTAAAAACATCATTTGTATGGGTTGTCCTAGCTCTATCACTGTAATATTATCAACAAACAACAGTTCACGAATCTCTTCATTGGTGTCTCTCCTTTTCCACAAAAGGGTTCGCGACCACCAGAACAATTACTCTATCTACCTAATTACCTACGACGAAGATGAGAAAATTATTAATCAATCAATTCGGCTTTGGCTTTTGATAACAGTCAAATCAACCACAACCATAAAACAATCAGATGAAGTGAAGTGAAAAGATCGAAAACTCTCACTTAGACAAGAACATGAGGCCAGATGTTTGTTGAATAATCATAAGGGCAAATCTGCATGACTATACAAACACATGATCACCATTGCTGGTTGGTTTTCTTTTTGTTCGAAGCAATTTTCAATGCCGAATGTTATTCAATCTTATCAGCATTCGAAAAAAGATGTGCGCATTCCAGCTTGCAAAATTCAAACTTCAAAAGCGTCTTTCAAGACTAACGAAACTGAATCATGGCAGCTGGTTTTTGACTTTCAGCACGAAATATAGCGCAGCATTTAATTAATATGTATATTCAACATTTATAAGTTAATTTAAGACAACAAGCATACCTTTTTAGCTCCGTTGTAATATTAATAGCTTGAATAATCCACGATTTATATTATTCTATACTCTATATTTTCTGTGACACCGGGAAATGTGATCTTTGATAATCATAAAACTTCACGGCATGTGATGGTCGATTGATAATACCTTGTTCGCTGAGTCGTGAAATTCTTGGGGACTGGGGATGTGTGCAGAAAAAATATGCTTATGCGGGGGAGATTCCGTTCCTTGGTTAGCTTAGTACTTTTCGGTTTAAGACAACACCCGAAGGTGTAGAGACTAAATAACAAGGAGAGTTGAGTGTAAGAAGACTG
The DNA here is from genome assembly GCA_013076295.1 of Sanderia malayensis. Taxonomy (NCBI): domain Eukaryota; kingdom Metazoa; phylum Cnidaria; class Scyphozoa; order Semaeostomeae; family Pelagiidae; genus Sanderia; species Sanderia malayensis. Next base: position 1,664,807 of record RQOL01000828.1, read on the forward strand.
TCCAAAAGATCTAGTGCGCACAAGCTGCAAGAAAATAATACCTGCTTATGCTTACTAACGTGTTACAAAATTAAAGCTGTTTGTTTTTCAAAATTGCGTGCTCAAATATGAAAGAAATTCTTTGATGTAAACAGACCAAATGAGGGCATTTTCACCTGGCTTAGCAAAGGCTGGAGGATATTTTGATCGTGGGCTCTGGTCATCTTGCATATTAAAATAATATCAGTCGATTTATTAAAAGTTACTTCTTAGTGTCCGTATAGCTGGAATAGGGAGGGACGTTTAAAGCTTAAACAACCAGCTAAGCCAAAGTTGAAAAATGTCTTGCATGTTTGGTGTTCTGGTGGTCCCTATCAATAAAATATAGGCTGATATGCTTCCGATTCGAGCACAAAATTTGCTGAAGCAAATATCCAACACACGTCATAGGAAACTGCATTTGAAGCATGTTGCCCGTCCACAACGGAGGAAAACACATGAACATGCACACGAGGCTAGAATTTACCCTTGTTCCCAAGACACGTAACAATGATTTAGTGTAGTTAATCTTGCCCAGCCACAGCCCAGCTATGATTGAAATTCCAGTGACTACAACTGAAAGCATCATAGCAGAAGAACAATAAAAGCTTTAGAAACACCGCACTAGGTGGATTTGCTTTCTTTAAATCTCTGCACGGATATGGCCTAATAGGCTTAATTCAACTCAAATAATTGTAAGCGGTTTACCATGTTGGTGTAGCTGCTTCAATGGAGTTAACAGATGGGCCGCTGAAGCTAAGCAAAGCGATGGTTCAGCGGTCTATCTGACTACATGCGCATACAGAGGCGTGATGCGCGAGCCCAATATGCACAGTAGCTATTACCGAAATGTCTCCAAAATGCGCCATTATCTTTACGCAAAAAATAAGCAAGACATGGACATCAAGAAATTTAAAATGCGGTCTCTATTTGAAAAACATCCTTTAAAAATAAAAAAGGCAAGTTATACGGTATTGAACAAAAAAAATTACATCAAAGTGTACAAGTAAATTTTTACAGGTAAATCATTTGATCCAAATAGTTTTAGAAAATGCTGCCACCAAAAAAAGTACATTGTCTGTTGACTCGACCATTACTCAAGTTGTTGCTATTAAATAGTTTAGCTAGATTTTGAACAGGCACAGAGATAAAGCATAAACAAATTTGCTTGTCACGCTCAGAGTGTCGCAAACAAAATGAAGTTGTTTGTTGGTTTCAAAGGTAAGAAATAAATTTACTGCTGGCTTGAGCTGGTGTACGAGTGGCTAACTTTGTACAGTCAAATCTGCATAGTTCGAACTCGTGTAATTCGAACTCTATCTAATTCGAACAAACTTCTCTGTCCCTTCAAGGATCACTAATGAACCAATTCTTATAAAATAAACCTCTATAATTCGAGCTTTTTGCAATTAGATTATTTTCACGCTTCCCAGGGTGTTCGAATTAGACAGAGTTGGCTGTATATAGTTTGCAGTACAGTATTCTACATAGCTCTGCAACTTTTACAAGAATAGAACAGGGCAAATATTAAAGAGAGCCCAGAAAATTTTCACTTTTAGGGGGAATTTGTCGAGCCCAGAGTAATTATAATTCAAAGTTGTTGAAAAAGGTAGCCTCATAAAGGGAGTTCCAAGAGATTTCGTATAACTGTTAAAGATTTCTATCTAACAATCTTAGAATATATGCTTACTCCTCGTATAACCGCCAAAAGATTTCTGCCAGGATCTGCTGAGATCGTCGATAAGCAAAAACTCTCGAAAGATCTCAAAGAAATGAGTTTACGACTGTGTATTAAGATATTAAGATTGCTCTGGTGATCTGTTCAAACTCAATGTTCAAACTCAATCAGAAAAAGAGATTTCGTTCAAGTGTTTCATCTTTTCGTACCAGGATCAACACTGTTTGCCTGCCTTATAATAATATGCAGCTTGTCAGAAGGATATGGCGATAACGAAGGTGCGTACATACCCCCGTTTAACAACAAAGTTTGTGATACATCATTTTTAAATTACATTTGTGTCTGGGGGTTTCATCAATAGAGATTTAACTACATCTCCTTTTTGGTAATTTTTTCTTGCATTGGCAAATCTTACAAATGTCAATACAAATTCTAATATACAATGCAGAAGAAAACACACCTGATATGATTGAAAAGACTGCAAACGAAGAGGGAAAACGATTGAACGTTCACGATGAAATCATGGAGGAGCTGAACGCCGAAAGTATCAAGAAGTACCTTAAGTAAGCGATTGCTTAATTCTGACGATTCCTTGCATAAAACACACACACAACCCGATATTTCATTGCTAACAACCAACATTTACTGCAAGTTGCTACAGTAAACGGGAAAGATGTGTGCTAAATATCATTCAACCGCAATTCATACCATCTTGATCTACCTTTTGTCTTCAGATATCTCACAAGTATGCCGTCCACTGCAGGATTACCGGAGGCCAAAATCCAGGCGGAATGGACAAAAGACCAATGGGAAGATTTTGGGTTTGACAAAGTCAAGAATTACAAATATAACGTTCTTCTATCTTTGCCTGAAAAGCCAGGTGAGATCACAATGTTCAACAACAAAGGAAACAAAGTGTACGAATTCGAGATTGATCGGGAGCCTCTCTTGAACGGAGACCCAAAAGATCCAAGGACTGTACTACCTTTCAATGCATACTCAGCCAAAGGAACAGTGGAGGTAGGTGTACATGTGGTGTAGGTGCGTGATGTAATTGACTGAGGTAGGTAGGTGTACAATAAAGGGATTCTAACCTGGGTAACTGAAATCAATGTTAGAATTATCAATGTGAGAGATTATTGCAGCAGGTCCTTGACACAAGATCCTTCAATTTCAGGGTCCACTGGTGTATGTAAATTACGGAGAAGAAGGAGATTTCCAATTTCTGGAAGATATTGGAATCGACGTTGCCGGTTGCATCTGTCTCATGCGCTACTCTAAAGTCTCAAGAAGCCAAAAGGTAAGGTTTACTCAACCTCCTAGACAAATCGTGGGGTTAATGCAAAATATAAAACGTCTTGTCTCTGGAGGAATGTCGCAAATGTAGCTTTTCAATGCGATGAAAATATGACTTCAATGATCCCAATTCCTCTACAAAACTGCGAATGGAAAAGGGATGGAATGGAATTTCCATCTTTGTTCGTGAAAAAGGACGGCAATTTCCATCTTCGCTTGATAAAGGGAAACGTTTAACAATCAACTGCTTGGCATTAACATGATGTATTGCCGGTCTTAACAGGTTGAAAGAGCCCAGAATCGTGGTGCAGTTGGCGCCATCTTGTATTCTGATCCAATAGATTGGAGTCCGTTCAAACAATTTTACCCCAAAGGATTTGAGCTTCCAGGAACAGGATTACAGATTGGAACAATCGTCAGAGAGCAAGGAGATCTCTTGTCAAAAGAATACCCGTCAAAAGGTAAGCATAACAAAGCAACACAACAACATTGGATGCATTGAACAACGATTAAGTTGATCAAATTCAAATAACTCCAAAAACTTCAAAAATACGCTGACACAGATCAAGGAAAGCTATATCAATTGCCAGGCAATCTTTGCAGAGCTATTAGTCTAACATAATTAATAATATTTTTCAGATGGATACTTCAGATTGCCAATAGACAAAGTCAAAAACTTGCCAAAGATTCCATCGCAGCCAATTTCATTCAATAAAGCAAAGAAACTTCTCGAGTAATTTTATAATTATGAGCACTTATAATTATTAATTTCTTTCTTTTCGCTGATAGAAAACATTGAAAAATCTCTGTATGGCCTGGGTTTGGAGTACGGAGAGAAGACTCCTTCTAAGTAAGACCATTATGGTCTTCCGCCTTAAAGACGCCAATACATGGCAAAGTACCAGCAGTTCCAACATTCATAGAAACCGGGGAGGCACCAAAAAGCAAATTTCCCTTTAAAATAAAAAAGTGGCTCAAGTCCCTTTTCAAGCAAAGGTGTACATTTCTTTAGTGGAAAAAGAGACAAGGTTGTTTTCAAAATTTTCCTGGGGGCCATTCTGCTCCTGGCCCTTCTATTAGCCAACTCGTCCTTCTTTTTATAAATACAAACAGTTTAATACAATGATCCTTACTTTGATTCTTCAGCAAAATGGACGGTTACCCAGGTCCAAAAGAGTGGCAAGGAGATTTCGACTTCAGATACAACGTAAATGGAACACAGTACGTCCAATAAAAGCAATCCTTACTTCCACAAGCTTTTATGTGATCACTCAGTAGCTATCTCATCACATCACTGCACATAATCTGTCCTAGATCGTCGCCTCTATATATCGTAATGCAAATTCCCTTTTGATTACAGGAGAGTAAGACTAAGTGTTTACACAGAACTGGTGTCAAAACCAACCTACAGCGTCTGCGGTACAATCCATGGAAATGTTGAGCCAGGTATATATATGCACAGAAAATGAATTGCCAGTTTAATTCATGCTTTCGCACCGATGCACAAATACAGCAATCGATTACTGTGTGTATTGAATTGCATGCTTGCTTTTTGCATACTAGATCGCATGGTTATTCTTGGAAACCACAGAGATTCTTGGAACTTTGGTGCAGCCGATGCCACGAGTGGAAGTGCAGCATTGATGGAGATCAGCAGAGGGTTGGGAAAAATGCTGAAAATGGGTATGCGAGTGATATGTGTAAACTCATTGTTACTCGAAAAACAATAGTGCTTGATGTTCAAAGTGAACAATACCAACATAAAACAATATGCACAGCAAACAATTTTGCAGTATAAGCAAAAGTAGGGATGAACAATACGATGCATAAGCCAAAGTAGTGCAAAGCAATGCAAAGCACAAGCTATCTTGGCAATGTGCAGCATATAGCATAGAGCTCAGATAGAGCTCAATAGCATATGAGCGGCTTAATATAAGGCACGTGTGGATAAAGCTGCGCTGGCAATGAAAGCTGGGTAATACAAGGCCAATAAATAAAAGCTGCTTTGTTTCTATAGGATGGAGACCACGTAGAACAATAATGGTGTGCAGTTGGGATGCAGAAGAGTTTGGTTTGATGGGTTCAGCGGAATGGGTCGAGGTTTGTAACTCAATTGCAAGCATCGACTGAAATTACTAGCTGTAAATAGCCCTTTTTGTTTAACTAATCAGACCTTGGGAGTTTAGTTAGGTTCGTCAATATGTCCTGTCTTCTGTCGGTCAGTCGTTACATGTGGAATACATATATACTGAATCCACAAGTGTAAAATTCATGGTATTGTGTTTTAGGACCATGCTAAAATGATACAGCAACGTGCAATTGCTTATCTCAATGTTGACATTGCTGTTGAAGGTAAAACAGAACATCTATTCGCTTGCGCACGCGCATAAAAAACCAATTTTCTTTAAACTTGGTAGTATTTGGTGTAGCTTCACCTTAGCCTACGTGTAGACTCTTGATCTGTCTTCTTTTTGTTATATGGTTGCCATTTGGGAAACAGAAACACTTATACAGTCAAGTCTGCCTAGTTCGAGCTCGTGTAATTCGAACTCTATCTAATTCGAACAAAATTCTCTGTCCCTTCAAGGATCACAAAAGAACCATTCCTTATAAAATAAGCCTCTATAATTCGAATTTTTTGTAATTCGAACATTTTCACCCTTCCCCAGGGTGTTCGAATCAGACAGAGTTGACTGTATCTACTTTATACGCTTAGCATATTATTAGCATAAATTTAAGAACTTTAGAAATCGGTTTCGCAACTTGTTGCTTCTACATCACGTAGGCTATTTCCACATACAGCCGCTGCTAATGCTCATATAACTTCATTTGACTTGTAGGAAATTACACGGTTCGATTTAAAACAACACCACAAATGAAAGACGCATTCTTCGAGGTTGTCAAAAAAGTGAGAAGCTCGTTTATTATATTCTAATTTCACCGATTCAAAAAGTATTCCTTTTAATAAATTTTGATTCACTTACCTTTTCCCATAGATCCCTGCACCAGACAACAAACGTAGCTTGTACGAAGACTGGACCGAGAAATTACCCAGCATTGCCAACCCAGGGGAGCCAAAGTAAATTAGTTGAAATTTACGTGTCTTTTTCTGAACGCGAATCAAACTTTCGTATTAATCCATTGCCTGCCAATCCAAAGCGCAATTTTGATTATTAACCCTCTCAAACATTGCTACCTCGATTGATAACATTTTCGTTGGAGAGGCAAGAGAGGGGCAATGGGGGTAAGAGAGAGGTGATGGGGTAAGAGATGATAGAACGATCATAAAGGTCATGTCTAATTCATTATACTTCTTGCCTTTGTGTAGCGTAACCGTGGTGCAATCAGGATCTGATTACAAGCCTTTCCTTCAAACCATTGGTGTCCCATGTCTTGACATTCGCTATCTCTACGACAAGGTATGCTACAAGCAATGTCTCTTTTCTCATTCCCACATCCCTGAAAAAGAGCAAAGATCATGTCCCTTAATGTACTCCATAGAAAATCAAGATGGCAGCAATAAGCTGTGGGCTGGCTGATGTAAAATAGTAGGCAAACGTCCGGGGACAATAAAGCCTTGAACAATTTCCATGCGCACTTCATCTCCCTTTTCCCAAGTTGTCTCAAGAAAAAAGCATACAAAATATCGACGAAGCTCTAACTGCATAGTTACAACAAAGATCGGATTAAAATAACAATTTTATTTTGGATGAAAAGGGCAAAAATGTGGGATAAATTTCCTTCATATCATGTTTTATCCCTAAGAGCCAATACAAGCTCCATGTGAAACCCCAGGCTCTTTCATGCTAGTTTTTACTGCATGCGTATATTCACTTCCGTTCCGCAGAGAGACTCGAACTCAGTTCAAAGAACTGAACCAATATCTCAACACACCATCTAATTCTCTTTTCCATCATACATACAGTTAAAAATGACAGCAGATCAGTATTCCGCTTACCACTCCATTCACGACAACTTTCACTTAATGTCAACATGGATCGATCCGGGTTACAAGCATCACTTGGCCGTTGCTCAAATGTGGGCCAAAATGGGCCTCCTTCTGGCTGATTCCGAACTCATCCCCTTCAACCTGCAAGCATATGCAAAAATGATACTCAACTATGCTAAAGTTTTCAAAGAAAGCAATACAGAACTAATTAAAGGTCAAGGCATCAGCTTTGGTAAGTATTACTCAAAGACCAAGTGCATTTATGAAATTTGTCAAGCTCTGCAATAAAGCATTCATCATAGATGTCACTTGACCTTAATGGGCTTTATATGATGAGAGGTTCAGCATAAACATAACAGCACATTGGTGGGTAGGGTTTTTGGTCAAATGGACCAGCACTGTTGTATGTTTTACATACCTAACGCACATGCTATGGCATTGGACTCTTGCGCAAGTTCACAACGGTGCTGTTACCCAGGTCAAAAACAGTGCCAAGAAAATTTCGATTCAAGATACAACACAAGACACAACTAATAACACAATGATAAGATCCTAACTTGCTGTCCTAAACTAACCGTAAAGCAGCAGAATAAAACAAATATCAGAACCAAAGAATAAGAAGTTGAAGCATTACCTTCCTAATCAATGAGGCATTTTTGAGACAAAAATTTCCAATTTTATTGCAACCACGCAAAACTAGCAGCATTAAGATTGTCCTTCCATCAGATCAATCATACAGCCTACGATAAAATATAAAAGAAAAAGCTCTGTGAAATCGAAGAAGTAAATACGGCTGCGCAGTAGATCCATTTACTTGATATAAGCAGGATAGCTGAGCAAATACCAAAAACCTGTATTTTTGCAGACTTGCTAATTGAAAAGATAGAAGATTTAGTTGAAGCTACTGAAGAATTCCACGCGCGCTTGGAAAAAATGGATCTTTCAGAGTAAGTATGAATACCCTGAATTCTCGAATAAGCATCCTGGCGCTTACTTAGTCTTTGAGCTTTAGAAAGGGGCGCTTATCCCAGTAGGGCGCTAAGTTGACTTTTCTAGCCGCCAAAGCCATTTAAGGACAGAAAATTAACCATAATTGTAATGTAAGGAGCTGTAATTCTAGTAGAAAACCTAGATAGTTGTCCACTACAAAGCAGCATCCACCCAAATGAGGCCAGGCATGTAATTCCAGAGTTGGGGGGGGGGGGCAATTCTACATGTTTTAGCAATCAGGGTTTTGGCGGCAGTAATCAAGGCAAGCACAGGAGACCAATATCTATCTATCTATCTGTCTATCTATCTATCTATCTATCTATCTATCTATTTATCTACAATTACTGTACTTGACCTTAAAAAAGGTATTACGTGCAGAGATGTATGGTGGTTGAATAAATGGTTAAGATTTCTTTGATAAAGATACCAAACCTCGTGTTAATTCTTTGCAGTCCGTTGAAGCTTCGAATGGCAAATGACCAGTTGATGTACTTCGAACGAATTTTCATTCATGAAACTGGCCACCATGGCAACAAGAGAGTGAGGTAATACATATGGATGATGCCAAAATATTCCCAGTAGTATCAATGCCAATGCCAGAGCCGATGGCAGCAGTAATGCAAATATCTTGTTTATTAATACAAATGGTATGTCAACAATTTTTCATCTTGCAGACACGTGATCTTGGGAACAACAGCCTTCTATCTTAGGAAAAGCAAATTCCCCACGTTGAAAGAAGCCATCTATAGAGCAGTGAAGGGCATCGATCCTGACTGGAATGGAGTTAAGAGCCATCTCTCCATTGTCATGTCTAAAATAGACGAAGCAATACGTCATGTTCAAGATGTTAACAAAGTTTAAATTAATTATATAAATTTGCTCATGATACAAAATAAACAATAAAAATAAAATAAACAGTTCTTGAAACAGTAGATCACAGTAGATCCAGAAATGAAATGTAGTAGGGTTTTGATATAACAAGCTCCCCCTAATAGCCCCCCAATATTTGCCCATTTTACTGCGTCCTCACACAGCTTACACTTAGTTTCACAAACTCAAAACGTAAAGATATTTCTGGGAACTCCTAGAGGTAAACATTATGTCAGAGGATTAACTATGCTCCAATACAGGCACATATACTAGTTATCAATATGTTATCTAATGTTATTTCAAATATAGTCATCAAGAGAACTAGCTTCAGTCCATTGTCATGTGTATCTGCACGCGGATTGAACTCGTGAGGTCAGACACTTGATATATATGAATCAGACATATTCATATGTGGAGAGAATAAAAGGTAATCACAATAACATCGAACTACGATTCGACTGACTGAAATTGATCAACTCTACTAGTCTCATTACATAATCCCCTTGATTCCCTGCGCTCTATTCATATCGCTTACAACTCAACTTGGACTCTAAAGACTGCATAGGATGGAAACCAATGTGAATGACAGATTTTTTCAAAAAACAACAACAGTTTTTGCAAATTCAAAACAACAACAGTTTAATGCAAATTCAAAACGATCAACATAGAAAATCTTTATTTGAAAATCGTCCTTTAACAATAAAAAAGGCAAGTTATACGGTATTGAACAAAAATTTTTTATGTTTTTACATGTACATGTACAAGTAAATTTTTACAGGTAAATCATTTGATCCAAATAGTTTAGGAAAATGCTGCCACCAGAAAAAGTACATTGTCTGTTGACTTCAACCATTAATCAAGTTGTTGCTATCAAATAGTTTAGCTAGATTTTGAACAGGCACAGAGATAAAGCATAAACAAATTTGCTTGTCACGCTCAGAGTGTCGCAAACAAAATGAAGTTGTTTGTTGGTTTCAAAGGTAAGAAATAAATTTACTGCTGGCTTGAGCTGGTGTACGAGTGGCTGACTTTGTACAGTCAAATCTGCATAGTTCGAACTCGTGTAATTCGAACTCTATCTAATTCGAACAAACTTCTCTGTCCCTTCAAGGATCACTAATGAACCAATTCTTATAAAACAAACCTCTATAATTCGAGCTTTTTGTAATTAGATTATTTTCACGCCTCCCAGGGTGTTCGAATTAGACAGAGTTGGCTGTATATAGTTTGCAGTACAGTATTCTACATAGCTCTGCAACTTTTGCAAGAATAGAACAGGGCAAATATTAAAGAGAGCCCAGAAAATTTTCACTTTTAGGGGGAATTTGTCAAGCCCAGAGTAATTATAATTCAAAGTTATTGAAAAAGGTAGCCTCATAAAGGGAGTTCCAAGAGATTTCGTATAACTGTTAAAGATTTCTATCTAACAATCTTAGAATATATGCTTACTCCTCGTATAACCGCCAAAAGATTTCTGCCAGGATCTGCTGAGATCGTCGATAAGCAAAAACTCTCGAAAGATCTCAAAGAAATGAGTTTACGACTGTGTATTAAGATATTAAGATTGCTCTGGTGATCTGTTCAAACTCAATGTTCAAACTCAATCAGAAAAAGAGATTTCGTTCAAGTGTTTCATCTTTTCGTACCAGGATCAACACTGTTTGCCTGCCTTATAATAATATGCAGCTTGTCAGAAGGATATGACGATAACGAAGGTGCGTACATACCCCCGTTTGACAACAAAGTTTGTGATACATCATTGTTAAATTACATTTGTGTCTGGGGGCTTCATTAGTAAAGATTTAGCTACATCTCCTTTTTGGTTATTTTTTCTTGCATTGCAAATCTTACAAATGTCAATACAAATTCTAATATACAATGCAGAAGAAAACACACCTGATAAGATTGAAAAGACTGCGAACGAAGAGGGAAAACGATTGAACGTTCACGATGAAATCATGGAGGAGCTGAACGCCGAAAGTATCAGGAAGTACCTTAAGTAAGCGATTGCTTAGTTCTGACGATTCCTTGCATAAAACACTCACACACCGACCCTGATATTTCATTGCTAACAACCAACATTTACTGCACGTTGCTACAGTAAACGGGAGAGCTGTGTGCTAAATATCATTCAGCCGCAATTCATACCATCTTGATCTACCATTTATCTTCAGATACCTCACAAGTATGCCGTCCACTGCAGGATTACCGGAGGCCAAAATCCAGGCGGAATGGACAAAAGACCAATGGGAAGATTTTGGGTTTGACAAAGTCAAGAATTACAAATATAACGTTCTTCTATCTTTGCCTGAAAAGCCAGGTGAGATCACAATGTTCAATAACAAAGGAAACAAAGTGTACGAATTCGAGATTGATCGGGAGCCTCTCTTGAACGGAGACCCAAAAGATCCAAGGACTGTACTACCTTTCAATGCATACTCAGCCAAAGGAACAGTGGAGGTAGGTGATGTAGGTGTACATGTGGTATAGGTGTGTGATGTAGGCGCAGGTGATGGAGGTAGGTAGGTGTACAATAAAGGGATTCTAACCTGGGTAGCTGCAATCAATGTTAGAATTATCAATGTGAGAGATTAACACTTTTTTATAGGAGCAGGTCCTTGACACAAGATCCTTCAATTTCAGGGTCCACTGGTGTATGTAAATTACGGAAAAGAAGAAGATTTCCAATTTCTGAAAGATATTGGAATAGACGTTGCCGGTTGCATCTGTCTCATGCGCTACTCTAAAGTCTCCAGAAGCCAAAAGGTAAGGTTTACTCAACCTCCTAGACAAATCGCGGGGTTAATGCAAAATATAAAACGTCATGTTTCTGGAGGAATGTAGCAAATGTAGCTTTTCAATACGATGAAAATATGATTTCAACAATCATAATTCCTCTAAAAAGCTGCGAATGGAAAAGGGATGGAATGGAATGGAATTTCCATCTTTGTTCGTGAAAAAGGATGTCAATTTCCATCTTTGCTTGATAAAGGGGAGCGTTTAACAATCAACTGCCTGCCATTAACATTATGTATTGCCGGTCTTAACAGGTTGAAAGAGCACAGAATCATGGTGCCGTTGGCGCCATCTTGTATTCTGATCCAATAGATTGGAGTCCGTTCAAACAATTTTACCCCAAAGGATTTGAGCTTCCAGGAACAGGATTACAGATTGGAACAATCGTCAGAGAGCAAGGAGATCTCTTGTCAAAAGAATACCCGTCAAAAGGTAAGCATGACAAGGCAACAACATTGGACGCATTGAACCAAGATTAAATTGATCAAATTCAAATAACTCCAAAAACTCCAAAAACTTCAAAAATACGCTGACACAGATCAAGGAAAGCTATATCAATTGCCAGGCAATCTTTGCAGAGCTATTAGTCTAACATAATTAATAATATTTTTCAGATGGATACTTCAGATTGCCAATAGACAAAGTCAAAAACTTGCCAAAGATTCCATCGCAGCCAATTTCATTCAATAAAGCAAAGAAACTTCTCGAGTAATTTTATAATTATGAGCACTTATAATTATTAATTTCTTTCTTTTCGCTGATAGAAAACATTGAAAAATCTCTGTATGGCCTGGGTTTGGAGTACGGAGAGAAGACTCCTTCTAAGTAAGACCAGTATGGTCTTCCGCGCTAAAGACGCCAATACATGGCAAAGTACCAGCAGTTCCAACATTCATAGAAACCGGGGAGGCACCAAAAAGCAAATTTCCCTTTAAAATAAAAAAGTGGCTCAAGTCCCTTTTCAAGCAAAGGTGTACATTTCTTTAGTGGAAAAAGAGACAAGGTTGTTTTCAAAATTTTCCTGGGGGCCATTCTGCTCCTGGCCCTTCTATTAGCCAACTCGTCCTTCTTTTTATAAATACAAACAGTTTAATACAATGATCCTTACTTTGATTCTTCAGCAAAATGGACGGTTACCCAGGTCCAAAAGAGTGGCAAGGAGATTTCGACTTCAGATACAACGTAAATGGAACACAGTACGTCCAATAAAAGCAATCCTTACTTCCACATGCTTTTATCTGATCACTCAGTAAAATACCTCATCACATCACTGCATATAATCTGTCCTAGATCGTCGCCTCTATATATCGTAATGCAAATTCCCTTTTGATTACAGGAGAGTAAGACTAAGTGTTTACACAAAACTGGTGTCAAAACCAACCTACAGCGTCTGCGGTACAATCCATGGAAATGTTGAGCCAGGTATATATATGCACAGAAAATGAATTGCCAGTTTAATTCATGTTCTCACACCGATGCACAAATACAGCAATCGATTACTGTGTGTATTGAATTGCATGCTTGCTTTTTGCATACTAGATCGCATGGTAATTCTTGGAAACCACAGAGATTCTTGGAATTTCGGTGCAGCCGATGCCACGAGTGGAAGTGCAGCATTGATGGAAATCAGCAGAGGGTTGGGAAAAATGCTGAAGATGGGTATGCGAGTGATACGTGTAAATTCATTGCTCTTCGAAAAAAAAATAGTGCCTGATGTTCAACGTGAACAATGCCAACATAAAACAATATGTACAGCAAATAATTTTGCATCATAAGCAAAAATAGTGCTGAACAATACGATGCATAAGCCAAAGTAGTGTAAAGCAATGCAAAGCAAAAGCCATCTTGGCAATGTGCAGCATATAGCATAGAGCTCAGATAGAGCTCAATAGCATATGAGCGGTTTATTATAAGGCACGTGTGGATAAAACTGTAATCAAGAAAACAGAAAATGAGGCCTGGGTAATGCAAGGCCAATAAATAAAAGCTGATTTGTTTCCATAGGATGGAGACCACGTAGAACAATAATGGTGTGCAGTTGGGATGCAGAAGAGTTTGGTTTGATGGGTTCAATGGAATGGGTCGAGGTTTGTATCCCCATTGTAGTCATCAACTGAAATGATTAGTTGTAAATAACCCCGTTCTCTAAACTAATCAGACCTTGGGAGTTTAGTTAGTAGGTTCGTCAATATGTCCTGTCTTTTGTCGGCCAGTCGTTAGCTACATGTGGAATCTATATATACCGAATCCATAAGTGTAAAATTCATGGCAGGCCATTTTTTAACGTACTAACTACTGGGAAAATTTCCCCAGCAGGCCCAATACTCTCCCCAGTAGTGACAGGCGAAATCGGAAAAACTCCCCAGTTGTTTGGGCCCATTCGATAACTTGTCTTATCAAATTGCAAAGATTCCTTAGCTTTAAAATACTCCAAATAGTTTTTGTGTTACCAAATCTGAACTGTTATTATTCTTTCTTCCTTCTGAACCATTAGCAATAGCCTCCAAGGCCTGCTGTTTTTGAGTTTTTAAAACTAAAAGAACGACGTAATAGGCAACCGTGCAATGAACTTTACAAAGAGAGGACTTTATGGAAAAGTTTTTTCAAAAAGAGAATGGCACTCTTTAGCAATCTTTGTTTTTCTAAAGATTTGGATGTTTTTGTAAAGAAAGTATGATTTTAAAATTGTCAACGTGCAATAGACGTATTCTACTTTGTACGTGTGACTTCAGGGCGTCGTCGTCATAAGGTTTTCCAGTATTTTGTGGCCCTTTTGAAGAATATTCCCCAGTAGTTAGAATTCCTTAAAAAATGCTATGATTCATGGTATTGTGTTTTAGGACCATGCTAAAATGATTCAGCAACGTGCAATTGCTTATCTCAATGTTGACATTGCAGTGGAAGGTAAGACAAAACATATTCGCTTGCGCACGCGCATAAAAACCAATTTTCTTTAAGCCTTTGGTCGTGGTAATATTTGGTGTAGCTTCACATTAGCCTACGTGACCCTTGGTATATCTTCTTTTTGTTATATGGTTGCCATTTGGAAACAGAAACACTTATACAGTCAAATCTGCATAGTTCGAACTCGTGTAATTCGAACTCTATCTAATTCGAACAAAACTCTCTGTCCCTTCAAGGATCACAAAAGAACCATTCCTTATAAAATAAGCCTCTATAATTCGAACTTTTTGTAATTCGAACATTTTCACCCTTCCCCAGGGTGTTCGAATCAGACAGAGTTGACTGTATCTGATTTACACGCTTAACATATTATTAGCATAAATTTAAGAACTTTAGAAATCGGCTTAGCAACTTGTTGCTTCTATACGTAGGCTATTTCCACATACATCCGCTGCTAATGCTCATATAACTTCATTTGACTTATAGGAAATTACACGGTTCGGTTTAAAACAACACCACAAATGAAAGACGCATTCTTCGAGGTTGTCAAAAAGGTGAGAAGCTCGTTTATTATATTCTAATTTCACCGATTCAAAAAGTATTCCTTTTAATAAAGTTTGATTCACTTACCTTTTCCCACAGATCCCTGCACCAGACAACAAACGCAGCTTGTACGAAGACTGGGCCGAGAAAGTACCCAGCATTGCCAACCCAGGGGAGCCAAAGTAAATTAGTTGGAATTTACCATATTTACGTGTCTTTTTCTGAACGCGAATCAAACTTTCGTATTAATCCATTGCCTGCAAATCCAAAGCGCAATTTTGATTATTAACCCTCTCAAACATTGCTACCTCGATTGATAACATTTTCTTTGGAGAGGCAAGAGAGAGGTTATGGGGTAAGAGAGGGGCGATGGGGGTAAGGGATGATAGAACGATCATAAAGGTCATGTCTAATTCATTATACTTCTTGCCTTTGTTTAGAGTATCAGTGGTGCAATCAGGATCTGATTACAAGCCTTTCCTTCAAACCATTGGTGTCCCATGTCTTGACATTCGCTATCTCTACGACAAGGTATGCTACAAACAATTTCTTTTTCCTCACTCACACATCCCTGAAAAAGAGCAAAGAGCATGTCCCTTAATGTACTCCATAGAAAATCAAGATGGCAACAACAAGCTGTGGGCTGGCTGATGTAAAATAGTAGGCAAAAGTCCTGGGACAATAAAGCCTTGAAAAATTTCCATGCGTATTTCATCTCCCTCTATCCCCAGTTGTCTCAAGAGAAATACAAAATATTGACGAAGTTCTAATTGCACAGTTACAACAAAGATCGGATTAAAATAAAAATTTTATTTTGGATGAAAAGGGTAAAAATGTGGGGTAAATTTCCTCCATATCATGTTTTATCCCCAAGAGCCAATACAAGCTCCATGTGAAACCCCAGGCTCTTTCATGCTAGTTTTTACTGCATGCATATATTCACTTCCGACATGAATATATGCATGCACAGAGACTCGAACTCAGTTGAAAAAACTGAACCAATATCTCAACACAATATCTAATTCTCTTTTCCATCATACATACAGTTAAAGATGACAGCAGATCAGTATTCCGCTTACCACTCCATTCACGACAACTTTCACTTAATGTCAACATGGATCGATCCGGATTACAAGCATCACTTGGCCGTTGCTCAAATGTGGGCCAAAATGGGCCTCCTTCTGGCTGATTCCGAAGTCATCCCCTTTAACCTGCAAGCATATGCAAAAATGATACTCAACTATGCTAAAGTTTTCAAGGAAAAAAATACAGAACTAATTAAAGGTCAAGGCATCAGCTTTGGTAAGTATTAGCTACTCAAAGACCAAGTGCATTTATGAAATTTGTCAAGCTCTGCAACAAAGCATTCATCATGGATATGTCACTTGACTTTAATGGGCTTTATATGATGAGAAGTTCAGCATTAACATTACAATTGGTGGGTGGGGTTTTTGGTCTCAAGGACAAGCACTGTTGTATGTTTTACATACGTAACGCATTTTTGCAGACTTGCTAATTGAAAAGACAGAAGATTTAGTTGAAGCTACTGAAGAATTCCACGTGCGTTTGGAAAAAATGGATCTTTCAAAGTAAGTATGAATACCCCGAAATCTCGAATAAGCATCCGGGCGCTTTGAGTCTTTGAGCTTTGGAAAGGGGCGCTTATCCCAGTAGGGCGCTAAGTTGACTTTTCTAGATGCCAAAGCCATTTAAGGACAGCAAATTAATCAAACGGGAATTCTAGTAGAAAATTTAGATAGTGATCCATCGCAAAGCGGAATCTACCTAAATGAGGCCACGCATGTAATGCCAGAGTTGGGAGGCAATTCTATATGTTTTAAAAATCAGGTTTTTGGCAGCAGTAATCAGGGCAAGCACAGGAGACCACTATCTATCTATCTATCTACAATTACTGTACATTGACCTTCAAAAAGGTATTACGTACAGAGATGTATAGTGGTTGAATAAATGGTTAAGATTTCTTTGATAAAGATACCAAACATCGTTAATTCTTTGCAGTCCGTTGAAGCTGCGAATGGCCAATGATCAGTTGATGTACTTCGAGCGAATTTTCATTCATGAAACTGGCCACCATGGCAACAAGAAAGTGAGGTAATGCATATAGATGATGCAAAAATGTTGCCAGTAGTATCAATGCCAATGCCAGAGCCAGTGGCAGCAGTAATGCAAATGTCTTGTTGATTAATACAAATGGTATATGAACGTCAACAATTTTTCATCTTGTAGACACGTGATCCTGGGAACAACAGCCTTCTATCTTAGCAAAAACACTAAATTCCCCACGTTGAAAGAAGCCATCTATAGAGCAGTGAAGGGCATCGATCCTGACTGGAATGGAGTTAAGAGCCATCTCTCCATTGTCATGTCTAAAATAGACGAAGCAATACGTCATGTTCAAGATGTTAACAAAGTTTAAATTAATTATATAAATTTGCTCATGATACAAAATAAATAATAAAAATAAAATAAACAGTTCTTGAAACAGTAGATCACTTTATCCAGAAATTAAATGTAGTGGGGTTTTGATATAACAACAAGCTCCCCCTAATAGCCCCCCAATATTTGCCCATTTTACTGCGTCCTCACACAGCTTACACTGAGTTTCACAAGCTCAAAACGTAAAAACATTTTCTGGGCTCTCGTTCAGGTACACGTTATGTCAGTTGATCAACTGTGCTCCAGTACAGGCACATATACTAGTTATCAATATGCTATTTAATGTTATTTCAAATATAGTCATTACGAGAACCAGCTTCTGTCCATTGTCATATGTATCTGCACGCGATTGAACTCGTGAGGTCAGACACTTGATATATATGAATCAGACATATTCATATGTGGGGAGAATAAAAAGTATTACATTAACATCAAATTACAATTCGACTGACTCAAATTGATAATCAACTCTACTACATAGTCTCATTACATAATCCCCTTGATTCTCTGTACTCTATTCATGTCGCTTACAACTCTACTTGGACTCTAAAGACTGCATAGGACGGAAACCAATGTGAATGACAGATTTTTTTCAAAAAACAACAACAGTTTTTGCAAATTCAAAACAACAACAGTTTAATGCAAATTCAAAACGATCAACGTAGAAAACTAAAAAAACGTCACTCTATTGGCTTAAACTATGAATATGCGCATGCACAAGCATGGGTGCAGCGGCAAGATGTTATTTTCACAACTTTATGAGCCACACCTCGTTGTGACGGTTGACAAGCTCTGTTGGTATATTATATCCGGCAGAAATGAAGGCCTGTGTGTTGTAGGTACCTTCCAATCCATCAACCTTGAGTTGTCTCTTCAAAAGGTTTAGATGCTGCTCGATTGTGGTAAACGAGGTGACGTAACTGCTGTAACTGTGTACGTATGCGCAGAATTGTGATGACGTCACATGTACAGCCGGGTCGGTAGGCAGCGGTGGTTTGGATTGATATTTCTTCGGGATGTAGAAACTCAGTCTCATGTTTCTCTTGTCACCATTGCCTTTCACCCCACATATTACTGGCAGTGTCATGTCAATGGTTGCTTGTTGATCGTTTGCGCCTTCAATGTACCCCAGCAGTTTTCTAAACATTGCCACTGCGGTGGGGTCCATGGGTTCCACTGAAAAATAAAACAGAACAACTCGATTCACTGCTTTCGTTTATCACTGTGCACGTCCTATCCCGTTCCTATTCCATTCCCTGTTCCATTGGCAGGCCAATTCCATTTAATACACGTTTTTTTATGAGAACACTTGGGGCCCAATTCCAGCCTGACGTTTCTTATTTTCCCGTTTATTTTCAGCTTAAGGTGTTTCTTATTCTGTTTCTTATTTTTGTACACAGATGGCAGCATAGATTGCATAAAAAGAACTGAAATCGATGGTGTTGAACTAATTCTATTGCAATAAGTTTGTTTAATGGCTGTTTAGCGCTTTCTATTGTTCTGTTCTTATAGTATAGTTTGTTATTTTCGATTGTTGCTGATAATTTATTTCTTGAGTTTTGTTGAATCTCAGCCTGCCTTGTTTCTTACGTTGTTCTTATTTTTTGGCCTATTCTCAGCCTGGTGTTTCTTATAAAGGTTGTTCTTATGGAAAAAAAGTGTAGCTGGTTTGGGTTACAAAACATCGTCAACGAACCTTGCACTGATAAAAATAAATAAATGAGCGACTCAAAATGAAACTTACGATATCCGAAGCCTGAAGTTGAAACCCAGTTCGCCTTTTCGTAGCATCTTAACTCGTAAACATTGGTTTTGTTCTTCACTGTAAATGGGGGACATTCGTAGTTACCACAAAAATCCGGAACTTTGTCTTCTTTTGAGGTGACTTTTGGGGCCTGTTTCTTTCCAATGTTAGTCCCAAATAACTTGGTAAATTTTTTAGCGAAGTTCACGGCGTCTTTATTTTTACTGATTTTCTCTTCATCGGCTCTTGTTGTTGCAACCACAACAAGGAGGACAAATGAAGCCAAAATGTAGAGTCTCATTTTGTAGCCTTGTTCAGTTAATTATGGATGAAATCAATCAAATAACTGACTTGTAATCAAACGTGAATTTCTGTCTCTCAACTCTCTTGCTCTCTCTCACCAAAAGCAACTGAGGTGCAAACACAAACCAAGCCAAAAAAGCTGTCTTCTATACACTGTTAGTCTTATTGGTGTTTAAGACAATAGCAAACTAACAATCTCATATTACATAGGAACGCTGTCAGCCTGGAAAAAAGTTGCCTATTAACCAGCCTCCAATTTCAAAGGAAATTGTTTTCCTTTGAAATTGGAAACTGGGCGACAGGATAGGAAAAAAGATATGTGGCTAATGCTTGCACTTTAATGAAAAACACTCTTGTGAAAAACACGAGACACTATACTGCACCTGTTATTATTGGTGTAAAAGAACCAATCAGCCATTAGTGAAAAACGGACAACTGAATTATCAAATTGAATGGTGGAATGCCATAATAATAGAATACCATAACAGGAGTCATTATACGAAACGAAACTTCACAATATGTCCTGCATTTAGCTATAAGTTGCTTCCAAAAATAAGAAAATTGAATCATCTTTCAGAAAACAACAACAGTTTTTCCAGTTTTTCCGTTTATTGCAACTTCAAAACGACTAACATGAAAATCAAAATTTAAAAAAAGTTACTATATTGGTTTAAACTTTGAATATGCGCATGGACAAATATGGGTCCAAAAGTAAGATGTGACTTTCACAGCTTTATGAGCCACACCTCGTTGTGACGGTTGACAAATTCTGTTGGCTTATTATATCCAGCAGTAATGAAGGCATGTGTGTTGTATGTACCTTCCAATCCATCAGCCTTGAGTTGCCTCTTCAACATGTCCAAATGCTCCTCGACTGTGCTGAGCGAGGTGACGTAACCGCTGTAACTGTGTACGTATGCGCAGAATTGTGATGACGTCACTTGTACAGCGGGGTCGGTAGGCATTGGTGGATTGGATTGATATTTCTTCGGGATGTAGAAACTCATTCTCATGTTTCTCTTGTCACCTTTACCTTTCACCCCACATATCACCGGCACTGTCATGTCAATGGTTGCTTGTTGCTTATTTGCGCCTTCAATGTACCCCAACAGTTTTCTAAACATTGCAACTGTTGTGGAGCCCATGGGTGTCGCTAAAAAAATAAAAATTAAAAATAAAAATAAAATTCGGTTCACTGCTTTCGTTTATCACTGTGCATTATACATCCATAATTAAATATCATTTTTCACGTCCTATCCCATTCCCATTCCAATCTGTTCCATTGTCAGGCCAATTCCATTTAATAGCCCGTTTGGGTTACAAAACTTCGTCAATGAACTTTGCACTGATAAAAATAAATAAATTAGTGAATCAAAATGAAACTTACGATATCCGAAGCCTGAAGTTGAAACCCAGTTCGCCTTTTCGTAGCATCTTAACTCGTAAATATTGGTCTTGTTCTTCACTGTAAATGGGGGACATTCGTAGTTACCACAAAAATCTGGACTTTTGCTTTCGGGTGACTTTGTTTCAGGCTGTTTCTTTCCGAAAAAATTTCCCAGAGGCTGTTTCTTTCCGAAAAAATTTCCCAGAGACTGCTTCTTTCCGAAAAAATTTCCAAATAACTGGGAAAATTTTCCACCAAAGCCTTTACTCAAGAATTTATTCTTGAAAGATCTGCCCCAGTTAGCGAACTTGTTTGGGCCGGATTTGGCTTTACCGATTTGCTTTTTCAAAGAATTGAAATTGAAACCACCAAATTCGAAAGCATCGGCATCGCGTGTAACAGCAATTACAACAAGCAGTACGAGTGAAGCCAAAATGTAGAATTTCATACTGCAGCTTGTTTTGTTAATTATTGACGAAATCAATTAACCAACTAACGGTGGAAAATTAAAATAAACGTGCTTATCAAGATGAAGACCCGACTGTTGTCCAACCTGATTCTGCCTCTCACCACAGCGCTATCGCTTTCTCTTACCACAAGCAACTGAGCTGCGCGCGCACAAACCAAGCCAGCAGTTTTCTTTTATGCACTGTGAGTCTTATTGTTGCTTATAACAATAGTAATTTGACACGTTACTGCAATTTATGATACATTATTTTTTTACATATGCATTATGTGTAAATAAATACCGTGTCAAGTGTCAGTTTTTCAAAATTGTGGCAAAAGTCATGTGATGGTTCTGGTTGCAATAAAACACTTTCTTGTGACAAACACGGATCCCGCTTTACCCGCGTTAACCGCAGAAAAATACAATTAAGTAGTAGTAAAACACGGAACACTAAATCATAGGCTATTATTAAAATGGGGAATGGGAAGAAAAGCCAGAGGCTTTTTCAAGAATTGCTGCAGAAGTATATTCTGGTACAATCCCACATAGGCAAGCAAGTGATGTCAGATAATGATCAAAATGTTCATTTCCATTTTTAACAAATATGCTGGCTGTCAGCAATGATTTTCGGCCTATGTTGCATCGAGAACATCTAGAGAGGCTGCATTTAGAGTTTAACATAAATATTTTTCTGTAATTCATGATAAATCATATATACTATTACCTATTGGCCTTTTTGTTTCACATCACACATCTATACATCGTTGGTTTTTTGTTATTGTTATTTGCAGGAATTAGTTGTAAAAGAGTTAACAAGGGGCTCTACTGAAAAAAAAAAATAAAATAAAAATATAAATTATAGAAATTCTTCATTTTTCAATTTCAACAACAGCCCCCTTTGAACCCCCCATAGAAATAACCCTTGTTTATTTGTTGTTATTGGTTGATATATCTTTCACTGTCAATTACGGTTTCCATTGTTTGGCATCTACTTTTTTTAGTTCTTATGTTCATGTTCAACTACACCATATACTTTCTATGGTGTAGCCGTTTTGAAATAAATTATACAGTTTTGTTACAAATATGCCTTTCTATTTTGTTGTATCAACTGATTTTTTGAATTTGAGTGCTTGCGCAGACTGCAATAGTATCGGTGGAATTTCAGAATTTAATTTTTGTCTGATAAAAATACATTTCGTTCCTTTATTTCCTGGTCAATAGCCCAGGGTTTCAAAACAAACTTTTCTATTAACCAATTTTGAATACTCAGGTATTTTTGATATTATTCAAAATCTTCATTCAAAACGCAAAATCCTCAGAATAGAACATAGGTTGTCATTAAAATAACAGATTCCTCGTCCCTTACTATCGTTCCTCGTTCCTGATTTTTTAGATGAAGCCGCAAGTAACACAAACAGTACCAATACCAAATCAACAAGCTGGCACGTTGCTGAAGAAGTATACAAAGTTCAGAAAAATACAAAGCCGGCAAGATAATCCCGTTCGCACGAGACCTTTAGCACAATAACTCAATTGTACCAGAATATACTTCTGCTACCCAGCAATTCTTGAAAAAACCTCTGCCTTTCCTTCCCATTTCTACGTTGTCCTCCCTTTCCTACGTTTTCCTCTGCTTTACTCTCCTTCCCTTTCCCTCCCCTTTCCCCTTTTTAGTAATAGCCGTAAATCATGAGAGAGAAGAGTGGGATTGCATAATAACAAAACTTCAGCACCATGATGCACACGCATTCCATTCATGTCATTTTTATTCCACAATTCCATGATGGAAGGAAAGAACACCACACCACATAATTAATTGTGGAGAGAATTCATTCTGTGAACATTTGCGCTTGAAATGTGGAAAGAATTCCACATTTCAAGCGCAAATACATAAATTAATGGAAGATGATCTGCGAGGGAAAGACTCTGATGTTTGCTAATCATGAACAGAAGTAATTTCATATTCTGTGGTTTTTAGCGTGCTGACAGGTTCCTTTCATAACTAAGTAACAATTTCACATTGCATGTTTCTATCGTCTAGTGTCATTACATGCAATAACGTCGACAATAGATAGGCCCAGGCTTATATAACTGAAAATGAAAACGAAACAAAAGTTTCAAAACCTTTTTAGTAGTCGGATGTCGGATTCTTTCCAAAACAGTAGACGGAAACAAATTATTTCTCAGCATTCGAAACTTGGTATAGTTTAGCATCACAAAGAAAAAGATAAACATTGTTATCAACTAATTACCGATTTCTTCCTTATTCATTAATGAATGGTTGTCATTCACACACGATATGTTTTGTTATAGCTATGTAAATTAACTTTTGTTGACTTTATTTGACTTCAGATTAATTATAAAGTGTATTACATTTCAATCAAATTAATTAACTATGTATAATGTAATGAAATAAGTCCATAGCAGCTCCGCAAATTGCAAATTTTGGCTGAGGGTCATCTCGGTCTGCACTGAAGTCTGCGCACTTTTTTAAAAATTTCTCCCACCACTCTAGCCCCCTCCCATCCCTTGGCACGCAACAGCAAGAGCTAAAGCCCAGCTGAGAGGCGCAGATTCGAGTTTTGATAAATTCCCGTGCATTCGCACACAAACCTATTATTTGACAACAAACACTTTTAACTGAAATCGCCACAAACATTGCGCAAAATGCCGCCTGCTCTCACAAATTTCAACTTGAACTTAGTTGTCCAATGTTAAACTTCCGAAATACGCTATCTCGGTTGTTCAATGTTAGTTCACGCACTCATCAAGTTAAACAAAAGCTGAATTACACTAAAGTTAAATTACACAACGCTGTGTAACTTTGTGTAACGGTTTCACACGTGAATGCTACATGAATTGGTCTTTTAAGCATTTCCAAACGATGTATTTCCTTCCTTACCACGCTAAATTCATCAATAACTCTTCAAATGAACTTCAAATGAACTTCAAATGAACATGATCTGTCTTCCTGTCTATGATAAATACTACCGGAATAAATTGCTTTGCTAAATCTCAAGTTGAGTTAATACGCTTTCAGCCTCGGTTTGGGGAATTGGTCACTTTGGCCACTCGCTCCCGCAGGCCTAATCTGACGCAACGCTGGTTCGAGCCAAATTATGCCATAAATTAGTGGGGAGCAAAGTGGTAGACTATGCTTAAAGTTCTCAATGCTGTTTATTTGTGATGGCAGAAATCTTTTTCATCTCGCAGTGTGCATCCTTCGAGCAGCCTTGAACACGAGATTAAGCAATCAAACATCATTAGGTGTTCTTTTTTCAAATTGTAGATTTTTCCCACGGCCCCTCGAAAAACATCCTCAAAAAACGGGGCTACCATTTATAAAGAATATAAAATGAAATGAAAATTAAAAAAATGTAGGGAAACCTTTTTAGTTGTTAATCAGGGTTTCACGCTAAGTGCGATCATCATTAGATATTTATTAATTGTCAATTCCTGCCTGTCATGAATTGTGGTTAATAATTTTGTAGCCAGATAAATTAATTAACGTTTAGGTGACAAGAAGCCAAATCAATGGCGGGGCGCCACTATCTATGCGAAAAGGACTTAGCATGTTATAGCATAGGAACGCGAAGACGGCGTACGTCAATTCCCCTTAACCAATAAGAATACGGCAAACACACTCGTGACTAACACCTAGCATTCAGAACAAATCATCTGTTTTCTAATTCTCCCCTCACTCGAATTGTGTGCGCCGTGCTAGAGACACACGAATTCGATTTCTGATTCAAGACAAAAATTTCCCGCCATCCCACCCTCTTGCTGTTACCTAGCGTACCTTTTATGGATTGATTTTATTACTTAATTTACTATTATTATTATCGTGTTTAATTTACCTTAATTCTGCTGCCGTACGTAGATATATTATAGTTTTTAAAAAGACATTAACTTTGCCAAGACACCTAGCGTGCCAGACTTTTTAGCTGTTTCAATTTTGTTACGTCTTATCGCATTCCAGTATATCAGTAATATTAAGTTGCATTTAGAGAATTTATCCGATTTTTCTGCAAAATGTTATAAATATATATCTTGCATTATCAATAAAATATGAAATGGTTCCTCTGGTGGCAAGCCTCACTCATACGGCCCGGTCAGATTTTGTTGTTGAAATTGTTGAATAATACTGGGGATCTCCAGCATCCCTTCAAATAACAACCACATACGTCACTCACATTTTAAATCGGTTCCGGCATTAGAAATACGTTGACTTACTCACACACGCCGCCTGGCTACGGGGCGCTCCCCCGTGCTCGAAGCAGGCTTTTTACACTATTGACGAAGGAAAATAGGACTTACGTTTAAAAGGTGTCCGGGAGGCCTTGCCTCATGATACCTATGCATCGCCCGGCAACGGGGCACTCCCCTGTGCGCGGGGCATGCATTTTAAAAGATATGGTTAAAGAAAACATGATTGCTTTTCAAAGGTGTCCAAGAGGCCTTGCCTTGTGATACCTATGCATCGCCTGGCAACGGGGCACTCCCCTGTGCGCGAGGCATGCATTTTCAAAAATATGGTCAAACGAAAACATGACTGCTTTTCAAAGGTGTCCGAGAGGCCTTGCCTCATGATACCTATGCATCGCCTGGCAACGGGGCACTCCCCTGTGCGCGAGGCATGCATTTTAAAAGATATGGTCAAAAGAAAACATGATTGCTTTTCAAAGGTGTCCGAGAGGCCTTGCCTCATGATACCTATGCATCGCCTGGCAACGGGGCACTCCCCTGTGCGCGAGGCATGCATGTTCAAAGATATGGTCAAACGAAAACATGACTGCTTTTCAAAGGTGTCCGAGAGGCCTTGCCTCATGATACCTATGCATCGCCTGGCAACGGGGCACTCCTCTGTGCGCGAGGCATGCATTTTAAAAGATATGGTCAAAAGAAAACATGATTGCTTTTCAAAGGTGTCCGAGAGGCCTTGCCTCATGATACCTGTGCATCGCCTGGCAACGGGGCACTCCCCTGTGCGCGAGGCATGCATTTTAAAAGATATGGTCAAAAGAAAACATGATTGCTTTTCAAAGGTGTCCGAGAGGCCTTGCCTCATGATACCTATGCATCGCCTGGCAACGGGGCACTCCCCTGTGCGCGAGGCATGCATGTTCAAAGATATGGTCAAAGAAAACATGATTGCTTTTCAAAGGTGTCCGAGAGGCCTTGCCTCATGATACCTATGCATCGCCTGGCAACGGGGCACTCCCCTGTGCGCGAGGCATGCATTTTAAAAGATATGGTCAAAGAAAACATGATTGCTTTTCAAAGGTGTCCGAGAGGCCTTGCCTCGTGATACCTATGCATCGCCCGGCAACGGGGCACTCCCCTGTGCGCGGGGCATGCTATTCAAAACTTGTTTGCCGTTTGTTTTTATTCATGGTTTCACCTATGCTAACTACTCAGACCCGTTTTCGCATAAACTAGTTTCATTTCTACGCCGTGGCCAGCAGCAAGTGCTCGCTCAATCCTTAGCTCTCACTTTTCATAGACTCACCAAATTACACTTTACAAAGGGGGCTCAGATATTGAATATAAGACCCCCCGCGTAGGGCTGATGAGACGCTTGCTGCCATGAACCATTTCCGCGTACTCCCACATATAACTTGTGTTGTTTTTCTTGTATTCTGTCTCCACTGCCAAATGCTAAAGATAAGTTCGCTTCCAACTACACTTGGGGCGGGAAAAGGATTAATAAGCTCCTCCCTCTTTTAAACGCCCCCTCGAAAAGAAGCCCCCCTAAAATATAAAAATCGAAGCATTACGGTATGCTGGGCATGCTGGGTAAAATTGACACTGAAAAATGAAATTCTGTCGGTCTGTAAAGTATGCTTTCACACCCACCCGCCTTTCCAAGCAAAAAGGTCATGCTTGGCCACTAAGTACAAGCAACCAATGCAAACACATATAATAAGTATGTACAGCCACACTGATCCATTCAATTCTCAAACGAGTAGCCATGAGCGCGCGAGATGCCATATTTGGCATGCAAGTTGTTATGCAAATAGGCGCGCGGCAGCTGAACTAAGACAAGACCAGCTACATACATTCGCCGTGTAAAACATTAAGCGGACAAAAATCGAATAAAAAGCTGTTTATCAAAATGAGTTGCGGGTACTCCAGTGAAGCGGTGAATACGAATATTCGTGTGAACTCGTTGCTGTTCTGAGTATCAATCGACAAAAACAGGACACTGTAAGCATTGACAGAGCAAGCATTGCCACAACAGGTGAATGAATCAATCGTAAAATCCAGCGGAAACACATGCAACTAGCACAGGTAAAGAAAAGCAAACAAGATAGCAAAAGATTGAGCATTGGACAACAGTTAATGCAAGAAGCAATTACACGCTCCAAAACATCCTGGAAAACACAATTGAAATGATTGATTGGAATATAAAAACATCAAGCATTCTAGCAACAATGATTTTCGAATTATAAAAAAGTTGCTTGCGTGCGTGGTGTGCTATATAACCTTGGATTTACGATGTTTGTTTGCGAAGAATGTTCAATGAAACTAGAATGACGAAAATCACAATTTATGATGCTTCAAATTGGTGATAGATGATCAAAATCATACTTCTAGTTTTTCCTTCATTTGTTGGTCAAAGACATAAAGCAGTAATTTAATCGATTAGTGGCATTATTGATTATAGCGGAACTCAAAACGATATATCAATTGCAAAGAACAACAGGTATAACAAATAAATTCAGATCTGTGAATCACTGGTCCGCCAGCACAATCGAAGTACAAGCAATTGCAAGAAAGCAAACGAAAACTGTTAAAACAGCAAAACATTCAATCCAAAGTGTTCCCTGCAATATCGTGTACAACGGTGTTCTACAGTATCAAGCACAAGTGCATCTTACAGAGCCATATATAGGTGTGCACATAAGGTATATTGCTTGTTACTACAAGTGAACACGCTGCCAGAAATGAATGGAAATACTACGATGAATACGACAAACACTACTGCCACCGTGTATAACCATGGTCTCAACTGCCAGCCAGTTCTATTTCCACCGATGCAGAACGTCTCAACCATAAAATTCATCGCGTTTATCCACGCGCTTAGCTCTGCCGTTGCCGCGATGGGAAATCTACTCGTCGGATGCACAATCATCCGCGATGCGACACTGCATACGTACACAAACTACTTCATCTTCTCGCTCTCAGTAGCTGATGGAATCGTGGGAGCAATAGGACAGCCCCTCATGGCCTATCTTCTGTGGAGTAAAGGACGTGGAGAGTGCGTCACTCAGGTAGTGCAGTATTTTGCGGGCAGTGCATCGTGCGGAGCGTCTGGTCTTCTCTTAATATTGGTTAGTATAGAACGCTATCTTCACATTTGTAGGCCGTTCCTCTACGAGCGCATGATTGACACTCGTAGAGTCATCTTCACAATCATCTCATTCTCCGTCAGCTCAATGGCTCTCACGTCCATTGGCTTTACAAATATCGATAAAGTTGCTTACAGCGCTATACTACTGGCTTTCTATGTTGCATCGCTAACATGTATTGTACCGTGTTATATTTGTATCTACCGTACGACCGTGTTTCATGTGAAGCAAGTTGACAAAGAGTTCTCGTCCGCGCGGCTATTAGAGCTGAAGAAGCGGCGCCGCTCAACCGCAACGATTTTCATCGTCGTGCTCATTTTCCTCGGCTGTTGGGCACCGTATTTCATACTGAATTTCATCTGGGCGCTGGGTGGGAACTCGAGTAATCTACTATACACTCTGTACTACTATGCACTGACACTGGGCTACTTGAACAGTTCGTTAAACCCCTTCCTATACACGTTCAATAACACGGCGTTGAAGACAGGTATCAAGCGGACTTTGCGAAGACTGTTTGGAGGGAAAATTGCTCGCGTGTTTCGCTTGGTAAGTGAAAACACCGTTACGCCGCAAATGGCAACGCCAACTAATAACATGCGCGCTTCAGCAACGCGCATCACAGTGGTGGCAAGATGTTAGGACCAACAATAGACAATATTACTCTTAACTGTTACTAGCAGCTGGTCCATTCAATGACTCGTAGCTGGCAGCTAGGCTGAGCTGTTGTGAAGAGAAACACAATTTCTATTGGACGTAAATTGTCAAGGCTTACCTTGCAAATCCGTCCATGAAAGAAATTTCGCAACTGCAACACCATTGCATCGCTTTGGTAGCTGACTCAGGTTCCTGTTAAAAAAACATACAAAACAATATTAAGCAGTAATAAATGGCCACTGATCTAATGTAACAAAAATAGCTGTTATTAATTATAACCAATGATAGCAAAAACAACAGCATCTAGCAGGAAAGAAGAGTATGGAAACGTAAAGGATATATTTATATATATATTTTCATTTATTTATAAAATCATATCCTCGTTATAGACTGTCATATATATCAATCATTAATGCTATATAGATCACATAAATATATATGTGTAATCCTAATTCCCAAGTAGCAGTAGATAAATAAGCAAGAAAGCTAATACTGCAATAAAGTTATTTTCTCGATACCGGTATTATATTTACAAGCTGAATTTTCAATCTGTATGACAATTCCGCTTGAACAAATGAAGCCGCTTATAAAAATATTTCTGCAGTATTTACTTTCTTGTGATTCTTATATAAGTGTAGGTATAGTTTGTTTAGTTTATTCATACACGCATTTATACACATTAATCCCATGTAAAGCAGTATATTCTTTGCAAAGTTATTGTATCATAATTTCGTCATTTGCATAAAAAGAGATACTGCGTTTCAATACTTTTATCGAGTTATAGGTTGCTGGTGGTGATCGAACGAACAAGGGGGTTCTGTACAGTCTCCGTATTCAATACAGGGGGGGTTAGAAAAGGCAGTACATATTTTTTTATAAAAAGGTGCTTTCTAAGAAAGCAATACTTGAGTCGCTGAGAGCTAAGAAAGTTCAGTACTGGGTTTCTAAGAGCCAAGAAAGCTGACAAACTTAGGTGCTCAACATTTCAAACAGAACTTGCTATGCAAGCCCGAAGTACTCAATGCTATAACTATAATATATTATTCATCAAGATTTACGTTCATTACATAACATTGGACTCTCGCAATGTTATGTAATGAACGTAAATCTTTTTCCAAAATGCTTTTAAAAGCTTTTTAAAAGCATTTTGAACCAAAATTAAAAAACTGCTAAAAAGGTTTGAGGACTGCTCGGAAAAACGTTTCTTATAAACAATAAACGTGTAGTATTGAAAAAGCATTTATGGTAAAAAGATGCTGTTTGCGTGGCTTTGCATGCAAACCCCGGGTAAACATAATTGGCCGAAACAATGTTCTGTTTTTCTCTGGAATTCAAACCCTGTAAGAGACCAAAAAGAGTGAAAAATGGACCATTTGCTGCGGTCGCACTTTCTCTTCACTACAGCACTACGGAGCAGAACGTTGGGTCAATGACGGCAAACTATCCCGTTCTGAAATTGTTAAAAACTAGCTGTTAACATTGTTAAAATGAGTGCTGCTGTGATGTAACCGGTACTAAAGCATCTAGCATTTGATTAAAACGATATGTTTTGAAATGAGTGCTTCAAAAAAATATGGAGAGGGGGTGTTTAGCGTGCTTGGAAGCCTAGATATCTATATTGGTAACAGGTCGTTTCTCTATATTTGATGTGTTTGAATGTTGTCATTTGTATTTGACATTTCTTATTCACATTTACGTTTCATAGCTGGATTTTGGAATTTCAGCAATAATAGATTTCAGCAAATTATTCTTTATCAAGAGAAGGTGTACGCTCAGTTTGAAGATCAAAAATAAAATTCAAATCTTTGTTGATGTGACTTTACCATGTAAACAAAACAATACCAAAAACAGGGGAATAAATGCAGAAAACCCCTTGAAATCTGAAGTCAGGATTTTCTGGACCGGGGTTACTTTCAATATCCCCTGCTAAAACAATAAAATATATAATGATGGTGAAAATGATGACACAATAGTTTTGGGAGCCTACTATACTTCAGCACAGCTTTTCTCTTCCACTTGCATTGCAGGCATTCATTTTTGTCAACTTATCCCCACGACAAGAAAGCAACTCCTGTGTTCTTGTCGAAATAAAATTGGCCTTTTTGGGCCTTCTCGATTCTGGCCACGAATAAAAGTTAATAACCAGCAGATAAGCCAACCAAATATCGTTTTCCAAATGTTTCTAAAACGACTCGCTGCACTGCACTGCAGCAAAAAGATGACCGCCATTGACGAATTGATATTGATAATAAAACCAGCATGTGGCTGAACGGAGGAGGATTTGAGGCCACGCGCAGGCTAAAATCCGACAAACAAACACACATATTCACAGACAGATTTTTTCTCGAGAAGGACTCGATTATATTCTGCTGCGCAGCCGCTTCACTTCGTTCCGCTACGCAGCAGCAAATACTCTGAATCCCGGTTCCATTGCATCACACCACTATTCCAACACTACAGATTCATAACGAGAGTGTACAAGATGCATACAGTGGTAAGCAAATGCCATGCAGTGTTCGTACGTGCACGTCAATCATACCACAATGGCATGATGGATATTTATGACGCACTCTCTTTACAACCCCAACAAAGAGAAAACACACAAATCACAATAGTGATTTATCACGAAAGATGGGAAGAGCCAATTAAGGTAGAAAAACAGTGCGTGGTTATCGTTTAATTTTGAAGTGCTTTTAGTTCAAATGATTCCTATCTAAATATTGTGCCAATCAGTTATTGACAGAAACGTCCCAAAAAGAAAGATAACGAAACGCACGTAATAAATAAGTGTTCGGGATACGTTAAAGCAGCGCAATTCTGATCGCACGTAGATGTGAATTTTTTAACGGCACAATCAGCAATGATCCTAATCAATTAATTAATCAATGATGAGATATTTGGATGAGAATTCTACGACCGCATAATTGCATTCTCGATAACTTTGGTTGCTTTAGGGAGTACATAGACCTGAAAGGAACAAGATATCTTGCAAAACAATACAATTGAATGAAATTGGAATTGTATTGAAGCAAATAAAAACGATGATGTCCTGACCAGGTGACAAAAACAACTGGCAGCTGCTTGAGCTGCTATCGTTGTCAAATCGCCGTTTTCAACTTAAAATAACAAGGATGTTTTGCCCACTGGTGGATTCTACCACGCTCACTATCTCTGATAATTATGATTTCCTTCTAGATTAGTACACCTTATAATCAAAAATACAACCACACATCGTGTTTATCAAATATAGTGGCTTGCATAAACAGTGAATCCTGTTTGGGGTGGCGAAGCTAGCCAGGTGCCCACCTGATAAAATTCACCCAATAAAAACAGACACCATAAGGATTTGACAAAGATGATCATATTGATAAAGTGTCTGCTGACGCAGATTTCAATATGCGTGATCAATTAGTTAACCATGTAATCACAAGCCATCCAATACAAAACGAGAATGTAAACTCGGGTACCAAGTATCTCGACCACCACCTCCCCTCCTCTTAGAGCTACCCATCCTGGGAAATAAATAAATGCCCAAACTTGATTTTGAAGTAAAGATAAAAAATGATATGAATTTTAATGATGTCTCTGTGCCTATCAGAGTTTTTATTGATATAAAAAATTCTTGACAAATAAGCGGATTTGAATCGGTAGGAATTCATCTCTGCATAACCGCGCACCGCGCACCACATTCGGTTTGGAATAAAATTTTCATTCACTTCTATTAATTGTATTGATCATGAAAGCAAACAAATAGCTATATTGTTGACGATTCTCTACTAACCAAAACGTATAGAGCACCAGTGCGTGTTTGCACGCCACGGCGTGTTTGTGAGCGAGTGAAGGATATCTCCGTACTTCAACAGTCAAACAACGCTTTGTATTCCTACAAAGAAGCCACCTAAAAATAATTAAAAGCAGCGCAAAACGAATATTGCTTACACGCAAAATCAATTAAGTACACAAAATTTATACTATCATACCTACTTCTTCGGAATCCAGCAAAGTACAGCGTGTAAGACGACGGAACTTTAGCCGCGCAGAGCAACGTGGCAACTCGCCGCGCACCATCACAACCAACCGCACAGTTAGTCGTGCTGAAAATCGCGCGGTTAATTATTGTGCGCGCGATTAATTATTATGCGCGCGGTAAAGGTACAGATATACTCCATCGCATGAATATCGCAAACAATTATTAATCTATCACAAATAGCGAATCGCGAATATGGGACGGAAATTGCTTGCTAAGTATAAGGCGCATAATACAAAATTTCTTTAGATATATAATATACATATATATAAATACAGTGAGAATTCTGTCACTATTTACACGCATATGGCGCAATGGTATAAATTGATATTTATTAATGCACATAATGTATAAATTATACATATGCTACACTTCATTTTGCTTGATCGCCATTCATTTTAACACTCACAAGCGCTAACTAATTTATTAATATATTTAATTATTTAATCATTATTATATTATAAGTATTTAATTATTATTTATTTAATTATTTAATTATTTTCACGCCAAAGTAATTAAATATATTAATTAATTAGTTAGCGCGTGTGAGTGTTAAAAATCAATGGCAATCAAACAAAATGAAATGTAGTTTAGGATATAACACTCGGGATACGATAAGAATTTTAGCAGAATCTGCTAAAAGGAGAAATATTGCTGATACATATATGTTATGGATTTAAGCATAGGCCTGCTATGTAAAATGATAGCGCCAGGC
Source organism: Sanderia malayensis (assembly GCA_013076295.1). NCBI lineage: Eukaryota > Metazoa > Cnidaria > Scyphozoa > Semaeostomeae > Pelagiidae > Sanderia > Sanderia malayensis. Next base: position 1,698,938 of record RQOL01000828.1, read on the forward strand.
TTATGCTCGCAAACCTCGTTGTTGCTTGAGAATCTCATTGAATCGTTTCGTCTCGAGTTTGTACAGTTGGTTCTGTTCGATTTCCTCGTGTCCTGGGTGCCAGAGTTCCGCGAGTACTCGTTCCGTGTTTCCCGCCCTGACAGTGTGCGATGGTATAATGCTTCTGTGCACCTGTTTGCAGAAAAGCAAAAAAAGATAGCACAAACCAGTACTGTACCTCACAACTTAAAAACTATAGATTTAGTAGGACCAGAATACGCGTCACGCAACCAACAAAGGAAATAGAAACTATTAATAAATTCGGAGAAACTGTGCCTTTACATTGCAGAGTTTGACATGGAAATACTGTTCAGATAATAGGATGTATTGCCATTGGTACAAGCTAATTTCATGACGAAAACTTAACTGGACTATGAAATCACAACCGAACACGCATTATAGTGATTTACCTTTGCTATTACACCTATACAGATAACATAAATATATAGTAGAAAAATCTTTGATCGGTACAGAAATTCAAAATAGCTTTGAAAATCGGAAACATAGCGAAATATAATAACTACTAAAGCTTGTCGTATGACACTCATCGGAGTAGTACGTCAGAAAGAGAACGAAAATGAAAACCGAACGAATAATTATACCCAGAAGAGGATCGAAATTGGCAAAAGGATCGAAATAAATATATAGCAGAAGCAATAGCGATTTCTGACCTGAAGGGTGTCTCGAAGATCGAAAGTAGAAATCGGTGGTAAAACAGTCTGCTGAGATCTTCCAGACGCGAGAGATAGCATTGCCTCAGCCTCTGCTACATCGGCAGTGAGTTTTTCCTCTGCAGACCTGAAAATTAACATACATCACTGTTGATTCTGAAGCAAAACCAAGTCTGATATGCAGTGATGCTTCGAAAATTCCCTTGGTAAATCCTTTTACCAATGAACCAATTTTTAGTTACAGCAAAGTAAGCGTTTGGTAAGAATAGGTATTCTTAGGAGAAAGTTCTTTTAAAAACAGGAGATTCTAGATAATAAGGGTATTCTGCATTAGGGGACATGAAGTATGCGTGTAAAAACACGCATACTTCATCCCCCTCCCCCAAAACAATTTTTTCAGTATTGCGGAAATTCTTTTGGTCCAGTGATGAGAAAAGACTGGTGCATAATAAAACATTGTTTGGGGGAGTGGGGATCGCATTCTGCCCACGGGGAAAAGTATGCAGAAACATTGGATTATCCACTGAAATTTTCAGGTGTCCCAGGGACTTTTTTCCCCTATTCCAGTTAACAGGGATATTCTGATAAAAGAGGGTTACGCTGTGGAGTTCTTCTTTGACTGACTAATTTACCTTTTTTTGTTCCTCTGTTGATTAACCCTCTGCTGAAAAACGCCAAATGAATGTCTGAAATGACCATCCCTGAGTCGATGACATTTCCGTCGCGCAACGCAAGCAGTGAGGACATTCTTGATAAATGCCTGGAAGAAAAAAACATTACTACATTGCAATGTTCAAAAGCCAAAGGAAGAAAAAGATGAAAAAGAGGGAGGAAGAAGAAGAAGGAAAATCAGGGGTGTACAATAGAGAAAATACAATAGAAATAGAAATACAATATATATACTGTATCTCCTCTATAAGCACCCGAGGGTTTGTTGATGATCGACATTAACTGAATATCGATCCACACGTTTCTATACGCTATTCGTTTTAACTCTACGTGAAAGCATAGTCACAAAAAAAAGTGAAAATGTGAAAATTCTATTAATGGTCCTGTGCGATTAATAAAGATGAGAGGTTGCTTATTTAAAGCCTTGGTTTCGAAATTTTGGAAATACGATAATAAAATGAAGGAATATATTGAGCGACTGTGTAAATTCAGAGTATAAAACAAAGCGAGTATAATCATAAAAAATTCACAACAAACCTCAACTGAGTGAAACAAAAGCGAAGCCGTGTCGTCAGCAACTGATTCGAGCCCAGCCTCCCAAGCTCCCAGGTATAATCGACCATGCAGAGTTGGTATATCAGGCAATGCCATCTCATAGGTGCAAAGTTTAATGTCCAGCTCATCACTTGATTCTACAAAGGAAAGGTTTCAGGCTTTCACAATGCTTTGCGTTGGAAGAAAGAATATCTAGCCTGCTCGATTTGACGAGAAATCTGGCCGTCAAATAAAGAACACTTACCCTGAGTGTATTGAAAATAAAAATGCCAAAAATTCAGAAAGTTGTTGTCGTTTTAAAATCACCAGTCATAAAACAAGAAAAAAGAAATGTTAATTAAATAATCCTGTTCAAAACTAACAAATGGATAGTAATTGTAAAATAATTTATACCAGCACAAAATGCAAGAAGGTAACAAAAAGGGGGCCATCCAGGGGGGAATGCTTTCAAAAATTAATAAGGAGGTACATTTATTGTACATGCATGAATAGTAATTGAAATATTTGAGCTTCTATGAGATACATTTGTCGAAAACAAAATGTTTAAATGTATAATACCGACCTTCTGAATTGCCAATGGGGTGTATTCAATTGGGTTAGCAGCAACAAATTGATGCTGAAACAAAAAGCGAATCTAAATGATTGAAAATGTTAATGGGTTCCTCAAAAAACTTTGTTGATTTACATCAGAAATCTTAAAACTAATTGTCAGATTTGAGTTATCATGATTTGTGTAAAATGTGATGATGTTAATATATACAATATGGATTAATAATTATCTTATCTATATAGTTATCTTTTAGCATGCAGAGCATTAAAGAGGTATGTCTTTTAAAAAATGGTTTTGTGATGCTATTCACCTGCAAATTGTCATTGACATGTCGACTTGGTCTTTTTACTTTTGGCTTCCGCAGCACTACTGACTTTGGTGTTGACTTCTGGGGTGTTTTTACTGGCAAAGGAGCTGGAAATAAAACAAATCAAAAGGAATAACATTAAGCAATATCAAAGGTTTTGAAAAAAGGCAATAAAAAACAAAATTACAATGGAATCCCATTATATATAGCAGAGTCAGCCCAAAATTTTGCTTTTGTTTCACTTTAATTAAATTTACATTTTCATTAGTATTAAATTTTGTTTTACTTTGCTTCACTTTCATTAAATTTACATTTTCATTAGTATTAGATTATACTACACCCACTACATTAGATCACTTACATATAGCAGGGCTTTTTTTAAGAAACTAATAGTGCTTCAATACACAAGAACAATTAGCTATAGCATTGAATCAGATACTATTATGATACTCAAGGTGTGAGTTGATTGGTTTGTTATACTTTGCGGAAAACTTGCTTCAAATATCAACCTTTCTTAAATCTATCTTTCTTAATTTTAAGGGAACAAAAAGAGGAGAGGAAAAAAAAGAAAATATAATCTGGAGAGGAGGAAATTGAATCTACTCCTCTCCTTCCTCTTTTCTACCTATCCTTCCTCTTCATCCTCTTGTTCTCTTAAGATTATGAAAGATTTAGAAAATATTATACTTAAAGTAAGTCCAACTGGGCGGTAGACTTCCTGGCCAGTTGATAATATTAGAGTTACATTTTAGTTCAATATAACATGACAATGGGCTTTAGTGATACATACCTGGTGATGCAACCAGTGCATGACACCTTGCAAGAATTGCCAAAAGAAATTCATTGTGGAAATGAACTGTGGAAATGATGAAAATCATAAATACTCATCTTCATAAGAAAATTTGATTCATACATGCATTGGATAAAAAAGCAATGAGCATACTACATGCATCGTAAATGGGCACATACATGTATTGTCGCATTACCCTTAGGGTAATGCTACGATGCCCCTTCTAACTATTTGCCCCTCCCCACAATGACCTTTATTGACCCTGGCATCCCAGTTTGAGAGCAGGATATTTAATTCTAACATCATAAAAATATGCTTACTCTTTCCAGGACCCAATAGTTGAAATGCTTGAGTATCGAAATCTTCCTTGGTTATCTGAACAAAAACATTCAAATAAATAAATAAAGTTGACTGATAACTAGAAAATGTCAACATCAGATGCTATGCTTTAACTGCAAGTATGAAAGCATTTCAAAATTTGAACATCAATAGAGTGTTGCACTACAAATATATAGCTACCTTTTGTCTGTACCAAAGCTTAAGATTGTTCCAGTATCTAACGAAACAAAAATAAATATCTGACCTCTGAAAATAGTTATATTTTCATTAGTCAACAAAACCAACAATTAAAAACCCACTGCCGGGATAATACAGGAATGAGAGTCAAAAGGGGGTGGGGTCACAAATAAATGGGCAAAGAGAGTCACAATTGCCAAATTTCATTCATAAATTCTATAAAGTGTATCTCGGATTTGGAATCGATTTGGAATTGATTTGGAATTAGTCAGCTTAACAAAAAGGGGTCAATATGCAGATTACTAAAAGAAATTTCATGCAAAGTATAGTGGAGCGAGAGCAAGATATATCATATCATACCATGACAAAAGACTTAGGTCCTCTCCGAGGAGGGCAATTCCAAATCGGAGTAGCAGTCAATTAAAAACACCCAATTGAAAATAAAATACAATTAAGATATATACATACTTCTCTCCGAATTCTCCTACAGCTACAATAAGTTGCTTTCTAACTAATTCCAACTCTGTCATCTTGAATTTATGACCGGGCCTGGCCGCACGAAAAACAAGAAAATCGCCAATGAGAAAGAAATAGAGATAAGATGATAAGATGAATGAAGTAGAGGAGGTTCAGTAACTCCCACCTTTTAGCGTGTCCAAAGCAATGGGTAAATGGACATACCGTATTTTCTCGATTAAACGCCCCCCCCCTCGATTAAAAGCCCCCCTCGAAAAAACGCCCCCTTGTGCTACCAACTTTTGAACTAAACGCCCCCCACACAACAATTTTTTAGTGTATTGTTGCTCGATAAAGGCAAGGCACAACTAAACCATTTTCTCTTTTTCCAGACCCAATGACAGAGGCTGTGATCTTGTACTTTCTAAAAAACGCCCCCCCCCCTCGATTAGGTGCACCCCCCCCGAAAAGTGCCGAGATTAATAAACGGTAAGTCCCGAAACATAAGCTGGTAAGAGGATTTTGCATAGTTTCTTATAAAAAAATGGGTGTATGCATGGACGGCTTTCATAGATGATAAATAAAGTTAATCATTGGTTGCGGCACTTCCGAGACACAAACTTTTCAATCATTTGTCCAACCAATTTTAAACAGGAATATCGAAAAAAATTGGAACACTTTTAGAAAATGTGGTCCCAAGTCCAGGAACTAGATGCTTAGTCGTCATCTGACTGTAGCGATTTGCCATAGGTAATGCTAAGGCTGCTAGATTCAAGGTTTGCGATGCAGCTATGGATATCAAACTTTATATGCCTTATATGGCTATCGAAATAGTATGGTTCGACCATTTGCAATTTAAGTTGCAAATAATCGAACCATACTATTTCGATCATGCTCATCACGTTGCAACAATTTTCAGCTTTCTAGGACAACTGGTTCAAAGGTTATGGTTGTTCCATCGACCTACTTGAAACCCTTAGAAAACCTCCTTGAAACCCTTACCGAGCACTGGGGTCAGTTCGCAATGAAATCTAAGTTGCAAATAGTCGAACCATACTATTTCGATCATGCTCATCACGTTGCAACAATTTTCAGCTTTCTAGGACAACTGGTTCAAAAGTTATGGTTGTTCCATCAACCTACTTGAAACCCTTAGAAAACCTCCTTGAAACCCTTACCGAGCACTGGGGTCAGTTCGCAATGAAATCTAAGTTGCAAATGGTCGAACCATAATATTTCGATCATGCTCATCACGTTGCAACAATTTTCAGCTTTCTAGGACAACTGGTTCAAAGGTTATGGTTGTTCCATCGACCTACTTGAAACCCTTAGAAAACCTCCTTGAAACACTTACCGAGCACTGGGGTCAGTTCGCAATGAAATCTAAGTTGCAAATAGTCGAACCATAATATTTCGATCATGCTCATCACGTTGCAACAATTTTCAGCTTTCTAGGACAACTGGTTCAAAGGTTATGGTTGTTCCATCGACCTACTTGAAACCCTTAGAAAACCTCCTTGAAACCCTTACCGAGCACTGGGGTCAGTTCGCAATGAAATCTAAGTTGCAAATGGTCGAACCATAATATTTCGATCATGCTCATCACGTTGCAACAATTTTCAGCTTTCTAGGACAACTGGTTCAAAAGTTATGGTTGTTCCATCGACCTACTTGAAACCCTTAGAAAACCTCCTTGAAACCCTTACCGAGCACTGGGGTCAGTTCGCAATGAAATCTAAGTTGCAAATAGTCGAACCATAATATTTCGATCATGCTCATCACGTTGCAACAATTTTCAGCTTTCTAGGACAACTGGTTCAAAAGTTATGGTTGTTCCATCGACCTACTTGAAACCCTTAGAAAACCTCCTTGAAACCCTTACCGAGCACTGGGGTCAGTTCGCAATGAAATCTAAGTTGCAAATAGTCGAACCATAATATTTCGATCATGCTCATCACGTTGCAACAATTTTCAGCTTTCTAGGACAACTGGTTCAAAGGTTATGGTTGTTCCATCGACCTACTTGAAACCCTTAGAAAACCTCCTTGAAACCCTTACCGAGCACTGGGGTCAGTTCGCAATGAAATCTAAGTTGCAAATAGTCGAACCATAATATTTCGATCATGCTCATCACGTTGCAACAATTTTCAGCTTTCTAGGACAACTGGTTCAAAGGTTATGGTTGTTCCATCGACCTACTTCAAACCCTTAGAAAACCTCCTTGAAACCCTTACCGAGCACTGGGGTCAGTTCGCAATGAAATCTAAGTTGCAAATAGTCGAACCATAATATTTCGATCATGCTCATCACGTTGCAACAATTTTCAGCTTTCTAGGACAACTGGTTCAAAGGTTATGGTTGTTCCATCGACCTACTTGAAACCCTTACAAAACCTCCTTGAAACCCTTACCGAGCACTGGGGTCAGTTCGCAATGAAATCTAAGTTGCAAATAGTCGAACCATAATATTTCGATCATGCTCATCACGTTGCAACAATTTTCAGCTTTCTAGGACAACTGGTTCAAAAGTTATGGTTGTTCCATCGACCTACTTGAAACCCTTAGAAAACCTCCTTGAAACCCTTACCGAGCACTGGGGTCAGTTCGCAATGAAATCTAAGTTGCAAATAGTCGAACCATAATATTTCGATCATGCTCATCACGTTGCAACAATTTTCAGCTTTCTAGGACAACTGGTTCAAAGGTTATGGTTGTTCCATCGACCTACTTGAAACCCTTAGAAAACCTCCTTGAAACCCTTACCGGGCACTGGGGTCAGTTCGCAATGAAATCTAAGTTGCAAATAATCGAACCATACTATTTCGACCATACTCATCATGTTGCAACAATTTGCAGCACTCTAGGACAACTGGTTCAAAAGATATAGTTGTTCTAAAACCACCGGATATCGACCTACTCGAAACCCTTAGAAAACCTCCTTGAAACCCTTACCGGGCACTGGGGTCAGTTCGCAATGAAATCTAAGTTGCAAATAATCGAACCATACTATTTCGACCATACTCATCATGTTGCAACAATTTGCAGCACTCTAGGACAACTGGTTCAAAAGATATAGTTGTTCTAAAACCACCGGATATCGACCTACTCGAAACCCTTAGAAAACCTCCTTGAAACCCTTACCGGGCACTGGGGTCAGTTCGCAATGAAATCTAAGTTGCAAATGGTCGAACCATAATATTTCCACCATGCGCACCACGTTGCAACAATTTGCAGCCTTCTAGGACAACTGGTTCAAAAGTTATAGTTTTTGTAAAAGCACCGATATCGACCTACTTTAAACCCTTAAAAAACTTCGTACTGAACTTTCACCGAACAGTGAAGTAGTTCAAGGGGTTGGGTGTGTTAGCTTGCTTCTGTCGTATGTCAGGCGCACATTTTACTTCCATAACCGAATCATTTGCTGCGCCGGCCAATTTCAAATGTGGCATCACGCGACGACAAATTACTAATATCAATGGATGACTACTTTAAAGGTAGAAACTTTCGCGGGAAGAAACTTTCGCGAGGCGAAAAAGCGCGAAATCTCTGAAATTAACTTTCGCGTTTTAGGCAAAATCGGATATTTTGCGAGAATAAACTTTCGCGAATTCAAGGTCTGAACAGAAACTTTAAACAGAAACTTTGAAGTAGTTTTTATTCAAAGTGAAACTTTTTCATAAATTTTGATTTTTTTTACAACTTGAACAGAAGAAGAACATTATTGCAATAAGTCAGCTTCGTTTCCATATTCACTCTGCCTTTTCTGCCTTCCCTTTTCTTTCCATCAAACTAATGAATAAATGTTTTTCTTTGTTAATCGCTTTTACCCGGGATTACCAGTTTTTCACAATAGCGATTTTGCGAGAATAAACTTTCGCGAATTTCCAATTTTGAAATTTTTATCAAGAATAAACTTTCACGAATTTCATTTTTTAGAAACTGTCGCGCAATAAACTTTTACGAATTTTGGACAAAAACGCGAAAATCGTGAACGTGTCTTCCCGCGAAAGTTTTTACCTTAAAGTATATTACGCGTGCGTTGATTCCTTGGAACATGTGTTTTTCTCTACTGTAAGGAAGGCGCCGCTGTAGACTAATGGTAATTTTCCTGCAAACTAATCTCAAGATCACTAGTTCAAAACCTGATGAGTACATTTACTTTGTATTTTGATCAATTTATATTGAAAATGTCCTAAAGGTGGGCCTGTATGCGCAATGCCATATATAAGCTACTACGCAGGAGTAAACATGACGTAATGCTACTGCCAGTGTCTGGTGTATCGGTTAGGATTACGGTTACGGTTAGGGTTAGAGGCCGTAAAGGTGGGCGTGAATGCACAGTGCCATATATAGGCTATTGCGCATGAGTATACATGACGTAATGCCACTGACAGTGTCTCGTGTATCAGTTAGGGTTAGGCTTAGGCTTGGGGTTAGGGTTAGAGGCTGTAAAGGTGGGCGTGTATGCGCAGTGCCATGTATAGGCTACTGCGCAGGGGCATACATGACGTAATGCTACTGACAGTGTCTAGTGTATCAGTTAGGGTTAAGGTTAAGGCTTGGGGTTAGGGTTAGAGGCTGTAAAGGTGGGCGTGTATGCGCAGTGCCATGTATAGGCTACTGCGCAGGGGCATACATGACGTATGCTACTGACAGTGTTTAGTGTATCAGTTAGGGTTAGGGTTAGGGTTAGGGTTAGGGTCTTGAAAATTGCTCGTGATATCAATGCCCTTACCAAAAGTCCTTTCAACCCTCTCCGTAGTTGGCAGTTGTAAGGTCCGAGTCCGACCACTAGTATTTCTTGCCAACCGTATTTTTGGATTCAGATTCAGCTGGGCCTATGGTGGCCTTGTGTTGTTGTTGCTGGCAAATGTCCACATGTTGTTGCTGCTGTTATTTGCAATTGCATGATATGATGACATCACCTTTTATGACAAGATTGAGTTGTTCATTTCATCATTTGTTTCTTACAATATCATGTCTTACGCAACATAACCACAAAATGATTACTCAAGTGCCTTTACGGTGGTATAATTTGAGTCTTAATTACATACGTACGTATCCTAATTGTTGCACTTGCAGGCATTTTCAGTTTTTGAAGTCTTCGTTCTTCTCAAACTCAGCATCTCAAATTTTGCTGAAAGAAATGGACACGAAACGACACATTATTAAGCTGGTAAACTATCAAGATGTTTTATTACTTTGTTTTGTATGATATAATACATCATATTATCATATTTCATATACTTTATATACATTATGATGCTGTAATTTTGATGGTTCTATTAAAGGTTGTTGGGCTGGGCAATCATTCATTGATAAATACAAGGCATAGTATTGGTATGATGGTGCTGAATAGTGTTGCTAAAGATCTTGGAATTTCCTGGAAGTATGATAAAAAATGCACTGGGTTCATAGCACAGCTAGAGACACATTGCGAAACTGTGATTTTTCTGAAACCAAAAATACCGATGAATATAAATGGCAAAAGTATTGCGAAGACAGGTATATAATTTCATTAATTTATGGATAATATATTTCGCCACTAATTTTATCACATCAAAACTTTCGCTTTATATTTTATCTCCTGCGTCTGAATATTTCAATTTGTTTATTCCAGTTTCTAATTATGGCATTGACCATGCAAATATATACTTGGTTCATGATCACTTGGACAAGCCATTGGGAAAAATTCAGCTAAAGTTAAATGGAAGTGCTGGGTATGAAATGCAGGAATTATTTAAAATAACTGTTATAACTGTCCAAAATCCTCCCAAACCATTATACATTTCAATGTACAAGATTGTAGCGAAATGCCTTCAATAGCAAAGTGCTATACGATATTACATTAGCTGTTACTCAGAGACTCTGTACCTCATCAGACAATGCCATTGTCTGACTTTTCTAATGATTGCATTGCCGTGGAACTCTGAGTAACAACAAAGGTAGTGTCCTTTGTGTAATATTCCTGTCCTTTTAGATTTCAATGCATGAATATATTTTTTTGATTTTTACAGTGGACACAATGGTGTGAAGTCAGCGATTTCATGTTTGAAAACTAACGTGCGTATCCCGAACACAGTTAACACACTTACTTCTCTCGAGAAAGATATTTTAATAACAAAATTCCATTGTCTTTTATTTTTTAATTGCTTTCTTTGTTTTACAGAACATTAAAAGGTTTCGAATCGGAATTGACAGACCAACAAGTAAAAATGATGTTGTGAAATATGTGCTACATGAGTTTAAGCCAAATGAAATACCACTTGTTGAGCAAACAATTGAACAGTGTACAAGGTTGCTAGAAGATGAACTGGGCATTGAATTGAATGTTAACTCTATGAACTGCAATGACACAGCTTCAAGCTCTCTGGAAACTGATAAATCTAGTAACTCAATATTGCAGGATTTTAAATATATTGAGAAATGATAGCCAAACAAGGATATCACTTGTTCTGATATTGTTTGCAAAGCATTTATAATATATTTAATAAATTATTGAAAGTAAATATTGTAAAATACATATTGTGCGTTATTAATGAAAAGCTATGTGCAACACGATTTTTTATTTGGAATTTTTCAAGTACGTTTTCTTCCCATTCCACAAGTTCTACGAAGGACCAGACCAACCAATCAAGTCACAGAATTCTCCTCCCATGGTCAATTGAACTCCAAACTGATTAGCTGAGACAACGGACGGGGTTAATGATAACATTGTAGTATATGGGAGTCTTCCGTCCAATTATTCTTATCGGAAAATTAAATGTTAAAAAATTGCATGGCACATTGAAATAACATGCTGAGCTACACAAATCTGATATAATTTACACAATTATGTAGAAGAAATGCAATTCTAAAAAATTAATAATTTACACACAGTTGCAAATCGAGAAAAATGTATACAGAGTAGCGATTTGCAGTGCACAATTGTCTAATTATAAAGTGCGCTTGGTGGTTTAGAAAGACAACGAGTAACCATAGGGCCATACAACCAAACAATAACATTAGGCATTCTTGTTTGCAAATGGGGTAGAATAGGGGTGGGGGAGCTCATGTACCTCTGCTTTTCTTATGCACATCTAGAACTAAAGCAGCCAAATCAAATATTACATTGGCAAGAATTTCAGATAGCCAAGCAAGGAGATAAGATATTTCTGACAACTCAAGAGAGATAAATGCACTAGAAATTATATATCAATCAAAATGCAGGAACCGGCAAGTAATTGAATCTAAATTAAATAACGTGCTGCTATTTTTAATATACTATTCTATAATATACTATGTTATTAATATGCTATTAATAATGCCTTAAGCTACCTTTAACTTAATTTGCAATAGCTTACAATAAAGACTTTTAGCTTAAAGACTTTCATTTAACCAGCTTCTTTGCTGGCATCATTAAGCATAAGCATTGCACTTTCTTCTTGGGAGTTGCTTTAGTAGTGCTCGTGTTGTGTTATGTTTCTTCTATTGGTGTTTACATATTGCTTTAATTCGTCGTTTGTGCGTTGCTTGTGGATTGCTTTACTCGCTGGTTGTTTGCGTGTTGCTCAAGATTTGCTCGTTGTGCTGGTTGCATTGCTTGGGTAGTTATTCTTATGCTGATGCTGTTCTTGTGTTGTTGCGTTGGGTGTTTGTTACATTTGATTAATCAGCTTCCAACTCATATGCCTGGGTTGTCTTTCTCTCTTCTCTCGCTGATTTCATGTAATAACTAAGCAAATGAATTGGCTGGATTGCATCTGTTAGGTACGGTGCACGCTCTCTTGTTCAAGCAAGGGCATTTCAGCAGTATGATTACCTGTACGCACGTGCAGATGACAAACACGGCAATTACTGAACACAGAAACAATAATGGCATTTGGGATAGGAGGAGAATTGTGCGCCACGTAGATGGGGAATTGTGCCAATTAGACTTCTTTTAACGATGAATTTTCGTGCTTTTTTCTTGTTTACGTTTGATGATGCACTTGTGTCTTTGATTAGTAAGACTCTCTCTTCCAGAATTTAAATTGTTGTCGTCGTTGTTAGCTCGAGTATAGATTAATATCTTAGTTCCTTTCTTTTTTGTATATTTGTGTTAAATATCTAAAAGAGAAAAGTAGCTTTAGTTAGTGTTGTGACCGCAACATTGAAAATTTCACATGGATGGATCATCATTAATTTATTATTAATTAATTTATGTTGCGAGGAAGCATTATTCAAGAATAAGCATAAATGCATATTTTAATCCCAAGTGAAGTATGGACATAAGGACTCTTCCCTATTTAAGTTTCAGTGCCCAGCAAAGTTGCTAATCCGCGGCCCTACTAGCTCAAGTTTGCGTTTTAAATTGGGTTTTTGTCACTTTTTAATTGGAACTTCGAACGAACAGCAGTATAAAAACTTCTTTGAATTGTGTTGTGCACAAGACCTGTTTGATGTATTTGTATATGATTAAGCCAACATGAATGAAAGTCACGAAAACAACCGAATTCAACAACCAGTATATTTGATTCAATGTTGATTATTGTCTTACTTGTATGCGTTATGGTTTGAGCTCATGCTGGCACTAGTTTGGAAAAGCCCCTTTGCTTTTAACAACGCAACAAGCAGCACGATTGATAACAACCTTATATTACTATCGCCATGGCACTCAATAATGAATGACTATCATAACCATAAAAACAGAAGAGCTTCTTCAATTTTGCTATATTCCTTACGGTTTTCACTTTAAGAAAACATGGATGTATCAAAAATTTCTTTGAGTTCGGAGCTTCTGGGCTTGTGGACTAACGTTTTGTAAAGTGAAACATTTACAAATGCTAATACAATAAACAGGGCCAGAAACAACAGAAGAATATTCTAGTTAATCAAAAGCTCCTCGACTAACTTGAGTATTCCTTGGCAAAAGGGAATTGTGTCATTAAAAGTTCCCAGACAAAGAATTAGGCTTGCAAGTCATAAAGTCAATCTTAAGTAGGGGAGTTTGAGAAATATTTCGGCAAAACAGAATTTCACCATGTAGCAATCTAAGGTACCACTATGTATTGTTCAGCACACTACTAAGAGTTGTATTCCCTTTTAAAGAACATTTGGCAAGAAACTTTTTGAGGCAGTAGCAATTAATGCACCAGTTGCCAGGCCTTATTTTAAGGAATATTTATCACTGCACATTATATTCTGAGGGGGTCATTGGGCATGACGGTTTGCTGTTTTTGGACATTTTGAGAGCGGTTTTACTGTTTTTAACCTTCAAAAAGTACGGTTTTACTGTTTTTCAATCTGCGATTTCGGTTGCGGTTTTACTGTTTTAACAAAACACATGTACGCTTGTACTGTTTTTGAGTAAAAATTGCGGTTTTACGGTTTTTTGATCCCCTCCCCTATGACCCCCCATATTATGTATGAAGTTTTTTTAGTCCTGAAGTGTCGTTCTCTCATACAAAACAACAACAATTTTTGTAAATCTGCAAAGCTGCTGTTACCAATGTATTGGAGAGTCCCTTGCCAATCACATCAGCACTGCTGAAGGGCTACCCTTTGTAATTAAAATTTTTGAAATGAAAATTAGCTTTATGAAAAAGACATGACTTTCAAGAGAGTTAATATTTAACAAGCCATCGTGTATAATTTGGCAATCAATTTATTTGTCAAAACGTTTGTAAAATTAATTTTACCACAAGTACAACGGCCGACAACCCTCTTTGCTCGAAAATTTCCCACAATGAACACCACTTTGTGAAATCAAGCTTCGCAAACAGATTTTTATGACAAAGAAGAACATTGGTCACAGGGTGTCCGCTATAAAAAGGATACATAACTGGCGCATTATTAAGTGTTTAAGGTAACCATGACGTGTTGTATAATTAATTTTACAAAAAGACTTCGAAGAGAAATCAGTCAAAAGAAAATTCCAAAAGAAACACGAAGTCACTGCCTAATATTTGTTCTTGAGTTAATTATGCTAAATGTTTTCTTGTTGATGTACATTTTGTTCTGTTCTTGTATAGAAGTACAATATAGATGAAGGATGCGGACCTTGAAACTCTGATTTAATGTAGTTTGCAATTTTCCTAGCTAAAACAATGAAAGTTTTATCACTGCACAATTTCTCGCTTATCACTGCACATTTTCGTTTTATCACTGCACAAATTGGTTATCACTGAGCCTTAAAATAAGGCCTGCCAGTTGCCGTAGTAAAATGAATGAAATTCTTACCTGAAGTTCTTTGAAATTTGCTACTTTTCGAGTATGTTTTAGAAAACCATCCATCGATTTCTGTAACTGCTTTCCATGTAGCTTGTGGTAGTCAAAATAATTGCCGTTGTGCAACTTAGTACAATCTCGAATCGTCAACATAAACAACTTGGCGTCCATTATCCAAGCAACCTGACGAACGCTGCGTTCTTCTAGTACTTTCATACCCACCATCCGTGGCTTATTATATACACACCAACCACGACGACAAGGAACCTGTGCTGTAAACAAGTAGCTGCGTAGACTATGACGACTACAAAACGAAATATCTTCCAGCATGTTCTCTGTTGACATTAAATGCGTGCTGTAGTGCTTTGCTAATGTTTCTAATACGTGCAGTATAGAATTATCAATAACAGTTGCGTCACTCTGAAGTGATCAACTCTGGGTTAAAGTGTGCAGTCTCTCTCGGCTGTCCAGCCAGAAAACATTGTCTCATGACACAGCCTTGGACTACGAGGAGAGATCCAGCGACCAAGCCGACGATTACAATAAGAATTTCGATCATCACCACTTTTCTTCCACAAAAAAATATTGAAACTGAGCTTGTTCGTCAACTATTCCCGGCTTTCTATTCACCCAGAGTCTCATCCACCTGTCTGCACACGTTGTTTCTCAATAGACCACCGAGTAATCGATTCATGGTGACCGCATACGAGAATCACTAGATTTTTCTGTTATTAAAAATGCAAGACATAAGCATGACAGAGTTGTTTTTAATTAGTTTGGCCATGCTTTTCGTCATATGACGATATTTGTTGACAACATTGCTTACGCAGCCTCGTTTTGACGCTGTAACTACGTTTACATACACATGGAGAGTATAGAATCCTATATACTATGATATTACATATGAATTGTTTTCACGCGAGTTTCTACTATGCTACCTGCAACCTGTGCACAAAGGACGCCTTCGCTTGTCTCCGACGTTGAATAGAGCCTGCCACTGTTTACATCAAGATGTTCTACCTTATAAGGAAAGGAAGCATAATTATTGAGTTCCCGAGATCTTCCTTAAATTAAGCGACTAGCCCCCCTAAGGGGAGCTGAAAAGATACCCATGCACTTAAACACGTGCTCATTGTGAATAGGGAACATCCATCCCAGCCCTATCACGAGATCTTGTGGCTCTTCTCATATCAACACCACATACAATATAATTTACGCTAAATCTATCTGCAGTTAAAACTCTAAAAGTTTTGAAAATTTTTCTTCTTCCTTCCATTCTGACTAACTTTACGAGTCCATCTACTTGAAGTCAAGCTTGCTTTCGTAGGTAGAGAAACTCAATTATTGACAAGCTTATTGACAAGCTTTCCTTCCTTGCCCAATGCTAACTCAACTTTCATGCTTTGCTTTTAGAAAAATCAAGTTAAAAAATCAATAGTAAGGTGTCAATTTTGATGCTCCATGAAAAGGCATAGTTGGTAATATCAAGACATCTATTTTTCACACAACAAGAGACTTTGTTCACCTTCACGCGTCTTCCTGGAGCTAACAACGTTAATTCGTTATAAAAAGCGGCGATGGGGTAAAGAAAGTGACCAGCCGAGATACTCCTGGAATTTTCCAGTATTTAAATCACAAATTTTTCACTGCATTTTATTTGCAGGGAAACGTTCTCTCGGTCTAGAAATGCTTTGGGTATTGATGCTTTGCTGTAGCATTCAAAGCATGTTCTAGAATATTTCATTTGTTAGTTATGTACAATATGCTTAATGGAAGCCCAGATAATTCACAAACGA
Source organism: Sanderia malayensis (assembly GCA_013076295.1). Classification (NCBI taxonomy): domain Eukaryota; kingdom Metazoa; phylum Cnidaria; class Scyphozoa; order Semaeostomeae; family Pelagiidae; genus Sanderia; species Sanderia malayensis. Next base: position 1,715,474 of record RQOL01000828.1, read on the forward strand.
CAAAAGCTTTCATTGTTTGTTCCTTTCCTCGGCATAATATGACAAGTAGCTTGAATGTGAAAAACACTTGATACGAGAAAAAGCCACTCGGAGTGAAAATAATCCCGAGCGTCTATTCAATTCATCAGACATGCTCGCTATTTAATGATTTGTTGGAGCAGTACATGCCAAATTCATTCTCTCTGCTTCTTCCGCAAGGAAATGAACAAGCAGTCAAGAGATTTGAATTTAACACGATATATGAAGAAGATTGGCAAATTCATTGATGTGTCAATTCACAGATGAACGAAGGATACTTCGTACCAGGCACAACAATACAGAATTATATATACCAGTTGGATCTACTGCTGTCTCTGAGGCGAACTTGGGAATAGTTTCTTCAAAAATTTGTCCTCAAAAGACAACCATGTTCTGGATTGCAGTCACTTTGTTTGTTGTCGGGGCAATCATAGCAGTGGCCAATGCGTTTTATTGTGGAAAATGTTTTGCTGTTGGACAACCGAAAGAATATGCTCATTTTACACCGTGTACCTTCTTCTGAAAAATTCGGTCCAAACGAATAATGATGGTCTGGACATTTGATGCTGAAAGGACTAATTTTAGCAATTTAAAAGATTTTTTGTTGCTAAATCAAATTAGAGACACTCATTTTCTGTGTGGAGATTGGAGGACCTGAATTTTTTATGAATAAAATGCATAGAATAAAGAAACATGCTTTTATTTAGCTAGATTTCCATTTTGTAAGAAATGTTAAATGAAATACATCTGAAGCTTTCGAGTTTCAAAGATGGTTGCTTAAATTAAATTCATTTTGACTTTGCTGGTATTCATAAGTTGAATACGACATGAAAATTATTCCAAATACGGAATGCTCAAGTAAATTAATGATTAAATGTTTGAGAATTACTCAGCAAAACATAGTTAATATTGTATGTAAATAGCTCAAATTTAGGCAGATACCAGAATAATTGTTTCTTAAAATAGACATTATTTTGAACGTTGTTTTGTGAATGCTTAATGAAGTTGAAATTTAGAAAACCGGCAATCAATCAAGCGCTTCTAATTCATCTACAATGTTTTCATAATCCTCCAATGAAATTTTTTTCTCCAATCATCTGGTAACATTCCTGTGATTTCATTGGTCAATAATCCAATCCACGTTGGATCTTGACCCTCTGTGAAAGTTTTCCATATTCCCTCGAGTCCTTCAAATTTTTCTGCCACCCATACTCATCTTCTCGCTACAAATTTTAGGCCACTGTTAGTATACAATTTAGCTCAAACTCATACGGGAACTCAGTTTAGCTATAACATATAGTGAAGAGACATAACAACTACTTTTGATATGACGCTAAGCAAAGGAAGCGTTGTACTGCGACTGCGAAACAATTCAAAATAGCACAAGTAGTTTACTTCAATGTACCTTGTCCATGAACACTTTACTGACGGAAATTTAAATAAAGAGATGAAAAAGTGAAATTTGAGAAAAATTCAAATCATTCAAATCTAACGTAAACTATCAACTATCTAGCAGCAAAAAGTTAAATGATAAAAAGTTGGCTATTATAAAGTTAGTTAAACGAATGATTAAAAAATCCTGTTAAAAGTGGCAGCTTTGAATTCATTCTCGTAAATGCTGCTCACACAGTGAGTTTTCCATCTAAAAACAAACAAAGGTAAATAAATAGAAAAAACATACCATGAAAGCAACTCGGAAGGCTTCCAGAATTGCATTTATTCCCCACAAATTCACCACAAATTCACCAGAAATTCATAAACATTATCCAATTCACAATTATTCAACAGGTGAATTTAAAGTCAGGCAAATCAGAAATGTGTTCTTTATGAACAGTAGCAAATTAGTATGCTCTAATGATTTCAACCAATAAGGAACTTTCCCCTCTACGCATGTGATTAACATTGGGTTTACAATTCCTAAGGGACACGCATCCAGTCGTGTCTTATAGCAAGTTTAATTAGCCTTTATATACCCAGGGGAAATCATGTTTTTATATTATTGCCAACATTTTGCCAAGTCTCCCAAGAGCAGTAATGTATTCATTTGAAGTTGTACAGGTCTCTCTTGAACTATGCCAAATAGTTGCAACGTTCATGAGACACAATAGCTTATAGAATAAGGAAAGAAAAGTCCTTTTTTTCTGACTGTTGAGGCACTGACTGAAAATTAGCATTATCGTTGGAACACATGATATTCTTCGTAACACAATGGCCGAATAAAAATTCCAACCAATATGCTTATTAATTACATTCCTTCGAGATCTTGGTTTGAAAATAATACGATTTTACTTTGCTTAGGTGGACTTTATAAGGCCGCGTTTAGGTCGTGTTGAATTTAATTCAAACAAGATTTGAATTAAGTTCGACGTAAATTCAGCCGTATAAAGTGGCATTTTAATTAAGTGCTGCACTTTGAATTAAGTGCATCAGGATTTGCCGAACTTAATGCACAAGTCCGACACAAATGCGACGTGGCTTTATACGGCCGCATTTTGGTCACATTTAATTCAAATTCTCCTTGAATTAAATCACTTCATGTGATATAATGATGAAAATGTCAAATTTGTCCAGTCAAGCACTCTGCGTATGTGCAATCCTTTTTTGTTACGTCACGATGATATGGGGAGTTGAATTAAATGCGGCAAACAAAACACGTATAAAGTGAATGTCGCACTTATGTCGCATTTAGGTCGAATCTAATGAATTAAATTAGACGCGACCAAAATGCGGCCGTATAAAGTGAGCCTTACCGACGCAGAATCCGCATGTTGCTGGACAGAGAATCTTCATTCGATCTTTTGATGTCTTGCAAGCGTCGTGGGCCTTCAAATATCCACAGTTTGCGACTTCTTTGTCATTACCTGTGAAAGGATACTTGACAATTATTTTGACTTCAATAATATCTTTATTTATAATTTCATTTTTACGCAATCATCAAATAAACACAAATTTAGCTTGATCATAATAATATGGAGCAAAATGCACGTACATTGGCAAAAGCCACAAGTCCCGGCGCACCAGGCTCTCATGGTCTTTGGACTTGCTTCGCAAAGTCCATCAGCTTTGTACTGGGGACATTGGTACTTGTGTATTTTGACATCCCTGCAAATTTTACTTGCTGTAAAATAAACAATAGAGCACTTCAGGACGCAGAGATATATATCGTTATTTCTAAACAGCATAAGAAAGTATAATCGCCTTGCTGTAAAGTTTCTCAGACCCACAGTCCCTTGCAATCAAGGACGAAATGACGGAGATGGAGTCAACAGTGCAGCACTCGCAATCTTGTGACTTGTCGTTAAAAAATAGAACCCTCTATATTCTATAATTATAATCGTCATTTATTATAATCATATTATTATTATAATCATTACCAAATGTAGGAAGAATTGAGTGAGACATGACATTACCTCCACAAACATGACAGGTCTTGGGACAGAATTCAAGCATTTGTTTTCCCTTATCTTTGTTTTGTGCGTAGCAATCGCTTGCAAATCGGTTGCAAAAAGTATCGCTTTTCACATTCTTGCAGGCTACGGAGAGATGTAGAAATACCCTTGCAAAATCCATCTATGATTATATGAGCCGCCTCCGCAGAAGGCAAAGAGTGTAGAAGTAAGCGGGTAATCTAGCGCAGACGGATTGAATAAATTAAATTAACAACTGATGCTGGCTCTCAAACTCACGCGGGCAGTTCTCTGTTCCACTGCCAATTGGACCAGCAGCAAAGGTACTCTTGTCCCAGCAGCACCCATATTTACTTTGCATGCACGGCGCTGGGGCAGGCATTTCTGGACATAAAAAAAATCGAGCGCACGAGTGAAAACAAAAAGATTTATCCTAAAAATTTAGTCAAATAAGATAAAAACGATTTTGCAAAATTTGAGATCATTTTAAATGTATACCATATTTGACGAGCTATGCGTTTACTTGAAGCTAATAAAACTCGCTTACTGTTAGAGCAATGTCCACATGTTTCGGGGCACAAGCGCGCCAATCTCTCCTTTTGCACCCCAAAACACATCTTCTTGAACCCAGCGCACATTGTGCTATCAATATCGGCACCTGTGATACAGATGAATACACATGACATGAATACACGAACAGTAGCATGATGAATGATCCTCTTTCAAACAATACTGTTATAGAAAGCTTTGACTCAGTCACGATGTTGTCGCAATCTTGATGTTACCACTTAGTCTCATTACATAATCCCCTTGCTTCCCTGTGCTCTATTTGATATCTGTATGGGTATGAAATAGAGCACAGGGAAGCAAGGGGATTATGTAATGAGACTAGTTACCACTTAGCGATTGGTTCTATGCTATGTCACTTCGTATGCTATAGTGACAAGTACACAACGATTCCAGCTCAGAATCATATGAAATACAAATCTGTGCAATGTATGCAGGATTTTCGACTACTTACAGCAGGTCATGCACGATCTTGGACAAATTTTTCTTATGTTTTTATCAACGCATTTTCCTGCCTGGCTGTCTTCAATGCATTGCTTTCCAACATCCTTGCAGGCTGCGTAAAGAAAAGAAAGGCTGTTATGTTTGAACCATTATGATATTATATTGCCGTGCTATTGTAATGCGAAGGTCAACATGGGTGATAAATAAACAATGGTAAGATCACATGGATGTGGATATTCATCTTACTTGATGGTAAGGGGGGCGTGTTTTCCTCTTTCTTTACTGTTTCGGAGGACTCTGAATTAGAAGACATTGCTAGAATAAAAACAGGCGTCACGTCAATTCAACTTCAGGATTCTCGCGCATCTTGTGGCTCAATGCGCAATTCAATTCATTTTCGATTCTGCACAGGCCTCACGTGTGACGTCATAAAAGTCACAAACGACAACAATGCAAATTTCTCTTTGCTGCGCAAATGCAATACAATCATTAGCAAATTTATTGGACTTACCAGGGTCTTTTTTGATGGATTTCGATAGCTCCTCCAACAATTCATCGTTATCTACAATAATAGTGCAGTTGATCTTAGATTGTTGAAGTTTAAAATCTTAGCTCTCAAGATCCCACGCATTTTACTTACAGACCGGTCTAAACTCTCAAAGCCGTAAAATATAAAAAGAATTAATTTTGATTTTATAACTTATTAAACCTTTTCTGGTTTGTCAACACAATAAGGATTCACGGATTAATTTGGGTATTTCATGGTCGGGTTAAAATTGTCAAAATTTCAGAACCAACCAATCAGCTTTCGTGATATCAACAACGCACGTATAAATTTTCATTCTAACTCATTATCTCAAAACACGGCCAAATTCACCAACTTCAAAGCAACAAAGCAAGGCAATATTGTAGCTACATTCGTGATTTCCGAGCCCATCCGGAAAATTGACCAACAGAGATTATCCAGTATTATTATATCTGCTAGCTATATAATTTTGATTTCTTTCCACTCCATTCAACTTCTCTTACACAGGAAATGGGAGGTTCGTTAGCAAGCTCTCTGGTATTAATATCAGCTTTGTACGAGCGAGCTGGCACAATGAGCTCGCAATAGAAAACGCAACGGCATTATCCTTTGACAATACGTAATTTACTCCATGCGTTTATGTCGATCAGTCAACCATTGAGGTATAATAAGATTGCCTTGGTTATCAGCTGACACGCTGTAAAAATGCAATTTTTGTTTTGAGAGGAAGAAAGTTACACAAGTGGGCCATTTTTGTTTTGTCACTGCCGAGTATAGCAATACAAAGTTTTTTATTCATCCGAATTAGATGTTCTTTCCATGACAATTATCAAGACGTAATGCTTGTTATAAGCAGCAATCATACTTAGCTAATGCACTGGCAGTCTCGACCATAAGCAGTTTCTAACGAAGCCCCACCCTAATTTCTGCGCAATATTAATTCTTTCATGAGTCTTTCATGAAATGGTTATCATCTTAGTTAGGCCTAAACAAAAGTTGTATACATAAATTTTGAATAATATCTTCCCTGTGCGATTATAGTTATAAGATAGTTCTTCGAATGCTATCAATATAAGACCGGGTAACTTAAAAGCACGCACTTTGATTAGAACTCTAATCAAACGTTGCTGACTTCAATCAAGAACGCCCGTATATTTAGCTATTCCTTTACTTCTTTTGGATGCAAATATAACCCCAGGCAGTTCATTTTTGACGTACCTTGGAACATTGCAGCGAATTCGCCCAGTAAAATCAAAATTAAACAATACATATATTTCGTAGATAATTTAATCTGTGCAATAGAATTGATAAATAACATGACTTTTCGAGCTTTACTGGTCTTCGGGTGAATATTGTTTCTCTATTGCACGGATTTAAGTTGCCCAGTGTATGAAGCATATGAAAACGATCACAGAGAAATGGAAGACATTGGGATAGCTACGTCTTGTAGCAGGCGCGACGCAGTGAATACAAATGGGCAATATTAACAGTTGGACAGTTTATTCACAGTTCTGTTCTACGCAAGCGAGAGATAAATGCACCTGCTACATTTCAAAAGCATTTACTTTAACGACAATGTTTCCACTGCCAAGTTATAGCTTAGGGGTGGCTAAAGGTAGAGAGCAGCATCCATCCATCACAAATTATATCGCCCAAGTCTGTACGCTTTTATATATAATTGGCCAGCAAAATATTCATGCACACTAATTAAACTGTATATATACATACCATCAAAAGCAGCATCTGTACTATATGCTATGGCTGCCAAGAGAAGTAATGCCAGGATACATCGGTTATACATGCTGTGCGATTGTCTTTGACGCGAAATGATTCAACTCCAACCGCTGCAACGTCTGTCTGTTTGATCGACCGGGCTGAGGTTATACTGTGCTTCACAAGACAATCTGTGGAGCATTTAAATAGATTACTCATGCGTTATAAGTGATACGCCAATACGTATTTAAACCATGGTTATTGTTATGCAGACAGTCAATTGCGTTTAGCATTATAGTCTGACGGTGACTGCATTGAATGAGGTATAGAAATCGTGCATTCATTTACATCACTACACATCATCTCATCTTGATAATGGTCAAGTACATTGTGAAGCTAATTGTATCAATTCTATGTTAACTAAGACGTCGCTAATAATGCCTTTATTCGTGTTGGATTACTCACTAATGCATTTTTCTATGCCTGTGAAATGTAGACTATAGGACCAGTATATAATACATAGCAAGCATCGTTCATGGGAGCCAACATCAACTTTTTGGAATTGCAGGAATGATTTCTTTTAACCACACCCCAGTGCATGGTGGATATTTTTACAGGGGTGGCCAAAAACCAACCTATTTTAGAGCCCCCTCCTCAATCATTTTGAAATGTACAGAAAATAACCCTTGTACTAAGAATAGCAACTCCACTTTTGGACTAAATTCTAAACACAGTAATTTATTTATTTTTCAAACAAGTTCTTTTTTCTAATTATCTTTTCTTGATGCATTGTCCTCTGGTTCCCTAATTTCGGCTCCCTTTATAACTGTTCACTGGGGGCAAGCCCCCCACCCCATAGCCAATACAACAATCCGATATGAACACCACACCCCAGTACTGCAATTGAAGCAAGTCGAAAGCGCTCACGGTGCTCACCCTTTAGCAAACTTCACACACAACAATTAATACTTTTAATTAATACTTTTACTGTTATTTTTTATTTTCTTTACTTTATGAATTTTTTAAAATATTTTGTAAATGACGTATACTTTCATTGTATGTGTGGAATTTTGAACGATAATAAAACGGCAACTGAAGCCACCACTTCTAAACGGATTACAGAATTTTGATTAAGGCGTAATTCTAGCTACCCACATCGTCAAACTAAATACTGTAATGCATCGATTAAAAGCCCGGGCGTTTTTTAAATTTTTTCATATTTTAGGGAGCTTCTATTCGAGGGGGCGTTTAAAAAAGGGAGCCGCACTTAACGTGAAACTCTGAGAAACAACTAAAAAAGTCTGGTTCCAGAAGTATAATTAAAAAAAAATCTAAATATCTAGTTCAAAGTCATCATCAACATCGTTTCCTCGATGATGTTAAAAGAAAGACCAGCTTCGGTTCTGTGTTTCATATACAAGCCCCTCTACAAGGGGGTGTCTATTTGAGGGGGCGTTTAATAGAGGGGGCGTTTAATGAAAGAAAATTTAATATTGGGGGGCTTTTATTCGAAGGGGGCGTTTAGAAGAAGGGGGCGTTTAATTGAAGCATTATGGTAGTCGGCCAACTTCTTATTCTCGGAGTCATAAAAGTCCACTTTATAATCGCAATATTTCTGCATTGATAAACATTGCAAAAATATTTTCATGATTATTTCTAAACCTTTGAAACAAAAGATATTTTTATCAGAATTTTGCAAAATTATATATGTATATTGGACGTATTTTCCCAAACGAGGGGACGTTTCCACCATGCAAAAGCAATACCATTTTTCATGTCAGCATCAAGTCAACTCTCTAATGGACAACAAGAATGTCAAAGAAATAAAGGAGAACAACGGAGTGCCGAATAAATAAATAAATTGTTGTGTTTAAAATGATTGTTATGTATATAGGTGAACCTTCAATTCTTTGATATATTGTGCAGCCCACAACAACCGAAAAATCACATTAAAATATATACAGGATCAGGAAACAATTAGAAAGACGATATAACAGCAAGACTATATTTAGAAGACTTTGATATAAACATATCTTGCGTTGCGTGTGGAAAAATGTTAACAACAAGGAACTCAACTCCCTCCATACATGTAGGACTTTAACGAACATGGACACTATAGCAACACAACTATGTGTTTAGAAAACTCTAATTATAATTAAGAGAAAAGAAGATTTTGGACGTTTGGCTTCTTGCTCAAAAGAGTTGTGCAATTTCACTCACGATCTACGCGAGAAACTCTGCGTGGGCGCCGAAGCATTTTGAGGCTGCGGGGGCAGCGATTCGAAAAGTTTTTGATAACGCATTGTACAATACGTTTTTTTTGTATGAAAAGTTGGTTTACAAGAAACTAGAAACAGGATATTGCCAGCAATTTAAGAAACTTTGATACCATAATCAAGAATAATTAAGATCACGTGAAATTTCCACTCTTAAAAACGAGTCTATTGGGTTTAATTTGTGCACGCCGCTGTTATATAAGTGAATATCAAGAATTTTGTTAATTTTTGTTTGAAAATTTTTGTTTCATTAGTCGTTGTTTGACCTTGTCAACTGAAACATTCAAAGAATTATGAAAAACGTCATCGAAGTTTTCTTCATCCATGAATTCAATTCAAAATATATATTCAATTCAAATCATCTCTCAAAAATATATAAATCAATTATCTCCTCAGAAACACAAGAATTGTTTCATTCTTGCCGCTGGCCATATTTGACATTAAAACGTGCTGGTACTGGTGGTCTAAGTTTGGTTCTTACAAGTTTTCAAAGAAGTTCAAGCTCTGTTGTGCGAACAATAGAACAATAGTAGATAAAACAACAGGCTTAGAGACCAGTCCTCCCTCATACCGTAAATCCTCGAATAAGCCCCCGGGGGCTTATTTGCAAAAATGAATTTTTGGGTGGGGGCTTATTCGAGGGGGGGGGCTTATTCAAGGGGGGCGCTTATTTCAAAGTTTTGCTTTTTCCTCAAAGGTTGACAGCAAAAAGACGACATAATTTTCTCAATCAGCTAAAATTTTTTCACAAAGTGCTGTGTGGAAGATCTAACAAAAATTATAATTTGTTTATCATCACGAAAATCGCGTTTCTTTTTGCTTTTTTCTCACCAGTCAAAGGAAGTAATACTGTGTAGCTATTGTCCTGTGGGGGCTTTCTCGAAATAAGATATTATTCTGCACTTATGCTTTCCTCGAATAAGACCCCATGGGGGCTTATTCGAGGGGGGGGGGTCTTATTTGCAAAAATGATTTTTTAGGTGGGGGCTTAATCGAGGGGGGGCTTATTCGAACGTGGGGGCTTATTCGAGGATTTACGGTATTGACCATGTTCCAATATTGACATGACAGTTTTTGCTTTTTGAATGAACCATTGCTCAATGGGCTTGTTGTGTGTGTGACATCACAACGATGTTACGTAATTTTTCAAGAGGGCCGGAACAGTGGGGACAGCGGGGGCAACACTGTGCCCTGCTGACGTGATCGTAATTCTGAAATTGCTCATTAAAAATACATCCTTTTGAGTAGCTGCCCCTGCCGCCTAAAAATGCTTCCGACGCCTGTGCTAGCTTTGCCAATTTTGGAGTATCAAAGCGAAACAATTGACCAAATAGGGAGATATTTCTCCAAATAAACATCACGAAATTTCCGAGAAGCTTGAGAAAATTCTTGAGCGGCCCACAGCAAAGGTTTTCAAAGCTGTCAGCTTACCAGGCGCGTGGTGCCGATTGGAGTGTTTGGTGGTGTGTTGCTAGAGTAACAAGGCCTGTTGCGTTGGTAATGACGAATATGACCATGATTAAGTGCGCACACCAAAACAGCATCTCGTTCGTAACGATCCAATTGTCTCAGTCAGAAGACAACTACAAAACAATTTGTGTTTGTCATACAATGGAAATGATGCCCCGATGCACAAGTATTTTAATTGCTTTCTGACTGTAAAGTAAACGTGCTGACCACGGCTGGGAATGAGTCATTTATTTCCGTAGGAGATTCCTTAACGCCATATTATTAAAAAGCTGTACAACAGGCTTTGGTAGATTCAGAAGGAGAAAGAGACCTAGGCCGACAGAACAAACAGGCAATAACAAAGGAAGAAAAGTCACACGTAATTTACATTCGCAGATAACTGCGCACGTACATTACACAGTGACTGCGATCGAATATTCTCAAAAAGAACATAGCTCCGAGAAGAGAAGAAAAAACAAACCGAAAACATTGATATAAACATTGATAATCTACCAACCAACATCATAATCGAAAATGAAGACGAGTAGAAAGATGCGTCGAAGCCAGAGTTCCCCGGCTGATGTTTACTGCAAAGAGGTACAAATTTTGTTTCTCGGTGCGGCCAAAGTTGGCAAGAGTTCGTTAGTGAGGAATCTACTAGGCAAGAATTTCGTGGAAGAGTACATTCCCACGGTGTACGACGTGTACAGCAAAGAAATCAATTGTGACAATGGTCGATATCGACTAGAGATCACAGATATGTCGGGTTATTATTCATTTCCACCCATGAGAAGGCTGGCCATTTCAAACAGCAGTATTTTCGTGCTGGTCTACGAGATGGGTAACAAGAAATCGTACGCCGAAGCTGGCCGACTCAAGGAGGAGATACTGCAGATTAAAAACGCGGACGAAATTGCCATCATACTCATTGGTAACAAATGTGATGCGGTGAGTCCGAACTTGATCAGGGACGTGGAAGTTGAAGACTCCGTGACATCGGGATCGTTTCGTTGTCTCAATGTCTCGGCGAAAAGCTCCGGCTGCATGGACCTGCTTTTGGATTCGCTGCTGAGAGCAAACAACCAAGTCACCAATGCCAACACGATCAAGTTGACCAATAGCCGTAAGAAAATTCGAGTCAACTCAAAAACGGCCGTGAAGTAAGGCGGGGGGTTTTCTTTATTTGACCAAGAGATCCAAGTGCAAGCTACAAATCACCAGTCACAATGAAACAATTGAAGAGTTGGGTATCATGGGTTATTTTAGCATGTTTTCAAAAGCGAAAAAGTGACTGTTCGAAGAAAATTGAAACCGTATATCTTTACGAACTATATGTGTATTGTAGGTCATTATAACCTGCGTAAATGAACCGAATGACGTAGTATTAACGTCACACTCTGATATTGTGAGCCATTCAGGAAATTATAAGAGGCAATACTTTGGCATTTCGTTTGAAGCAAATGTTATCGCTTTCCGCAAACAGTGTTCGATATTAGCATTGTGGTGAAGTGCAGAAAGTTTTTAACGATATAAGCCCTATTTACACTACACAAACTAACCCGGGTTAACTTAACCCGGGTTAATTTAACCCGGGTTAGTTTTCGTTTGTAGTGTAAGCGCTCACCAGTGGGCGAAACTGGGTTAGCCGAAATGTACATGCGTAAGCACGTGAACTAAACGATCCAAACGATCCAGAAAATTAAAATATTGTTTTCAACACGAGTGGGCATGCTCATACTAGAAACTAACCCGGGTTCGCCCCAGTCTCGCGCTTACACTACATTTTCGTAAAACTAACCCGGGTTAGTTTTAAGCTAACCCACCTCTTGAGATGGGTTAGTTTAACCCGGGGCGAACCCGGGTTAGTTGTGTTTACACTACGAAAAGCTAACCCGGGTTAGCTTAACCCGGGGCGAACCCGGGTTAGTTTGTGTAGTGTAAATAGGGCTATAAAGTCAATTAGTAATGAAACTATCATGAAGTATGTACCATCCATGGCCCATGATATTTCAATATTATCGGATATGGGTGTATTTTAATTAATCGGGCAATTTTTAATTGAGTTGACCCAGAATTGGTACAATAAAGCTATACTAACAATTTATTATTTTTGTAGACCAGAGTATAATAGTGTAAAATAAAATATGTATAAAAATTTATATTCATAAAATTTATATAATAAGCGAGGAATATATTATCATTATTATTATCAACTGCAAATGGGTTTGGGGGGTATTTTGACTCGGACAATTTCGCATCAGCATGACATCACAAATGATAAATGCTTTGATAAGATTCGCGTAATTTCAATAACCAATGTTATGAATATGCCAAGCTTTTGTGTAGCAGTAACAAGGCAGTAAAAGTATCACAGCATGTCAAATTAACTTGACAAATGTTTGTTGAAGAACTGGTGCTTCCAATTGAATAAACTTCGATGCCCACAAGTATTCTATTTGTATTCTCAATATGCATGTACTGTGTATGTTGTTTAATATGAAATAAAACGACAGAACAGAAATTATTCACTGTCATTCTTGTTATTAACCACTGCTTCAAGTAATGCCATCGGTATCATGCCACATAGCAACATCTCTACACTACAATTCTAGCATTTCATGTCGCTAAAACACGTATACTAAATGGGAAACTGTACAGTGGAAACTGCCACAACAAAATGCCACGATCTAAATCATTCCTGGCTAATAAAGAATTCGTAGAAAATTACAAAGCCAAGCATCAAAATTAATAAAAACGATAAATTTCTGAAGCGCAAAATAACTATTTCATGTCTTAACAACTGTCGATACACGAAGTTCTGAATTGACAATTATTTAACAGAATAACTCAATGATTTGTGTGGCACTTTAATCGGGAAACAGGATGCAAAAATCATTGACGAATGACAACACTAAATCTTCTTTCATAAATGTTTAGATCAACACGAACGTATATCATGCATTTTATGATAACAGTAACGAACGCACTATACTTAACCACGTCAGCAACAATGACAAAACAACACTTGATTTATATACAGCTTAAATTTTCTCGATTAAGCGTCCCCCAAGTAAGTCCCCCTCACATAAGCACCCTCTCCACAGGCCAACTTTCGAAGTAAGGGCCCTCTCGGGTGCTGGGTTGAAATGCTTTGTTTTCTTGAAGACATTCGACATTGTTTGGTTGAAGATTATGAACTCTTTAACTTCAAAGATGTGTCTTTCCCCCACTTCTTCAAGTTGCGATAAGCGTTGTCCCTTGAATAAGCGCCCCCTAAAATGTGCTGAAATTGATAGGCACCTGGGGCACTTAATCGAGAAAATAGGGTATACTGTGTGTAGCTAAATTCCTTATAAATGTATACGACCAGTCAGTACTGCGTCTTGTTAGATCCATCTGCTTGGCCTTTAGAATTCTATGTACCTAATACTGGTTATGGGATGGGATAGTATAAAGCAGAGACAGTAACTATAAGACAACGAACGATTTGTAACTTTAGCTCAAAAGAAGCATCTGACAACTATTATGATCCTCAATCAAACTGGGCACTCCTTTCTCGCTGGCCATCAACAACGCCTTTGCAACATCTACAAAACACAATTTACTGTCAGTTCATTCCTGAGAACTAAACGTCTCTAACTCATAATTTAATGCAGTTGCCTTTAAAATGTGTATGCAAACACACGGACTATTGATTATAATGTCGATCGCTGCATCTATGAATACCAACACACTTTTTATAAGAATGCTCTAATGTTTCTACCAAGGCTCAATTTTCCTAACAATTTTCGATTTTAATCCTCGGATTATTCCAAGTATTATTTTTGACTGATTCTTGCTTTGCTATGTGAGAAAGCTCAGATGATGAGAGCAATACATCTTAGTCCTGACAGAGTCAGGTCTCATTCTTATATTATTCTTTGAGTTTCAGAGAATTTGAGCCTCACTATAAACTATATATCTTTTTGATAAGCGATGATAGACATATCTATCTATACGAGTCTTTCATGGCCGAGTGCGAGATATAAATAAAGAGAAACTAATTATTCTCATGTCCTTATGAATTTTCAATAAATATAAGTCAATGAAGTGAAGCTTAGTAATAGAGATTGTTTATGTGACTCATTTATGTGATTATTATTAACACAGCACCAAGAAGACGCACAATTCTATTTAACATTCTCAACACCGTCGAGGAATTTCTACTGAGCACATTACTACGCTTATGTGGAGTTATATACAATGTGGAGTTATGTATAATGTGGAGTTATGTATAATGTGGAGTTATATATAATATGTATTTCAATGAGTCAAATGCAACACAAAGTAGAAAGTCACGGAGTATGTAAGCAATTTGCTCGAGTAATTTGCGGCTAAAATAAGCTCAACCGAATATGAACCACAGCAGTGAGAAAAGAGCAATTGATTTAATAATAACCCATGCGAAGAAACAGCGCTCTGCAGTGAAAGCGCGAATAAAAGACCCAGTGGATTAAGAACCTCCAGGGTGATGGTCTTGTTCAGACAATAAAGAGCAATGAATATTTGTGTCGAAATAGCGTTGGCGTAAAACTTGTAGTTTCTTACATAGTGACTCTTAATGTAACATGCATTTGATATCAATTAAACATGCATCAGTTTGCATCAAGCTTGCAATTGGTTTCACGATGAACTCATCTGCACGCCCACTGCGCCCAGTATGCGTTGCGCCAAATGAATTTGCGGTCACCGCGTGACGTTAAAGCGGTTACCCAGCGCAAAGTACAGCCTCCAAGGCAATATCGTTTACGACTGCAGCGAACGAATTAATAGAAGCAGTGCGGTAAAAGTATAGATAAAATTAATGAAAACTATCCACTTACTTGTCAGGAAACGAGCAGGAAAAATATGGTCCACCGTGAAGCCAAGATAACCTAATCAAATAGAAGCAAATTTTATATTTAGATTTAGATGGCTTATTTAGTCACGCAATGTACTATTATGGCTATCTGGAAGAAATTAGTGCTTTTGGCCAGCCCCCGTTTTTCACTTATATTTTCGCCCATCCTGCATTGCGAGGTGAGTGAAGAAAACAAATTTGATTGGATCAATATAACAAAAGATTTTTCATCATAACACTTGTTATTCTCTTTTAAGCCTACTCCCAGTTTTGTTGCTTTTAATCACATGGAAAGGGGGCTCGCTTAAATCCGACATTCGCTTAGTCGGACTGCCATTGAGCACAATGAGCAGCCACTACATGGGAATTTGGTGTTTCCTTCCCACCGCTACAAACTCATCACAAGCCTTTCAAATTCCAATGCCATAATGCCCCGACCTGTTTCTAATCACCAAAGTCAAAAAATATTGAGTCCATCGTGTGAGAGAAAATCGACGTCAGATTTGTTACTTCAGTACGGGGAAAGAACGGGGCTTACACTATGATGTCAAAGTAGGTAGATCCCAGTCCTGAAAGTTAACCACGAAAAATGGCACTCTTTGAATCGTATCTCAAAAACTACTTGTCATATCAAAAAAATATAAACGGATTCAGAATCAGAGCATTCGAATCTATAGTTTTAGCCAATAAAAAATTAAGCGGTAGAGGCACTAGTCCAGCTTATCGGGATTCAACTATATAGCCATTCTTGATATAGCCGATCCTACGATTTAAACATCTGGTCCAGTGAATAGCTTTTTCACAACGCATATTACAATCTTTTTAATGCAATCCTGTAAACTATCGTGAAACACAGGGTCCTACCGTAAAATTCTATTAAGCTCTTAAAGTGCCCCTACGGCTTTTTTTTTATTTGTGAATTCAATAAAACTCGGTACGCTGACTTCAGAGCTGAAAATTATTTTTAAATCAGACGCGTAGTTCATGAGTTATAGCGTGTGGAAGTGTCGATGTTTCGTCATTTTCGCCATTTTCCTTGTCTCACTTTTAGGACTGGGTCAAGTCCGACTATGACATCATAGTCAGACAGTGGCTGCTCGTTGTGCTCAGTGGCGGCGGGCGTAGGCCGTGCAATGTTAAAAAAATAGTGTTTGCGCTTTGTCTTGTCTCGTTACGTGTATTCGTGGGTATTTGTGCAATTTTGGTGATCAGAATTGAATAGAAAGTTTCCATAAATTAAACATTCTTAGTCAGATAGTAGTTCATGACAGCAGGGATTGCAGTGCCGAGGAATGCGAAGATGGCGAGGGGGTAGGATTGATCGTATCGTAGAACAAAGCAGACCGATGATAAGTGATACCGATGAAGGAGAACCTGATGCATTTGATCCTATTTGGCTAAGAACTCGTTCGCTGAAAGCTATGAAAGAGATTTGAGGGAGAAAAGAAATGTGGAAAGAGAACTTTCTGGGCAATTAACTGGATCTGAACTATTATTTTTCTGTTGTGTATCTGATGAAGTAAAAGTGTATCAAAATTCTATACGTAAATTGATTTAGGCCATATCCACCCGTCGTGTCAGTCAACCTTTGTGGTTGAAGAAACTTGAAACGATTCGATTTTCATTAAATACAGCAAGTGTAGAAAATGGGGAACACAATTCTTTATTACTACATGTGAATTTCGTTATTGCACCGAAATTGATGGTTGCATGTTGGCATTTTCTAACTGCGAAGTTTAGAATTTCGTCCGTCGTTGCGAATTGATGAAATCTATCCACTTCCTTCTCGTTACAGCTTCAGGGCGATCGTCCTGATAAAACTGAATCCTGTGAAGTTCTACAAATCTTGATTTATCGGGTGCATTTCCACGGGCTACCAAAACACATCGATATGGCATATTTTCCCAGTTTCACATATAAATCTAACAATTTTCAGGTCTTGTCAAATATCTGTGCATGTGCTCATGTTTTAGTTTTTGATTCTATTGAAATCCCGTGCTGTTATACTGAATACTGAATGTAGGCCTACGCCCGCCGCCACTGAGCACACTGAGCAGCCACTACATGGGAATTTTGTATTTCCTCCCCACAGCTGCAAACTCGTCAAAAACTTTTCAAATTCCAATCCCATTATGCGCCGACCTGTTTCTCATCATCAAAGTTAAAAAATCAAATATCAAGCTCATCGTGTGCGAGAAAAGCTCATGTCAAATTTGTTGCTTCAGTACGGGAAAAAAACGGGGTCCGACTATGATGTCATAGTCGGACTCGACCCAGTCCTAAAAGTGAGACACGAAAGTGTGAACGCAATCTCTCGTAACTCAACAACTACTCATCAGATCAAAAAAATATAAACGGTATCAGAATCAGCGCATTCGATTCTATACTTTTAGCGAATAAAAAAAAAAAGCCGTAGGGGCACTTTAAAATCCCCACTTGAAAACGAAATTTTGAACTCAGCCCCTTTGTTTTTGAAATGGTGAATGATGATAAAATGTGCTGGATTTAATTAAACCATAAAAGCTAAACGTTTAAGCTTATATAAGTTATTTTTCAGTTGCTTTACACAAGAATTTTAATATGCCTAAGAACTTTATTGAGCCTATCTATGGAACCTTCAAAATTTAATAAGTCCTTTGGCTTAATAGGGCTTTAACGGTGCACGAGTTCTTGTTATCTCTATGTATGAAAATAATGAAAACATAACATAGAGCTGGACAACTTACCATTGCATTGCTGATTTCGATGGAACAATTCCGTCGTGGTTCTTTTGAGCAGTTTGAGCAACATCTAGGACAAGAAATAAACAAAAAAGCATTTAAAAGCAAGACAAGTCAAACAAAGTAAATCAACAAGTTGAACCACAATTTAATTATTATTAGAACAACATTATAAAGAATTATGTAGCAATAGGTCGACAGTGAATGTATGCGAAAGTTATTTTGGCTACTTACTTTTATCTTGCAAGTCTTTGTTTTCTGTTGATGAACTGCAATGTTACAACAATCAAATGTAAGCTCTACTGTTCTACCGTCCCAAAGGTTTTAAGATCGGGCATCATTAAAAAACTTGAGCTCAAGACCTGTTCGATTTATTAAGTTGTGATGAATATTGTACACGTAAAATGCATGTGAATCAAGAAAAACATACTCACATTTCTGGGTTCTGCACAGCCACATCTTCTCTTCTTTCAATGCTTGCTTGTTTATCACTCAAATCGATGTCTACTGAGCATGAAGTGGATCTCTTTTTGTATTGCCTTTTCACATAGGTTTCCCTACCTTTATAACTGTTGTACGACCAATTAGGAAATGCTGACTTCAACGTGTCCAAATGCATGCGAAATCTTTGCCTGTAGACGGTGAAGAAAAGTGATGTGAGTGAATACAGTTGGCATTACTCGATAGCTATATAGAGCTAAGAGGCGAGCAAGATAGTCGTCATATCGAGAAGGGTACAGACTAGACTTGCTATGAAACTAGACTTGCTATGAAACTAGCCTTGCTATGAAACTAGACTTGCTATGGAACATAGACTTATTATGAAACTACGCTAAATATAACAGTATTTGCTATTTGGAATTGGACCTAGCTTAATGAACATCTTGGTGAAGCCTATAAAACCTTTTGTTTGTGTGATATTCTGCCACGTGGTTAAAACTATCCCACCTTAAATTTTCCTGGGTACCTATTTGCATCAGAAAGTCGGAGAATAAAATCAATTCAATAAATATTTCCAAAAAGGGGACATTTGATGCACCACTACAATCACACTTTACTTAGACGTCTTCCAAGGCATTTACATAAATGTGGTTAATAATTTTAAACGTCCGACCAATGGCAAGGGTAAAAGGCATCAAGAAAATAATTACCTGTATGGCATCTTTTCTGCTGTGGACAGCATCGACCACTCACTGCCCAGTTTTCTGCTTATTGACCTGTTGTCCAGTCCCGGATTTTCCCTGTTTCGACAAAAAAATGTTACAGAAGTTATTAGCAAATGTTACAGTATCAGTACAACAAAGACAGTTTAAATTTTGTATTCTTCAAGGGTATTTCTGAGAACCAGGGAAAAAAGTAGGTACTATCGAATAAGGTAAAAACGGAGCAGGAAATAATAGAATTTGGACAGTATCAACATTGCAGAATTAATCAGTTTTATAACGGTTCCACGTTTTTTTTATAAGAAACCACTTTATAAGAAACTTACTAGTAGAATTTGTGCTAAATTACAATAGAGTCCTTTGTTCTATTGTTTTCCTTAACAATAGAAAACAATAGAATATTTAAGAAACCTTTACTAGTAGGGCTTAAGCTAGGTTTCTTATAAAATAAAAAATGCACGTGAAAACAAACGAAGGCCATTGATTTCAAGGCAGTTCTGACATTATCACAACTTAATTTACAAACCACGAGTCTCAAAGGAATAGAATAGTACTCAAATAAATAATTACACTCACTTGACAACACGTTGTCTGTTCTCTTTACTGTAAAGCATGAACGAATTCATAGGCCGTTTCAAGTTGGCCAGCGTGTTCTCAATGTGTGTAGCCTTGTCTCGAAGATGACATCTGTCGATGGCAACTTTCATTACAGCAGGCCTTCCAAGTATTTCACTTGGAGCAGCTTGCAAACCTTTCAAAATATCCTCGTCTTCCAGGAGATCTTCTTCGATTTTTATCAAAGTTGATCTGCTCACTGTTGTCTCGTCATCGTAAATTGAACATTCAACTTCTCTATTCACAGCTGCCTTGTGTTCTGAAGCAACATGCAAAGTGGCAACAGCACGATGCTTTAATCGCTGACTGCTTTCTTCAGCTCTCGCTAACTGATTCAAAGTCTTACCTGCTTCTTTTGTTTGTTTGCATATTTTTACTTTTGCAGACCTTCGCTTTGATACCGTGGCTAAAATAAATGTGTTTATTAATCATACAGTAGAAACGAAAAGCATACCTTCTGCAAAGCAACCATGCAGCTTTCAGGTCATTCTTTGTGAATCTTAGCTTTCGTAATGTCAGGCATAAACGAAGCAACATCCCACCAAAACAGCCATAACAAATACATTTTACCGAGATTACCATAGTATATCTTTCATCAATAACATGGTAAGTCGTGAGTCACTAACATACACGTTGTTTATTTTATAAGAAACTTAGCTCAAGCCCTACTAGTAAAAGTTTCTTAAATTTTCTATTGTTTGCTATTGTTAAGGAAAACAATAGAACAAAAGAATCTATTGTAATTTAGCACAAATTCTACTAGTAAGTTTCTTATAAAGTTGTTTCTAAAACGTGTACGCTCTAACACGATACAAAGAGGACAGAGAAGAATGAAATTAACACTTACATGGTCCTGTTCCGTGTAGCATGTTGGTGAACTTGAGTTGTGCGAATCTGGGAAAATGTTGCAGCTCTATTTTTACGTTGAGTTTTCTTTCCAACAACACGATATCCTCCTTAAGTGCGTTAATGTACTCGGTTGCTTTTTGAAGAATTGTCGACCGTCCTGGTCGTGCAGACTTGCATACTTCATAAGGCAGCATGGCGATCAGAACATTCAATTTGTCGCGGATGGCTCTTTCTCTTACTCTACGAGAATGCATTTCAAATTATCAAATTGAAGTTGCTGTATCAAGAAGAAACGATGCTAAAGCAGCCTGTACCGATGCCCGTCGAGAGCCGAGTGCTGTCCATGGAAAACGCTTTCCCCGGCCCCTCTTATTCCTTATTGGGGTTTGATGTCCTCGTAAATTCTACCAGCTACGCTTCTCTATCTCAAAATTATTGCCTACACTAGCCAATCATGCAGACTACCAATAAAATGATGTACGTACTATCGTCAGCAACTCATGACGTAATGTTATAGACAATTATCAACTAAGCTTGTAAGATTGTCCATAATGTTGATACATTCAAATCTAATAATATAGCCATTCAAACCTCCTCCTTTAATAAGCGCATCTATTTAGTTCCGACTTTCACTGTGATGCTTTGGACTTTTGAATTCACACACAAGGCCAAGGTGCAATGGCGTAAAGTGCTGCGATTAAAGCGATGTTAAAGCACCTACCTTTCTTTTGTCAGTGAAAGCTTTCTGGTTACAAGCGAGAAATGCTGTGGCTTTGTTTTGTCGACTGCAGTCAAACTGCCATTGCCTTTGGCCATTATTCCTGCCGAGGAATGGTGCATCGTCATTGGGGCATCGGTTGACATGACGACAGTTGGCATGGCACACTCTGAAAATGCAGAGAAAAATTAAAGGTGAATAAGGTGAATATAAGATTTAAAACATTTATGCTGCGACTATTTATGCTAAGTTTCATGCTGATGCAATATTCAAACAACAGTCATGATTATATCACGATCTACTGTTAGAGTCTACGGCATTGCTTTCCGCGGTAAAGACAGAAGAAGAGGCATTTTCTACAAAAATATGGCTCCTTACGGAACATTTTTTATAAGAGACTATGCAATATCTTCGTACCAGAGTTACGTTAGGCACAAGAAAAGACTAAATACGCTAGATGACAGAAAGTTTCGTAACTTTGTTTCGCCTCACGAAATCTTCTATCAAAGTTTCAAAATATGGCCTTACGGTTCCTTATAAATGGTTTCTCATAAACAAATGCGTGAATTCAACGTTAAAATATACAAGTTGGAATAAACAGATACATAAATAACAAACCTGTTCTGAGTAAGGGTTGTATGTATTTCCACGACGATGATTTTTCGTTACATTCAAAGCCGGGGTTGACAGGTACAAATTTCTTTGCTGCAATGTTTGGCAATCTATGTTGTCGCGTATTAATAGACCTTGCACCATTGGGAGGCAGTGTCACATACCACTGAGAGCTAGCATTTGTCTTCCCGGCATAGCCCATGCTAGCATTGTCCTAAAAGATTGATATAATCTGAGTCAAAATGATTGCGATCCTTTTCCTTGCAGGTACACTGTACTTAGTTTGGCACGCCTCTAGATGACATTGCATAGGGTTGCTAAGAGCTCCATAATCTACCACAGTGAGAGTAGATAAATAAATGGCAATTGGAATTACTGTAAATTATTTCAAAGGGCATACCACTGAGCTAATTGGGACAATTGCATCCTGGTAGCCATTAAGATGCATTGTCGAATGAAACTGTGATGGCATTGTTTGTTGCAAGTTTGTTGCAGTATTCACAGTAACTAGATCTAAAAGAAAGAAAATATACAAGCCCTACAGTAGTTTTAAGTTACTGATACCCCAATGCTACAGAGTGTATAGCGAAATACAAGTTCCCAAACGAAGCTTAGGATGATATGTAATGTTTTTGAACATTTAACTTACGATTTGGAGTAGTGTAAATGTTTTCGACTCGAAGTAAGTTCATACTGTCCCAAGCCATCCCTGTCCCAAAAGCACTGGGGTTAGAGGCCTCCCAGCCAGGGGGGCTACTGTCACTACTAAAGTAGTCACTGTCAGACTTCTGCTGTTCTCGGGGATGGTTTTTATTAATGCAAAACGAAGATAGGCCGTTTTGGTATTTCATTTGAACTGCTCGTTCTTGCTGGACTGCTACAGCCATTGTCGGAAATTCCACCAAACTATTTGAAGCCTGAAAATTGAAATTGAGGCATTTTCATGATCCATGTATTGCAGCAAATCTTTCAAAGATTTTTTAGATCCAAAGGTTTTTGCAATCAAATACATAGATTAATTAATACCAAGAGCTATAATATGTGTAAATAAAGGTTTTAATTAATTGGTTATGGCCAGTCAATGGGTATAATTGAGAGTAGGTGTAGTACTAACTTGAACAAAGTATAATTCAAGAAACTTAATCACGCAAATTTCAAAACATGTGTCGATGTAAATTACAGGAAACTGACACAATTAAAGCCTGGTTCACGCTTGCCGTAATTTGGGTAAGAATAGGGGAAGTCGGAAATTAATATTTTTAAATAGAACTAATTTCTATTTGCTTTCTACTTGGGGGAGCCGATTTCGAGGATACCTGCTTTATCTTATGAAAGCACCTTTACGCTCACACTTGTCTTAAAACTCGGATGGCTAATGACTTTCCCGATTCTTATACCAAGTGTGAATCAGGCCTAAGTTTGATTGAGCTTACAGCGTTGGCATTTGATTCGATGTTTTGAGCTGGGAAAATTTGGCTTGGATGAACTGCTTTGATCGGGGACCACTGTTGTGCCAAGGGTTCATAAAGTTTTGTTTCACCACAAGGCTCAACTGGAGGTCTGTCAGATGTTTTTCGACCAACCTAAATAACAAATTATCAAAAGTCTAAGAAAAGCGCCAGAAATGATCTTCTAAAATCTTACGAAAACGTGGATTTATTTCACTTCTGGGCTCTAATTTTTAATTGTTGGGTAGCTTTAATATCTAATAGCTATATGTCATGATGTAAAAACGAAGTAAAAACAGATAATGTTCTTACCAGAGGAGAAAAGGCATCTTGAAATGATGCCAACGATTTGTCAACTTCGTTTGTTGTAGTTTGCTGTCGAATACCTGACTGATTCATTGAAATTCTAAACGCAAAGAAATAATAATATTAGAATATCCAAAATTTGGGTTAAAAAACCAAACCCTGAGGAACTTATGTAAATATGTTTCTGAGAAAGAATGATTTCTATAAACTTCTAAAAACTTGCCGGGTCACAACAACTTCATCAATGAACAAGAAATTCTAGAATGGGTGTTCCTCATGAGGAAAGTTTATTGTAAACATTAATCCATATTTATAAGCAAGAGCCATGTTTATAAAAATATTTTGATTTAAAGCGAGCTTTATCGCGTGGCTTTCACGCTTATGGATACTGAAAATGTTGTAAATGAAGCTCCATTTTTGCAAAGTACCTTTGTCCAATTGTGTATTCCTGCTATTAACCAACTTATTCTAAAGTACCTATAAAATTTGGCAAAATTCGACATTTCGACACATTTTAAAATTTGCGTGCACAAATGTGCCAGAAAAAATTTAGTCAAGGCATCAGTAAATATAACATAATATTACATATAAAATGAGCTTATCAGGAGCTAAAGCAATAGAAAATGAATACAGATGGACAGTAATTGGAAATACGCCGTTTAAAGGTCAACAATAAATTACTTACAGTTCAGCTATATCTGTGATTACTTCACAGGCGCTCAAAATTTCATGTGCTTTTGGAAAGTTGAAAAGTGAAAAATAATAGAACTCATGAAGGAATCTTCATTTTACAAATTCAATTCTTGAAATTGACATGCTTTCTCTTTTTAACATTTCTGATTGGACAAAACTTTGTAATCCTGAATACGGGGGGATACAACTAAAATAAGTCGTCAATGGTTATATGCAAGTCCTTTTGAGAAGAAATTAAGTCGATTTTCATCGGGCTTGGCAGCTTTAATAAACACCCAAGGTATCACAGCCTTAATTTTATGACATAAGATAAATGAAAGAGTGTAGCGAAGCAATTTTTACTGTTTAATGTTGGTGTATAGGGAAACACGGGGGAAGACTATAGAAAAAGAAGCCACTATGGAGTTATCATACAAGTTTGCTAAACAAAAAAAGCAAGAGACAAAACAGGTGAATGTTGGAAGGGGGTAAAAGAAATTCCAGAAAGACAAAATATTGCAGAGTCACGAACAAAGGATATTGTTTTAAAAGTAAGAATTTTCAATTTTGACCCCCCGGTTAATCAATTGAGCAGAACTTAAGACACCCCCGAAGACAACAATCGATATGCGAGTTGCCAAGAAATAAATGAAGTATTTCCAGGGGGAGTTAGTGAACAATAAATAATGCGAATTATATGGGAAATGTGTCAATGATAATCTCGTACACGTTTTTTTTATAAGAAACCTGGCTCAAGGCCTAGTAGTAAAAGTTTCTTAAAAGTTTCTTAATTTAATAAAAAAAGTTCCAGTGAAAAGGAAGAAAAAAACATGGATGTATAGTAAAATATTAGTATTATAACAAAGAAAAATCGAAAAATCGTCAATGCGAAAAATCGTCATGTGGAGACGACAATGTTATGCTTAGTACATAAAACACACTTACTGTAGTTGATATTTGTTGAATCCGTCAAGGAAAAACACGTGTTTCCGAAATTGCTAATGTTTCTTAAATATTTCCTTGTAGTTCTAAAAGTTTCTTAAATTTTAGGGCGTCTAGATCTAGGTTTCTTATAAACCGGTTTCTTATAAAAAAAACGTGTACATTTACAAGGCATTTCAATCCATCAAATAAAATCTCGTGATAAAAAATAATTAGCTTCCTTGGGGATGCATAGATATACTCCCGATTTACGATTTACAGTACATCACCTCATTAATAATAATAATAATATTAATATGAAGATGTGAATTAATGTGAACTTGTAAAAGTGTTAACATTGCGAGCATGCATAAAATAATAAATAATATGTTAATTAATTTAAATGAACTCCTTATTATTATCCAGACGCAACCCCAAAGCAAAATAGTTTAATCAATACAAAGAGCAAAAGAAGGGGCGCTTTGTAAGAGCATAAAAATGGAAAAGTATTTAAAAATCCTCCTCAGACTTATCGTCAATTTCTTGTCGAATACTATCAAGAAAACTTGACTCCTTTCGCTGCATTTTTCGCTGTTGCTTTTCGTAAACTTTTCGTTTTTCCTGAAGAAAGAAAGCAAACATTGTTAAGTTTGGAAAATTGGCTTAAAAACATACAACAGAACGAATGGAGTCTCGCTGAAAGCAAGCAGTGACAAAGGAAGAGATAATATCTAACCTCGAGTTGCTCAGTTTCTCTTTCCTCTTGTTTTGACTGTTTCCTCGCTTTGGCGGCACCAAAACTGTCCTTTCTTGAAATGCCAGAAGCTGGCCTATCGCTTCTTCCTATCACTTCATCCTGAAAGAAAAACAAAGTGCTCTCAATTAACATACACAGTTCCACTACATTAAGCTTCCAGTCCCAAACGTACGAGAGTGTATTTATGAATGACATTTGCCCGATATATTTGTTGTAGAATTCATTGACTTGGGTATTGAAGAAGTTAAAAGCTTGTTAAAAGGTTAAATTCTTTGCTCGCTGAGGGGAGGGGGGTTTTCTAAACCCAACAGGAACAGAGCAACCAGTAAATAACAATAAAAAATAGTGCAGCAATAGAAAAAAAGCGAAGAGAGTGCATGAACAGAAAGTTTTTGTACCTCTGCATCACTGATCCATGGGTCATCTCCGCTCTCGATGCCCCCAACCCCACTATCCGCTCCTCTGGAAGCCTCGGGGTTAGAATATGCCAGCCTAAAAAGAATGAGCATGAGCACGAGTGAATAAATATATAAACAAATTGGTGAATGAATAAATAAGTGAATTAGTCAATCAGCAAATCAATGAATGAGAAATTAATTAGACGATTAGATGAACGAACAAAATGTAAAAGAAACAATAAAGAAAATATAAATGAAGTAATAAACCACTAACTCTTTTTTGTCAGCATGCCTTAGCATTGTTAATACACTATCCTTTCGTTCCATCTCTCTTTCTGCAATTTAATAAACAAGAATAAAGAAGAATGAACAAAAATATACAAGAATAAGCAAAAATAAAAATAATAAACAAAAATAAACAGGAATGAGCAAAAAAGAAACAATAATAAGCAAACTAAACAATAATAAACAAGAATAAATAATGATAAAACAAGAATAAACAAGAATGAAGCATGTCGCCCGTGCAATTATGACACTTTAATACCAGGAAGAACTTCATATTAGAATCTTTAACTTACCGAGAAGTTTTAGAATTTTGGCACACTCCTCATGCTGATACTCTTCTGCAAGGTCGAGTGGAGTTCTTCCATTCAGATCGCAAAGCTTGTCATTAGCTCTGTTGGCAACCAACCATTTGACACACTCGACATGTCCACTGCAAATATAGATGAACAAATATAGATAAAGCAAGAGTTGAGCAATTACAATATGGGACAAAAGTTTTTGGGAGTTGAGATACTTAAAAACATCCGATAAATTTTCCTGCAAACCTTCAGGGTGATATTTCTGTTCAAAACAATAGAAGAAACAATAGCCTATTGTCTTGGAACAATAACCTGGGTGGAATTTACAGGTTCTTATATGCGGGTTTTTACTATAAGTAAAAAGAGTTCAAATGTCGCAAAAGAAAAAAAAAAGAATGATAGCAGCATAGCAAATCACCTCATAGCAGAAAGATGAAGCGGAGTTGACTCATCAGCTGATTTGCAGTTCAAAGGGCAACCCATGGCAGCAAGAACCTGTCGTAATAAAGACATACGTGCATCAGTGGATATGATGATCATAGTCTACACACGTGCACTTTGGCAGCGTACACATCAATTCAAATAGCAGACAATAGGCAACAAAAGTTCACTTGTGACTTTCGCGAATTTCGCAATAAGATCACATCGCGATATATAGAGCAGAGCAGCTTATATGTATCGTATTAGAGTATCTAAAAGTATGTGAAGAGCATACAGTATACAGGTGGAATCATATGACGAGTAGATTAAACTAATTAAGTGAGTCCTCTTTTTCGCTATTGAATTGAATTGCACTTTGTCAAGCATCCAACAATTCAACTCAATAGCAATACAATAAACATTCGTTTAACAGACCAAAACATCAACACGGTGTAGAAGGAAATAATACTACAGCATACCATGATACAGTTGACGTGGCCATTCAAAGCAGCTAAGTGAATGGGCGAGTATCCGGTGGGCGTTTCCTCGGTCAAATTCACCCCGTTTACAGACAACCACTTCAATATATCCAGATGACCGAATGCAGCTACAGTATGCAAAGGTGTCCAGCCTCTCTCGTCCGGTTTGCTTTTTAACTCCGGTATTTCATCGACCAGCTGTTTGATCCGGACGAAATCACCACTTTCGCTTGCTTGGTGAATATTCGGGCCTGCAGAAACAAGAATCATCTTTTCGTCAGGAAACAAAAGCTAGCTGGTGACTCTGAACTTGAAACAATTAACATATACAGTGAACCCCCGCATATAAGAACCTGTAAGTTCTGCATCCAGCTTATTGTTCAAATACAATAGCCTATTGTCTTTTCTATTGTTTTGAGCAGGGTATTCAGCCTGGAAGGTTCTTAATTCACTGGTTCTTATATGCGGGTGTTTACTGTGATATATGATTACCTTTGGTTATTACCGAATCATCTTTTGGTTCTTCGTGATGTTCCTCTGCCGATTTCGATGCTTTGACACCAGCTAAGAATCCAGCCGCATATTCTTGTTGCAACGATTTTTTCCTTTCTTCTTCACGAGAGGGCTCCTGAAAGCAAAACAAATATTTGTGTCAGTATATTATACCCAGAGCACAAAAACAGTGCAGCAACAGTATATTAAAGCATACAACACACTCAGACAATAAAAAGACTTGAAGAAAGAGTCTTATGCATGACCCAAAGGCACAAGGCTCAAACTTGGTAACTTTGCGCATGCGCTTTCAAGAGTTAGGTTACTACCTCCTACCCTTACCAAATTTGTTAGCAAGCAAAAGAGTTTTTATTTTTATTAGTTTTTATTATTATTTTATAAACCAAGTTTTTATTGTATGTCATTGATAAGAATATCAATGACATACAATAAAAACCCGCATATAAGAACCTGGAATTTCCATCCAGGCTATTGTTCCAAGACAATAGGCTATTGTTTCTATTGTTTTTAATATAAATATCACCCTGAAGGTTCTTAATCCATTGGTTCTTGTATGCGGGTTTTTACTGTATATAGACAGGAGACGCAGTAGAATACCTCTTTCTTGCTCGTATCTTTCTCCACCCTTTCAATAGCTTCATCTTCGTCATCATCGTCTGATTCCGATGCATGGGATGTGTCATCATCCTTCTCAGAATCATCACGTTCACTGCTACTGCTTCCATCAGAAACACTAAAGACATCACTGGTATCATTGCCAGTGCTGCCATTTTCATCATTCGAACTCACATCTGCAGAGTTTGCTGCATCATCCGTAGAAAGCTCCTTCGCAGCATCGTCACCGGCATCCTCCTCCGTTGCAGTTGGTTCTTCAACGTCTTCAATGTTCTCAATTGATTGCTTTGCTTCTTTGCTGCTAAATTCGGCGTCATCCTCTCCCTCAGTTTTCTTCAATTCTTCCTTGTTTTTATTCTTGGTCTTTTTGGAAATTAATTTCCCCTCCATTTTCATCTCTGATTTATTAAATTTTTCCGGTCGATCCTCGAGCTCTTCCATCTTCTTTGGCTTTTCTTTGCTCCTTTTCTTTTCACCATCGCCATCCTCCTCCGCAGGCCTATTAGTGAACGCGGCTTCGTTCTGCCGTGTTGTAGCCTCCTTCCGCCGACCCATCGAAGCAGACAGCGGCCTGAATTTAATCTTTCCGCTGCCCGTGGAACTAGCTGAATCCGGACGCTGCTTGAAGAAGCTTCGGTTAGTGGCTGAAGCATCGGGAACTCCGTTTCCTGGGAACAAAGTAAACGAATTCAGACCCAGCTTCAGAGGCCCAAATCTTCAAACAATGCAATGCTTATCAGCTATAGTCAAATCTGCATAGTTCGAACTCGTGTAATTAGAACTCTATCTAATTCGAACGAAATTCTCTGTCCCTTCAAGGATCACTAATGAACCAACTCTTAGAAAACAAACCTTTATAATTCGAAGTTTTTGTAATTCGAACATTTTCACGCTTCCCCAGGGTGTTCGAATTAGACAGAGTTGACTGTATAATCAGCAGTAACAGTTTACAAGCAATCGCTAACCTGGTAATATGTTTGATAAAGGAAGATCTCTAACAATCTGACCATCGTCATCCCTTGCTGAAAGCCATCTGAAGAAACAAAGAGTGTCGAGAGTGAGAAAACGATAGTCTCATTACATAACTCCCTCGCTTCCCTGGGATCTATTTACATCTCATTTCCAAAACGATATGAATAGAGCACATGGAAACAAGGGGATTATGTAATGAGGGTAACAAAACGACAGTCTACAATCTCAGCTAGCTTTTCATAGTGTGTAGGATGCAGGACAAGTTAAGATGATAAATATACTAATTAGAAGGTGAAATAGAAATAGAAATCATTTCGTAAACAATAAAGTAGCATAGAGAAAATTAGGAATAAAAACGAATATTTGAGTGGGCTACAGATATAAAGGAAAATTACGAATAAAACTTGCAATACCTGTCGCATTTGAATTCAAATGATTTTGAAGCATGTTCACTCTCTCGCACGACGACTTTGTCCAGAAACCATCCACTACCTGGAATCGACAATGAGACAACGTTACAAATAAAGCATCAAGCGATGCAGCACCCCTGAATGTACTATATAATCAATTGACAATTAAGAGAAAGATCCTTCTCGAGACAAGACACAATATGTGAGCTGCAACATTATCAATGAATATGGTACACCCTACGTTCATGCTCTGTATGGAGTATAAACGCAGGTTGATGTTGGGTGGGCGATAAAAAGAAAAAGCTAGTGTGATTTAGCTTGAATATTCCTCACCAAGTGCAGTGCCATTGTGTCCAATTCTCAATATGGTCAGATCTCCGAGACAAATCGAATCGACAACGAATATATCTACCTTAAAAATGAAAAACAAATCAAGTTTAGAATACGTTATGCATTGATTAAGTTGATGACTCTAATATCTATTCAATGTTGTACATTTTGCAATTCGGAAGCTTTCGCCAAAAGGTGTAATTAGGTGTAATTAAACAGAGCTAACTGTTTACAGAAAATTGTAAGCTTTTTATTCAGTGGTTTGTCCAGAAAAAGACTGGGTTATGAAAGTGATCTGACCTGCTTTCTTTCGAATGGGTTTCTGTTTGTTTTTGAGCGAATCAAAGGACGCTCCCCGGAGTCACCAAGCTTTCCGAAGAGGCAAATTTTGACGTCACTTGAAGTGCCAGCCCCAAGCTTGTCACCGGTCACGACGAAAATTTCGTAGGAGACAACTAAAAGAGAGATCAAATACAAGTTTGGTCCAAAAAGCTCGTAAGAGACAACTAAGAGAGATCAAATACAGGTTTGATCCAAAAAGTTAGCAAGAGACAACTAAAAGAGAGATCAAATACAAGTTTGGTCCAAAAAGCTAGCAAGAGACAACTAAAAGAGAGATCAAATAATATGAATTCTGGTACAAAAAGCTCGTAAGAGACAACTAAAAGAGAGATCAAATACCAGTTTGGTCCAAAAAGCTCGCAAGAGACAACAAATCTCTACCAAAATCAAATCCAAAGACTGAATCGTTCCAATCCAAAGACTGAATCGTTCCAATCCAAATTAGGTTTCTCCATTTTTTCAAAGGACCAAATGAAAGAAGTGGAAAATAGTTACCCGTTCTAGCTGGCTCTCCTCTCTTGGTATCCTCTTGCAGCAAAAATGGATCAATCTGTGTCCCAGTTGAAGCGGACATAGGTCTCTCTGGCTTCTTCGGCTGCAAAGACTCTGGGTAGAGTTTTTCATAAAAATTCAAAATGCTTTCTTGACTTTCCTTTTCCACAATCTTCTTAACAGTCTGTGTACCTGATTGAAAAGAAACGAGAATTAAATGAAACACATTTGCTCACTTAACAAATGTAGAAGCAACAATAGACTATTGTATTTGAACAATAGGTGGGATGCAAAATTCCAGGTTCTTATATGCGGGTGTTTACTGTTGCAAATGTTAACTGTGCGTCATTTACCTTTGGTTTCGACTGTCTGCGTTGAGCTCTCCGTCGACTGGACAGGACTGTGTGCTTTCCAGACAGCCCTGGGCGACGAAAGGGGGGAATAATCCTCGGGCACCACGTCGAAGAAGTCATCTTCGTAGTCAAACTCGTCTTGATTTGTGGAGCGGTTCTTCGACGACTGCTGCGGTGGCTCATAGCCAGAGCTGCGAGGCCGGGGCTTCGGAGAAGATTGACTTGATGACGTCGTGTGCGGTTCTTCTCGCCATCTGGGCGGCGATGCTTTCTTCTTGTCGTCACTGGATACAACATAACTGTCGCCCGTGGTGTCAATGTTCAAATGACGCATTTGGCTAGTGGAGGAGAAAATGTCATCAACATCGTCAAAATGTTTTGTTTTCCTTTTCGAATAAATGCTTTTCAATGTAAAGAACTTGATATGTACCTGACACTATCCAAAGTGCTGTCAAGTGAGATATCCCCAGAGCTTGAATCTTCCCATTTTGGGGGCTTTGGACCTTTACGCCGTCGGCCATTCTAAAAAAGAAACACAATCACCGAAAATGAATGGCACATATAGTACCGCATTTCCGCGATTAAACGCCCCGGGCGTTTATTAATGTTGGCAGTTTGGGGGCCTAATTGAGGGGGGCGCTTAATCGAGGGGGGAGTTTGATCGAAGAAGTGCGGTATTGCAGCAAGCAGCATAGATCCATGTATTCCTACCACAAAGATGACAACGCTTTGTAACACAAAGTTTAAGAGCTACTCACCTGGGACTCTGGAGGTTTCGGTCCAATTCTTGGCCCGGGATCTGATAAGAGAGAAAGCATTGGCAATAGCAATAAAGATTCAACGAGCGCTATATATGACAACGTAGATCAATAGAAGGCATTGGAATATCATTAAGCAGTCGGCAATAGGATGAGCTTTGAATACCTGACGATGAGCTTCGTCTTCGTCCACCCTGCATGACTTGCATTGGTGGCAGTTTTTCCTGCAGACATTAAAGACATAAAACGCGTTAACAAAGGGCATTGACTTGAAAATTCGACATTCCGAACATTACCTTACCACCTGGAGCCGAATATTCAAAGGTTTGATTCATTCAAAATTTGTGATCGGGAGTCCTCTTTCTTCGCTATTGAATTGAATTGCACGTTCTTAAGCGTCCAACAATTCAACTCAATAACAATACAATAACCATTCGTTTAACAGACCAAGAAGGGTACCAGGAGGATTATAAATTTATCCAGATCTCGGCAGTGAGATATCGATATTGTGCGTGACGCTGGCATTATGAACAAAACTGTAAGTGTGGCCCAGGGCCAAAGCTTGGAACATACGTATGAATCTGTTCCGGCATCTTTGGTGGCCTTTCTATTTCTTGGTAAAGCAACGGTTTCCTAAGAAAAGGAGCGCAAATCGTTAAGTAAAACATTTTAGCACAACTAAAATAGCTTCGTGATTCATCGGTTAATTTCAAAATGAAATCGTGATGCGCTTACAGTTGCAACAATCAGCTTGGTTGCCATGTTAACAAGCCGTTCTTTCTCTTTAATCGGCACGTGCTCGTCGGGGGCACGACGCTCCATTCTGGGGGCTCTCCCAACTACTCTCTGCGGTGATTTGCTGTGAAAACAACATGAACGCAAATCATTGGCATTACAATCATTGAAATTGTTAATTGGCATGCACTGAAATCGTAATAGCTGCTTCGACAGGAAGAATAAACAACATAGTTTTCTTCCAAGCAGGGAAATATTGACGCAATAAGTGGCGGCTAGTAACAGTGCCTATCTACCATGAATAGGTCGGATCCAAATTTTGCACTTTGAAATTCAATGAAATATGTCTCACAAATGGTCTAAACCTAGTAATTAGCACCTTCTGATCACTTTAAAACAAGTTTCAGTTCTCTGGGGCAGTTGGTTCAGAAGATAGAATCCATCGGTGCCTCCAACAAAGGAATTACTTTATGTATGTCTATAAAAGTACCCCCAGATGTGACCACACCCAATGTGTTAAAAAGCAAACACTGCTGAGAACAATGCATGTTAATCCTACTGACCTTTGTTTCCTTGCGGCCCTCTTTTTCGGTTTATGATTATGATGATGAGAATGACGATATTTCTCAGCCACGGTGCCCTCGTTTTGGGGTTGAATAAGAGATACGGCGTAGGGGGAGATCGGGTTGGGCTTGACATCATTTTGCAGCATGGTCTTACTGATCCTCTTCTTGACCTGCTTCTCTCTACCCGTCAGTTCATCCGGCGTGTTCATCTGCTGGATTTGCTGTTTAATTTTCTTGCTTCGATAGTAGTGTTTCAAGCTACGGTCGTGAAGGCCATCGTAAGCAAGGGAAGAGCCCTGGAAGGAGGGAAAACAAGACGTAGTAGCAGAGCTCTGTACAAGCAAACAAGTCTTGGAGATCAAACAAGTAAATGCAACTACCAAGTCTACCAATGGATCAGTAGTCGCTCGATCAGCAAACTCAACGCAATCATGACCGATTTCGTCAACCCAAAGATCATCAACCTCATCATTTCAAAAAACAAATGATGACGTCATGCCAGACATTGCACACGCTATTAATTGCTACTACACACATTCGCTTTGCATTTACCATTATTCGCTTTGCATTTACCATTTATTTCAAGCTTTGAATTGCACAATTTTATTTTCCACACATGTTTAATATTAATTTACTTGAGCAAAGCAGATTCATGCAAACAACTTGGTTAAATTTCTATTCGTGTATTCCTACATGATTCCCTGTGCTGTATTTCAAATCTTTTCCGAAATCTCGAAACCAGAAAGGCAAAGGAGCAAGCTGCTACAGTGAATTTAGCTAATAATTCTATACTAGTTTCTCGCCTGTAAAAATCGCTTTATAATAACAAACAACAACATTGAGCCAAGCCTACTGAAAAGTGAAATCTTGAGTGCAAAATAACAAATAAGAAATGTTCTGCTGAGGAATCCCTGGCAAGATCAAAGTCAGCTTGGGACTGACCAACTACAATCTTCATCCGCTACCTTGCTGCCCGCTATTCAACTCAACTCAATGAAGGATGAAAAGATGCATTGATAAATCTTTTTGGCCACGACACGTGAATGCTTTGATGTAAAAAATTTTGAAAATGCTTAATCAATTCACGATATAATCATATTCAGTATGCTACCAGGGATACGTGAATCTCGAAGAGTTGATTGGCTCGTATGACAGGAAGACTTCCCATCAAAAGAGGAAAAAAACTTTCTTTGGAAAGAGGAAAAAATAAAATCCCCCTTCGAAAGAGGAAAAACAAATAAATGCTACTACTAGTTGACGCCTCTGAAAACGGACAGGTTGCAAGCAAAGGTTGCAAGCAAAGGTAGGTGTTTGACTTTGTTCTCCTATTTTAGCAGAATAAAAATGTAGAGTCTTAGCAAGTCATCTCTAAGTTCAGATTCTTCCTAAAGTAGCATGATTATTGTTCTCGTATTTGAGAAAAGCACGATAGCTGCTCACTGAATGGCCTTACCAAAAGAAAAACAAGAGGTTTCATAGTGATTACAAACTCAACAAAATAAATTCAGTAGCTTAACAAATAAGCCTAGGCTAAAAAGCTTGAATTGACTCAAGTAATGTAAAAATATGTTAGCCAGTTATCTCTAAGATGGTTCAAACTCTTCGCAAAGTAGCAGGACTATTGCATTGATATTTCAGCAAAACAAAAATCTTGGTCACAAAATGATCTTACAAAAGCAAATAGAAAGCCTCAACGTTTTACAAACTAAATAGAATAAGTCGAACGAGTTCCATGAATAAAGCTAGGCTAAAAATCGTGAATTGACTCAAGCATTGTAAAAACACTTGCGTTCATACCGTCTTGGGTTTGTAGGTTTGCAAGACGGTGAAAATGGTTAAATTAGCAGCTATAGCGACACTTGTCATGCTGTGTTGTGTCGTGATGGAAAAAGGTATCGAAGTGAAAGCTAGAGAAGTCAGCATTCCCAACGAAGATGCAATGCAGGAAGATGATGTCAGAGAAATGGCATCAAGTGAGGAAAATGAAGATGTTGTTCCCAAGGAAGATGGACTTGAAAATGATGACAAGAAGGGCGATGAAGAAGATACAAGTGACGACCAAGACACGGAAGAAGATAAAGAAATGAATAAATACTTAATAAGCGAAGACGAAATGATAGCCGCTATGAGAAGAGATCAAGAGAATGACGAAAAGGATGCCACAAGAAATCAAATTGAAAATGATAAAGAGAAAAATTCAAGAGATGAGGAATTGCTAAGCAGCTACTTTGCGGCCACAAATGAAGCTGATTCTCTGAGAGATGCAGATCTCAAAG
Organism: Sanderia malayensis; assembly: GCA_013076295.1. Lineage (NCBI taxonomy): Eukaryota > Metazoa > Cnidaria > Scyphozoa > Semaeostomeae > Pelagiidae > Sanderia > Sanderia malayensis. The sequence continues at coordinate 1,751,777 of RQOL01000828.1, forward strand.
AAAAAATTGCCCAAAGAGCTCAGCAAAATGAACTTGAATCAACAAAGAAGGATGGTAAAAATGAAGATGCTGACTCGGAAGAAAATCAAATTGAAAAAGAAAATAAAGAAGAAGAAGCTTGGGCTTATCCTGAAGAAGTAGAGGAGGAAACTGCCATCGAGAGGAAACAGGAGAAGAAATCACCTGGTTGGTTCTCTAGAAGAAGATCGACTAGAAGACGCGGAACAGGTACACTTTATTAACTATTAACTCTTCACACCCACTCATATTATAAAGAAATAAAAAATACACTATTCGTTTTATCAGTTCATAAAGTACTAACATTAACTTTGTTTCCTTTCTACAAAAGGTTGTCATTATAAACCGTTTAAGTTTCAATGCTCTGCTGGATGCTGCTACAAGGGATTCAAGTGCAGGAATTGCAGAATGAAGTTCTATATAAAGTGTTTCAAATACTTGTACCCTCCGGTTAGAGGCTCACAGATGAGTACAGCAGGACGGCCTACCACTGATCAGAGCAACTGGATGGCAAGATTTCAAAACAAGAAACTTTACCAGATCACGTTGCCTGGTAGTCATCACACAGGTAAACTCTTGATAAATTCAAAACTTTCGCGATTTTCGCGTTTTTGGCCAAAATTCGCGAAAGTTTATTGCGCGAAACTTTCTAAAATATGAAATTCGCGAAAGTTTCTTCCCGCGGAAGTTTCTACCTTTAAAGTAGTTGAAAGCCCAAACATAACCAATATACATTACAACTAGTTCACTTGAGCTAAAATAGTGATAAATCGTGATAATTTACGTTCAGTGCAAGGTGAATGTGTGGATTTGATTAAAATGACTTTTGCTTTGCAGGTATAAATATCAACCCTGGAAAACACCTGATGGATAAATGGGACATTCCACAAACCATGTCTATTGCAAGCCAACTGAAGGCCGGTATCAGATTCTTTGACGTCAGAGTGGCAACTGGTCCACTTTTGAGACAGCCTTCAATCACACACAACTATAAATACCAGGACTTTGAGAAACTAATCAAGAAAACAGTGTACTTCTTGAAGTATCACCGAAATGAACTTGTCGTCATTCGACTGAAGGAAGGCAAAAGAAACACAAATTATTACGGCGTTAAATTCTCGTGGAAAACCGATTGGAGAAAGGTGGACAAAGTGCTGAATAGCTGGAGGTATGCATCCTATGTGTACCGCGACAGCTCAAACGCACTTGCAAGCAGGGTATCGAGTCTGCGTGGAAAGATAATCATATGCCAAGAAGGCACGGGAAAATCAAGTTTGCAGAGATTGAGATGCGACGGGTCATGGTCTACCACTAATACAAACAGTCCAAAAAAACTGTATTCAAAGATGACAAGCTGGACAAACGCAAGACCACCCAATTCACTATCCAGGTTCTACTTTTTAGAAGCCATTTGCACGATGACTGGCACAGATATACAGAACTCCATGCCGTTAATCAGCAAATGCAAACGTAGTGGTAACAAGGCATTGTACAAGTACAAAAGCATCAAAGATTTAGCCACTGAATGCAACTACCAAGTCTACCAATGGATCAGTAGTCACTCGATCAGCAAACTCAACGCAATCATGACCGATTTCGTCAACCCAAAGATCATCAACCTCATCATTTCAAAAAACAAATGATGACGTCATGCTAGACATTGCACACGTTATTAATTGCTGCTACACACATTCGCTTTGCATTTACCATTATTTACCATTTATTTAAAGCTTTGAATTGCACAATTTTATTTCCCCACACATGTTTAATATCAATTTACTCGAGCAAAGCAGATTCATGCAAACAACTTGGTCACATTTCTATTCGTGTATTTCTACATGATTCCTTGTGTTGTATTTCAAATCTTTTCCAAAATCTCGAAACCAGCAAGGCAAATGAGCAAGCTGCTACAGTGAATTTAGCTACTAATTCTATACTAGTTTCTCGACTGTGAAAATCATTCTATAATAACACAACACCACAACGCAAAATCACGACTGATGCTAATGGTGTTACGACGATGACTTTGCATCAGCTGTAAGTTACTTGTCTTGTACTAATATTAACTTATGATTTGAATAGAATATACCGTAAATCCTCGAATAAGCCCCCACGTTCGAATAAACCCTCCCCTCGAATAAGCCCCCACCCTGATAATTATTTCCAAGGATATTGAGCCAAAGTTTCCAGACATTGAAGTTGTCTAGTGAATGTATTGCAAATAACAGCAAGTTTAAACCAATAGCTTTATTGATTGGCTGCATCGTTTTGCTTTTATTTTGCTTAATATTGAAGGATAATCAGGCTAAAATTTCGTTTTTGTAAATAAGCCCCCGGGGGCTTATTCGATGATTTACGGTGGCTAGATTTAAGTAGAGCTAAAGCACCTACGAAACGAAGCAGATAGGAAACTCTAATGCACTTACAGGTCGTAATGGTGGAGGATGGCTTTCGGGATGATAAGGCCCTGATAAATCAAACGCTTCTTCACGTCTCTGGGTATCCAGGTAGAATTTCCTAAAATTAAATGATAATAACATTATACGCAGTTGTACAAAAAAATGGTGTCGATTTTCATAGCAAACAAGCAAATGCACAGATAAACAAAGTCAACTCTTATTCCGTTTACAAAGTTAATAGAAAACAATGTTTCACGGCATTTCCTGGTAAACCTTGTAAAGAACAGAAGTAAAAACGTAGTTGGCGTGATTTTGTAAAACTCATCCAAAACGCGAAGGTATCTTGGCAATTTACTGTACCTGCTTAATGATGCACCAGGATAGCTGGCGCAATAACTTCGCCTCGACGAATCAGAACTTGAATCAAGCGAGTTCTCGTCGACCAATTCAGTTATAAGTTCCATAATTTTTTCGCTCGTAATGTAATGTTTATACAGGCTCAATTTAGCGAATTCAGGTCGGTGGCAAATATAAGCGTATGTTTACATTGGATTTTTATTTGCGTGCAAATTTGTTGTTCGCTTGCTTGTATCTAAGCCGTCGTAACGCTGGTCGGTGAGAGCTTATGGTCTTGAACAAATGAGGCCTGGTTATTGAGAAGCCAGGGCGGGGGCGCTTTTGTTTGCTTAATTTAAGACGAGCGCCCGATGTAGCAATAATCTCTGAATGCTTCGCCTGTAAACACTCGGAATAAACGCCCCCAAGATCGTTTCGATGTTGAATAAAAGCCTCCCGGCGTTTAACGAAGTAAGTACAACAAACAATGAGAGCTATGTATCAATTTGAAGTCAGTCAAACTAAACGTTAATTGTGCGCAAGTCGCTCCCTTCCCCCGTGGTGAGTTAGAACGGCGTCTGATTGTGAATATGTCTAATGACGATGGATGAAACATCTGCTCAGATATATCGATTAAACGTGAAATCAATTCGATAGATTGTATATTTTATTAATATCCTTGATGGGTGAAAGAAGACGAAGTTGATTTTTAGTGGTAGATTATTGCTATGAAACTGAGATGGGCTGGTGTTGTGGTGAAACAAAAACCCAACTGTTTGATTGAAAGGATCCTTTCTAGGTTTAATTATGCATGGTGAATTATTGATGGAGATGTATACTGGCTGAGTTTCAATAGACTGGTTTTAGAAGACACTGGAGGCTTTGCGGAGGGTAAAATTTCAATGAAATGAACATAAAAACAGCTGCTTGCAAAAATTGTGTGCACAGGATGAAATAAATAAATATCTATAGAGAAGCATAAAAAATGAAAAAGAAAACAACAAAGAAACACCCATGGAAGTGAAAAGTTTTTTAATTATGAGAGGTTAAGTTGCCAAGAGTCAAATACAAGGCATAGTGACGTGGTGGCTCAAAAAAGGGGCCCAAGAAAAATGTAGACTTTGAGGGACCAGAGTCCCGATACTGTGTGGGTACCACACAACAAATAAGACTTGCATATGGGAAGTAAAAATGACAGGAGATTAGAAAGACAATTGATTTGTTCAAGAAGGTCAGCTTAAATCATAGCCAATTAAATTATAGTCAATTTATCAAAGTTCAACAACTGTATATGTGACTTGGGTTGGATATTTTCAGCAAACTGGAACTCCGATCAAAGGTTGGGTACAAATGCATGCAATTCAAACTAATGAATACTTCTGAATTTGATCTTGCAGTAGACTGTACAATCATGAACAAAATAAAAACTCCATCAAAAAGAAACATCACCACACAGCCAATAACATTTAGGTATTTCCTCAGAAACTATAATGATTCATGAAGAAAACATGAGACAGCTAAACTTGAAATTGGATCAAGATTTCTGACAAATGTGCGCACAAGCTCCTAATTCATCAAAAGGGGGTGTTTCCGCATATTATTCACAATTTGTCGTCATTCATTGAAGAAGAAAATTTTCAATGCTTACATAAATAACAGACCTTCAATGAGTTTCAGTTCGGATATTTATGACATTGATAGACAACAGTATAAAGCAAACAAAGATAAATTCATAATAGTACTGATATAATGGTAATAATAAGCATTGAAAATTTAAAAATTACTCACAGTCTTTTGGCAACAGCTTTGGCAACGTCTTCTGAGCTCATGTTCTCACATCATCAGCCAGTTTTTCATTTCACCAGTGACAGATAATATTTTTATGAACATTAATTAACTTGCAGGCGAAATAACGTTGCTTTGTTCTTATGACTTGCTATATATTGAATCTCGGATAAAACTTCCTCCAAGAAGAATATTTGATATTAGGAGGCGTCCTAATAATAATTCGATTCCAGCCCAGCTCAAACCACAAAAGAGCAACGCTTAATCACAGTTTACATCCAAGCCACAAATCCAGTTTGAATACGACTTCAATTCATCATATTTACGGTCTGTTTTAAGACTATTAACACATATTTAACCAACTTAAAACGTCAATTAATCAACATCTATCCACATCACTAACTTTTCCTCTGATGATCCGCCATTATTCCAATAGCTACATGTGTTGTTGCTGTATCCAAGGGTGCATAATTTATGCAAACCAATGCCTTTTATTTTCAGTGGAATTTTGAAAACAATGATACCAATAGCAGACGTTAAATCTTTTATCTAGTTTTCAAAACAAATTTCTTTCAAAAACATGCTCTATAAAGATTATTACAACCATTATGATGATGATGACGAGGAAACCTGATAACCATGACGTTATAATAATAAAATTTGAGATTATGAAACAATAGTACTGATACTAAAATAAGTAGAAAGCTGAATAGAAAATAGAGACACAGAAAATTGAGTCAAATTTTTAATTATTATTGATATGCTCTAAAACTTATGGTTTCACGATGAAATATTTAAGTCTAATTCTAATATTGACTGAATATAAAAGTTTTCATGAGTCCCTTACATCAGCGAAACATTCATTTCAATATTGTCCCATGTATAAATGTGACAGCATAATACACAATGGAACAGGAACAGGTTATGTAGGTACAAGATGGAATAAAATAGGAAAATAGTGAAAATAATGCCCAGTTTCATTCTAGTATATACATATATACTACTAAAGCTGACATTGTTAATAGGAAATATTGGGGACAGAAAAACAATAAGGTTTTTAGATCTCATAGTTTTGGGGGGCATGTTTGGGAATTCTGCACTAGTGGAACATGCAGAAAGATAATTTTAAGAATTGTTTAATCGAAAGCATCATCTGGAGAGTAAAGTGACAGACAGGACTCTATACAAAATTAGTAAATCCTGTCTAAAGCATGAACTAAACACTGATATTTTTCTATGTGCGACAGGAGTTGAGATTGATGCTTTAAGATTGGTTTTTAAGCTAAAATGTTCAATCGTAGGCAATCATGTTGGTTACTGGGACGAAGAGATACCACAATAAAAATAATTAACAATTACATTTGTCCTGGTTGGCTGGTTGTTCTTGGGGGAAAGAGCTTGCCCCAGCTCTACCGGCTGGTTTGTGTTGTACACCTGACTCAGCAGCATTCAAATCAAGACTGAAATAAATCAGAGGTGACATAAATATGGTTGCAGATGTGAGGTGGAGTTTCAATAAAAATGAGTGCACAGAATATCCAGATGCAGGAAAATGTGAATAAATTACCTTCCATCTTGTATACTTTGGAAAATTTTCTTTGCAGTTTCAAGGAAAGCATCCTCAACATTGTCACCACTGAAAAAGAAAGATTTGATATTTAAAATTAAACATTCAAGAATAGAGGACAAAAGTCCTGCAACACTTGTGACTTTCACAAGTTTTGCACATGTCCTTCATCCCCATCCTCCCCTAAACAATGTTGTCTCTGGATACAATCTTATGCAACATTGGCGAAATTCTAATTGTATGATAATTGCAGGGGTATGCTTGAGAGAAAAACATTGCCTTAAGGGGAATGGGAGGTCGAATAAAGCCTACGAAATTATAGTTCAGAGTCAAGATTAGTATAGTCTGTCTGATGAATGCGCAAGCATGAAACTCAGAGTAACAGAGAACTAAGTCTACTTTCTTGCTTCTACTCTAGTTCAGAGTCAATAAAACTTTTTCATAATTGTACAAGTTATGAAAAAGTTAAAGTATCAAGGATTTTAAGTCCCCTATTGTCAGTGAGAAATGGTTCAGAATATTTAGATATTAGATGGAAAGAATACTACATGGTAAATGTAAGTTACGTTTTTGCACTCGCTTCCAGAAACAGAAGGCCATTTTCATCAGCAAACTGTTTTGCTTCTTCGTAAGTAACATCACGCTAAAACAACAATTGACAATACAAAATAAAAAAGCCATGCAGTGTTTAACTATGTGATGTCCCCTCAAGACATCCACAGCAGTGAATCATAGTGACAATAATTTAGCATGCAATGTAACTGTTCTTTCTAATCATATAGGATTCAAGATCATAGAAGTGAGTTGATATTAAAACCTCACCTGGGCATCAAGATCTGACTTGTTTCCTATCATTATGATTACCTGGAAAACAAACAGATCCAGATATGGTTAACAAGATAATAAACAGACCAAAACTTGCTAATATTCACCATAAGTGCAAGCAATTCCAAAAACAAAACACAGACTGCAATAACTCAAGAATTGTGGCAAAGATAACGATAACCAGCAAGCTTAAATTTGTCAACCAGGTGTCAGAAACACAGATTGAATGAAACATCCTTGATAACTCACTGTGTTGGGGTTGGTGAGGTTTCTAGCATCAGTTAACCAGCTGCTAAGATGATTATAGGTACTTCGCCTGTCAAAAGATTCAATAGACAATATGAAACAATGCTCTGACTCCTTTGCAAATTGCTTTCTATGTTGCAATAGCAATCCAATGTTTTACCTCGTGATGTCATAAACCATCAGTGCCCCAGCAGCCCCCCTGTAATAACTTCTGGTCACTGCCCTGTGCAACAAAAACCAGGTGTTAATAGAAGAATACAAATACAGTCAACTCTGTCTAATTGAAACACCCTGGGGAAGCATGGAAATGTTCAAATTATAGAAGTTTATCTTATAAGAGTTGGTTCATTAATGGTTCTTGAAGGGACAGAGAAGTTCGTTCGAATTAGATAGAGTTCAAATTACATCAGTTCAAACTATGCAGATTTGAATTTATGGCATAAATCAGCTACATTTCTAAAATGAATAATGCAGATCTTGGAAATGTTTGCAAGATCGAAGGGATGTCATCTTAATAACAACATAAGTCATGTCATGAATGTCGTGAACAGGAATATTTACGAGTGTGACATATCGAGAAATACTTTTCTCATTATCGAGCAAGTGAGAATGGTCAAGGAGTTTGTTTATATGTCTAGAGTTGAGTAAATGTCAAGGGAAATTGCTTATGTTTCTGTCAGACATAGAAGGAAGCATGTTTATCTAAGTGCTGGTAACCATATTTCTGGAAGTTGTAATCACATACTGCTGATGTGGTCATTTCTTGCTATGCTGTTAATGATTTCCTTTATTTTTTCAGCCATCATATACGGCTCTCTATCAATAATTTTCACCGCAAAACCATTGACACAAAACAGGGAGTGTAATCTGTTAATCATTATGCAATAGGAAGCCTTGTATAATCTTAGAGCATATACCTGAAGCGCTCTTGCCCTGCTGTGTCCCATATTTGTAGCTTTATCTTTTGCCCGGCCACTTCAACAATTCTAGTTCCAAATTCAACACCGATTGTGTGAGGACAGTCAGCCATAACTAGGCAAGGAGACAAAGATGACAATAACTAATTAATTCTGTCTTGTGCTATATTTTAACATATGTGGTGATGCACAATGAAAACTTACATTTCTTTTCTGTAAACTGGTGCAGCAGGCATGATTTTCCAACACCCATATCACCTAAAAATTTGAAGAAAAATATTGATCAAATACGTGAAGCTTAAAATCTGTGTATTTGTCAATAAATGTGAACATAAGATTGACTGTGCAATTAAAAAATACTTTTAAACAACATTTCAGTTTTCTCTGAAAAGTGCTTTAAAGTGCTTACCAATGATAATATATTTGAAAATATAAGAGTAATTATAAGGACCAGCAGCCATTTTTAATACCTAGAAAAAAAGACAAAATAAAACTGTGACAAAATTAGAGATAGTGATGCCATTCAGTTATATGACACACAAAATTACAATTGAGGTCTCTTCGGTGAGTTGAGTGACACACCCCATTTTCATTTCCAAAACTCATGTGACCCAAAGAAATACTAGCATGGCTTTCTTGGAAAAACGTGGATTACCAGTTATCAGGCTATCACAGAATTCCGTTATTTAATGTTCTGTGCAGCTTATATTCTATTCATAGATGATAACATTAATAATTAATAATTATATTCTTGCATTTTATGCTGCTTCAAAATCAATGCAAAATAGTTGCGTGATATTTCGAAACAACGTGAAATAGGTAAAAATTATTTCGTTGTCAATACTTACAGGAAGAACAATAATACAATATTGATAGTTTATTACGATATTTTGAATTGATAAGTTGATTTTAAGACCTGGAAATGTTTACGAAATCTTGCAAGTTGTTGTAAACTGTTCTTCTGTATCAGCAGTCAAATTGAAATTCTGGACTTAGGCCGAACAATATCATCAGCCTACTAAAACATATTCAAGCATAAATCCCAGCTCTCAAACGTACTAATTGAAATATTCGGAAGATAGTATCAAATCTAACGAAATATTCACAAATATAATCACTTCAGCGTATATTCAACACCTTCGTAACGGGATTTGTGGGACGAAGGACAGCGCAATGGGTCGGACGTCAACTTACCCGTTTGCCTGCAATGAAATTTAAACTTATCCGTGAAAGGTTATAAAGTCAGCCTAAACCAGCGGCTACTCCGATAAATTATCCAGCTATCTAAACAGCAGTAGACATGTATTTTCTCTTGAGAGCGTCGGCAGATGATAAAGAATTTAATGACCAAAATTTAGCTCGACAAAATAAAAGCCTTGTTCTTTGCGAAAGCCTTCATCGATGACGGGACGGGATCGGGTTTGGGGAATCAAGAAGGCTGGGGAGAATTAATGACGTCATTAGCACCAAGAGGACCAACAGCCCTTGAAAAAGTTACATGTGCACACCACACGAATCTCAATAATATGCCTTCTCAAATAATACATTTTACATCTAACTAGCAAAAATTACTCTCTCCTAAAAAACGTAAGCATTCAAAATTAATTACTTATCAAACACAAATATTCATAATTAATAATTTTCTTATTCATCTAGCCCGTACGTAATACATTAGCTCTGATAGTGTTAATCTAAGCAACCTAATATACAAATCTATCTGTTGATGCCACTAGGGGCTAGTTTAAGTTGAAAGTCCTTTCCAGCTAGAGAAAGTTTTTCGGGGGATTTCAAGAAGGAGGCTGGCATTGACCTCGTTATGGTGGAGGACGAACTTCTTGCCCAGTCGCGAAAACTCTCATTTGTGCTTAGATCAGCGAGTAAGTTCAATTTGGAAGCTTCTCTGTTGTGTTTTTCAAGATTGCTCAATGCCACGATCTGCTGTTCGTTGAGAATCTGTTCCGGGTCAGCCTTTTTCTTGGTCCGCATTTTAGACTTGCCACGAGACGGGCCTGGGCTCGACGTCTTCGACTTGGTGCTCTTATCGTGCGACGCTGATGAAGTACTTGACAACATGACGCTTGCCTTGTTGCATAAAAGACAGGCTAGCTCGGAGCCAAAACCGATCGCTCCTTCGAGGCACTGTTTGTGAAAAGAATGACCACACTTGAATAACGATATGTCGTTGATACTATCCGGAGTTGTGCGCATGCCATATTTCTCCAGGCAGAGACCGCAGAGCAATTTATCCGGCGAAAATCCCCTCGACAGTGATTGCTTTTGTTTACAATAGGCCGTATGCAGATCGGTGCCGAGAAGACTTTTCGTTGTTTCGAGAAGCGTTAACTCGTAGTTATACGTGTCCAACATTCCAAGGATCAACTCTTTGATCTCTCCGAATTTTCCCGTGTTGTACGCGGGATCCTGCATGATCTTCTGCAGCACGGCCGGCAATGCGATGTATCCCATCATGCTGCTCAGCACCTGTTTCGTCATGTCTTTGAAAGCCACGAAATGCGGCGAGGTCACGTCTTTCACCCGCCTCTGCGGAGCCATGACAGATTCAAGCAGAGGAAACCACAACGCTTCCCTATCCTCGTTGTCTAATCTCGACGAATTCCGCTGACAAAGTTGAATAACGGCATTTAAAGCATTCTTCAGCGCCCTCCTTTTTTCCCGTCCCTCCCTGCTCGACATTGGGTCGTCCCCTTCGGCAAACGACTGGCTAAATGCGGCAGCTTTTGCTTTCAAATTGTCCAACAACAACTTAAAGGCACCTTGCACGTCACCCGTCTTCTCCAACAAAAATGCATTTGCATCCACAATCTTCATTCGCTGCACGATGGCAAGACTTTGCTCCAAGCGATAGTTGTCTGTGCCTCGAAGATACAGGTACACGTCACCGGGATCATAACGACACATCAACTCGATAAACTGCTCGTGGATGCTTGGTTCAGGCACGAATGCATCCCGCGACTTGCCAATCATCTTCCTACTCGATGATGGCGCAGCCGATTCTTGAGGCTGGAAGATCCCCTTCAGAAACTGGTATTGAACCTTCGGTTCATACTCCAGCTTGCCAACAACGTGATCTATACAATCGGGGAAATGATTGGCGATCATACCGGCTGTCCTACTGCTATCGATGACAACTAGTTCGTTCAATGATGCCAACACAGCATCTTGTACCTCAGCACGCTGCAAGTCCGTGAACGAATCATCCTGCAATAACTCATCGATGTAGGAGAAACTCTGCTGTTTGCGTGCCGGGTCTCTTGTGTAGCAGGAAAACACTTTGGCATACATGTTCTTCTTTTCGTAAAGCACCTCACAGACTCGGTAGAACTTGGCAGACTCGGCCAGGGCAATGATCCTCTCGTCGTCAAACTGTTTGAGGCCGCCGGCGGCAAGAAGCTCGAGCAACGCTTGCTGCCTCTCCTCATGGCGACTGTTGTCATCGGAGTTCGATAAATACTCCAAAACCTGCTCGAATAACAGCTTATTCACACGGATGCTCTTCTCAAACTTGGCCATCTGTCTGGCGATGAACGTGAATAGCCAGCCGACTTGTGTGGGCGAAAACGTCACATCCGTCACCATAATTTGCAACAGAATGTCCACAACTCGTTGACGCTTCGACACCAGCCCAGATCCCCCATCGGCCTCGAATTCCGGCTCCTCGAATGCTATTGACATCACGTTTAGGAACTCTCTCGTGTCAAATTCCAGCAGAATGTGTAGATAAGGAAAGGAAGGGTCACCTTCAACTGGGTCCTTGGCACGTCGTTTGACAATGCACTCGAATACATCGTGTTTAACGTGCGGTATCATCTCTTCGGCAATCAGGCCACGCGGATACTGTTTGCCTGCCAAGCAACAACTTATGTAGACAAGGATTTTATACCCAATTACAGAATCTGATTGGTCAAGAGTTTTCTTATTCTTCACCAGGCTCTTCAGAATACCAAGCAGCTCTTCCAACGGCGTTATGTAATCAGCCATGCCTTTGTTATACACGTAAATGGCAAGATCGTACAACGCATGCGTCCAGCATAGCTTGACCATATGATGGAGATTGACAGCTGTGACATCAAGGTGAACCAGGCAGGCTTCAAGCTTGTTCAACTGGCCGGTTTGCTCGAAGTGCTCCACGAGATCTTGCATGACGACAGGTGTCAGCGTACCAACCTTATCGTCGAGAATATACGGCTCTAGGCCTTCAAGAAGCACGTGCTTCGCGACAGAATCCTCCGAGAACCTCTCGTATATTTCACCGAACAAGAGACGCAGATTGTCGGTTGCGACGCAGTATTCGACGCACGTCGGAACGAGACTGCTGTAGTAACCGCGTAACGTCGCTTCGTCATGCGTCTTTGGACAGTTGACGGTCATGGAAACATCCACGTAGGATAGTAAGACTTCTGCAATTTCTTCGCCAACGTACAGTCTTCGCTTTTTGCGCGTTCCCGCCAGATTCACAACGGCTTTCGCTTTCTCTTCGTAGAATGACAACCCAAGCTTCAACGCCTCCAAGAACATGTTCTGCCTGACGAAATAGTCAATTCTGTCCTTCCACGTCCTGATTGTGAGACAGTGAATCGTCTTGGTGCCGAGTAGCAGCAATTGTCCATTGAACACTTGCACAGAATGATAGCATGCGTATTCACTTGCAGCATTTAATGCCTTGCTTACATTGCCACCCGTTGACAGGGACTTGAAATAGCTGCTGCCATAGACTAGCTGTACAATGCCAAGATCAAGGCATTCAAGTTCTTCACTTGTTCCGACATCGATTGTTCGTATTCTCTCCAGCACGTCTATCGTCACGATGATTTTCGGATTCATCCAGTGCATTGACACCAAGCTGTACTCGGTTTCTATCGTCTTGAAATGAATGCAACAAAACTCCTCATCCTGCTTCCAAATCTGGTAGAAATGGATTTGTCTGTCACGTGCAAAAGCCAAAACTGGGCAAAGGTGTTTGGCTTGCTTCTCCTTTTGGATCACTGCGAATTGCCAACCGAGCAATGGCAGCGTGTTTTGCCCACCGGGTAGTTTCTTTGTGAAGATGGCTTTGGGTGATGGCTTCATAGACACAATTATCACCTTGGTCAATGATGCCAATGCAAGCAACGAGCTGTCAGAGAGCTGACTGTGCTTCATATCGGGATGCAAATGCAGCGGTGCCATGACACACACCTCCCCTTTGCTGCCGGAGAAAAAGCACACGGATTCGCAGCTCCTTGTCAGGAACCTGCGAAAATTCAAACTGTAAACAGAACCACTGCTGTCGTTGCACATTGCAACTGTTGAATCATCAGTGAACTGCAAATGCAATACAGCGTATTCGGGTGGATGCGCATCGGTGATAACACGCAAGCAATTTCCATTGTTCAAATCCCACATTGTTATCTGTCCTTTTGCGTACCCGCAAAGCAGTCTGGAACAGTCTAGATTGATACCCAATGCTGTGACAGCTCCATATTTTGCACCATCTTCTGTTGAACCAAGTATGAACTTCAATGCTTGGTCACGAGGCTCGAAGATCAGAACCAACCCGTGTGAAGTGCCCACGGCTATCACAGAAGACACTGCCATTGCAGTGGGTAGTCCCGCTGTCCTGCGTTCGCATGCATCTAACATTTGTCCAGATATTTTCTTGAGAATAACATGTCTCAGTACAGAGCCATTCTGATTTGGTTTGTTATGCTTCATCATTCCAGGCACGCCAGGAATCAATCCAGCAGACTGCAGATTTCCATAGTTATCAAGTGGAAAAGGAGAGTCATCAGGCTCGTTTAAAATACTCTCCAAAGTCGGTAAATTATCTTCGTCGAGATCTGGTAAATCAAATTCGTTCTTTTCATGACCGCGGTCGTATGTAAATGATCCCTTTTCTTTTTCACGAGCCGTATAATCAACATCCAGGGAGTCCAAGGAGTCAAATGACTTTGAATGATCTAAATAAAAGTAATATATAAACCATGAAAGACATGAGTATGATGGGCCTACTATAATAATTGGGTGGGATGGGCCATCTTGGTAAGTCTGCCAGACCAAGCACGCACCTGTATTAGGCCGGCACATAACTTGACCTTCAGCCATATTTAGGTGACAGTAATTGCAGAAAAAGAAGAAAGATTTATTTATTATAATTTTTTCGCATATTCTCTTACCTGAAGCAGCAAGTAGGCTTGCCAAAGCTGTTGCACTCGGGTCATCGTTTGCATTTTGCAAAGATTCTGCCATCTTGTTTGAGCTTCCTTTATATCTACGCACGCGCAGTTTGGAGTCAAAGTTCGAGGAAGACAACTCCACAAACAAAGCAAGCAAAAGGAAATTAAGTATTCTTGCAGTTCTTGCAAATCTTTGAAAATAAAACTATAGAAATATACGAAGAACACGAAGCGAAAAATCAATTGCAATATTGAAAAACATCTTTTCACGTATCTCACATAAATGAAACCAAACATGAAATTAACTCAGTTCAGTCTCTTATTAACACGTAACATTCTTATCTTATCCGCATTATAGTTACCCAGAGAACATAAATTTACGCCTCATAAATACAGTCACAGAATGCCAAACTTTGCAAATGAAGAGCAATAATCTCCTCTGACGCAGACAATCCGTCTTTGTTCATATCAGTCCGCGAGCCAAGATGGCAAGGCAACAATATTTTTTGACAATAGACACTGGAAATAGCAGAACACGGTTGCTGCAAAGCCACGTTACAGCATGCAAACCGCATGGGGATGCAACGGTTTGAATGCAGTCTTTGCGCTGGACGTAACATCTGTACTTGGACAGTCTTTTACTCATCATCCAGTAGACGGCGTTGGAAAATACAAATTACTGTTTCTATGCACTTTGATATACCCCTCACCACCCTCTTCATAGTCTTGCCTCGACAATGACACTGTGCTGAAATCGGCAACACTGTTCACCCAGTGACGAGCGCCATGCCATGCATCCAACTCAGGATCGCCTAAAACAATAATATTTTACTGAGGAAGGAACAAATCACAAGAAGAATCACACAGCGAAGTATCATTTGCACAATCCAAAATGATAGTTCGCTGTGTGGATTGTTGCTGCCATGCCATGCCACTGAATTTAAGCTGGAAATATTGAAGAGAAATCTGGTAGCGAAGCAATTCCGTTTTACCTGCTGAATAAACACCGAATGTCGAATTGAATGGCCTTATGGCGCGAATCTCGTTCTCAAGCCTCGTTTTGAATCCTTGAAACTTGGTATTTCCACCGGTGATAAAAATATTCTACAACAAACGATATTAGTAATTTCACAAAGCCATACGTGAAACATCTTGAAGAACAAGCGAAACGAACCCTGAATAGACTTGATCAACCAAGAAATATTAAAAGGCAAGCATCTAACATAGTTATTAGTGACTGGGAGCAATGGCAGTTTGTTGCATTTGGTACAAATTGTTCGGGTTCCTGAATTCTCATCGATTTTGTGCGATTCATCACTGCACGAATTGGCGATGGTTGCACGTGGAAATGAACCCTGATTCAATTCAAAGCTCGTCTCAACAAGCATTTTAGACTCGCCGTATCATACCTGAACAAGTTGATCTTGCACGTCAGTGGGGTACTTCTTCAGAACGTAGTCCAGTGTTTCTGCAAGGCCAGCTTGCTCAAGACCAAGCAGACATGGCTGAAATATGACTTCTGGAATCCTTAAAATAAAAACAAAATGCCAAGTTCTAGAAGAATTCCGATCTGGTTACTATAATGTACGTCAAAATCCTGCCAACTCGAACTTCTAAGGGACTGATGAAAATGATCGAGCTAACGAATGCTCGAGTTATCCAAGGTTCGATAGTTATCGGGATTTTACGGTACAAGACTGCGTATTTCTATCATGCAAAATACTATATCAGAAAATAATTGACATAAACAATTCAATGCAAATCGAGTGCTTATTGGCATCAAATATTGCAGTATTCGTTAATGCAATCTCTAAAGCTGAATATGAAATTTTAGGGATGTTTAACACTCGCTAAGCCTATGCAATGTGCGTATGGATAACGAGTAAAAATTGGATTGGTAAAGACATACCTAATTCTTTCAACTTGAAGCCGTAGCTGGTAATATACAGAGAGATCTTGCACTGGCAGTTCTGTGGGTTTTTGAGTTCTGCAACAAAATATGCAATCATTAGCGACATGACAATGGATTAACTTAAAGCATTAGTCTAGAAACATCGATAGCAACTGTAGGTTGAAGATTTTGAATTATATAAACACTGGAATCACAACTCAATATGTCTATTACGGCTGACATTGAAAACAAAACAAAATAGTTTTAAAGCTAGAACAATGGAAAGCCCACCCTACTTTTGTTTAAGATCGCTGTTCCACTCAGATCGGAGGCAATAACAGTGAAAATCCCACCCCACTTTTGTTGAAGATCGCTGTTTCAAATATATTGTATGAAGTTAGACAAATTAAAGGATAAATGAAGGGATAGGTGAGAGAATGGATGAAGATGGTATAAAGATAACAAAACAGAAGAAAGGCTCGAGATATAGCATAGTTAGCATATACAGTAATTACAGAGGTAACAAATAAAAAACCTTTTAGCTACATACCTGCCAAAATCCAAGTCATGCTCGGATAGCAGAGTCTCTATTTCGTTCAATCGGTCTTGCTCTTGCTCGATTTCGGAATCACTTCCTTCTTTGCTCTGCGAAGGAAATTACAGCTGAGTCGAAGCAAATCCATAAACTTGATATGATAAAGGGCAAAGAGAGAATTGAAACATAGTGTATCATGCTTACAATGTACTTGTAAACTTCCCAATCTTCGTCGTTCATGCCAAAGGTATCCTCGTATTTCTGTCTTTTTGAGGCTAAAAATAAATGGTACAATTCACAACTTGAACAAATGGAATTACATAAGTAAATACATCGTTTCCTGTAAAATTTCTTAAGATTAAAGCAATGTATCTATATCTGTAGCGTAGTGCACAATGTTTCTTGACAATAGAGTAAAGTGTAACATAACACTTGTTAACATAACAAATGGAATTACATGGTCAAATATATCGCTTCCTGTAAAGTTTCTTAGGATTAAAGCAATGTTGTATCTATGTCTGTAGCGTAGTGCACAATGTTTCTTGACAATGGGGGAGAGTATATCATAACACTTATAATGTTTCATCCTTTAGTGTCTAGGCTTTCTTACAAGTCATGCGCAAATAGGATCACTCACAGTTTTCAGCCTCTGCCAACTTGGTCAGAATTCTCATGCGCTCTTTGGAAGCGTGGCTTTTGCGATTCGAAAGCTCTTGTCTCCTCTGATTTCGAAGCTTTCTCTTCTCAAAGATACCCTGAAAAGCATAAAAAATACCTTTTTGAACAGAGAAGCATGCTTATTAATTGCGAGCACTTTGGTTTTACTAATTGCGAGAAATTGCGCAGATCTGTCCACCCTTAGAAATCGACACGTCAAATCTTCACAACTTCTAATGACTGGAACTTACGACACTGTATAAAAATGTGAGTGGATAGCCTAGTTGGTAGTACGTGGCGTGGCAGCCTGAGGGTGGCGGGTTCGAGTTGATATACAAGGTGTGATAAAAACATAGCACAGCATACCGTTCTCTCTCTTTTCAAACTATCAACCCATGATTCTTTCTCCTCGCTTGTCATACCATCAGTTGGATTCTTGGAAATAGTTTTCGGCTTGCACACTTGTGGCTAGAAAAGTGGAGTAAAAAACCTTTGAACACATGACAATT
This sequence comes from Sanderia malayensis, assembly GCA_013076295.1. NCBI lineage: Eukaryota > Metazoa > Cnidaria > Scyphozoa > Semaeostomeae > Pelagiidae > Sanderia > Sanderia malayensis. The sequence goes on from RQOL01000828.1 coordinate 1,769,635, forward strand.
TATTACATCCTACTTTTCTGGATGCTAAGCATGAATTTATTGCTAAGCAGGAACATGCTGTGCACAACTCAATAGTCAAGCATTAATATTCTTCAATAACATTTCGATTGTAAATAGATAATCAGAAGTTATTATTTAATTGACTGGATGATATAAAAACTTATATAGACATATATTAAAGTGATCTATTATAACTTGCCTGTCCATCTTCTATGCTTTGTAAAGCAATCTTTTCTTTTCTTGTTCTGATCGACAATGCCAACACCTCAAGCTCAGAGAGAAGTTCCTTGAAATTGATAGAAGCTATATTTATTGTACGTAAATCGGTCTCAGCGTTTGAAATGATGATGCTCCTATGAAAACTGACTGGTGAATTCTAATAAAAATCATCTTCAATACACGATTGGTCGCAAAGTTTGAAATATATTGTGCTCTAATGTAAATTAAATAGTTAATTTTCATAAATGCAAAGCGAAATATGCAGTAGAGCTTACCTTAGCGGTCTCAAAGCTATTTTCTTTCAGGCGAGTCTATGAAAAAAGGAATGTGAAATAATACACTGCGCAGCTGAAAAAATCTGCTACCTTCTTAATGGTAGCTTCACAGCGATTATAAAATGCTATGCAAACTCAGAGTTACAAGAGAGGGGGTTAAATCGGCGCAGCACAGCATTCTGCCATCCTACCTTGAAAAACGATGGGTTGGTTTTCTGCAACTCCAAGACTTGAAGTAGCATTTTATGCCGGTCTTCATCATATGCAAGCTGAAATGCAGTGTTCGTCTGGATTAGTGACTTGATGAGAGAATGGATGGATACATGGGTAGATGAATAGATGGATGGGTAGATGGATGAATGGATGGGTGGATGGATGGGTGGATGAATGGATGGATGGATACGTGGGTGGATAGATGGTTGGTTGGATGGCTATTAAAACGTACCTTTTCTTCACGTTTCTTTGCATTCAACTCTTGCAGCCTCCTGCCCTGTCTAATTCGCTTCTCCTTTTCTTTTTCTGGGTCTTTTGGTGCAATTGGCTCTGGCTTTATATAGGGAAGTTGAATAACATGTGTGTTCTTCTTAGAAAAGTCGCTTTGGTTCCACTTTGCCAATTCTTCATCATAATGTGATGCCATGTAAGTATGTTTTCTCACCAGCTCCTGTGACATAGATGGCAAATTGATTCAAAGGGCTTTAGCTATGCAACTATAGCACGTTTCCTTTGATGTGATAATTCACAAAGCACCTGTCCCATACATTACATGGGACACATAAATTGAATGTATACAACTGCATACATTATGCCCTGAGTTGAATATACCTTCCATTGAAGTTTATTTACATAACAGACTGTTAGGGGAGAGGTTGATAAAAAATTCTCCAAAAAGTGCATAAACTTACTTGGGCTCGGTTGACGGTAACGGATAGTGCCAAACCAGGATGCTTCAACTGAAGCAATTTCTGCATGTAGATAAGGGAATTCATGCCTCCAACATTGATCCTGTAATGTTAAAAAGTTAACAAATCTATGATAGCTGATTGAATGGGGGGTATTATGAGCAATTAGGGTCATTGACACTCAACTGGCTGTATCAGATCGGAAAGCAATATGAAAGAAGAAAAGACAACATTAAAAATTATGGTTTTATAATATATGTATATACATGTGAGCATCTTAGAGGAAATAATTAATTACAAATCTGATAAGAAACTTGATTAACACTTTGTACCTACTATGTTTTTTAATTTTTTGGCCATCCTAAGTCCAGTTTCTTATAATGTCAAGGGAAATGATTTAATAGTTACAACTGGAAATTAAACAAACCTTTTACAGTTTTGTGCATCAATGCGGCCATTTCTGATAGGCACCACATGAGTTGCTGCAAAGCCAGATGATATCACAATACCGTCACTGATACCTCTCATGTTATAGTTAAAGCTGAACATACTATCAATGCCATATGCAACTTGAGGAATACGGTAGCATTCGAAAAGCAGCTCTGACATACCTAGCAAAAGTAACAAATTGATTCATGCTGGTTCATTTGATCAACTACTGCATGATAAGATGTGACTAGGGGTTTTCTTTTGCGTAGCTAGCAGAATGTTGAAACAGAAACAGACAAATATTGAATTACTTACTTTGTCGGAACGGATTGGGATTACAAATGGCTTCTGTAATTACGAGAGGATGATTGATAGAGCATTCTGTATTTATTCCCAAATGAGAAAATGCATAATCAAAAATCTGCTCCTAAAATTCAAGCACAATAAACAAAGGACTCAGATTGATCGTCATTCACAACAAGTTTCTTTTGCTTTTGCATAGTGTAAAAGCTCTGAGGGGGGCTTGCTCATTTTAGAACATTTGATGAAATGAAAAATAACTCAAACCTGAGCTTCGAAATGAGTAACAACATCCTTATCAAACTGTGTCTTCAGATTCCATTTCATATTCTCCAGACTAAGGATATCATTACCAATCAGACAGCCATTGAAATCCCCTTCCTTGAATTTGAACAGAATGAAAAATGATCACCAGGGTTGGCTGCTTTAACAATTGCCGAACAAGACATATCATGCTTATTTGACATTAACTGGATGCTTTAAGCATTGCCAATCAAGCAGACAAATACACGTCCTGATAACTAAAGCCTGCGATAACTCAAGCGTTGGAAAACTGAAACCATTTTCCATTGCCCTTGAAAGCTTTGCTAGCACTTTATAACCCCGATAACTTAAACATTCGTTAACTCCAACCATTTTCATCAATTTTTGAAAACTTCTGTTGAGTTGCTAAGACTTTACTGTACCCACATGGAACAATATTGTGTTCTTACATATACCTTTTTAACTCTGGCTTTGGAAATTAAATTTCTAAATATTAACTTTGGTTCTTCATCACATGCCCAACCAGCCTTGCAATTATGGCTACCTGCATTAAAAAATATGAGCAACATAGATAAAAATAAAATGCATCAGCACAATGTTTTTCTTTGACCGATCAAGCAAAAGTATGTTACTCCTGAGCTAATGTCAGCTCAAGCCTTTAATGGAAAAAAATTGAAGGGTGCCATGCCAAGTAAAGTACTTGGCAATTGCATACCCAATATAACAAACAATATTGGATATGCAAGTTTATTGATGACTCACCATTGTCAATGACAAGTGGAACTTTCTGTGTTTGCAAATCGTGGCCATAATCCCAAAACGGATCTGGTAAAATGTTTAAGTCGTCAAATGAAAACATCATGTTGGTATCATCGTTGGCATTGCATTTCATTCGGAACAAATGTGAATGAAGTGAAATGATGATTTTTATGACTTTTTTCATTCAAAAGCTAGCCAGCCTCTTTCTCATATCAGAGAGAGACACGAACGCACGAACGCAGCTTCAAAGCAGGGTCTGAACCACTGACCCTGGCTCCCCAACCCAATCATCAGGGTATAATGCGAAAGGATTCTAGAATATTACCAAAGTGATTGATGGTTAACTATCAGTAAGGTCGTGCTAAAGGTCCTAGAATCTTGTCAAAATAATTAACAAATGATGCTATTGAAAGATTGAAACAGCCACGTTTCATGATTTCATTGACTCGAGTCCAAAAGTTTGAAATTGAGGCTAGGGCAAAACAAAGCTGCCTTCTCCTTTGAGTCAGAAAGTACGATGAAATGAAGCAGGTGTTTTTTCAATTGTTTTGTTTTATGATGTTGGAAGTACTTGGACTTGAGGTGAATAAATGAACATCCGGTGCCACGAAATCAATTTATTCTGAAATATTTGACTTTTTGTTGTTATCATAAGGGGTTGAATTTCGTCAATCGCAACTCCATGTAAAGCTATGTATTAAAGTTTGGGATTTTTGTCCAGTGGCTATATACTTTTTTATCTCTGTATTCAAGAAACGATAAGTCGCTCTTACTCTTACGAATAGCTGGGCAGTGAAGAAAGATGGCAGAGGAGGGATCATCACCAGCTAAGAAGTCTGTTCCAAGCGGTATTCGCTTATTATTACGAGTTTGGGGCACTCTCTCTGCTTTGTGTAAGTGAAGCAAATATTCGGAAAAAATATGTTGTTTAAACAACGATTAAAGATATTGTTTATATCAGCATGGCCTGTTGTTTTGTTTCATTTCGTTTGTAACTTTTTAAAGTCTTTTTTGTGACCCCTCAGGAATATGTTGTGTATTCATAACAATTAAGCAGCAGAAAGGAGGGGGAACACCACAAAATTGCCCCTTGCAAACGTGAGATCTTGGGACAATGGATAATTAAACCCTGTGAATGTTTTGCTTTATAGGTTTTTCTGTAACTGGGCTGGCAGTTGTAATCACTTTGACAGCACGATGTTTCGCCATTGGTCTCTACCAGATGTTAGTATGCACCATGCACTTTAGTACATATCTGCAATGAGTAATAAAGTAGTAATAAAGTTTCTCAGTTGACAATGACGTGTTTGTGTTCTTCTATTCAGCATAGCTGGCCTGTTAATCTTTCCTCTGGAAGCTCCGATTTTGTGTACTTACTTCACGCTTCTGGTGAAACTCAGCAACTGGGTAGAGGATCATTTTCGATTTTGGATGAGAGCATGTCTGTATTTATGGTTTGTATTCTACGTCAGATCACTTTTATTATCTTTCATCAAGGATCCTGAAGCTTAGACCATTTCTGTTATTCTTCACATGTGCAATTGTTTCAAATGTGTGCAATCATTTGCCGAAGAACATCGTATTATATTTTAAACTCTCATCACAAAAATTCAGAAAAATTAAACCTCACATGTGACATCTGCATACCCAATCTTCCATGCAAATCCTGCCATCAGGGCCAGTGTCAGGCTAATCCCTAAATCCCATGTATCTTGCATAGCTTACCAGATATAACACATCTTGATCATTGTATTTTTCGCTGATATACATGTGTCAACCTTGAGGCAGAATAGGCTCTTACTGGTTACAATTGTCTGTTGGGAATATGCTGCCCAGCATTTGTGACCTGAGTACACATAGGGTATTTATTGTTTTCCAATATGGCCAGAAAAAGCAACTCCTTGTTTTGACTTCCAAGGCAAGAGCAGACATTGAAAGGCAGCATGTTTTCACCAGACAATTGCTACTTTGACAGGCTTGCATCACATAAGCTCAACCTTTGTTCAAAGCCTTCTGTTGTCTTTAATGCTGTTCACGGCATTTTTACAGTTAACAACAGTGAAGTATGCCACTATTTAACTTATGACTGTTTTCCCATAGCATTGCATTGCCACCTTTTATCATCTGCACTGAACTTTCAACATTTATTGCAAGTGCATCTGTGGTGGTAACAGCTGCTTTGTATGGGGTTGTGGCCATTGGCAAAAAGTAAGCATTGCACTTTTTCACACTCTTGTATGAAAAGCATTTGCTGGTTTGAGAAAATTGATTAATAGTGACTCTTGCTAGTCAGAAATGTATGAATAAATAAATGAATTACTATTTCATGCAAATAAAAATATGCAACACTTACATTTACAAGAAGATCAGTCAGAAAATCTTGTTTTTACTGTTCTTATCCTCAGAAGTGTTTTGCACTTTTTTGCAGCTTAAATATTTGCATCTTCTAAGTATATGTAACTTGTGGCTCATGCAGTTTAATATTGATGGCTTGGAATATTCTTTTAGGGGTTCAGGTGCACCTACCAAGCCACAGGATGATGCAGAGATGAATACAAGATTGGTTGGAAAAGATGGAGAGCCAAATGAGGAAACAACCGGCCTGTGATTTCACATGGATTGAATAACCGACTGTGAGGTTGGATAGATGCTTGTTTAATAAACATTGAATGAATTTGAATTGTGGGATTGAAACATATGCAACCTGGGATTGTTGATTGCTGCGATTTGTTCAAGAATCAGCTCTTTCTCTCCCTCGTCGTCAATCAATGTTATGAAAACTTATAAAGTGAAGCATTAATATTTTAAATACTAATTTATTGATAGTGGTAATGGGATTTTTTGTGGGTTACACTCAGTTACTATCTCCTGAAAGAATTTTATGTAATTTTAAAGTGTTTAAGTTTACATTAAACCCAAATAGGTTTATTACTTCTGTTCATGAGAGGATGTCATCTGTTAGAATTTTGATATTCAGTAACTTTACTTTTATTTTTCATGAAGTTTTAGAAGTTTCAAAAGTTTTTCTGTTTGGCAATATTTTTCATTTTCGCCACGTGTTGAAGACTCCTTGACATTTTTTCGTTGTGATCTAGCTTTACATCCATTGAAAAATGCCCAACTTCGGAACAATAAAGAAACTTAGATCCCAAAGGTAAGAAATCGATTAGGAGATGTTTAGTACTAAGGGTCGATCCAAGTTTCTTCTGGAAAATAGTGCGTGTATAGCAAAGTTTGTTTGTGTCCAGCATAAAGCATATGGGTTTTTAATTAATAAAAAACGACCTCAGTGTGCCATGCGAGGTTCACACGAGTAATCCTAGCTCTAACTGTGAGCGCAAGCTTCAAGTTATGAGCCCCTTGGTTAAAAACGGCCGTCGTTGTTTGATTTTGAAAAGAAAATTGCATTTGTCATTACTATTAACATTATCTGCGGCTTTTTTCTCCTCGTGCCGTGGGAGTGGAATTAAATGACTTGCAGTGTTTTCCACGGGTATTAATTGGCCGACTTCCAAATAGCTTTTTAAAGCTCAATAAAAGCCATCAGTATCTGAGTTCTTTTGCGAACCCCCTACCTTCAGCATAACGAACTAAGTAGCTGACTCATGGCTCTTCGGCTTTCCATCGTCAGTAGAATTTACCCACCGCTTTAGCTTGAAAAACTCAAACTCTTGATATAAACATTGGCGCTCACACTACTTGGGAATTTTGGAGGTTCGAGGACGAACTGAACAAGGTGGGCCTCCAACATACTGTTTTCATTTTGGAATATTTTTAGATAATGTGTCGTGTCGGACAGAAGAAACACGTTTATGTTTTAAAAAAATCACAAATTAAAAAACTAAACTTTGGTGATACTGTGGACCTTATGATTTTCATGCGTTCTGATGGTTTGATTTGCTTTTGACCATGACTTTGATATGTTTCTGACGCATCCTAATGTTTTCCATGGAACGAAATTTGACAGGAACGGGAAAGTTTTTATTTTTCAAATTGAAAAGTCGGTGCCTGATAAATATAAGAACGCACGTCTAACAGTTGTTTTCTTCAAAGCATAGTTTTTCAAAGTGCAACATTTTTAACTTGGATTTCTCGCAGTTATTTAGTGTCTGTTGGAGTTGTTATATTGGAGCTGTCTCGCTAAAAGTGTCCCTTTTGGTCACCGTGTTTAATCTCAAAGTTTTGATTTGCGTATATACTTCGTTGTTCTGTTTTGTTTTTCTCGAATTTTCTTGTGCACAACAACATCTGCTCCTTCGTACAGCTAATCCCAATGATACGTGCACATCTGTTATATATCTTTACCAGCAGACGAGCTCTTATTTCTTCAAATCATTTTGATGTTATCATCGAAGTAGGAAAAACCTCTTGCTGTACTGATTTCTGGAAATTTGTTCTTTGAACTACGACGAAAGATTGATGCAACGGAACTTCGATGCACTGCAAGGAATTGCCTACGAAATAACGTGCTGAACGAAACAGGTACTATCAATTTTCAACTTCATTAGCTCTTGGATTAATCCTTTATAAGTGGTCATTCTCGGCTATTATAGTGATTTGAGTCTAGACAACTTTAATGAAGTGTCTTCTTCATGAAAAATAAACAGCACTATTAGTACACCTCGACTGGAAAAGGCCAGCATTAATAGACTAATGATGTTCTCAGTATTTAGCTCCACGTTGTTTTTTTATAAGAATACTTCATTTTTTGCTGAGCCTCAATATTCTTAATTTTTTCTATTTTGAGCCTGGGATATTATTCTTAAATTTCACGAATTTTGAGCCTCGTTATTCTTATAAAGTTTATTCTCATAAAAAATAGTGTAACACGAGTTATTTACAGCTTACGGGCAGAGTTTTCGTTGAAGTTATATCAGTCTTTTCTTTATAGATTTTATCGATTTCACCTAATCACAATCGATTTCATTTCGATTTCATCTATCGATTATTCTCTTTTTCCAGATATTTCTCGGTAGCACTAAAAGAGAGGAGATAATTATTACTGTCCTGTTTGGCATATTCTTTGTTAGCAAGCACTGGGCATGTACCAATCCGTCACCTGAATCAAGTTCATTATCTCATCAGATATATCTTACTATCAATACTTGGAACTATTTGATGATTATGCTTAGCAGTATCAAATGCAGGCAAAACAAACCACATAAATAACAACCCAAGCGTGAGCGATAAAAGCCCGTGATCATTACAGTTGATCAGCGACAGATAAACATTCAGTTGTTTGTTGTGATGCATGGTCCTGCCTGCAATATCAACAACAGACAACTGAAACATCTATAGACTAGACCAGTACCTATACGTGTCTATAGATATTTCGTGTGCGTGTACCACATTACGTACAAACTTCGTGTACGTTCACCAGTACGTGTTCGTGCAAAGTGGGAGAACAGCGATTATGATCACCACCGGATTGTCATCATCATCATCATTATCGTCCGCGACCACGGACAGGACTAGAAGGAAGAAGTCTTCGCTGGAGTGTTTGTGGAAATACAGCGAACAGTTTGTCATACGCGTGCAGTGTCCGGACAACTCCACGCTCACCATAATCCACAGCATCAAAGAAACGTGTCAGAACGTGCTCTCGAACGTCTGCTCTCGTCTTGGTATCCGAGACGAAACATTGTTTTCCCTTGCCATCTTCAAAAACAACGAATATCGCGTGTTTCCGGGCCACAAATGCATGGGCAGCATCTTCCCCAAATGGGCAATCATAACCGGCGAGAGCTTGTCCTGTCTCAAGGATACGACGTGCATGTCAGTAGAAGATACGATGATAAAGACGTGTAAGTTGTACCTGCGTCTGGTGAACTATCCAAGACACGTTTGCAGCCTGCACCCTGTTACCCTGCATTACTACTTTTATCAGCTCCGCTGGGACGCATTGATGCACCAGAATCTCTTGTGTCTGGACGGCTACGATGATTCGTTCATCCAGCTCGCCTTTCTCAGCATCCTCGCCGTCACAACTACCACTACCAATACTACCGCGGCGCTAGATCGTTACCATCATCATCAATGTTATCAATCTAACGGTCTCGATACGAAAGCCGGCTTGTCCAACTACCTTCCCCAGACCGTGCTTGAATCTTACTCTGTCGATAAACTGGCTTCGCTGTTCATGCTGTGCTCCGATGTCATGCCTGTCGAACTGAGCATCGTCGAGGCGCAGATTCAATTCATCAACTTGGCGCTGCAAATACCCGCCGTTTGCTCGTATCTCTTCAATGTTGACGTCATCGCGTCAGGGGGGAGAGCTGGCCCGCGTGGTCTCGACACCGACCGTAGGTGTATGGCCAGTCTCGGACCAAACAGCATTCGAGTATTCACGAGCAAGGGTGACGTCATTTTTGACAACAGCGAATGGTCGCAGACCGCGAAATGGGACGTGCAGGAAATCGAGACCATCACGATTACGAGGCGGGTTATCAGCATACACTGCGAAGATTACGAGAAAGAACCCATGAAATTGCAGTTCATCAAGGAGACGAATGCAAGGTGTTTTGTGAGGCTCGCAAAAGACATGCATCGGCTGGATCACTGTGTTTGGGGACGGGATGCCATTTGCACGTGTCAAAAGTGTGACGTCATCAATTGGCCGACGCAGATGCAGATGGAAAGGGAGGCAAAAGCTTCGGTGCAACTTCGCCATTCCTCGTCCCACTTCGGAAGCAACAAAGTACTTCATATGTTCTCGCGAAATAGAAAAACAAGACATTCTGACTTGAAAATGATCTTGATGAATGAAAGATCGTCAAGTTCGTCAATTTAAATTGGTTAATTGTAGTGTTTCAATTTAAATTGGTTAATGTTGTGTTTCAGTTTTTCCATGCATTAAGCATGGCGTGCATTTCTGCATTGCACCACTGCCTTAGAGGTAGCTAGAACAGGGAAAAATTGCGGACATGTTTGAATTTGGACAGTATATTTACTTTTAAGCTATGGTATATTAACTCGTTGTCTCACAGGCCAATTGGCGTAACGGAACAGTGTGGGCTTTAAGTAAAAGTAGTACTTTAGGGCCTCTATACTTAATTAAACTAGAATAATTGGGCCCTTTAAAGCCTAAATATTTGAGGGTCTTTAATTTTGTTCTTCAAGGTGCACACCCTGCGTTACGCTAGCGTCAGGCCCATGTAAAAAGATAAAATTATAAATATCATTACATTATCAAAAACATATTAATTAAATTACACCAAAGTTGACTACTCATTTCTTTTCTCTAACAATTTTCGTTGAACATTTTGCACGAACTGATACCTCTGGAGTCCGGGTAAAATTGGAACACCCTTGGGGGGCTGAAAAGTCCCTGAAGTCCGCACCAAAGTCCATACAGCCGCCCGCAGATATCTGCGATGCACCTGCGGGTAATATAGTTGTTGTTGTTTCGGACATTTCTTCATTGAACAAAAATTTTCCGGATAGAAGCGCAGAAAAGCAACAAATTGAAACGTAAATAAAATTAACAAATATATAATAGACAAATATAAAATGAGGGAGTTAAAGCCGCTATTAGGCCTAGATGATATTAATAAGCATTCTAGGCTTTTGCTTAATATCAGAGTGACCGATTGCTTGGGAAGGGAGAAGGCAATTTCAGCCTGTCAAGCTGACACTGTCAAGTCTATCAAGGAAAAAGTTTTGGATGAAAAACTTGCCAAGGAATATGGAAATTACAGGGTTGTTCTAGCCCGAACTAAGAAGGCTCTCGAAGATGTGAAGACTCTAGAGCAGGAAGGAGTCGAAGACAACGGTAAGTATATAATTTCTAATGGAGCTTTAAGCCATCTATGTTTTACCTAGGCCTTAGTTGAATGATTCCATACAGACAGACGGAATGATTAGCTGCGATGCAAAACTTTTCCCACACTTTTTCCTTTTAAGCTTGCGCAAGCACTATTTCCCTTTTACTGTTTGAAGTGAGAGGTTATAATCCATGAGAGTGAGCAAAATATTTAAAATTCTACGTCCTTTCACTTATTTCATTCACTTATAATACTGCACTGACATATATTATTAATCTGTTTGCGCTGCAACATGATATCTTTCTTGTGCAGATGAACTTGTAATTTGGAAAAAACGGCGTGATATAGCAACTATAGCCAGTAATAGAAAGGTTTGTTTACTTTAATTGTAGATTTGGCCAATGCTGAAAACTAGAATTATATTTCTTGCTTATTATTGTGGCAAGTAATTAGAACCGGCATATTTTGAATATCGCTTTATTTAATATGTGAGGACATAAAATATTGTATGGAAGTTATCTTGTGTTATTAATGCAGCAAAAAGGTTCAAGAAGTCCTCGTTAATTCAATGTATGTTTCAGCTTGCTACATCCAACAAGTCCATAGATTCACCTACGATAGAAAATTTGACCGAACTATTGGCAGAAGAGCAGGGACAATCAGCTACACAGACTTCTGGTACCAGTGTTCTATATGATGTATGTGAAAACTTAATAAAACTTAATTCCAAAAAGATTTCATCATGTTGTTAAGTGTTGAATTATGGAAGATCATTGTTAAATTTTGGTAGAGTACAGTAAACACCCGCATATAAGAACCAGTGGGTTAAGAACCTTCAAAGTTGAAATCCCTGCTCAAAACAATAGAAGATACAATAGGCTATTGTATTTGAACAATAGGCTGGATGCAGAACTCACAGGTTCTTATATGCAGGTGTTTACTGTAACTTGATGTTCTAATATCTTCTAGTTCCTTGGAGAGTTGAAGCGAATCTTGACATCTCTTGTTGAGGTAGCCAGCCTGCTGCAAGTTATTTCAACTGAAGAAAAAGATGACAGTGACATGGAAACAGATGGTAAATAATCTTCACCTGGCTTTACTTTAATCTCAGTACTGAAATTCACTTGAAGAATTTTGTTCAGATATATACAGTTGACATCTCGAACTCTCAACAGAAATTGAAAATCGTTTATGATAGCAAGCAATCGGCATAGCAGATGTCAACTGTGCATATATGTTTGTTTCAATAACTGTGGCGTAGATACAGGGGGATCAGGGGGGGGCAAAAAACCCCCTGTAGAGCTAAACTGCCTTTTTGTCGGAAAATTGCTGATCTTGTCGGGGAAAATAAATATCTTGTGTTTACGTTCAGTTCTAGCTAATTTCTTTCTCTTATTTTCATATTCGTAAAGAAACAAAAATTCTTGTTAAATTTTTGTTGGAAAATCTAAATTTCTCGCCCCCCTATAAAATTTCCTATCTGCGCCATTGAATAACTGTGATAGATGCTGTTGGGAAAGTTTAAGGATAGTTGTCTAAAATGCCCCCAGGAAACCCATCCAAAATCCTGTGTAAGAGTAGTGCAGGATCTTTTTATTGAATTACTCTTTTCTTATTTTCAGCTCCAGAAATTGAAGTTGATGAGGTAAATGAACTCCATTGCCACTTGCTTCTTGATGCATTAGCATGTACAGGAATTTTGGTTGAAATACAATTGACTGATCATTTGGGAAGCTCATATGAAAGATTCACTTGTCCATTTATTTTGACAGGGAGCTCTCAAACAACTTATGGACATGGGATTTGCAGAAAATAGAGCTAGGAAATCACTTATCATCAATAGGTTTGGGAAAAACTTTGTGTATATCATTCTAGTTATTTATCCCAAAAGATTACACAATAAACCTTTCATAGTACAATTCTGATGTCTTGAAATTTTATTTTTGTATCTGAGCCTGATATCTGGAGACAATTTTCGTTTTGTATCTTTAAAATCTCGAAACCCCAATTACTTAAAGATATCTTTCAGTAGCACTTTTGCTCAACTTGTCAAAACCCTAATTATCATGAATATACCTCATGTTCCACATCTAATACCTTAGTATTCCTTTATTTAAGCCCTTGATAACAGCTTTATTTTGCATTGACGTTTTAGAATGTCTCGTGTGCAAGCCATGGAATGGCTACTAATCCATGAAACAGACCCGGACATCGACGAAGCACTTTCGCAAGAGGAAATGCTCTCGTATCTCCCCGAAAGGCGACGACTGTTGCCTCGAAAACCAGGCACCAAAGAGTTCACACCAAATGCCAGGGTGGGTATCGTTCGTTCAAATTCAACCAAGCCTCGTTTACATTGCATTGTTTTTCCTGCAGCTCCACCAATAAAATGATGGGAATTTACCAAAACATACGTCCGTATGATTTTTTTCTCGATTTGCCAACAGGCATCTCGCAACCTGATTGAGATGGGATTCGAAGAAAAAGATGTCCTACAAGCTTTGAAAATGACTGGAAATCATCAAGAAGCAGCCGTATGCTTTATTTCTTAATATTTAAAACTTAAACCTTTTCGTTTTAATACTTACACGATGAATGCTTCAATGCGCAGTAGTGAAGTTCTTCCTTCCTCTTTCATTTATAAGCTTTCGTTCGTTCTAGCTGGAATGGCTTCTTGGTGATAGAGAACAGCACTCAGAAAGACTCGAACCTGGACTTGACCCTACGAGGTTTGTTTATACGAAATCTAACCATGAACTGCGTAGGACCATATATGACGTAATGAGTGTCCTTCTCTCAGTATTAAGCGCTCCTTTATTTGACATGCATTTGCAGAGTTGTTTCTTCACAATTTAATTTACGCCGGGACCGTTTCCTGCGTCTTTTTTAAAAGCAACTAGTTTATTATAGATAAGAACCAGAATGACCACAAAATTAAGAAAACTTTGGTACGAAGTTCAAAGGATAAGCAAGAAACTGTAGGATCTTTGCTCAGCATGTTGCCACGGTGAAAATAAAGAATCCCTTAACTGCTGCGCGGCCCTTTATATCATTGCGATTAGGGTTAATGCGGAGGACAAAGATTGTGAGAATGCGCAGTAGCGTGATTGTTGGTACTGCGCAGGAACATATATGACGTATGAGTGTCCATATGGCTGAGGCATGGGCCTTAGGGTTAGGGTTAGAGTTAGGGTTACGTCATGCGGAGAACAAAGGTGGTGAGAATGCGCAGTAGCGTAGTTGTTGGTGCTGCGCAGAAACATATATGACGTATGAGTGTCCATATGGCTGAGGCATGGGCCTTATGGTTAGAGTTAGAGTTAGGGTTACGTCATGCAGAGGACAAAGGTGGTGAGAATGCGCAGTAGCGTAGTTGTTGGTGCTGCGCAGGAGCATATATGACGTATGAGTGTCCATATGGCTGAGGCATGGGCCTTAGGGTTAGGGTTAGAGTTAGGGTTACGTCATGCAGAGGACAAAGGTGGTGAGAATGCGCAGTAGCGTGATTGTTGGTACTGCGCAGGAACATATATGACGTATGAGTGTCCATATGGCTGAGGCATGGGCCTTAGGGTTAGGGTTAGAGTTAGGGTTACGTCATGCAGAGGACAAAGGTGGTGAGAATGCGCAGTAGCGTAGTTGTTGGTGCTGCGCAGAAACATATATGACGTATGAGTGTCCATATGGCTGAGGCATGGGCCTTAGGGTTAGAGTTAGAGTTAGGGTTACGTCATGCAGAGGACAAAGGTGGTGAGAATGCGCAGTAGCGTAGTTTTTTGTGCTGCGCAGGAGCATATATGACGTATGAGTGTCCATATGGCTGAGGATGGGCTTAGGGTTAGGTTAGAGTTAGGGTTACGTCATGCAGAGGACAAAGGTGGTGAGAATGCGCAGTAGCGTGGTTGTTGGTACTGCGCAGGAACATATATGACGTATGAGTGTCCATATGGCTGAGGCATGGGCCTTAGGGTTAGGGTTAGAGTTAGGGTTACGTCATGCAGAGGACAAAGGTGGTGAGAATGCGCAGTAGCGTAGTTGTTGGTGCTGCGCAGGAGCATATATGACGTATGAGTGTCCATATGGCTGAGGCATGGGCCTTAGGGTTAGGGTTAGAGTTAGGGTTACGTCATGCAGAGGACAAAGGTGGTGAGAATGCGCAGTAGCGTAGTTGCTGGTGCTGCGCAGGAGCATATATGACGTATGAGTGTCCATATGGCTGAGGCATGGGCCTTAGGGTTAGGGTTAGAGTTAGGGTTACGTCATGCAGAGGACAAAGGTGGTGAGAATGCGCAGTAGCGTAGTTGTTGGTGCTGCGCAGGAGCATATATGACGTATGAGTGTCCATATGGCTGAGGCATGGGCCTTAGGGTTAGGGTTAGAGTTAGTGTTACGTCATGCAGAGGACAAAGGTGGTGAGAATGCGCAGTACCGTAGTTGTTGGTGCTGCGCAGGAGCATATATGACGTATGAGTGTCCATATGCTGAGGCATGGGCCTTAGGGTTAGGGTTAGAGTTAGGGTTACGTCATGCAGAGGACAAAGGTGGTGAGAATGCGCAGTAGCGTAGTTGTTGGTGCTGCGCAGGAGCATATATGACGTATGAGTGTCCATATGGCTGAGGCATGGGCCTTAGGGTTAGGGTTAGAGTTAGGGTTACGTCGTGCAGAGGACAAAGGTGGTGAGAATGCGCAGTAGCGTAGTTGTTGGTGCTGCGCAGGAGCATATATGACGTATGAGTGTCCATATGGCTGAGGCATGGGCCTTAGGGTTAGGGTTAGAGTTAGGGTTACGTCTGCAGAGGACAAAGGTGGTGAGAATGCGCAGTAGCGTAGTTGTTGTGCTGCGCAGGAGCATATATGACGTATGAGTGTCCATATGGCTGAGGCATGGGCCTTAGGGTTAGGGTTAGAGTTAGGGTTACGTCATGCAGAGGACAAAGGTGGTGAGAATGCGCAGTACCGTAGCTGTTGGTGCTGCGCAGGAGCATATATGACGTATGAGTGTCCATATGGCTGAGGCATGGGCCTTAGGGTTAGGGTTAGAGTTAGGGTTACGTCATGCAGAGGACAAAGGTGGTGAGAATGCGCAGTAGCGTAGTTGTTGGTGCTGCGCAGGAGCATATATGACGTATGAGTGTCCATATGGCTGAGGCATGGGCCTTAGGGTTAGGGTTAGAGTTAGGGTTACGTCGTGCAGAGGACAAAGGTGGTGAGAATGCGCAGCAGCGTAGTTGTTGGTGCTGCGCAGGAGCATATATGACGTATGAGTGTCCATATGGCTGAGGCATGGGCCTTAGGGTTAGGGTTAGAGTTAGGGTTACGTCGTGCAGAGGACAAAGGTGGTGAGAATGCGCAGTAGCGTAGTTGTTGGTGCTGCGCAGGAGCATATATGACGTATGAGTGTCCATATGGCTGAGGCATGGGCCTTAGGGTTAGGGTTAGAGTTAGGGTTACGTCATGCAGAGGACAAAGGTGGTGAGAATGCGCAGTAGCGTAGTTGTTGGTGCTGCGCAGGAGCATATATGACGTATGAGTGTCCATATGGCTGAGGCATGGGCCTTAGGGTTAGGGTTAGAGTTAGGGTTACGTCATGCAGAGGACAAAGGTGGTGAGAATGCGCAGTAACGTAGTTGTTGGTACTGCGCAGGAGCATTTTTGACGTATGAGTGTCCATATGGCTGAGGCATTGGCCCTAGGGATAGGGTTAGAGTTAGGGTTACGTCATGCGGAGGACAAAGGTGGTGAGAATGCGCAGTACCGTAGTTGTTGGTGCTGCGCAGGAGCATATATGACGTATGAGTGTCCATATGGCTGAGGCATGGGCCTTAGGGTTAGGGTTAGAGTTAGGGTTACGTCATGCAGAGGACAAAGGTGGTGAGAATGCGCAGTAGCGTAGTTGTTGGTGCTGCGCAGGAGCATATATGACGTATGAGTGTCCATATGGCTGAGGCATGGGCCTTAGGGTTAGGGTTAGAGTTAGGGTTACGTCATGCAGAGGACAAAGGTGGTGAGAATGCGCAATAGCGTAGTTGTTGGTGCTGCGCAGGAGCATATATGACGTATGAGTGTCCATATGGCTGAGGCATGGGCCTTAGGGTTAGGGTTAGAGTTAGGGTTACGTCGTGCAGAGGACAAAGGTGGTGAGAATGCGCAGTAGCGTAGTTGTTGGTGCTGCGCAGGAGCATATATGACGTATGAGTGTCCATATGGCTGAGGCATGGGCCTTAGGGTTAGGGTTAGAGTTAGGGTTACGTCGTGCAGAGGACAAAGGTGGTGAGAATGCGCAGTAGCGTAGTTGTTGGTGCTGCGCAGGAGCATATATGACGTATGAGTGTCCATATGGCTGAGGCATGGGCCTTAGGGTTAGGGTTAGAGTTAGGGTTACGTCATGCAGAGGACAAAGGTGGTGAGAATGCGCAGTAGCGTAGTTGTTGGTGCTGCGCAGGAGCATATATGACGTATGAGTGTCCATATGGCTGAGGCATGGGCCTTAGGGTTAGGGTTAGAGTTAGGGTTACGTCATGCAGAGGACAAAGGTGGTGAGAATGCGCAGTACCGTAGTTGTTGGTGCTGCGCAGGAGCATATATGACGTATGAGTGTCCATATGGCTGAGGCATGGGCCTTAGGGTTAGGGTTAGAGTTAGTGTTACGTCATGCAGAGGACAAAGGTGGTGAGAATGCGCAGTAGCGTAGTTGTTGGTGCTGCGCAGGAGCATATATGACGTATGAGTGTCCATATGGCTGAGGCATGGGCCTTAGGGTTAGGGTTAGAGTTAGGGTTACGTCATGCAGAGGACAAAGGTGGTGAGAATGCGCAGTAGCGTAGTTGCTGGTGCTGCGCAGGAGCATATATGACGTATGAGTGTCCATATGGCTGAGGCATGGGCCTTAGGGTTAGGGTTAGAGTTAGGGTTACGTCATGCAGAGGACAAAGGTGGTGAGAATGCGCAGTAGCGTAGTTGTTGGTGCTGCGCAGGAGCATATATGACGTATGAGTGTCCATATGGCTGAGGCATGGGCCTTAGGGTTAGGGTTAGAGTTAGTGTTACGTCATGCAGAGGACAAAGGTGGTGAGAATGCGCAGTACCGTAGTTGTTGGTGCTGCGCAGGAGCATATATGACGTATGAGTGTCCATATGGCTGAGGCATGGGCCTTAGGGTTAGGGTTAGAGTTAGGGTTACGTCATGCAGAGGACAAAGGTGGTGAGAATGCGCAGTAGCGTAGTTGTTGGTGCTGCGCAGGAGCATATATGACGTATGAGTGTCCATATGGCTGAGGCATGGGCCTTAGGGTTAGGGTTAGAGTTAGGGTTACGTCGTGCAGAGGACAAAGGTGGTGAGAATGCGCAGTAGCGTAGTTGTTGGTGCTGCGCAGGAGCATATATGACGTATGAGTGTCCATATGGCTGAGGCATGGGCCTTAGGGTTAGGGTTAGAGTTAGGGTTACGTCATGCAGAGGACAAAGGTGGTGAGAATGCGCAGTAGCGTAGTTGTTGGTGCTGCGCAGGAGCATATATGACGTATGAGTGTCCATATGGCTGAGGCATGGGCCTTAGGGTTAGGGTTAGGTTAGTGTTACGTCATGCAGAGGACAAAGGTGGTGAGAATGCGCAGTAGCGTAGTTGTTGGTGCTGCGCAGGAGCATATATGACGTATGAGTGTCCATATGGCTGAGGCATGGGCCTTAGGGTTAGGGTTAGAGTTAGGGTTACGTCATGCAGAGGACAAAGGTGGTGAGAATGCGCAGTAGCGTAGTTGTTGGTGCTGCGCAGGAGCATATATGACGTATGAGTGTCCATATGGCTGAGGCATGGGCCTTAGGGTTAGGGTTAGAGTTAGGGTTACGTCGTGCAGAGGACAAAGGTGGTGAGAATGCGCAGTAGCGTAGTTGTTGGTGCTGCGCAGGAGCATATATGACGTATGAGTGTCCATATGGCTGAGGCATGGGCCTTAGGGTTAGGGTTAGAGTTAGGGTTACGTCATGCAGAGGACAAAGGTGGTGAGAATGCGCAGTAGCGTAGTTGTTGGTGCTGCGCAGGAGCATATATGACGTATGAGTGTCCATATGGCTGAGGCATGGGCCTTAGGGTTAGGGTTAGAGTTAGGGTTACGTCATGCAGAGGACAAAGGTGGTGAGAATGCGCAGTAACGTAGTTGTTGGTACTGCGCAGGAGCATTTTTGACGTATGAGTGTCCATATGGCTGAGGCATTGGCCCTAGGGATAGGGTTAGAGTTAGGGTTACGTCATGCGAAGGACAAAGGTGGTGAGAACGCGCAGTAGCGTAGTTGTTGGTGTTGCGCAGGAGCATTTATGACGTATGAGTGTCCATATGGCTGAGGCATGGGCCTTAGGGTTAGGGTTAGAGTTAGGGTTACGTCATGCAGAGGACAAAGGTGCTGAGAATGCGCAGTAGCGTAGTTGTTGGTGCTGCGCAGGAGCATATATGACGTATGAGTGTCCATATGGCTGAGGCATGGGCCTTAGGGTTAGGGTTAGAGTTAGGGTTACGTCATGCAGAGGACAAAGGTGGTGAGAATGCGCAGTACCGTAGTTGTTGGTGCTGCGCAGGAGCATATATGACGTATGAGTGTCCATATGGCTGAGGCATGGGCCTTAGGGTTAGGGTTAGAGTTAGGGTTACGTCATGCAGAGGACAAAGGTGGTGAGAATGCGCAGTAGCGTAGTTGTTGGTGCTGCGCAGGAGCATATATGACGTATGAGTGTCCATATGGCTGAGGCATGGGCCTTAGGGTTAGGGTTAGAGTTAGGGTTACGTCGTGCAGAGGACAAAGGTGGTCAGAATGCGCAGTAGCGTAGTTGTTGGTGCTGCGCAGGAGCATATATGACGTATGAGTGTCCATATGGCTGAGGCATGGGCCTTAGGGTTAGGGTTAGAGTTAGGGTTACGTCGTGCAGAGGACAAAGGTGGTGAGAATGCGCAGTAGCGTAGTTGTTGGTGCTGCGCAGGAGCATATATGACGTATGAGTGTCCATATGGCTGAGGCATGGGCCTTAGGGTTAGGGTTAGAGTTAGGGTTACGTCATGCAGAGGACAAAGGTGGTGAGAATGCGCAGTAGCGTAGTTGTTGGTGTTGCGCAGGAGCATATATGACGTATGAGTGTCCATATGGCTGAGCTGTGAAGCATGCATTGGCCTTATTTTAAGTTTTGGGTTTCAGAAGCCATGGGAAATGGAGATGGTTGGCTTATCTACTGGTTATTAATTTTTATTCAGAGTCAGAATCGAGAAGGCCCATAAAACGCCATTTTTATTTCGACAAGAACACATGAGTTCCCTCTTGCCGGTCGGGGATAAGTTGATAAATGTGAAGGGCCTTCAAGATAACGCTTGCGGAAGTAAGTATGGTAGGCCCCAGAAAACTGTTGTATCATAATTTGCAACAGAAGAGCTTAATGTATTTTGCTGTTTTTAGTAGGGGATGTTGAAAGTAATCCCCTCCCGAAAGTCCTGGCTTCAGATTTAAAATTCTGCATTATATTTGCTTTTAGATTAGTTTTTTTTTATTCTGGGTTTTTTTGTTTTGTTTTCATTTTGTTGAAGTCGCAGCAACAAAGATTTGAATTTTATCTTTGATCTTCAAACTCAGTGTACACCTTGTCTTTTTTAAGAATTTGAAATCTATTATTACTGAAATCCCAATCACTATTTTTTAATCAATTGTTAGATGCTTTAGTCCTGATTTTTTGTTTCACGTCAGAGCAGCACTCATTTTGTTAACTGCTAGTTGAAATGCCTTTTCTTTTTAATGATTTCTGGTGTCAGCTTAAAATTTCTACTATTTTTTAGTCCAATGTATGCAGCCATCATGGAACACCCAGTTGTACAGCTTGGCATGACAAATCCCAGAATCCTCCACGGTATGTGTCATCTATCAATCTTTACTCCACTTTACAGAGGTTAGCCTTGTTATCTTTCTTGTTATTTTCTATAGAGGTTTGATGGCAAGGGATAATATGAAGGGATACTACCTTTGAATTGTGATCATTTTCCATGAATTACATTGTAGTCTTTCTATCTCAACAACTCTCTAGTGCTATAACATATCACACAGTGTACACCTTTAAGCAAACTAAGGGTCCCAAAATATATTTAAGAGTGGGAGCCCCACATCACTACTTTTAATAATTGCCTCTCACTGCTCCGTTACGCCACTGCTTTGTTACCCCATTGCTTCATTATGCGACTGATTTCTAACGATGTCAGAATCATGGTCATTCATAGCACTAACGATCTATCAATCTATACACTTACTCTGCAGTCCACGACTGCTCTCTGTCTTGCACTGTAGTTCCTCTCCCTCCCCCTCCTTGAACATCGCATATGACAACTCTCAATCATTTTTCAGCTTTTGAAGACATGCTGGAAAATCCTCACACAAGTGCACAATACATCAACGATCCAGAAATAGGCCCAGTTTTGTTACAGATATCACGTATTGTTCAATCGTTTTCCAGATAGCATTTGCTCCTGCATGGTGGTGATTTTGGCCATCTTCCTCCTACTTTTTACCACAAATTTCTCTGACCTTAGTTGCCACTTCAACAAGCTCACTGTATCCAATAGAGACACTCACTCAATCTCAATAAGATACCTTTTATATTCCTGTCATAATGGAAATTTTCATATGTGTGTGGCTATTATGTATTACAATAAGATGGTATTAATAGCTATATTATATTAGATTATTGTTATTATTATTATTAGTGGTATTGTAAACGGTAACAACTGGGTTGTAGTTGCATTGAAATTTTCTTATGAGTTCTTGGTGTTATATCAAAGTTTACTTTTGAGTTTTTGTATGCTGTTTTCCTACTTCACCCATTCTTTATAAGAAACCGTTCAATAAGAATCCAGAACTCAAAGTTTAGGAAAAAATTCAGAAACTGCAGTACTTAAGGCAAACATCTGAAAAATGTCAAGGCTGACAGGGGACATAACTCCATCCATAAAGCTTTCAACAGTTAGCTTTTAACAGTTGGTTGAAAGCTTGCTCGAGGTGCAAAATAAAAGCTTTCCCTTTGGGACAATGACGACGTTGACGACTAAGAGCCCTCGGCCACAGATGTAGGCACCTGCTGGCTAGATGTGTATGGCTGGAGGCTGACAAAGCTTGCATTCATCCATAGAGAGATAGAGGAGGATTTGGGTTTCCATCCCATCATTTCCATGCATTTACTTAAGAATGAAGCTTGGATTATATTTAGGCCTTTTAGTAGCGATTTTATCTCTTGTTATGAGAGGTGACCAAGCTGACTTTGGAAAAGGAAGTAAACACGTGGAAGAAGGAAAACAAAAATATTTCAAACCGGAAGAAGAAGGCAACCCGACATGTGCTACAAGTTCCTCAGACAGCGAGGAGTGTAAACGAGCAAATGTAGGCCTCTATATTATACATATAGTCTTTTATTTTATCCTAATTTTTGTATTTTATATGCTCAGAGATATATATAGTTATTTTGCAGTTTAGTATTAATCCTACCGGCTTTAAGCTCTGTAATAAAGCTTAGGCTCATCTAAGAATAGAACATTTTGGCATGCCTTTTTGCGTAATGTAATTATTTGTGGCATGGTATTGTGTGGTAAGTGACGTGATATATGGAACCTTCCTCCACAGGCTTGTAAATGGGGATACGAAGAACAGTGCAAGCATGGAGAAGGTTATTCAAAGGCGATTTGTAGAGAAGAACCGAGTTGGAGACATTTTAGAAAGTATACAGACCTTCTATTATATTAGCCTTCCTCTACTTCCATCACCAGTTACGCAGAAAGAGCAGCGAACCCGGGTCTGCTTAGCGTCTCCAACCAACTCAGGTGCAGGCCTGCTCTAACATGACTGTATGCTTTTTTTGTCAGCGAGACTTTTATTTTTTTCGTTTTTCAATACAGTACAGACAGAGAATACCCCTGCCCCCTGCAAAGATTCTTTCTGCTGCCCCCACCTCTAGCTTCTTCCCCAGGCTCCCAACAATGTCCAATGACTGCAATGTTAATATAGATTCCCTATTTATTATTGCAAGCCAACATAGATAGCTCAGATCAATTTTTTCATTTTCTCTCATTTAACTTTCTTGACAGTATTGATGAAAGAGCTGATGCATTTTGGCAAGAGAACGACTTTGGTTATGTCCGGAGTGTTAACAATTTGCAGCACATTTGTGAACCAACTATTAATGTAAGCAGGGTGCCAAATTTGCGAAGGCTTTATGCCTCATTAAAGGCAATAAAACTGCTCGTTAAAAATCTAGTGCTGAAAATCAATATTTGGTATTTATGCAGAATATTCCTGTTGAACTATTAGGATTAGCAAAAATATGGTAGTATAGCAATAGAGCTCATAAAATCTTATCAGGGTGAGTGTTTGATAGATGAGTTCTTTTGCAGCAAGATTCCTCCTTCAGTTGCAATCCACAGCTGACATTCTGCAAAGGAAGACACATTTTTATGGATTTTGGATGGAATGGTAGATCTATCTTTAAAAGGTATTGTGACATCATTTCTTCATTGGATTCAATCATGAAGTTTCTTTAAGGTTTGCAAAAAAAGTGTACAGTGATATTTACTGTTTTGCAGATGGGAAGATAAACCATTCAACCAAGGACAATTTGGTGGTGCTTGCAAATTTATTGATGGAAGATTAATTAATCCAAATATTCAACGTGGAAAACTTATCACATGGTATATTTCTTGTTTTGCGTTCAACAAAGCAAAACAAGGCAATTTTTTAGCCCCCCTCCCCCCTTAAGGAAGTCCACTGGCGTAGCTGCGATTTGGCGGCGAAGGAGCGAAACCCGGACAAATTCCGACAAACGTAAAATTTGCGTTGTAAATTTTCCGACAAATTTTCCGACAAGCAGCTGGAAACGTTTGGTGGGGGCAGCTGCCCCCCTGCCCCCATATAGCTACGCCACTGAGGAAGTCTATCGTGAGGGTAGGCGTAGGGGTACACACTCCACTCACCTTCACTCATTAACATTGGGTTTTTTTTAATTTAAAAGACTTTTTACTTTAAATGCAATTAAACACATGTATGTGATGACATCATTGGATTTCACTTTGATCCCTTGTCAGAAAATCATTGAATTGTACTCTCCTCCTATGAGTTTCTACCCATGATGTCAACACATCATTGTCTTCCTCCCTCCTTTCTCGTCTTTTATTTGCAATTGCACACTAAAGTTCATATTGGCTTCTGTTTTAGGCTGCATAATATTGACACATTCCAATCACTACCCTTCAAGCCAAGTGTTAAGAAAAACTGTGATGTTACTGTATCAAAGCCCACTATTATCATGGACCTAGATTTCAGTATGTTTTTAAGAGTTTGAGCTTAAAATATCAACCATTTCTCAAACTTTAACTGGCCATGTTTATGTTGCATTTTGCCTTTTGCTTTGCAGCTGGCAACATGTACCATCATTTCTGTGACTTTTTCAATCTCTATTTGACATTGCACGTCAATGGATCTTTCAGTAAAGATATTGACATTGCAACATGGGACGTAAGGCATCGCTCCTTTGTTTTTATAGCATCTTCATATCTTCATTATTAATTTGCTATCAACAACATTATAATTATATCAATATTCTAATTATCATTTTGTCATCAACACATTTATTTTTTCAGGTACGATATGCTGACAGGCTCGGACCATTTGGTGATACCTGGAAAGCATTCACGAGAGGAGAAGTGTATTCTCTTTGGCGAAAATACGAAGGAAAGAAGGTAGAAATAACGGTATAATACTGTTTTCCGCGTAACTTAGCGCTATGCCCCTGACTTTATGAAAGCAAGACAAGATGAATCATATAAGATCTAGCGCTATGAAAGCAAGAGGAAACATATGAGAAATCTTTATGTGCTTTATTGCAGTAAACTATGAAAGAAAACAATAGTCTGTTGATTGAAAGCAATATGCTGCATCTCCCCATGTATATTTTCGTTACTTATAATGAGACAATAGGACAAACAATAGAAAAGCAAAGACCTTTGTTCAAGTAGGCTGCAAACAAATACAGTGGCTCTTACATGCGGTGACCTACTGCACTTTACATGGTCGTAAAAGGTTTTTGCAAGCAAATCTATCTTCCATTGTTATATGCAGGTTTGCTTTGAAGATGTTGTATTTGCGTTGCTTCCTCGCATGGCTTATGGATTGTATTACAGCACTCCTGTGGTAAATACAGCTTTTCTAATACTTATAGCTTAGCTTAGCTCATACAGCGCTTTTTTAAGTGAAGGCTTCCGTAGATACAACAGTGGACAAAGGTCCTTGGGACACTTCGGGATACAAAAGAGGCTATCAACTGGTAATATTTTTTTCATAGGGCTCATCCAACCCCCAACCCCCTTATAGCAATGTTGTTTCTCAATCAGACCCTTGTGGTCACCATGCAAGTGGAATTTTGTTGATGTTTTATATGCTTTTCTCTAGAGACAACATTGTTTGGAGGAGGAGGGGGTGAAGGATGCGTGTCCTAAGACGTTTATCCACTGTTGTCCACCATCCGAATAATGTTGCATGAGCTTTCAAATTTATTAGATGGAATTGAAAATTGTTTCTTCAAATCATTGGCTTGTTTAAGTAGATTTGAAAATGTTTTTTTAGATCCCAGGTTGTTATGGAAGCGGTCTTTTTCACGCATTCTCCAGGTTTGTTGTGCGCAATTTGAACATAACTCAAGAACGCAAATCTAAGGTGAGCCAACTTCTGTAAAAGACTATGCTTTAAACAGCAAGTTATCAATATGTTCTAATTTTCTTGCATTGATAATTACTACTGCATGCTGCAAGCCTCGATTGTACGTGAAGCAATCAAGTTTTCTTGCAGGGGGAGCCACTACGAATCACCCTCTTGTCGAGAAGTACACAATGGCGTCGAATAGTAAATGAAAACGAGGTACACCCATCTACGAATCTTACCTTTTCTCAAGTAAGCCAACACTGGCTTCTTTTATCCAGTATTGTAAGTGTTACGTTTTATTAATATTCTAGCTTCTTCTTTCAATACAAGCACATCCTTCGGTGAAGGCAAAAGTTGTTGATTTCAACCGGTGAGTTACTTCTGTGTATTTAATTCTGCTTTCTGTTCAAGTGAAAAGGTGCTATTCCAGAATAGACAATATTATTCACTTTATTATTGCAAGCTATTTTCCCATCAGAGCGAATCAATATACTGACAGTCTTCTTCTTTAATTTCAGAGACGTGCCTTTCCTGGAGCAGTTAAAGGTATTTTTTGTCTTTTTAAGAGTCTGTATTTTAGAAGTTTTTATCCAATGAATAACTCGAACACTTGCATCTTGAACAGAGGGTTGTAAAGAGAAAGGATTTGTTGACTCTGTGTGAATTAGTGTGGATAACTTCATATTCAACTTTATTAGCCTCATATTGAACTTTATGTCTGTCGTATCACGTGATAAGCCTGAAGTTAATGTGCATGTTTTAGCTTTTGGAGCTGCATCTGATAAGTAGAACAAACCGTTCAACTCATCATTTGTTGTATGAAGAACCTTTTATCAGCCGAATAATCTTTATGCAATCGACTTTATAGAATTGATCAAACAGTCTCCAGGAACAGACAATTAGGCAAACAGTGCGAAGATAAACAAAGTCACCTGAAACATATCGCACACGTGTTGTTTTTAGCACATAATCTTTGGGATATTTCGTAATGCAAGCGTGCATTGTTGCTTTTATTTTTACAGATCAGCCATAATTCAGACATTTTCATCGGCATGCACGGTGCTGGCTTGGCGCATGCGTTGTTCCTTCCCGACTGGGCTTTGCTGTTCGAAATGTGAGTTATCAAATGTTGCAGTTGTCAGCATTTATTCACGAACCAAATGCATCCAGACATTAAGATATTTTTTGGTGAATTTCAGATACAACACTGAGGATATCAACTGCTATAAAGACCTTGCGAGATTAAGGTTTATATTATAAATTTTAAATTTTCTTACTTTCATTTATTTTTTTGATTTTTGTTTCATTTTGTGTGTTCATTTTATTACCTTGATCTTATGTATAACATTATTTGTTTATGTCTCTGCAGGGGAGTTTCATACATGACTTGGGAAGATAAAAGCAAACTAAAGGATGAAACTGAGGTATATCTTGACGAAGTTTGCAATTCTACAATTTTTTTTCAAGTGTTATCCAACATTTGGCTATCTTCTTCAACGCTATGTTTCTTGTTATTGTCAATTATTTTATTCAAGGTTGAACATCCGCAACTCACATACGAAAAGTTTAGAAATTATCGTTTTGATATCAAAGAGTTTGAACGTCTTCTTGGCCAGGCCATTAGTAAAGTAAAGAAAAGTATTGATGATGATAAGTTTTTAGTCTAGACTAATTAAATTTGCATTAGAGATAACTTTGAATAATTTCTTCTGTTTGGTTTTTCATGTCTGTTATTTAACACACCCGTAATTAATGCTTGATTCAAAGCTCAAATTACGCAGTGACTTTATTTGTATTTCATAGGGTTTTTCCAATTTTTTATAATTATCGAGCTGTTTTACGCTTTTATTTTCTAATTCATGCATAATGTTAATCATCTGCGCACTTTGTTTGTTTGCACTACAAATTTGTGTTCCCATGGGAAAATATAAATGCTGCACTGCTGTTTTTCTTTGTGGAGATTTACATGTTATCCTTAATGTAATATAATAGTTTTAATAATAGCTTTTTAATTCTTTTTTATCAAGAGATCAGTGTCCTGACTTTATTTTGCAAAAATTGTCTGTAAATATTCCCAAAGCAAGCAATATATGCAGTATGCAGTTAACGATACATTGTATGTTTTCATCGACAGTTTTATGACACGATTTTGTTTTGTTACTTCAAGTGATATCTCAAAGGAGCATTTACTTTCTTGTTTCTCAACTTTGAAATTTTGTGTTGCATAATTTAATTAAATATTGTCCCAATGGAAATGTCAAACTTCACGACCAAACCTGCAAAAGAATACCCTTGGGAGAACTTTGAATCTAACTTCTATTCTCTTGTGAATAAACTCTGTATATTTATGCTGTTAAAATTTGCATATTATGTTATACAAGCAGAGCTCTTGTCTGTGTTTTCTCTTTGGCGTGCGAAGGTCGTGAAATAACAGCCAACTAAATTTCATTTAATGCAAGTTGTTTGAGTAAACCCTCAGTTCAATTTAATCGGAATATCTTCACAGTTTGTGTTGCAGCAAAATGTCTCCCTGGATAAACAGGAAAGAAGCTTGAAGAGGAAGAGAATATCTTTGCTTTCAGCAATATTCTTCGTCTAATAGTGAGAATTTCTTCTTCAAATAAAACTTCTTTCACGAGAACTGGTGAAGTGCAATCCGGTAAGTTTGTTTTTCAATATATTGTAAAGATTTGCTTTTGAATGCACAGCATTTCCTCAACTTTATAATTTGCATGTCCGAAATTCAAATATTTGTTTACAAATACCGGTGAACGGTGAACTATGATAATAATTAGCAGTGTAATCAACCTTGATTAATTGGTCATATATATCAACAAGTTGGCAAGTCAATGTACTGTCAGTCATTAGATTAATATAAATTATCTGGTTATTAAAAATTACTATTGTTTTGCTTATCCGCTGCCTGAGATTGCTTAGATTACTTGCTAAGTCAAACACAGAAGCAAAAATCCACATATGAGAAAATTTGATTTGAAATTCTCCAAACAAGTCAAAACCAAGCAAGCCTGTTTATTCGTCATTCTGCAGCTCAGGAAGATTTCTCCGGCTGCACAGGGTCCTTGCTATTTTTCGCATCCACCTCAACATTCAGTTCAATCAATGGCACGATGGCATTGATCGTTTTAAATCGAACACGCTTTCGTTTATCAATTTTCTGTTCTTCTTTGTTGTCAACAGAGCTCGTTGAAAACCATTTGCGGCGTCGCTGCGTGGTCCTTGCTTTCTGCGTTGCTAATAAAAATAAAAGAAGAAACATAAAAATTAGAAGTTAGCAAGAATGCTTTTGCTCACTCTCTTTCGACTAAGACTTCGATTAAATTCAACAAATTCCGACAAATCAAAAGCAGTTCTCTTTGTATGGAGTACTACGTTGATTGACTTTCACTGTATTTTCCACTGAGAAAATACAGTGAAAGTCAGTGTAGTCGACTCCTTTACATGACGAATTTCGCGGTATAACAAGCTAAAAACATCTGTCCTATAAACTTTACAGTACAATACAAATACATTTTTAAAAGGCAACGATACTTTTGTTTATTTTTTCAAAACTCGTTAAATGTCACAAGTACAAGGGAGGCCTGGCGTGCTTCATGCCTTCCTTCGATATTCGTTACTCCGTTATAATCGATACTCCGTTATATCGTTAATAAAAATAAACTGTCTGCTTACTTTGTGGCTTACTTTGCGGCTGTGTCCCTCTCGCTGCTTGCTCTGGACAGCCGAATATTCGTCTGAGAATCATTCTGTATGCCTCTCGATAGTGCATCAGCATTCCACCGTAAACAAAGAAGTTCAACATCGACGATACTAATGACATTCGTGCGGCTGCAAAATGTAACATTCCACTCGTTGTCTTGGAAAGCAGGCTAGCCGTTATTATTACCTGAAAACGAGGCGGAGCATGCGCATAGAAGTCAATTTAAGGCGGTCATTAAGATAAATTACAAGTTGCAAAATTGGTCTGCTATATCCTGAAGGAATTGCGCGCGTTCAGGGCCAGGAAAATAGGGCTGCCTGAGCCCATAACTTTAACGGGGAAGATGAATAAATGCTTCCCTGGTTATTTTTTGATTCAGTTCATCAAAAGACTAAAGATTTGTAAATTAAACTTTACTCCTACCACGATCGGCAGCCAGCTAATGTAGAACAACACAACAACTATTCCCATTACAAGAGCAAGCCTTCTACTTTGTTTCCACGTCCTGTGGTTCCGCTTGAAGTCGCGCAATGAAGACTGAACCATAGCCTCGTTCAGCTCCTCCACTCTATTCTTATCATGTAAGTCTTCTTGTCTTTGATCGCACGGTGACGCGCTGTCTGGCGAGCCCTGAAACCAGCTAATCTTTTTGCCCATGTTAGGCGATAGACTACTGCTTCTAGCTTTTCTCGCTAAAATTGTAAAAGGTAATGAGCCTCTCTGCACCGTGAGAGGCGTCCAACTACTGCTTCGATCTCCGCGCATGCCCAGCTGCCTCTCCCTTTCAGTTTCACAATATGGCATCAGACTATTAGAACGTATGCATCGTGATAATGTGCTGGAACCTTGTCCTGTATTCCGGTGCTCAGTGTCTACTGTTATTCTCGGGGCTTGTGGACTGTACTGGGCGACGCGAGGACTTACATCTCCGCCAGTGTTGTCTCGCTTTGAAGACAGCCTCGATTTCGATGCAAACGATGCTCTTAGCTGTGTGGCTTTGAGCATCGTCTGCCTGGACAAGAAAGCGTTGATTTCCAGCATCACGGAAACGTAACAAACAACAACAACCAACGCTTGCAAATACCCCAACACCATAACGAACGTGGCGAACGGTCCGTTGAATGCGAAGGAGCACATTTGCATCAGCACGTTGACGCGAACCAAACCCAGCACGGGCAGCAAGTTGACAACAACGCTGAATGCTGCCAAGCTGCAAAGAATGGAATACGCCAATTTGGGCCTCGCTTTTGCCCGGTATTGAAACGGTGCAACAATAGCAACGAATCGATCCATGGACATAAGCGTGGCGGTGAAACAGGCCATCATTCTGAGCACGCCACTCATCCACGTGTACAGCAAACAAAGCCAATTGTAGTTTCGCAACGTGGCTAAACCTCTTGCGTGTGTCAAGTACATTGCAATGCTAATATTCACGGGACCTAGGCCGTTTATTAAGTCAATCAAGGCCAAACAGCCGATTAGAACATCTGAAACGGCTCTTTGCTTCTTGAATCTCGAAATGGCAAGCAGAATAAGCAAGTTGCCTGGCAATATGAAACACTGCATTAAGATCAATGTTCCAACGCGAACTGCAAGTGATCCACTGCTCGGTGCTATTGCAATCGTTGAATTATTACCAGCCATGATGCCTTTTGCGATGCTCTTTCCTTTGTTTGTCTTGTCTTGGACAACAGACAGCCCTCTTCTTTTGAATATTGATTGGGTATTTACACCGTCAACTTCTTCTCTCCATCAATCATTCTTGACAGAAATAGTCTGGAAAATGATGACAACAAAACAACATTGAGTGGAATAAAGCCTGCCGCACACTAGAGCTTGCTGCTGAGCTGATTGTCATTCGTGGCGGAGAGCTTAGCAGGAAACTCCAGTGTGCGCTGGACGTTTTG
This sequence comes from Sanderia malayensis, assembly GCA_013076295.1. Classification (NCBI taxonomy): domain Eukaryota; kingdom Metazoa; phylum Cnidaria; class Scyphozoa; order Semaeostomeae; family Pelagiidae; genus Sanderia; species Sanderia malayensis. The sequence continues at coordinate 1,800,875 of RQOL01000828.1, forward strand.
CGAGAATTTTGTCACTCGTGCCAGATGACACCAATATTCAACATGTTGAATAATTTTGGTCTCGAATGACACTTTCCTCTGTGTGTGCGGCGAACTGAAGCAGCAAGCTTACGCTATCTGCCCCAAAGCGCATGCGTTTAAGTGGACAACGTGATCGCATTTGAAGACAAAATGGCCGAACAACGAAGCGACATGAATGTTAGAGGATTCAGAAGATTCAGAAAGCAATGAATTTGATCTAGAAGATTCAGACAGCGACGACTGTCACGAAGAAGTTCTCCTTTTTCGATTGGCGGTTTATAAACGTCTACGAGCTCGTCTCATCAGCAAATGCAAAAGAAAAAGGAAAACTTCTTCGCTGTCTGAATCTTCTAGATCAAATTCAATGCTTTCTGAATCTTCTGAATCCTCTAACATTCATGTCGCTTCGTTGTTCGGCCATTTTGTCTTCAAATGCGATCACGTTGTCCACTTAAACGCATGCGCTTTGGGGCAGATAGCGTAAGCTTGCTGCTTCAGTTCGCCGCACACACAGAGGAAAGTGTCATTCGAGACCAAAATTATTCAACATGTTGAATATTGGTGTCATCTGGCACGAGTGACAAAATTCTCGCAAAACGTCCAGCGCACACTGGAGTTTCCTGCTAAGCTCTCCGCCACGAATGACAATCAGCTCAGCAGCAAGCTCTAGTGTGCGGCAGGCTTAACGATGTGGAACGTGCAATGTGCGCAGTGGCCTTGCCCCAACCAATTTAATTTACTTTAAAATGAGATAAAGTGGTCTATTTTATCATCACTTGCTCTTTAATATGAATTATTAATTACCATGCAAACAATTGCGTTGATTGACTAAAAACGCGAGATTCGCTTAAATTTGTTGCCAATACTCTTATCCAGAGCATAGCGGTGAAACCAAGGAACAACTAGAGGATAAGTGTCTCATCACATTTCATTTATTTCCAGCATTTACCTTCGCGACTAACGCTACCGTTGACGTTAAGTTTGCGTATGGTTAAAGTCTCCATTTCCCCCCGCTTCGTGACTGCCAGCACCTCCACCGGGTCAGAATCTTATTTTGTTTCCATATTTCGCAGCAAAATAATATAACATTATAATACTTTGCTTGCAGTCATATTTATTAATATATTAATTAAAGCGTCTATTATATATTATTTACCATATTCAATAATATTCATTATTTATTACATAAATACATATAATTATATGGGTTTCAATTTATATACCGCATGCGTGTCTGGACAACATAAAATTTGCTCCTAGCAATTATATTTTGTCAAACTGCTGGTATATATAAAGCAGTATTCATTTGTCCAATATAAGCTAAAGTATTTGCTGTGAATTCTTAATTATTTCGGGTGCCTTCTCGCGCCGAATTGCTTTTCAATATTCCAAAAGAGCGGGCTGCACATAAGAGTTTTCAATCACGTCTAACTAATGAATTTAATTCCAAAAATTCACGATGCCGACCAAAGGAAAGTAATTAATAATAATTAATAATAATTCTTTGCTCTGGTTTCTGCTGAAAGGGAATTTTTTGAAACTTTATGCTTTCAAAACAGATTATTTTGTTAAAGATTACAACAAATCCCAAACAAATGAATATTTTATTCTTTGATAACAAAACATTCACTGTAGAACCAACCGCCCTGTGAAGCTAAAATTGGTTTTAATTAAGTTAAATTTGTTTGTCGAAACAGCTGCTTTGTGCTACAAACTTGCTTTCAAATTGTAAGTTTTTCGATCAGACTTATTGAAACTTTTAAGTAACTCTCTCACGGTTACGCGAAACTGAAATTAATGCTTAGCAACCCTCTGTGTTTTTCCACAAGGAACTTTGCTCGATTTCTCGACTTGGCTTCGACATCGTATGGCTACTTCTGAGCGCGTTCATAAACTATTGCGTATTCAATGAAGGCATACTTAAAAGGCAGCGATTTCAACCGCACAAGATTTTGCGCTGTCACCAACGCATTTTGTGTTATCTTTCTAAGCTAAAGATGCTTGATCTATGCAGATCTGGTTGACACGAGAGCTGTATGACACAGGGAAGGCCGGTAGAAAAAGGGCCAACTACTTCTATCAAAACATGTTTAAAATCACATTATTTCCCTTTTTACTGCTCTGTTATAAGAGTTTCAATAAACTAATTGAGCTACGAGCAGCTCTATATATTTTGACATCATAGTAATGCGTTAAGAAAATTCAGCAAAGAAGTTAATAATTTTCAAAACTCACCTTAGCACGCATGTGGTCTCACATATATGCCGTGCTGGTTGTGCTAGACCTAAACGCTTTCGAGATGACCAATAACGTGAATGTAATACTAAACTGTCAGAACATGTGCACAGCACATTTTATTCAATTCAAAATCAACTGGATAAACAAAAGAAGTCGATTGCAAACCTTGTAAACATCTGTCACAGCATTTTGCTTGGGAAAGCGTCAAGTTAATGCGATCTCCCTCTCATGGTTTTAATAATTCTCAAAGTTTACTTTCCATAAAGCATAACAAAAGATTTCACGCAATAGACCTGCTTTTGCCAGGTTTGAAAAGGTATTCACTATTCAATTGCCAGCAGGTGTGGATTAGAATTTTTTCCAAACGTTCTTCATCTTTCTTTCTTTCTTTCTTTCTTGAACGTGTAGACCCGAGGAGAGCTTCCACCGCACTTAGTTATGATCCTCACAAATCTATAGAAAGTAGCCCTCCAGAAACCACGAGTATATATAACCGTGTATGAGTTGATTCAACAGCAATCTCAGTCGGTTTGCGGATGATATATTGTGTTCCCAAACCCAACATTATGTTCTGATTTACTTTCCTCTATACTCATACCTATAGCTTGATTTTTTTCATCGCAATGCTATTAGAAATCTCACAATTAAGGCAAATTGGCTTTTACTTATATGAAATGCTTTGATAAAAGCGAACATTTCTTGCTCCAGCGGACATGCGTTTAACAAGAATTGGCTTACTTAATTCAAATCATATCTCGACTTTGTCAAACAAATTTCTATACTATGAAAAGAAACGTGCTCTCGCAAATGGACTTTTATAGCCGACGTCTCCACCTTAAGATAAAAATCTATTTACTTGACCTGCATACTCTTAAAAATGCGTGTTTAGTATAATAAGTCAGTGTCAGTTTAATAAAAATAACATTTGACATCCGCTTACTCGAGCTCTGAAGAGAAATGAAAATTTGTTCGAGCAAGCGAATGTCAACTGTAGCATTTACTTTTACTACATTACCAGCATCCAGATCGCAAAAAGAAGTCAGAATAGTTCTTTTTAAATATAATAGCTTATGAAGTATACATATCAATAATAGTTCATCATTTTTGACAGAAAACAAGATTAATGTTCACTTTTTTTAGGGCATCAACTGCCCATTGTGGATAATTCCCGCTCGGGTATTGTTCATCAAAAAATCTCTGCGTAAACTCGGGAAATGTGTCCATCTTGATGCTGTCTCGTATCGATGCCATTAAATTCATCTGCAAAAATATAACTATAGTTTAAGGTAAATTCTCGCATTGTTACACCTTCAAACGTGGTACATTTACCCCCGTGGCAAATCAAACAAACATCAACAAACAATAAGCGACGTCACTTTACCACGGGTGTTTATATCAAGTACCGTATTTCCTCTATTAAGTGCCCGGGCGCTTATTAAATATTTTGCAAAATAGGGTGGGTGCTTATTAGAGGGAGCGCTTAAAAGAGGGGGGCGCTTATTTCACAGTCCTAAAATTTTAAAATCAAACAACATCAAAAACAAAAGAATAATCTTATATAGTTCCCAATGTCATTCAATACAGTATATAACTAATAACAGTAAAAATTTTAGATGCAAATCATGCCGCGAATGTTTGGCCGACTGTAGTTTACCTGATACGAAATATTATGTACAGTAATCAGATGACAGCCGACAGTCTCTTTTGCAGATATGAGTGAATGAACATATGCTCTTGTGTGTGTTTTGCAGGTCGAGCATTGGCAGTTCTGATCAATTGGTTGGATGTCCGAGGCAAATTGCTTGCTCTTCAACTGCAACTGGCCCCAAGGAACCAAAGCAGTGCCGAATCTCTGACAAAATAAATAGCAACAATCAACATACTACGACAAGGTCTGTAAATAACCATTTTTACTATTGCATTTACACGTCTCAATACGCATCGAATTATGATATTCGGGGGGTTTTTACTTCTTATCCCAATAAAAGTCTTGATAGAAAGCAGCTTGGTTAACAAGCTTGATAGGATTGCCGAATGAAAAGGCGATTGTGTGTGTAGCAATGCTACATGTGTAATGCGTAAAAGCTGCAGCATGTGTAATGCGTAGTAGATGCAGCATGTGTAATGCGTAGTAGGTGCAGCTGAAAAATACGCGGTAACAGACATACAAAGTTTCAAAAAACAAAGTTTCAAGAAACAAAGCAAACATGCGAACACTCACAGCAGTTCGAGTTGGGTAAACACAGTCAAACATATCAGCACCAAGTGCACAGCAAACGACCAGATCAATTGCATATCTAAAAAACAAAGCACGAACAAGTTGACTTTACATGGTGATAAAGTCTAGGCATTGCAAGGCTCGTGCCAACGCTAACTTGATGAAAACTCATAGAGAACTTTTCCAAAGAATCTACAATACTTTCATTGGTAACGTTAGTGTTTTATCGTAGAGCCTTAGAAAATTCCCGTGCTTGAATTAAAATATTGCTGGGCTATTGACATGTAAATAAATACAGCCTCAAAGAAGGTGCGAAGCGTTATTTACCCAACACCCATGACGTATCTTGGCTTATCTGCTGGCAAATGATCAGTGCAAAAGTCGACAACTTCGCAAAATTGATCCTTCGCTTCTCCACCGCTCAAACCGCCTATTGCAAAACCAGGCGCATCGCGAGTCGTCATGGCTAGGAACAAACGAAAAGTATACAATTCACTTTTTATATCCCTCCCACCTTTATGTTGCAATTACTGTTTGACTAATTCAATTTCTACCTTGCTTTCGCGAGGTAGAAATTAAATGTTATCATGCCTCCTTATCATTAGAAAATTCATATCGACTGGCACGGTGCTAAAAAAGCATTCAGCTACACAGCTCACCATCCAAACATTTTTTTCGCAAATTCAAATCAAGACCACCTTGGATGATTGGGAAGATATTCTGCTCATTAGTTCGTGCATTTGATTTTAAACACCTGTCCAGCCATCGGATGGAGCGATACATGGCTTGCTCCACTCTTGGCCCGGTCGTAGACACATGCACAACATCATCCAGTTGCATCATTATGTCTGCACCAATTGCGTTTTGAATTTCTATTGATTTTTCTGGTGTTAGAAGGATTTCTTCATCGGTATAAGGAGATCTAAACTTCACACCTTCCTTTCTTGCAAAAAAGAGAGACTCATTGATTACGAATAAAATCTTGTAATTTACTCGCAACCCTTGACAAAGCATCATGATCCTTGGGTAAAATGAGCAATATCTAAAATTTGTAACAATATTGTCTTTGTGGCGAAGACCACATTGCATTGCTGTATTGCTTACCTCTGTAACTTCTGATAGCTTTACCAGTGACACCATCTGAAAACCGCCACTATCCTAAAAAGAAAACACTACATCTGTGCAATATATCATTAGAAGCTCTTGTAAACAACTAATGCATTAATTGGTTATGCAACTTAAGTCAATCAAAGATCCTTCTTTTAAACAACTGTGCAGAAAGATGGAGGACTTTAACACTCAACAATCCAGCACTGCTGACCTGATTACTTTTTCTTTTTACTCTCAGCTAACACTAAATAGAATAGTGTATGTTTATATTGGATTAGAATAGACTTACGGTGAGTAATGCCCGTTTCCAGTTCATAAACTTGTGCAATCCACCAGCTTTTTTCATTATCTCAGGACCCTAAGGACAGCAGATAATGAGATTGCATAAAGCTACGTCCTAATATCGATGTATCAAAACCCTATTAAAGACTTCATTGATGGTTAAACGACGTATAATAATGATCAAAAGATCTGTTTATGGTTATTACCGGCCTCATTCCTAAATGATACGTATTACCAAGAATAATCTGGCAATTTAGATTTTCCAATTGTTCAGTAGTCAATCCTTTCATAGTTCCTTGAGTTCCAACAGGCATAAATATAGGAGTTTCAACTTCGTAGTGCGGAAGCCTAAGCAAAGATGTTCTTGCTTTAGACTTGGAACATTTTGCTTTGATATTAAAAGAAAGTGGCCAGTTAAAAGACAATTTTTCATCGCAAATATATCCGTCACGACTTATTTGTATTTCCTCTGCTTCCCTGCAATCTTCAGGCATTTTATGTAATTTTAATTAATATATTTATCGAGTAAATTTTACAGTCAAATCGACAAATTTTCTGAAATGATGACTAGGCCAAATTGAACTGAAAGCGAGACTAGTACAATAGATCGTCAGCTCCACGTGGCCTTGGTTGTGGAATTAGCGCGAGTTTAATTTTGTGCACGTGGAGGAAACTTCCTGGTTGCATAAAATTTATTTTTTTGCAATAAAGTTGCTTTTAAACAGCGTCCAACATGACGGAATCTAGCTCTGGAAAGCTGAAGGCATTCAACACGACACGGTTGCTTTGCATAGAGTATCCAGGCTATGTTAGAAACGTTGACAAAATGTTGCAAACTCTTGGAGGCTTGGATAAAATTTCAGACACATATTTCAACACGAAGAGAAGAATCGAATTGCACTTCAGGCCAGAAGATCCGTATTGCCACAGCGTCTGCGGTGATTTGCACTCTGCAAGGGGGGTTCTGCTGAAAGTAAAAAGGAGGCGGAGAAAAACAAACATCGCAACATCATCAACATCAGCAGTTCAGGATCAACAACAACAGGAAACTCAGGAATGGAACTACGAACAAGAGGTAGTCGGAATTGTTCATTCAACCTACAAGTAAGTTCATTAATCTCGCATCATTTCATTTTTATTGAGGAGAAATTATTGGAATATTCTCTTATACAGTTTTTTAAAGCTTTTCTTGTGTAATTTTGGCGATGGATGACATAATTGACGAGTAGGGTGCATTCAGTTTCTGTGAACACTTTATTAGACTTGGTCAGGGTTGCTGTATTTGCTCTTTGAATCGTGGTTCTTGTGTAATGTCAAAATTTCGCTTCAGATTTACCTCATTGGTCGATTACCAATACCTCACTCCGAAAGAGATGCAGAATGCATTTTCACAAGTATCAACAAGCCAGCTGATGGACGAGAAGCAACCACTGCACATGGTGCCAGCAATTTTTTCACGCATTGACATGCAAGGATCTTACAATTATCAACCAGAGATCTCCAAACGACCTGGAACCAAAAGCAACCCACTACACTCTCAAAACTTGCCTGATGAAGAAGACTGGAAGAGGTAAGTATTTGACATACTTGCATAGCAAATAGCTAGAAATCTTTGTAGGTATTTGCTCCAAGACCTTCAAGATTCCTCATTTTTGTCTTTGACACCAAAGTTGCTTGTACATTTTCTTTAAAAGCAGCAAAATATCAATCCTTCCCCCCAGAAGCTTAGGGCCAGCTTCAATAAGATTTTGGATGAAATTGAAGTGCCTATGAAACAACTTCGTTTCATCATCAAAGTAAAAAAACGAAATGAAAAGCTCATTGTTTGCCAGAGAATCTGCGTCAAGCTTGTTGCTTCGGTTTCTCCTGTTTCAGTTCTCCTGTTTGAAAACTATGTGACATAACAACATTTTTCAGCAAAGTAAGAGTATTCAATCTGTGTTTTTAAACAATCTTTGAATACTCTTACTCCTGATCATTACAATGTCATACTTTGATTTTTGATTTTAGTAAATGTTGAACTTTGTGTTTCCATCAAAGAATGGCATGTAAGTTTTGTTTCACAGGCACTTTGAGAATACAAGTGGTGTAAGATGCATGTCTGTATCTTTTATTATAGGGAGTCGGATTCACGTATAAGAAAGAAACGTCCTAGTGAAGCATTGGCAGCTATATTCAATTCGGAGGACGTTCCTAAAGAGCCTGGAGCACAGTGCAAAGAAGTGTTTGAAGCAATGCACAAGAGATTCACATGGGTAGATGATGAGATTGTCAAGTTGAACAAATTGTTTGAAGAAAGGCCACTGTGGTCGAGAACAGCACTTTATTGTCACTTGGGATCAAAATTCACAAAGGAAAGGATGAAGCAATTGCTTTCATATGTTGCATTTTATTGGTTGAATGGCCCATGGAGAGCCTTGTGGAACAGATTTGGATATGATCCACGTAAACACCCTGATTCAAAGATGTAAGTAGCTGTTAGATTACATTAGTCTGTCATCGTATTGTTTTAGGCAAATCAATTTGCTGTATGATTGTATGTCTCATGCATACACTCACTGCATACATTTAGAGAAAACTACGTCTTCCCAGCATTAACTACCAATCATTTGGTAATGCTCCCAGTTTCATCCAGGCTTGTTCATTGTAGTTTCAAAACTTCTTTGCTCGTACTTAAAATCTTCTTTATTGATACTGTGTAGCCCCTTTTCTCAACAACTTTTGCCTCAACTGTGATACCTCTATTTTGCATGGTTTCTATGGTATTTCAGTTATCAGATTTGCGATTTTCGCGTGAGAGACAGAAGTAGCAAGAGAGACAATCCTGTATTGCCATTGCGATCTTCCAAACTCTGCTCGCTGCCAGTGCAACTGCACAGATACAAGGTAGGTGTCATTTGGTAGACACCGATTAGAGATTAATCACATAAATATCTCCAGAACCACTCAAGATCGATATAAGAATGTGTGTTGTCCAATACGTCTCTTGTATATTACAGAGCGTTTAATCTCTATTTGTTTTCATTTTTGATTCTAGAAAACTGCTGTGTCAGTGGATCAGGAAGACGGCGGCGAAGCCAAAGATAACGAGAAATTCATTCCGCCCGAAGATCTACCCTACACTTTTCACGCTAACAAACTTCCACGTGCCAGACAGATCATGTACCAGCTATGTGACATTTACGATGATGATGTCAAGCAGATCATTGCATTAAACGACGGGCAGGTATGCTTCTGTATTCATCCTTTGGCACTCTCAAACGTGTGTATATGTCTTCACACGCGTTGCAGCTTATCTTGTGGCTATCAACCCGTAACTTGTACCTACGATCCGGGGATTACATATGCTGATAGCCACACATATTTATATAACTGACGGTTATTATAGATATGGCTGTTCTCTACGAATCTATTAGTAATACATAAATGCGTTTATTTGGCAACACTGTCACACCATTCCATTGCTGAATGGCATGGTTTCATCAATGTATATACACCGTATTTACTCGAGTGAGTGCCGCGGCGCTCATTTAATGTCCGGTACTTTTGATGCGGCGCTTATTCGGGGGCGGCGCTCTTACGCTTTTTGAAAACCCTGTCATTTTTGACTAAAGCAAATAAGTTTTAACAATCTTTTAGTTGTAAAACATGCAAGTTTGAAACAGTCAAGTGTGTTTTGATACAAGAAAATAAATTCCCGAGGTTGAATTAAGAGTTGCAGTTTTTATCTGTTTGTTTCTAACAATTCTAGTTGTTTTTTATTAAGCGCCCCATTTACAAAAAGATAACTGCGGCGCTCATTTGGGGTCGGCGCCCACTTGAGTAAATACGGTAATTGCATTTGCGACCTATCTTTTTATCTTTGTTGCATATATAGAACTGTTCCTCTTCAGTGAATGCTGGACGCTTATCATAAGACCTTATCTTTACACTTGCTATTGCATTGATTTAATTGACCATTGCTCTCAACATCTGCTGTTGAAAATGCCAGTATATAGCTAGCACAAGTTGAGGACTACTAGTTTGCAAGCATTCGGCAGGTTGATTTCGGTAGCGAATAACCAACAAACGATCTGACGAGTTGAGGTGAATTATGGGCCTATGTAGCAATTTGTTTTGCTTTCTCCAGGAAAAAGACTGCACAGAGAAAGATGGGTGGTTTCCCGCGGGTGTGATCTCGAAAATACGCGCTTGCATGGTGAAGAAAGTGGAAGTGTTGATCAACAAAGAGCTGGAGAAACGTAAGCAATCCCAAAGCGAGGCTGCCAGGCTTGAAAAAGAGAGCAAGCTGATGGAAGTCGATGATGACGCAGTTGATGACGCAGTTGATGACGACATGGATTCGGATTTTGAAGATGATGATGATGATGATGACGATGAGATTGGTGATGAGGGGAATGGTGCCGATACGTGAAAGGAAGCAAGAAGAAAGCGAAAAATAAGGTACAAATACAATTATATATTATAATCAACAATGGCAGATTCATCGTTACACATTTATTATACCACGCACAAACATATCTACATACTATGTGGAGCATGATGAATAACCCAATTTTTTCTATTATTTATATATATATATATCACAGATATATTTATATATCTATATATATCTATCTCCGATAGTAGTTCATGCTTCTAACTTTTAGCTATTATTGGGGCACTAGATTCTATCTAAGTGATTCTAAACGAATCATATTGTTTATAATTAGTCACGTCACAGACTCTGTGGTCTGTTTTGCAGCATACCTTGTGTTGTTGATGTTTTGCAAACCGTGAGCAGATCGATGAAAAACATCAAATTGTTAGACGGGACGTGCGGCTTCTTAGCAGGTTCCCTCCCCCCTGCATTATGCCGGGTCTCATCATTCACCTGGCTCATCATTCACCAAGGCTTTAGTCTTTGAAATTATCACTGTTCATGGAGATGATTGTATTTTTGTGAACCTTCTGGTGTATTTTATCTACTGTGCCTTTTGTTAAGCAAGGTCTTGTTCATTGAATTGTTTCTAGATTTCTTCTGGTGCAATTCAAGGCTTTGACGGCAGTGTCCATGACTGAATGCCGTTCACTGAATGCGTGTGCGCCTCTGAAATACGTTAAGTAGTTAACGAACACGTTGTTTCAACACGTTGAACACGCGTGACCACGAGGTAATGCCAACATATCTATTCGCGTGCACATTTACACGAACGTCACTTGTTTATACACTTTCTCGGATCCGTTCGGTGAAGAGTACATTTTCGTTTTTCTCTCCGGGTATTTAACCTCGTCTTTATTAGGAGGCTCGTCTCGCTTCGAATTGGAAGCATCATCGCTATTATTTGTATCGGATTGTTCTGGCGGCTCTGCTATTTTCTCGGCCGGTGGCTCAATGAGCTGTTCAGTGGTGCCTATGCTCGAGTTATTACTAACGACATCGACAAAATGTTGCGAGCATTTGCGCCGTTGCTCGACCAATGAACTTATCTCGTGATGACTCCTGAAGCATAAATAACCAACGAACAGCATCATTATTGCGACACAGGATAATGGCAGAGTTATCATGATAATCAGCCGTGTATTCCCGTTATCTTCTTTATGTATAACGTGAGCTGGTGGAGAAATAAAATCGATTAGCGTGCTATGTTGTTGTTGTTGCTGTGTATGCAACTTGTAATAGGTGTTATACACTGAATGTTTACATGCGAACCGCATATGAGCCTGTGGGTGCATACGAATCTGGGTTCAAATAAGGTGTATCTGAAACTGGGTATATACGTGTATGGAACCACATTGGAATACGATATGGTGAAGCTTATCAGGGAGTAAACGTACTGGGTAATGTTAGAGAGTTGTTTTTAACCTTTTTGCGTGCCTGTAGTGGACCGTGCTTAGCTTAATAATAATATCAGCTGCATGCCACAGAACAGCAGTCAAAACATTGCAAAACTAACCTTTCTCGCAGACGAACTGCAGTTTCCTGTAGCAACGCGCTCTGCTCCACATCCCAGCCGACGTGATCTCCGAACATTGCTCGTCACCCGAATGTTCATCGTACAGCCAGTTTGAGTATTGGAATTTCGTGTTCGTGTCGATCCATTCGTGTTTGTTCGTTTTCGTGTTCAATCGAAGCCCTATCCACGCTTCGTGGTAGCGTGTTTTGGCTGTAACGAGTCTGTGGATCACGCTGTTCTCTTCCCCATTGCCGATCGATACCAAATAGGCTCCGTTGTTCTGGCAAACCTGGTTTGCCGTCGTGAAGTAGGCAAACGTGCTGAACACGCGATAACAATTCGAATTGTACAGTGTCCAGTTTTTGTCGGTGCAGTGCTCTGCAAACAAAAGCGAACTTTGTGTTATTAATGTCACCAATTGATGAATCCGTGACCTCATCAATTACATAGCATAGTTTATTAACTATAGTGTAGTTTAATCATGCTACCACGAGACTTCTCATCTACGGAGAAGATGAAATCAGTACAGAGGCCTTAGAGTGTGTGCTTGAGACCATATCAAGTCGTTTTGTTTCCAATTAAAGGCCGTATCATGTCGTTCTCTGGAGAGCGAGAGATTTAGACATGAACAAATACTGCAGAGTCTGCCCAATGGTAAAAAGTGAGTAGCAGTATTGTTTCCAGGGTAACGTTGTGTAGTTTATCGGTAATGGCAAACAACACGTTTGGTATTGCATTGATAAACTACGAGACAAAAATAGGCAGCAGGATTTGTTGTTTTGCATTTCTATCAAGCAACAGCACCTTACCAACTCTATCAGTTGGCCATAAAACATTTCAGACAGGAGGCTGGGGTCAATTTAGCAACACGACATAGCTAGACTCGAGAGTATTTTTGTTTTTTGTTTTTTGTGTTATTTGTTTTATTTGTTCTGTTGTGAGAAGAAGGTGAATCTGTGGGAAATTCAATCTGTTGTTACACGAGCTCGTGTTAGAAACAGAAATAGTTGGAAAAGTCTTCCCCCGGGGGGTCCTCTCTCTGCCCCTCCCCCTCCCAAAAGAATTCTTATGAAACCCGACGGTTGCCACGGCTGGGTTTTCAATATGAAATCAGGTAGTTCTTACCAGACGTTTGCAGATTTTTTTGACCGCCAAAGCAAAACAGGCTAATATTTCTTTGAAATATTAATGGTCGAAAACAGGAAACTATGCATTGACGTACCTGTTAGTGATGGCGTGCTCAAAGTTGGCGTTGCTGTAGAGGCAGCCGTAACGTAAAAATTGTTGCTTGCTGTCCCGATGAATTCAATAACCAGAGCTAATACGATCAAATTTACCAGCACAACTGAATGATGCGATTTGAAGAAAATTTTCATTTCAGACTTGTTGTTATTCTTTCTTTGTAGTGTTAATTCTTCTTTCTTTCAACAGAACTTCGCTCTTCATTTGGAGAACTTCGCTCCGCTTTACTATTCTTCTTCCACCTTTGTTATTTTTGTTGACTTAATCTTCTTCTTCTTGTCCTTCTAATTTCTTTTTCTTTTCAACAAACCAAAATAAGTTGCTAGCTATCAGCTGCAACCTGCAACGCGCTCTGGTGCTGTCCCGGTTATCTGAAAAGATATTTTAAGTGATCAATTGCTATGTTTACCATCGAGTACAATCGATTATGCCACCAATAGTAATCAAGATCAGATGCTTAGCGCTATTATATCTCTTTCAAAACAGCTGTGAGGTTTAATTTAGTCGAACTGTTATTACGTTAAGCTTTTTCAAAAACACCATCGTGTTCATTTAGCGTGGTCATCTTTTATTTAGGCTCAAGAACTGATTACAAAATGCAGCTTGAAGTTATCGACGGACACGTTATTTCTACCTTACCGGTTTGTGTATTTGCGTTGAGAAGCGATTTTATGACTCACGAAAGATCGCATGGAATCACCTCCGCATTGAATAACCCATCGAGTTCAATAAAAGACATCTCCAGAACTAATTACCGTGCCATAAAGCACAATTGTTTTCAATTGACAATCGAACTTAAATTACACTTTCCTATTTCTCATTGGAATTCTCCCGTGCTGTGCTGTGATGCTGCAAGCAGTCGTAAAATTTGTTGTGTGGCTTGCAGTTTCAAGTTTCAAAACTTATCGCATGTGCAGCGGAAATTTGTTATAAGTCCCCCGATATTCAAGGTTCCGTACATTTGCGTGCGTTTTTCGTTGCAATTGTTTTAATAGCTCGATGGTTTCGAATGCTGTTTAATTCTACTTTGTTTTATATTTCAATGTGCTTTGCTTTCTTAATTGCTGATGGGACCTCAATCAAATTACTCCAAGTGACGCTCTTTCTAAAGATGACGTACTGATTCTGTTGCCATGGTATATGAATTCTCATATTAATTAGTTATGCTCCATCTCATCCGGTTGTTGATTAAAAATTTACATACCATCACATTTTTAACAACTTCCCATACGGACAAGAAAAAGTTGTTTACCTTTTCGAACAGCAGAAAGTTGTGAATGCCGAAATTACTTCATCTCATATTGCCGTTGCCGTGTAACGTTAGCGTCGTTTCTTAGCCGCGTTTTGGTCTTCCACAATTTGCTGCACCACAATGTGAAAAGAAACTGTTCTAGCTCTCACACACAACCAGCTTGTTATTTATATTTCAACTGTTGAAACAAACGAGCGAGTTTATTTGGGCAGAGTATCGCACGAGAATTAACTAAGATGCGTATAATAAACACACTGAATCCAAAAAGCATACGAAAATGTTTAGATCAATCAAATTTGGTGCATGCCGTGCATTGTCATAAGAACTAGTGATTCCTGATCTAACGCATGCGTATGTACAAGCTTTATTATACGTGACGTCGTGAAACTCCATCCCACCTGTCGGAAGACAATGCAATTCAATTGAAATTCAACCCAAAAGGCATGCCACAGTGTGCAACAGCAATATTCTTGAATGCTCGCTGATAATCAAAGCATGCCACTGTCTTCAATCAGATTGCATTGTTTTCATTTGAAAATTTCAATGTGGATTCAGGTAGCTAATTTGAAAATTAGGCCCACGTCTCGTGAATAATTGACGTGATCTGTTCATCAGCGATATTGATTAGGTCGTTGGTGTTTTTGTGTCAGACAAATTACACCACGTCTTTGCTTGAATATAAATCATTGAAATCAGACAAATTACACCATGCCGATGCAACTAATTGAATATATGGTGTAGCCAGTCAGTATCTTTACATATTTCATACGTCACTTTCTGCATTCTTTGAAGCACACAGCGCACACAGCACGCAATTGCAAATACAAGCGTTTTCATGAGAACGTATTTTATAAGAAAGTAGTACTCGGCTCGTATCAAACAGTTAAGAAAGTTGAATACTGGATTGTTGAACTTTCAAAAATTGAAGAGCTCAAAATTTCAAGGAAAAGTGTCTAAATTGGGCATATATCAGGGGATATTTTGGGACAAATGCCCCCTTTAATAAACGCCCTTTTTACGATGAAATGAATAAACCCAATCCCTGGTCAAAATGCCTCAATCAACAACAATGCTGCTTAATGCTTGAAAGATTGCATTTATAAATAGCCTCGTCTCCAAGCACTGCCTCCATCCAATAAACTCTCAGTTTAAAACTCTTGAAGTGCACAGTATACATATTCGTGTCAGCTCAGCCGTAAGTATGAATAAATATTTATATTGTCTACATGATTACTAACAATACAACAGACGTATTTTGAAACTAAAGGAGTGCTTCTTCTTCATTCTGGTATTTAACTGTATGTAAAGAGCTTTGACTAGACCTAGTTATAACCCAATGTCAGTAGAAACCTAATTCTGGAGTTGACATATACACACAGCTGTACATACATGTACACGTACACGAGCCTACTTTCAATCCCTTATTGTTACCAATTCCGCAATTTTCTCGAAACGTGACACGCAATATGATGTTCATATACAACAGCAAGCCTCGTTTATGCGGCATAAAAACGTTGTCGTGTAATGTAGAACAACTTGCGAGGTTACTAATGAAATGAAAGCAAACAAATAGTAGCCTTGGAAAGGCTTCGTAGCCTTTGATTTTCTCTACATTATCAAATATTTATATAGCCATGTATAGAGCCTCTGCATGCAAAAATGGGCGTTGGTTACTGCATATGATCCCACCTCTTCTTAGCTACGTCATTGGGATGGTATATCGTTACTCGAGGACCAGATACAGAAGACTAGAAAAACTTGTACGAAATATAAAACTTATGTTGCAATGCAATTCAAAGACTATTCGATATATTTATTTTCGTTTTTTACAGTTAGGTATTTACACCAACTATATGCTTTTTATAAGAAACTAGAATTGGGATGGTAAAAAATCAAGTAATATTAGCACTAGGCTCAAAAATAACTGAGAAACTATAAAGTTGCCAACCTTATAAAAGAGTCAATTGACTTTGGTTTGTGCACGACGTGGCCTCAGTAAATATAAAGGATTAATTTAATTTTGTTTGGAATAGATTGCAATTTTTAATTTTTACTTATGCGGGTTTTTTCGTGACCATCTAGGTTTATATCCAATCCAACCAAAAATGCCCAACTTCAGAACAATAAGGTAATCTTATAATAAGAAACCGATTAAGAAACTTTTAGTAGCTACTTGAAACGCCAAAATTGTCATGCCAGAGGAAGAAACTTCTAGTATCAAGGGCTAATCCAAATCTCTTTTATAAAAACACGTGACCACTGACTACACGATACATCTGACCAGATCAACTTGTCTCACACATTTATTGTCGTTCCTAAAAAAGTCTTATGGATGAAGGAAACAAAGGAATTTGGTCTCCACACACTTTTGTGCTCCCTTTTTGGGAATCAGGAAACATTTTCATAGAGATGTTGCTGCACTGTTGTCCTCTTCTCCCCACTTTTCCAAAACTTCTTCCAAAACATCAACCGTACAGCTACTTCACCTCTTATATCTTTTTTAGTTGATTTTCATTCTTGCTACACAATCTATCTATTCTGGGAAACATCTTAACCGACGCTGGCTCATTCTGATTAATCATCCCCAAATTCTCCCGTTCGTATAGTCAACAATGGTTGAATTTATATTCAAATCTTCCCGGAGCGCGGAGACCTTGCGCATGATGAAAATTCAAATATTTTCGGCTGGGCAAACCTTTCTCTTAACAGTGCAGCGCCCTTTCAAGTTCAATACCGTCTCGCGATGTATTTTCTCGCGATGTATTTTCTCACGGTGTATGAATAATAACGAAACGTTGACGTAACGAAATGTCGACAAATGTCAAAATTGTGAACTAGTCCACCATTAGACTGCTGTACTTGTGGATTCATTTTTTTCCACAAATAGCGCATTGGCTTCGATTGGATGCAGCCGGAATTGCTATCCCGTAGCACGCACCGTTAATTAGCAGTTGAGCGCGGCTAAATACACGCAAACTCACTATTACACGACTAATCAATAAGTAAACACGATACCTGTGTTTTCTCGATCCTTAAGTAACATGTACACATGTGCTATGACGATTATCACCGAAGCATATTTGTCTTGCGCACATAGTTCTTTACATCTAATTGCATTTCTCCCGCTCAGCCTTATCAGAATGCTTACTGATCGCTAACAATGCAGCCACGGTATTGTTATTAAATTACATTTGCTTGAAAAGAGTTGCAGAGCAGACGCATATGATAATGTAACATCTGCTCGTTGTCTTTCGGCTTTTTTGTTTGCGATTTTCTAAACACCGATGAAGAAGATTGATTAGAGTCGCAAGTCACAACAGCCTGCGTTCGTTCCCCAATTTCAGCGCGCAATTCTTCTTCAGCCTCGTTCGGACGCTTTATACTTTGATATGAAATTTTGTTTTTTTGATAAAGGGGATTTTTTTGTCAAAATCTTGGTAGCTCAAGTTAAATTAGCAGACGGTGATCACACTATGTTTGAATTCTTTTTGCATTTGTCGTTGTTTGCAATACTGGTAACTAATTGTGTTTACAATTAGCACAATTCCAGTTCTATATTCCAGTGGCCAGCTGCCGAATGGTAATGTAATTTCCACTGTGCTACGTCTTAGCTGGATAAACCAGACTTCTATTCCTCAACTGTCTGGCTCACATTTGATTGCTTCTCTTGAACAGATTCTTTCATCTAATTTCAATATTTGCGCCCGTTGGAACGGGCAGAGGAGAACTTGCTGCAAATCAATTCAAATGATAGTAGATTTGCTCGGATTTGAATGAAGCTTGCTTCAGAACTATATGCATGCGATCCTTATTTGTTCACGTAACCCTCGTGTTATGTACATTACAGTCATCTTGAGTTGAAGCCTTTTTTACGTAATCAGTAACGTAACTTTGTAACGTAACGTAACGTAACGGGCACTTTGTTATTGGTCAGTTTATACCAGCATGTGACAAGATAGAACTAGGAAATCTTTGAACGAACTGCATGACAAATAAGTGCATTTCAAACTCTTTTTAAACGTTTTTTTTTTCAATTTTTTGTTGCAAGCACCTTGTGGTGAAATCACAAATACGTTGCATGAACTGCAACCCATAGACTGTTATTATTTATACATTTGATGCCAAGTGGCAAGCATACAGTTGAGTAGCACTGAATAAGACACGCATACATTTTTGCAGGAATTTTGACTAAAGAGAATGTTTGATTTTCCTGGCCTGGTCTTATGTCAATAAGCCTAAAACTTCAGCACTGTGCTTGGAGTATGATCTTGTGGATAAACATACCCTCGGCCTGGTTTCGTTGAAAGAAAATCACGAAATTGATTCAACTGAAATGCATTTATGAACATTGGACTTACCAGTTTACATGTATACACGATCAACAATAGCCATGTCGGCATCTCTCTCTCTCTGACATGATAATATTTGCACGCCACGACCAAACAAGAACACTGTTCACTCCATTTCTTTCTATCGTTCTTACAAGTGCTCAGTCCCGATCGTCTAAACTTGGCAATAGAACCTGCTGAATGCGTTGTTGATGGCTTGTGTTTGTAGTAACGAACAATGATACTCACTCGAACACACTGCGATCAATATTCATTAGGTACACGGTGTTGTAGAGAAACAAACAGGACTTGTTGTCACAGTCAAAAAATCGTGTTTTGAAATGCAGCAGTCTAGTCTGGTGTATTTGCATTGGTGTGCAGATGGTGTGCCAATATTATCACCGTTTAAAAGTGTTTTGTTTTGATTCATTCAGTATCGAATGTCATATACCAGTAATTATTTCACTGGACACCAGTAATTATATAACTGGACACCAGTAATTGTCGGCTCAACAACCATAATAGTTGCAAGAAAAGAAAATTACGACTGACACATTTTTCATCAGAAACCCTGCACAGAAGGCTCAGAAACCCCGGAAATTGAAGAAACTTGCAGGACTAAAATCATAATTTTTAAGAACTAAATTAAAAATCATTTCCTTGTCAGAATATATACAAATCAGTTCTGTTTGATATATTCCACTGCGGGTAATAATGAATTATGGATTTTGTTGCTATTATCAGCCACGCTTAACTGTTTGAAAAAGTATACATTATGTTTTTTGTGATATAATTGATATGTAAATTAGGAACTGTTAAGAAAGCTTTAGTGCTAGAAACTGTTAAGAAACTTTTAAAACACAAAGGACCCGAACAAGGCTTCTTATAAAAAAAGTGGATAATACATACACACGCACACAAAATGCAATTGAAAAAAGAAAATATATAATTTCTTTCAAAATCTGCCTATTCTTCCTGTGTGTATCATGAAATTAATTTGATTGCATTGAACAAATAGTAGAAATCGTTTGCGATGTTTCTGCTGAGGTACTCCACAGTTGAAGCACTAAAGCTGAAGTACTTTAAGAGGTCTGGGCACTATGGTCGCGGTATTGCACTGTCAAGAGCCTCACTGGGTTATCTAAAAAACTCGCCATCTCTAACAGATTCCCATTTACCCTCGTTTTTCATTTCGGTGAGTTTCATTTCCAGTCCGAGTTTGACTTCGAGATAGCGGGACTCTACAGTATATGAAACTCCTGTGATCACATTTCAAAATGTCACAAAATGTCAGAACAGTCGAATCTCGAACTCGGCTATCTCGAACAACTCGCTATCTCGAACAACTCGCTATCTCGAACAGATTTCCATTTCCCCTCGTTATCTTGGGGAATTTAGTTCGGGTATCTCGAACTCCCGCCATGTCGAACAAATTTTCATTTTCCGTGCAGTTTCCATACTTGACCGGTACCGTAGATTTTTTAAGAAAGTGATTCATAAGAAAGTTCAGCTCTGGATTTTTGAAACTTAGGAACATTGAATATATCAGATACTCAAAATTTCAAGGAAACATTGCGCTACAAGCGCGAAATACTCACGTGACCGTAATATATAATCTTGCATCAGCACATACAATCAACTCTGTCTACACCCTGGGGAAGCGTGAAAATGTTCTAATTACAAAAAGCTCGAATTATAGAGGTTTATTTCATAAGAGTTGGCTCATTAGTGATCCTTGAAGGGACAGAGAATTTCGTTTGAATTAGATAGAGTTCGAATTACACGAGTTCGAACTATGCAGATTTGATTGTAATGTTAAAAATATTTTTCAACTCCGTCAATGCGAATGTCCAGTAACGGAAAACGTTTCAATTGGTGCCAAGAAAGTTTGTCTCAGTACTGAAATCGGGGGAATTGCTAAGAAAGTTTGAATACCGTTCTGAAAAAGACTTTCTTGTAAAAACAACCTGTATCACAATATCTATATTGAGCATACCGTAAATCCGCGAATTAGCCCCCTGGGGGTTTGATATCGGGTCGGGGGATTTCTAAAGTTGAGGAAATAAAATCGTGCAATATAGTCGAATTGCTATAATGTTGATATTCTGTATAGTTCGCGAACATGGCGTTCGAGTGTAGTGTCACAAATGATTTGATCAGATGTTGAAATTGATCAATCTGATTTTGGACAAGACAGCGAAAACAAGCCCTCTTTCACAAACGTAATGCCAGCGTTGTGCTCGGGTAAAATATCCTGGCAGGGCACGGCGCTGTTTGCAATAAGCCTGAAAGAAAGCCCAATAGTGTGACAAATATGAACATATCACCCCATACCTTGTTGTATGTTGTATCATCAGTGTGTCTGCTCCAAACAGAACTGTCGTAGCGATGTGGCTTTGCTTCCGAATATTTTCTCCTTCACCATCTCATCCGCAAAGTCATAGCTGAAGTGGACTGAGTGATGAATAACATGATGAATAATAATTCCAGAGTTATTTCTTAGTCAATTCTTTTCCATATCGCACATGGAAATAATCAATTGAATGCTGGCATTGAATTCAACAAATGTAATATTTGTAAACACAGTGACCGGCAAGACAATGCCAGTACCGGTATTGCTTTGGGAGTCTTATTCTGCTGCACAAATAGAATTGATCGTTTTTAGAAACTGTTGTTCAATTGGTCCCATCCATGAGAAATAATTTATATGACCATTGCAGAATGAATCGCCATAAAAGGACGTGTTTTAAAACTGAATTATAACGAGAACTGGATGACGACTGCAACGAACACAACTTCCTCCTTTTAGGCTGCAAAAGTCTATTTGACAAAACGCCCGACTTTGTCAAATATCGATTTAAGACGATATTTGACTGGTACAATAACGACTGATGTTGATTGTTTGATGAAATTTACCCAGTCGCTCTTTGAAAGAAAGCTCGGCTTTGTTGCCATGGTTTGTGTTTTTGCCTATAAATTATGTGAAATCCTTGTGCAAGTACTGGATCTCATTAAGCCAAGAGTCGAACTGGTGGCAGGCTTTTTCTAATCACTGTTTTTGAAACCGATTTGTTTTCTTCAATATTTATTTCGGTGGCTGAATTGAGCCACGGAAAAGTGTTTTCACAACCAAGAAAAAATTTCAGAGATTGAGAACGAAGTGGGCTGTTGAATTGAATTGAGTTTTGAATTGATTTGCAGAAGTCGGCTCGCCGCTTCGCTATTTCAATTTATGCAGGCGTGGTCGTGTTGATCTTCGTCGTTTTTGCTCTGTTCAAGTTTTTCTTGATTTGTAAACAACATTTCATTCCGGGAAACTTCTGCCACTTTGCAAAAGTTTCACTTGATTTTGAAGACCCTTTTGCTACCCACTTTGGCCACTGTATTAGTATTAAAGCGTGTGGCCATTGGTTTAACTTTCGCTTTTGTTTCTTATCTCAACCCTGGAAATTTTTATCGTTAATTCCAAAATGGAATTAGCGATAAAAATAAGCACAATACATCGGGGCGGGGCGACGAGCGCGAAGATAAAATGCTTTTGTCAGAGAGCAAGCGAATTAGGACTTTTTCAGTTAAACTGAATTGCCAAAAAACATAAAAAAAGTTTAGTCTGCAAGCAAGATAATACCAAATGTTGTCGCGCACAAGAAAACAAGTTATACAAATTTGATGTCTAACCACCCAATGGATGAATATTGCCCAATTAGACTTTAGAATTGAAGCATCTGGACTTCAGAGCTTGTTAAATCAAATGCAAGTGATGTTTAGTTAACATGCAGCTTGACTTAATTAATTAGTTTGGCATTGTATTGTCTCAACTTGTCTGGTGTGTGAATTGATAACGTTTAGTAGCTAACATCAATGTATTATATTCACTGGTCAAATGGTATTTTGCACAACCATTTTTATAGCGTATTAAAGATTTAATCTAATTCTTACGAAATAAAAAGGGATATTTAAAAGGACATCAATTTAATATGCTTGTTTACGAGGTATGAAAAAGGCCCAAGATATAAAAAATGCAAAGTAATTAAATTCAGATATTCATATTCATATATTAATAACATGGCGATTCAAAAACCTGTTCATGACGGAAATTTTCTATAAAGAATAGTTAAGTGGCGTTTTACTATTACTAATTCATAAATAACACAGTTGTATTTTCCGTGCTGCGTTATGTTAAGCATTTTTAAAATCGTATCTACCCAAAAAGGCCCGACAGTAGAACCACCTGCCTTGTCATTATGTTTTGTAACATTTGGAAGATACCAGGCTAAAACTATACGTTATTTCTTAATATACTTTAGTTATCTAAGCTAGAAGGCTAGGGCTCATTAAATTCGAATAGGGGCCTCCCCTTAATTGTCCTCCTCCCTCCACTTGTCGTTCAAAAAACGAAAAATCCCAAATAAATAACCTAAGCAGAGGTAGTTACAGTTAATATACAGTTTGCTATACTCACTACCAATACATTCACATAGCATACACGATGGTATATATCTAAATACTTTTTAATACTGTTGACGCACTGCGTATTGCACAGTTTTGTCTTGGTATAATATTTACACAGTCAGTTTGCAGCAGATTAGATAGCAACGGATACAGACTACGGGGCCCACTTGCTGGGGCAAGATTATACATCATACATAGCTCTTTTCAGGCTTACATGCAATTAGTTACTAGGCTACGATGCCACTAGAACTAGCTAGTACTGCGACGTGAAAGAAGAAATTATTCAATATTTTTTCGCAGGTCCGCCTTCACGTGCTTGTTAAACAGTGACAAGTGCTTTGGTAAACTTTACCAGCTGCACATCTAACATTTGCGTAGTATTTCATCATAATTTAGTTCGTGAAGACTTGATTCGTCATGGTTTATTATGCAATGCACGTATTGGCTATATGCACGTATTAATTATATGCACGTATTGGCTATATGCACGTATTAATTATATGCACGTATTGGTTATATGCACGTATTAATTATATGCACGTATTGGTTATATGCACGTATTAATTATATGCACGTATTAATTATATGCACGTATTGGCTATATGCACGTATTAATTATATGCACGTATTAATTATATGCACGTATTGATTTCTCGCCGACTAAACCCAAGCCTTGTTGTAGCTCAGCTGCTCTAAGGGGTTGATTACATGAGAGTTTTCACTCCGTTTGTAACTTCAGCAGGGCTGAAAATTTGTTCGATTACATGGTGTGCAGCTTTAACCGGGCTGAAGCTTCTCTCATGTAACCGCATCTACTTGTTTTCAAAAGATTGACTGGAACACTGGGATGACTTTTTAGCCCGGTCAAAGTTACAATCGGACTGAAATCTATTGTATGACCAACTCCTAAAAACAAAGCTTGTAGAATGCAATTGATCTCCTGAAAGCCAAACACCCAGAGGAATAAAAAATGAGCTCGAGGTGCTTCGAGTAATTTGAAACACAAAATCGTAATTTAAGCAACATGGTCAGCACACTGAGAAGTTCTTTGTGCTTAAATATTTTTGAATGAATGAATTAATTTAACTTTGATGTTAGCGAGGATTAATTGTATGAAGACAACGTCATGGATTTAGTAAATAAGGACAACAATAAGTTATGTCGATTATGCAAATCGAGGAGTAATTCTAAGTTTGTTTACTAAAGTAGAACGCCATATGTAAGCAAGTAGAGCACGCTTTTGACTAAGAGCACATATTTATACATTTTTTCACCGGATTTTTCTTTTCAAATGGCAATAAAACAAGAGTGTTTTTCAAGTTCCATTAAGGTTGCTAGGTGGCGTCGGGAGCTTACTTTTCCAGTGCTTTGTTGAGGCGTGAGTTGCTAGCCTCGATATCAAACTTTGAGACGCAAGTTTTGTTCGTGGCGACTTCAGACAACGAGTAAGAAGACTTGGAGCGCTTCACGCTGACTAGGCCTAAAAGAGCGTCTTTAACTTTCTTGTAAACACCGTTCAAATGTGCATTTATCTCCCTGTGCATGCGGGCGTAGACCAGCGGATTCACACAGCAATTCAGGGTGGTAATGTTGGGAAGAATGAGGTAGAGGCCCTTCAGGGTTTGGTTTTTCGCAAACGCCGCCGGCGTCAGCTTCAATTGAAATACGACAACGGCTTGCAGAATAGCAAAGGGTACTGAGAATGCCAAATAAATGCTAACTATGATAACGAACATACGCACGACTTTCTTGTTCTCCGCTCTCACTTGCTGCTGCACGACTTGAGCACCGCTATGGTTGGCCTCGCCCATGCGCAGTTGTGTGACTATCTTTATGTAGATGATGGCTAGAATTAGAGCTGGAATGATCCAACCAACCACTGCGTTGCACACTGATATCGCCATCTCCACGTTGGGCGTGAATATCGGAGTGGTCAGGCACGTGTGCTCCTTCGTAGTGTCCAGTTGTAGGATGAATGGGATTTGGACAACGATTGCTATTAGCCATACCATCGTGATGCGAATTGCCTTGCTCGTACGAGACAGCTCGGGGCTGAATGGGTATGCAATTATCCTGTTACGAGAACGAAAAAGCCTCATTTATAACAGAGTGAAAATAGTTAATAATAATGAAAACAATAAGTATGTATTCGTATGCTGTACTGTTCAGGCGAGGTTATTATCAACGGTACCGTGGTCAGTCAATAAACTTGCTGCTATTTGCATTCACTACTCAACTTCAATATGTTGGTACTTGACCTTAATTTCCCTAAAGTGATCAACAGGTGGGAGCGAATTTTGAGGGGGTTATACGGGGATGGGGGCGATCGCGATTTACGATAACTCGAGTTTTAGTGATGCCGGTGAAATTATCCGAATTATTAAGGGATTTTGCTATGAAGGTGTACACGAGGTATACAAGGGGAGTGCAAACATTTCTGAAGTTCGAGTCTTTTGGACCTCAACGGTTGATTTACTTTACTTTGAGTCGTGCGTACAGACTGTGGGCTTTGCCTGAGCTGAATATACGTTAACCTTTAAGAGACATCTTTTGAAGGTCGAGGAGACATCTTTTAAAGATAAGGAAATATTTAAGAGACATCTTTTGAATCTCGATTGAGGCATAGTCTATAGAAGAGGACGCCCTCTTATATTGACTATGATTGAGGCCTTCTACTTCATTTGGGCCAGTTTTCATACATTGGATCTCCAATGGTTCTCTTATGTTTCTATATTGTTATAGAAAATAGAAAAATAAGTCAAGCTTGAGTCGAGCTCCAAAAGTAGAAAAATAAGAGAAGCATTCGAGATCCAATGTATGAAAACTGGCCCAAGTGAGGTAGAAGGCCTTAATCGAGATACTGGGGTGAACATTAGTTCACAAGTTTAGAGAGCTTTTTTTCACAATTGAAGGAGAACGCAATCTAGATTAAAACGACGGCAACACTTTTGGCGTACGGATTCGATTCTTTGCGACGTCGATTCTTTTAGTGAAAAATTTTTCGAAGAGCAACCGTTGGAAGACTCACTTCTGAGAATGCCCTTAAATATGTACAAATATCGAGGCTAGATTTATCCATATCGATGTATTAATATATTGAATATAAGTTGCGTGCGCTTTCTAGCATCACTTTACTTTTCAGCGTGTTTTGTTTTCTTTGTCGCGCTTATTTGCACTCCCATTTGCTCTCGTGTTTGCTTTACGGAATTGCTTTCTTATTTTCTTGTTTATTAGCTATCGCCTACTGAATGGTTTATTTGGTAACCTGTTTGCAATTGCAGAGATCTGTTGTGTTGCTAGTGCTTATTTGATGACCTGTCGTTTTCTGATCAATTTGTTGGAGTGATTTGCCGGCGTCGTTAAGCGTTTCATTGCATTGCGGCATATTTCATCATGCATTATTTACTTTTTATGTTTTGCTCGTTTGCTTGCTCGCCAATTATGTGACTATGTTGGTTCGTGTTAGTATGATTAGTATGGGAAACGACCTATTATAACAACCAAATTGGAAAATAGAAAATGAAAAAGTAGTAGGTACTGTCTTAGAGTGCTCATTCCCGTGGGGGATTGCTTCCTTGGTTAACTTGTGAACCTTTCATCTCCCCGGCCCCTAGAATGACTCTTTTTATCTTTTTACGCACAAACGCAAATTATTTCTTGTTGTAAAGCTCATTAAGCTCATTATTTCTTATATTGCTTACATCTATTGGGACAATTTTATTGGATCGCTTTGAAACATGCAAGATTTATGCAATGGGATTAAGCTCAGAAATATAATTAAGCTTGTTAACGAAGGCAAGAATTTGATCGAAGTAAAATGACTCAAAGTTACCTGTATCTGTCCAGAGATATCAAGACCAAGGACCACGATGATGCGATCAAGGTTAGCGGCAACAGAGGAGTAAGTAGATAGCACATGAACTCACCCAAGTACCAATGTGGGTAGTTAATAACGTCGTGAATCGTGACAAATGGGACAAAGAACGACGCTAGCAAATCGGCAACTGCAAGGCATACTATGAACGTATCTCCATTGTTCTTGCTATTGCGTTTCTTCTTGATCCCAAGCACGTACGATACCATAAGATTTCCTGGCACTCCGATCAGAAACACGACGACACAAAGGCTGATCGATGCTGCCATGTTACCGGGGTATCCGCCACCTGCCCTGCTCTTCTGTTTAAATGTGTCGTTAACTGTTGCAGTGAAGTTGTCGATGCACTGCGACGTATTGCGTGCAATCGATGCCGATGCGTTGTCCGTGAGCAAAGATGCGTTGCTGCAAAATGCGACGGCAATACTACTGTTATTGTAGACCATTTTGTAACGCGACAGTTTATACCTACATGCGTCTGTTGTAGCGCTGATTCAACGTCGCTCGGCCGTATTGTTGGTTAAGCCTTCTATCGACCAACTTTATTATAGTCCAGCTTTGCTATCTTCCAACTTTACTGTCATTCGTTGCTTTTGGATCGGCAGATGTTTAAGATGGAGAACTTTGCTCTTTTGTTTTTATCTTCTTTGATCTCGTTTTTCTGAAGGAGGATATAGGATCTTCCGTGCTTTAGAACAGAATGCGAGCACTTTAATATCAAAATTCTGTGAAATCTATTCATGCAACAACAATGCGATATTCGCAAATTCAATTTTAAATGCACACCAAACGCACTGTTTGTTTTGAACGTATTATCTGCGGTATTTTTTAGTAAACTTGCTTTCATAACCAGCTAGTGAACGTTGCTGTCTTCAACTCCTCGTACACGTCGCTTCCTGACAGAAGTCTTGCTCTATCCGTTGTGCATTGTGATGTCCAACTAATAGCCATGGACGCAGAGCACCGTTTTATCGCGAGTCAGCGTTTTTTACGAGACATCAATTTATGTGTCTGACACTTAATCAAGGGAGCCCTATAACTATTCATATATATATATACATCATGAGATCATTATTAGTGTTTATTTTACATTAGGTTCGCACATCGTTTTCGTGTAATCATTTCGCCTATATAAGGTCTTCTTGTCAGCTTATGCACAAGAGCATGTTCGAAAATACGCGTGATAAGACACGTGCACGGGCCTAATTTCGGGCAAAAGCAATCTTCGCGCAATTGTCATGCAAATTCGAAGCTGATAAACGTCTAATCAAACAGGCTTCATGCGTATGTGAGTACAGGATGTTTTGTGAGCATATTGTCCAGCGGACGGCTCATTGAATTGGGTTGTTGGTCCAGTGAACGATTCTCTGTATAAATTCTGCATCAATTATTCAAATCTGTAATTATTGTAAGCTCGACTTTTGCGATCAGCGGAATTGAAATGTTCACCTTTGTTTGCGTGAGATATTTGCCGTGGCCGTGGGTGGGTTGTCTTTTCGACCATCCTATTAGACGTTGTTGACTCTTCTTATTTTATTCAAACACAATCTCCAAGATTCCAGTTGCTTTATCACTCCGCACAATGCGCCGTCGAACATTTGGATTATAGTGCTATTGTGAATATCTCTTTATTCATCTCCAGTACCAATACTTATTAAGATATGAGCTTCGTAAGAACAATATTCTTATCTGGCTTTATGTATTGGGTCACCCGGATTTTCTTCTCGAACTCCTATAAAGGACTGTGTAAGCCAAAGTAGTTGAAGGAGTTCGACTTGCTGGCATGCTTCGGGATACACGAATACGATATGCCATGACGTAGTTATTTGTTCACATAAGCATGTTGTGTTATTGGTCAGTTGAGATTTAATGACATAACTGGTGTGCGTCTTTCCTATTGACACACGTTCCTGTTTCACCACGTGGTTATGTGGATCAACATGTTTGCATGAAAACGAGACATAATGTCACCAGGGCGAGGTAATCTTTGCATAGTAAAAATAGGTTTACTTTCATCTATTGTAATATGAAGTATAATAAAATGAGCTAAATGTTTGGTTTTAATACAAAGCTTGTTATTTGGGTGGGGATGAGGTTACATGACTGGGTTACGATGATAGCAGCTGGTTACGCAAGCAACGCCTCGCAACGCAAACAAGTTCAGACAAAAGAAGCTATGTGGTGCATAATAAATCTCGCTGATTGTGGAAGCACTTTGAAGCTCTGGGGCACTGCATTATGGGGACACCATTTGTAATGTTTTAGCATAGACTCACTACATTGCGTCCCCGCAGTGTCTCGCTCGCAACTCGCTCAACGCAAACGAGCGAGCAAAACGAGCGAGGCACAGGGACACAATGTAGTGAGTCTAGTTTTAGCATATATTAGCATGTATTAACATAAACGACATACATTTATAGCACGTGTCTTCACAGTGGATTACGGATTGATATTAGATTGAAAGAGAACATTTTTTCACTGTTTTTTTTTAAAGAAAATTAAGGGCGATTTGCAATATCGGTGGGGGCATGTGCTCTGATGCGTCTTTACCCGGTTTCGATGACGCCCCGGATCGTAATAGCCAGAAGAAAGATATGGACTGTAAATTGTAAAAGCACAGTTGAGAACAAGAACAACAAGCGAACATCAACACGTGCGGATGTCGAGATGTAGCCGGTTCGATTCTGCCGCCTTTTCACCACCCGCCAACACCTGTTATGATCACGATCTGTAATAGATTGGTCCTAAATTATCGCAGAAATCATCCATTACCACCGTATAAAAATTACAACAAGAACAAGAGAGTAAACTTACTACCGTTTGAGGAATCGATTTAGATGCTGTTTGAAATTCGACAGTGAAATAGTTGATTTGACCCAAATGACTGTATATATTCGGGGAGGCTGAATTCTTAGAGAATTGTATAAGAAGACGATTTAATAGGTAGAAGAATGTTCAAGAAGTTGAAGCAACGAATCGAAGAGAATGATGCAGCTCCCTGCTCGACAAACACACCGACTGCCACAACGGCTGCTCGAACTGCGAAAAAGGCTGCGAAGCCACCCCTGCGTCAAGCAACACACAATTATCGAAATAACGAGCGACAGATTATCAAGAAGGAGAATAAGTGGGAGAAGAGGTACGCTTCGTCATCTGCCAGTCTCTACAGCTCGATTGAATCGATCAACTCGAACGTGACCGTCTCGAGAGCAGACCATTTCCCCAGCATCTTTTCTTCCCCCGAGACAACTCCTATTGAAGCATCAACATCTTCATTGCTATCAGAGGTATGTTCAAATGACTGCAATGTTCGTCTTATTAACTCAGTCATAGCATGATGCATAGCAGTGCAGTCTCTGTATAACGAACGCAGTTGTAAGATGATGCTCCTTTTATTACAACAAACAGTTGTCTTTCGAAGCTAGAATTTTAATTTCAGTGATCATAGGAACTATAAGAAAATAGGTTTTTTTAGATTTATTAATAGTTTGCTATGATGAGACACGCGATTTCATTGCATAGCTATAATGGGTATGCGGTTCCAATATTTTTGCTGGGATTTTTTATTGCTGCTGCTATGTTTTCAGTTCAACAATGGCATCTCGAGAGAGAAGGTAATTTTGGAGCTCGATAAAAGGTCTGAACACATCAAGAAATTAGAAAAGAAAATCTCAGGTAATTTATTAAAGTTGGGTAATCCATTGTATATCAATACCAATAGTTAAGGCTGTAAAGAATAAGACTGTAATATCAGTAACATGAATCACGAGATTAAGATGATGGTGAACAGAATTTAAACAGAATGTATGAAACAATTGACATCGTGTTTGTTGCAGAAATGGCATCGGCATTTGCAGAACAAGCCGTGCAGAAAGAAAACTTAGAAGATGCTTTACAAACAATGAAGCAAGGTATAACATCTGTCAATTTGATCATAACTTATTCACTAATTAATCCATTCAAATGAAATTCTGGTAGGCCAGTCTTCTTGCTCATTGTTGCTTGATATTCTAGTTTGTTGAATAGTTCAGTTACTTGCGATTGTTTGCTTTACTTGAATTTCAGAGATCAAAGGTCGCGTCGAGACAACAGAGCGAAAGTATCAGCATAAAATCAGTCTTGCAAAGGAGGAATTGGAACAAAGCATGCGCAAGAAGGATTCGGAATTTGAGGACATAATCAAGCGAAAAGACGAGGTTTGTCTCCTTAAAACTTTTGTTCATAGTTTTTCTAACTGTAAAAGAGAGGCATTATTGAATTTTATTTATGCCATGTATATTTGTTTATTATTTTTTTCAGGAAATAATGAAGCATCGGCGGGAACTTTCTCTGGTAAGTTAAAAGTTTATTAAAAACTTCAAAAATGTTTACGCTCAAATGTGTCCCGAAGGGAGCTTATTTGCTTCTGGTACACCGTGAAGACAGGGACATGCTGCTAACATTCAGGTCTTTACAGGAAAGCAGTCGAAATGTCGATGTTCACGATTTAAACCAGCTTCAGCAAGATGAAATAAGCAGAATGAAGGAGATGGTATGTCATTTTGCAATTTATTTTGTTCATGTTCCAAGAAAAGCTCTCCACTTACTTCATTACTAAATGCCATCTTGTTCCTTCCACAGTGAAAATGGCACGCCACCAATGCATTTGTGTGCATTGTTATGAGTAATCCACAAGAAATTTTGGTGCTGAGATTAAAAGTAAATTTTGTTTTTCTTAGCTTATTCATTCACAAGCAGAGATGACGAAGAAAGCAGCAGAACTGTTTGAAAAAACAAAGGTATAATTTTCTCAATCTATTTTGCTTTTCACAACCTTTTTCTTTGTATGCGAGTATATGCAATTACAAAACTCAAAGATGGAATGCACTTGCTTCGAAAAACATTGACTTATTGCATTTGTACTAATATTTTAGTACCTGGAGAGCGTCGACAAGCAATACATGGAACAAAGAACCGAACTGGACGAACTGCAAAACCGATTGGATGACTTGGCAAGGGAACGGTATGCATGCAACACACTGGCAGCAGCTCCCTTAGACTATGCCTGTGCAATACTCTTCCAAATAGTTCATCATTCTTAGGGAGTTATCATTTCATCAGAAAATCGTTGCGTCTTTGCAGATCGAAATACGAACTTAGAGAACGACAGCTCTCACTCAAAATGACAACAGCAGAGAAAGAGAGAGATGCTTTAAAATCACAATTAGATGACGCACTTTGTGAGTTATCTGAGGTTCGTACCAGCCAATCATGATACATAACACTGCTTTATCTGGAAGAAGAATGCATTTTACTATAGTTGTTTACAGGAGTAAACAACTGTTGGTTGTTATAATGGGTAGTTTCCCATACTCCCATACTTCTTTACAGACACCCAAGCATGTTTTTATGCAGATAATTGTTGTACAGCATCGTAAATATGTAATTTCTGTAATAATAAGTTATATCCTGTATTTTTATGTGCATATATATATATTTGTATTTCAAAGAAATCAAATCAGCTGGAGATTGCACAAGTGTCTTTGAAACGAGCACAAGAAGACACGACATCTCTGAGAGACACTTACAAGCTCTACAAACTAAAGGTACCAAAGCATTTTACCAGCAATTGTAGTATTCATTGAGGCAGGATTTCTTTGTTATTAGGAGCCTATTGATCATACTGTATTTGGTATTTTCAACAGGCAATGGAAGAGAAGGAGAAGTTCACGACGGATAGCGATGGTCTTAAAGAAAGAATTCAAGACCTTGAACAGAGGTGATGAATTATTTTACAAACCTGTTTGATTAAGTATACCCGGGCATTTATTAAGCTTGTTAATGAAAATAGCAGCGCATGTTATACACAAAATACTTTACTGTCAGAGGTTATTTTGAGAAGTGAAAGAAAACAAGTAAGATATTAACGTAGATTTATTTGTTTTTAGACTTAAAGATGGAGCATTGTCGACAACAGACCAATGGAAAGCATACGAGAAAGAAGCAAGTATCATTTTTGAAAGTTTCTTGATGTACTTTTGAGAAAGACATTAGGTTGTTGTCATCCCCCCCCCCCAATTTGCTGTAGTCTGCGAAGGCTACAGGTCCAGGTATACATAACGTTGGTTGTACGATCGGGTTAAATTTTATCACTGCTGCTATAGCTGCCATGTGTGTTAATTTGGGTATTTTGCAGAGAGAGCTTTACGAGAGCAGGTTACAGGAAGCAAGGAGTCAACTTGCAGAGAACAAAGCCAGGGCAAACGACAAAATCAATACACTTGGATCCTTGGTAAATGAAAGCACGTATTCTGCCTTGTATTGCTTGACTGTGACTGTTTCGGATTTCCAATTTCGGTCGGTTTTCAGGAAGGCATTTGCAGTGTGAGCAATTAATTTTGTTTTTTAGATCAGTTCGCTAGACGAACAGCTGAAGGAGAGGACTGAAGAGGTAAATCGGTATAAAAAATCTGTAGATGACAAGGACATTGATCACAAAGCAAAAGTGAGTAGTTTAATTATGTAAAGTATGAATTAAATCATCAATTTTTAAAAGCTACAAAAGCTAGGGCAGTTAGGTTCAAAGGGGGGAGGGAGGAGTGGACGTTTGTTGGAAGCGCTTTTTATATTCTATTCAATGTTTGGTTTGTAGTTCAAGTCATTGGAAGAACAACTAAGAGAACGAGACGAGGAATTGAACCAATACAAAAGAATATCTGATCACCAGAGTACGGATTATGAACGAAAGGTATAGTTTGCATTAACGAATGTTGATTGATCTGCAAACGTCGACTTGTTCTACAGCTTATCATTAGACCTGTGCTGTTCTACCAAGGCCAGAAGGTGTAGCTGATCACTTTGATTTTTATTTTAGATAGAGTTTTTGCAAGAAAAATTGAGGACTTTTGAAGACACTGCGCAAAGAGACAGGGAATCTGACGCCACCAAGATTTCTACTTTACAACAACAGGTATCGACGCTTTTCCCGTCGCCTTTGTCAATACCCGTTCTTATTCAGTGTAGTTCAGATATTTTTTGGACGGGTGGCGATCAATCAATCATTATCTCGTTTTGATGAATTGAATGTTGTTCAGATCGCAGATTTAGGAGGACGTTTGCATGACGCGAAAGGAGACAGCATTGAGCTGAAAACGGCGATAGAACGTGCCGACTTTCTGGAAGCAAAGGTGAGACACAGCTATTCGAGAAAACGTCCTGGTCTCTGTGTTTTCTGCAGCAAACCATGCTTCATTCATAAACATGTACCTTAGACAATCACAAGTTTACGATAGACGGAATAATCTAAGTAATACCATTTTCACCAGGCTTTTAAGAAATTAACTTTTCTTTCAGAATAAACTTCTGGACTCGCGTCTGAAAGAAGCTAACAAGAAAGTGGATGACGAGCGATTAAAGTCAGAAGGAAATGTTCAAGAGTTGCAAAGAAAGGTAAACAAGTGTACTTTTCATACTTTATTATAGTGAATCTGACTCAATACAATGTTGCCTGTCGATTTATTTTTGTTCTTACTTTTTTACAATATTTTATCGATTTCATGTTATCGGTTTGTTGTTGATCTTTATTTTCCAGATTCAACTAATGTCTTATCAGTTTGAGCAATCGAGCAAGATGAACGTGGTAAGCGCATAGCTTTCTTTGGATGTTTTAATTGTCAAATGACCAAACTAATTTTTTATGACAGCATTTTACATCTTGCAGCTCTGTACAAAAATAATGTTTTTGGTTTTTGGACTTATACCACCATTTTGCATGGTTTATTTTGCAGGAAACGTTGGAGACAAAAATTGAAGAGCAAGATCGGAGAATTCTGCAATACCAAGAGACAACGCAAGAACTCTTGGAGGATAAAGAGCGGTTAAAAGTAAATACAGTCGTTCCAGCAAGTTATTCTCAGCTTATTAAATGCAAGGTTTATCAGTCTCCGGATCAGGCAATCAATTTGTTGGTTTTATTTATTTCAGGAAGAAATATTACTCCTGTCATCGTGTGATGATTCGAATCTCAGGTTTACAGAAGAGCTGCAGCAAAAGGTTTTTAAATTCTTTTAATGC
The DNA here is from genome assembly GCA_013076295.1 of Sanderia malayensis. Taxonomy (NCBI): domain Eukaryota; kingdom Metazoa; phylum Cnidaria; class Scyphozoa; order Semaeostomeae; family Pelagiidae; genus Sanderia; species Sanderia malayensis. Next base: position 1,835,880 of record RQOL01000828.1, read on the forward strand.
ATACGTTAAATCCATTTTTTTGAATCTCTACCATATCCAGGTGTCGTATAATGTAATGATGCTCCTCACTGTAGATTGCTGAGCTTGAAGGTACCGTACAAGACAGAGATGCCGAACTTCATGAAATAAAGATCCAATTGGTGAGCTTATTTTTATAAAATCAAATAAACTTTTGAAGTTATTTGCTGGATTTACAGCCTGCTGGTATCTTGTTCATTCGATATTGAATTAGTGAGCTTCTATTTTTCGTGCCTGATTGCCCTTGCCCGCCCCTGCTAATTAGCTTCTGAACATATTTTTAACCCTCTCCCCGCTCCTATTAAGATCCTCTGTTCTCGACAAATAATTTGTGCACAATTTTCGTTTGTCACTTCAATGTGATCATTTTGTCACTGTCCCTGAGAACGGAAATTTTCAACTACAGCTCTGAACATGGCACACTGTTCAAAACACCCCCAGCATTGCAAAGACCCAATCCTCCGCCCTGCTAATTCCAACCCCCTCCGCGATTTAACTTAAGCGTATGTATTGCCACAAATGTCCACTTTTTTATTTTGAATTTCATTCTAATGTAGAACAATTCAAGCAACAAGATGCAAAGTAGCAGTGTCGAAGACTCAAATGAGGTTATGAAGAAGAGCTTTTAGTTTTATATTGCATGTGTTTACGATTGTTTGATGGCATTTACATTGATTTGAAACCCGAGTTGCTAACAATTCGCATTTCTTTCCTTTTAGATAGGAGAACTTCAAGTGGCGAACAGGGCTCTTTTAGCTGAGCTAGAAGGGGCCAAAAAGGTATTTTTCTGTCAACTTAGAGCAATATCCTTGCTTATTTCATTTACTATTTTTCATCGTATCATAAAGCTCTGATGATTCCATCTCTGTGCTTCTTATTCCTAGAAAATAAAGTCCCAGCAACAGAAGTTAGCGGAGCTTAAAAAGGCTTGCCAAAGAGAACTGGTATTCCAGCGTGAAATATTGTATTATTCTCTATGAACTTTATGCACAGGATCTTCTGCTAAGAAATACCTTACGAGTGATATTGTTAGTGGAAATGCAAGTCGTAATGACTGGCAAGCTGAGCTATGTTAATTTGAATTTGAATATAGTTCTTATGTTCTCGTATGAAAATCTTTTCTTTACCAGAGTATGAAAGGCGAATCGTCGTGTAACGAGGGCGGAGAGCAACAAATCAACAAGCAGCAATCCCAACAAAACGAACCCAGCTCGAAAGACAACCAATCGCCCACACATAACGTCCAAGTGAACTTCACGTATCTTTTCCCTCTTTATACCGCATACTAATCAGACTAAGAATCAGACTGTAGTAGGATTTGACCGTCGGAACAGTAGTGATCTGATATTTTCTTTAACACGATGCAGATATTTAAAACACGTCATATTAAAATACATGTGCAGTACTAATGACCAGGTAAACCAAACAATGCATCATTAAATTGATTATTATATTGATGCAGAAATATCAAGTTAGTTATTATATTTGCATCGTTTGCTTTGGTAGTAACTGGAAGAGTTTTTATTTGATTTTTCAGTCTCGGCAGCTCATTGGGGTGATATCACATCTGCTACAGTTCACTACAAGAGAAGAGCATATCGTCAAAGAATGCATGGAATGGAAGGTACTAGGAAAGTGGGAACTTTTAAGAAGTGCGACTCAAAGGGTCATTCTCCTTAATATGACGCAACTGAGGGTAAAATCACAAAGGGGCTTGTATGCACCATTGAGCATAATTATACTCAAGTAGATATGCCTAAATATACCTTCATAATTTTACATAATTATGAACGTATCTACGATAGATTGGCAATAATAAGAAACAAACCTAAGGCGACAACGATCAGTAAATGCCAGGGGCGGACCCAGACCAAAATCTGATATTGGTGCAATTCAGGCGTTCTCGCGGGGTGTCTCCCAAGATTTTGCTGCGGGGCCCACACCCTTTTAGTCAGAATGAGTTGTAGCCCAACCAAAAAGTCTAATGTTTCTAAAATAATTTTCTTGCTCCAAATTGTTCTATTTTTTAACTTACTTAGAACCTTTCAAATTGATCAGAAGGTCTTAAGAAGTAGGATTTAACTATTTAGGAGCCATATTTCATGAATTTCAAATTTGCTTCCAGCTACCACTTCAAAAAAAATAACGCAGGCAAATCTATTCGAAGAAGACGAAGATGACGGATTACAAGGAACTCTTTAACATAATGCTCAAACCTTAGCAGCTAAGCATGATTTAACAACTCTTGTAAATATTTATGTTCAAAAAAACATTCGAAAGTTTCATGTCTTTGTTGTTTATAATCTTACACAGTCAGACATAAAAATAAAACATTTAAAAGTACTGAAGTTTTCTTTGTTAATAAAGAATTTTAGTTGCAGTTGAGGGAGTTAACTCCCCTGAATAATATCTGTATTTGCAGTTCTGGTCAGCACTCAGTGATGCACCCATGCCATGCCATGCCATTAATCGCTGCAGAATTCCGACAAGGGAAGCTGTTCGTGATCCCGAGAACGATAAATCACTCCAGGCTCGTTAGTCGCACGGTTTGCGTCGGTCATCGTAATGCAACGAGAAATTGGCTTACGAGTAGATCTCGGTTCGATCGTGTTGTATTGTATCGTGTGTTCGTCGTGTACCGTTTATTAATCTCGGCACTTTTTCAGGGGGCGCCTAATCGAGGAGGGCCATTATTCGAGGGGGGCGTTTATTAGAAAGTACAAGATCACAGGCTTTGTCATTGGGTCCAGAAAAGAGAAAATGGTTTAGTTGAGCCTTGCTTTATCGAGCAACAACGTACAAAATGAAAGTCGCCATGGTTTTGCACCAATAGGGGGCGTTTAATCGAGGAGGCTTCTAATCAGGTTCAGGTTCAGGTTCAGGTTCAGGTGGTTTTGAGGCTGTTGCCTTTGTATCGGCAGCCTCGTTTTGTTTTGTGTCAGTGTTGGTGTTTTTTTTTTTTTTTTTTTTTTTTTTTTTTTGTTTTGTTTCTTGATCTTACTATTTTTTGTCCATTTTTTCAATTGTGGATTTTCTCTTTTTCCACATGTTCAAAAGCATTTCTTTCTTTTCTTCCATATTTTTGTTTTCGAATACAAATTTTCCAACTATGTGGTCTTTATTTTCTGTTTTACATAAATAATTCTGGCATCTTTCATTTATTAATCCTGGACATTCCAATAAAAAGTGTTCTAAATCTTCATTTACGTTCATGTCACAGATATTGCATTGGACTTTTCCGTTGGTATGTCTGTTTCGTATATTGAGTGGTAATGAATTTGTTCGTGCCAACAACAATAACTTTGAGCTCCATCTATTATCATAGATGCTCTCCTCCTTTATCTCCGTTTTCCAATTTCTGTATATCGTTAAGCTTGATTTTGTTTCGATTTCTTTCCTCCATGTTTCACTATCCCATTTTCTTAATCTCTCTTTTAATCGAGGGGGGGCGTTTAATCGAGGAAATACGGTATACTAAAAAGCATCCACCATCATCCACACAACCTGATGCTGGTTTGGGTATTAATACAGCAATACAGCAGTATCATACACCGTTTATTTTTGAAGTCATCAAAGATGACACGATGATAAGTTCTTTAGAAACTCTAGCTCTTGAAGCTGTTGTTGAATCGCCAGAACATTCACTTGCATGCAGCAAGGAGCCTTCATCAATTCATCGTGGCCTAAATCGTTTGTTGAAGCGGAAGCAAAATAGACATTTGCGCTTGAGAGATGACGTTTTCATACCCGCAAACCAATGTGAAAATATCTTGAAGATAATTCTCAAAGTACATGGGTCGTCATTTCTCCGTTTGTTTCACGACAACACCAAATGTGTACTAAAGATATTAAATCTCGCAAATGCAGATTTGACGGACCAGTACCTTCTTGTAGGTTTTCTGGAGAACCATCACCTCGAAAAAGTTGTGTTGTCAAATGCAGTTTTAAAGGCCAAGACTGCCAGGAAATTAGCTGCGTTGTCCAATTCGTTGAAAGTGCTGGACCTTTCTGGGACCAGCAGCTCGTGGAAGAAAGGTGGTGCACAATTCCTAAAAAGTTTGAATAATTTGACAACATTGGATGTCAGCTTCCCGACGATTGGGGAACAAGAGGAGTGTTTGAAAACAATATCACAGCTACCGTGCCTGGAGTATCTCGACTTGTCTGGCTGGTCAATACGGGATTTAACACCAATTACTAATTTATCGAGGTAAATTTTATTTACCAATCTGCCATGCACATTGATTACGCCAATTATCCCCCCCCCCCTACAAGAGACAAGAGACATGCGCTGTTTTGTTGAAAATGCCAAATAAATGATGTTGTGGTTGGATTGGACAGGGTCTGCTGTGGACCTTGTTCTTGTCCACATCCGAGTGTCCTTTGTTTGTGACCCAGGTTGGAAAGTTTGTATTTGCTGGCAGCTACGCGTTCGCAAAAACATAAACTTTCCAACCTGGTCTGCAAGACATCACCTGCTATAAGCTTTTGCCTTAGCATTGCGCATCAACTATAAACTGAACTGCTATCTGGTTTTTCTTGTAGGTCACTGAAGAGACTTAGTTTGTATGATGTTTGCATACTGCCTGCTGTCCACAGCCAACTGAGTGGAATTTTCTCTCAAATGACCTCACTAGTACATCTGGACATCTCCCAAAATCTTAGCAACTATAGACCTCAACAAGCTTTAGAAGAATTTCGCCTGGTTTTTCCACGACCCGATGTTATGCATATGGGAAATTTTCTATCTGATGATGATGCCACCCATTTTCGATACTTAAGTCATGATGTGATTACAGCCATTGCAGCTCTGCCAAAACTTGTGTACCTTGATATATCAGGTGGGGCTTGCTTGTTAATTGTTGAAAATTTTTTTTAAATGAGTATGGAGTTCACCAAATTAACCTGACCATTCCTTGGCAGGCAGAGAAGTGGCTACCGTAAATCCTCAAGTAAACCCTGGGGGATTACTTGCAAAAATGAAATTTTAGCTGGATATTTGTTCAATATTAAGCAAAATAAAAGCTATACGATGCAACCTATCAATAAAGTTATTGGTTTAAACTTGTTGTTATTTGCAATACATTTACTAAACAACTTCAATGTCTCGAGACTTGGGCACAATATCCTTGCAAATGAATCAGGATGGGGGCTTATTCGAGGGGAGGGCTTATTTGGAGGTGGGGGCTTATTCGAGGATTTACAGTATGTTTTGTTGTTAAGCAGCTTTGAGCCCAAGAAACTTAATGGGGCTATGTTTGTTGTAGATTTTGGTATCGTACTCAATGTCACGTTTCTGTTTTTAGGTTGCAGAGACTTGCAGACAGTAGAAGAGTTGAAAGCATTTGGGTTAGACAGACTAGAGTTTCTTGGAATATTTGAAACTGGTCTTGACACAGCGGACAAAACCATTCCAGTGAAAACAGTAGGTGAAATTAACACGTTTAGTTCCACCTGCTGATTGTATTCTACATGTTTATTTTGAATATATTAGCTTGCCTGTTTAGAGGCCATCTTAAGAAGCAGTGTTGTTATTGTTTTACAAGCAGGAGTGTTTATGAGTATGATCTTTTAAAAGATCTTTCTCCCTCTGCGCAACTCTGCGTTTTTTATGGCAGGATTTTCTTTTCTTTGCAATGCATCTAAAATGTGTGTGGGCTGGTTGAGTTGAATGCCCCATGTATATGTGATCATTCTTTATGTAGATAACTGGTATTGCTAATGAAGAACAGCTAATTGTTGCAATGCAAGTCTATGTGAAAAGAGAAGCTTATATGCTGATGTGCTTGTATTCCTTGTTTGAGATATTGGTAACAACATCAAACTTCTCCTCATGCCATAAAGTATTACAGGTACACTATGTTCACATTTGATTGCATGGTGTGAATACTATTATAGATTAACTATAGTAAAGGTTTCATTGATCCATATTGTGCTACATTGCTGTAAAGTGTCTTCTTTTTAGCTGCATTGTTATTCTTTCTTGTTAAGGTTGTTGTTGCAGCATCAAGAGCTCATTTGAGATGTGAGGAAGCTCAGTATGTGGTGATGTAAGCCTTGCTTGTTTTATATATTTTTAGTAGGTTGTAACTTTTCCAAAAATCACGAAAAAATTGTCTTTAAAATTTGCTTTTCCTTTTCTTTCTACGTTGTCTCAATGCTATCTCCCTGTTAACTCTATGTGACTTTCATGCTATCTTCCATTTGTATCTACTGGGGTTCCAAAAGTATTGCCTGATAAAAAAGCCTGATAAAAGACTTTTAGACGCCTGATAAAAAACGGCGTCTAAAAGTGGCCCGAGGCCTAAGCAAGAAAATTTACATAACAGTATATATGTATCTTGTTGTTTTGTTGTTTCTTCTCTTTATCTTTGTAATGAAACTACCAGAAATAGTTTTTGATGTTTTTCTTGTAGGTGTTTCTTCTACTGCTGTAAGTACAACCCAAGCAGAAGAAACTGTCCGAAGGAGCTACATCAGTAGGTTGTCTTATTATTACCTCATTGAAATGACCATGAATTTATATCGATTCAAACTCATGATTTTAAATGTTCAATGTCATTTTTATTTGTTAACCTTCACAGATCTATTGTATCCACAATTTTGGACGTTATGGATGTGCAGAGACCATTGCAAATTCAAAGTTTATGTTGCCAAAATCTTATCAACTGTGGAGTACTTCAAGGATTGGTAAGTTCTTCTTAGCCATAGGTTCTAGCTTAATATAATTTAGTTTATTCTGGACAAGTAATGTTTGGCTAGTTAATTTGAAGTGCATTATACTATTTGTTTTGTTTTGTTATTTTGTATGTGGAGGCCCGTCGAGAGCCAGCTCGGGCCCCTGGGGTAATGAACAAAGGAACAGCTGTTTTAAAGTTGCTCTGTGTTAGCAAAACTGTTTTGCGGTCCATTCTTGAGACTTGGGCCCCGGGAATTTACCCCTGCTACCTCCCCCCCTCTCGACGGTTTGGGGACCTCATATGGATATGTAGGAGCTGCAATGATAAGCTGTCAACAACTGATTTTTTATGTTGATAATAGTTTGTTTTCCCAATTTTTTCCCTTTTAATGTCTAGGAGTTCGAAGCTAAGCGAGTCTGTGAGATGATGTTGCGATTTTTGGATACATATAACCATTTCCAAGATGCCACCCCATGCTCAATATTTAACGCACTTGTTTCAAGTGTAAGTATTTACAAAATTTTGTTACATTTTTTAATTGTATTGCCACAAAGACCTACTATCTTGAGTTAAACGTTTTGCACTTATCATGAATACAGTCAAATCTGCATAGTTCGAACTCGTGTAACTCGAACTGTATCTAATTCGAACAAAATTCCCCGCCCCTTCAAGGATCGCTAATGAACCAACTCATGAAACAAACCTCTATACTTCGAATTTTTTGTAATTCGAACATTTTCACGCTTCCCCAGGGTGTTCGAATTAGACAGAGTTGACTGTATATTAATCTATGTAGATGGATTATTATACTTTGTGGCTCTTTTAAAAGTATGAATTATGAATATTAACAAGTGGATTAACATAGTCTTTCCAGCGTCTTGGAAGGGCAGCATTCGTGAATCATTCCGGGGCCATAAGAGTAAGTGATTTTCAAGTTTTGAGTTTGAGTAACTTTGCTTGATTTTGATTAAAAAGCTACATTTTCATATTTTCTGTAAAAAATTTGCTAGCCTACTTATATCTTGTATCTTTTCACATCAAATATAACACTTGAATATAACATAACACTTTTTTATTTGATAGATTTTGTTGAAGACCATCAAGAAGAATTGCGAAGCTTCCTTGGTAAGGCCACCAATTATTTAATTATTTATTTATATATCTATAAATCCTTACAGATCTTAAAATATCTTCAAATGTAGCTGAAGGTTATGTCCAGAAGTCGTAGAAGAAGTCTTTGTACACCTTCTGAAACTTTCAACAGATCTACTATAATTTTATACAGATCCATTCCTTTTTTGTATAGAACCAAATTAATTGCAGTTAGTTGCACCAACCAATATTTGACCCCAAAGGTTATCATTCTGTATTCAATATTTTTGTCTCTTTTAGATGAACAGATTAATGGTGAAATGTTGGAGTACTTTGTTTATTTTATCAGGTACTGTTTTTAGCATACTTTTTCTCATCGTCAAATTTTCCTGTGTCCTGGCATTAAAATTACCGTCAAGTAATACCCATCAACTTCATTATTGCTTTTCGTTAGATGAAATTCCCGAAAACAGCCAATACATCATAGAAAATGGAGGGCTGGAAATATTTGCGGATTGTATGCAGGTTTGAACATACTCACTTATCTTCTTTTTCTCATCAAATTGATGCCATTTCTTATCTTCATCTTGAAGAAGTTGCCTTTTCAATTTATTGCTCCGAATTTGAATGAATGATTCTAATTAAAAGGCTTACAAATGTTCAATTATCTTTAATTCTAATTATTTTTACAACCAGAAATTTGAAAACGAACCACTTTTACACCGGGCTATCATGGGGTTGATGGTAAGCAGACCACCTGATATTTTATTTGGATGTTGCTTTTTTTATTCGTTAATAGTTCTGTAGATTTTTTTCTTCTTTTGTTGTGACCTACAACCATTGACAAAAGGTCTGGAGAAAGTGAAAAATTTGCATTACTTTTCAATGAAAAACACAATTTCCTTGGAAAACACAGAGCCAACCCCTCCCTCCAAGTCAATGTTGCTATTTTTGATGGACAGGTTTATTAGGGATTGCCAAAAACACTTTCTAAACATCCTCAACATTGAATAGGGGGGTCGAATTTTTTTGGGCCATGTGAGAAAATACACGGCATTCTTTTACTGTCTCACATCTAATGGCGAGGGTTGTAGACTCGCTGCATTGCATCCCCGTGATTCGTTCTTTCGCAATTCGTTCTTTCACAAGCGTATAGGGAGGGACCTAAAGGAACTGGGGGGCCAGACTCGTGCAACAAGTTTAGTTGTGACCTTGTTTTTAATTTGTTGTAGGGAAACATTGCTGAGGTGGATCATCTTCGTTTTCGGCTCATGAACCATAAATACGTTGAGTTATTTATGTGAGTTTTTCATGGATGTTGAAATCAAAGCTAGTAATGAATGATTTATCACTTTACTCTTCTATCTTATTCTTGTATTTTGCCATTTTTTGCCTGTTCGATGCAGTTTAAATCTCTTTTTTTAGCGAAATGCTTGACTTGGAGAAGTTTGACTTTGAAGTTGGCTATCAGGCGGCTGGAGTGTTATCACATATGACGTCTGACGGAGAAAGAGCCTGGAAACTAACCAGAATTGGTAGACATCAGTGCATGAAGAAAATGGTAATTAAATCAGTTACATCTGTTCACTTATTCGCAATGTAACTGCCACCTATCAATATAACCTTGTTTTTCAGATTGACACAGTCTCGCGTTGGGATGTTCAAAGGAGCCGAAGCATATATTACAGGTACCAATCAAATATTTATATTAAATGTTATTATTACGAATATTATCAACAATATTTTCAATATGCTTTATATTTTTATATATATTTGTATTTTTGCGCGACGGAGGAGCGATCCCAACTTAATATGGTTTTCAAGAATTTTCATTGTTGAAATTTCCAGTGCTGACCACGCATAAGTTACTTTATTTTCTTTTGTTGCCCTTTGTTGTGGCTATGCTCCACAGTACTAAAGGCTTCTGGACATGAGGTTTTTATTCATTTTTAGCTAAATTTATCCAGTGAAATTTATTCCAGGAGTGCAATTGAAATAAAATAATTGAAAAAAATAATAAGAAAATGAAAAAGTCAAAAAATAAAAAATAAAAGTTTGTGCTCACACAGTCTTGTATATGGGCTCGGATTCCCACCCTTGGCAACATCCCAGACTCTCGGATGTTGCCCATAGTATAGGCCACTAGGGTTAGGCTTAGGGTTATGGTTAGGGCTACGCTATGCGGACCAGGCTTACGGCAGTGATATAAAGCGCCGAATGCGCTAGATGCCTGACTCGCGTCGAATCAGTGCAGCTAGGAAAAGTTTGGCGGCCATTTTAAAGAGGGACAAGAAGCTGATGTTGATCAGCAAGTCAATACAGAAACACTACAGTTCAATGCTCGTTTTGCGGAAAGCAATGGTGGAATAAGTCGATATATACATTTTTTAACAGAGCATACAATATGATGATACTCTTTAAATTGCGAGAATGGCAAAAAACGTTCTATATATCAAAATTTTGTGTATTTATTGCGGAACGATGGACCAGGCCTAAATTAACTCCATTACAAAAAACTTTGTAAACATTAACACTCTTGGATAATATGTATGCTCTAATTAAAGGTAAGTGACATGGTTTTGACATTCCAGAAGCTCACTAAAATATTAGCTGATGCGACCCGGGATTTTACTGAAGTATTCCAGAACTTTACCAAAATAGTTTGGATCAGACCGCTATAATTCTGGGAATTGATTTACTTGTAAAAGGGACATATGGGAAATATTATTATTAATATTCCACTGCATTTTCTTTCGAGTTATGAATTGGAGTATAGTGTTGTATTAGCTGATATTTCAGCAAGCTTTTGGGATATCAAAACCACGACACTTACCTTTAATTTAGAGCTTGCATATTATATGCAGTAAATATAAGATTTTTAATTCAACAAATGTTTTTGTCGTTTGATTAATTTAGGCCTGTTCTACCATCGTTCCGCAAAAAATAAACAAAATACCGATATTTGAAACGTTTTTGTCATTATCGATATTTTACTAATATCCGCATATCATACGCTTCGCAACAGTATGCATATGTTAACCTTGTTTATCATTATTGTTCTCCAAGGCGAACATTTAACTTTGGACTCATTGATTTACAAAAGTTATTTGCCCCCCCCTTTAAAATGGCCCCCAAATGGCACCACTGATGTCTGCATGAATAGTGCGGAGCCTGGTACTTCTATAGATTAGAACTTACCACCTGCATAAAGTGTGACTGGATAGCCCGATGGTAGGGCGTCTGCATGAGGGGCCTTTTTATTTTTTATATCTATATTTTTTTATTTCTTTTATTTCTTTCGCACTTTTGGAATAATGTCTGATTTGTGAAAGCCTTGCTCGTCAGACAAATTATTAGACAGACTACCGAACTCGGAGGGACCGAGAACAAGTCTTATTTTCTGTAATGCGACTATTAAAGCTCTGTATTTTGTACATTGAGCACTCTATGCCGGCAAGGGAGGACAACATGTGATGTATTACATATGGATACATCTATCCCAGAGCTCATCACGAACTTGATAATTCGACTCTTGTTTAATTTATGACGTTGATTCTTTACCCTTTGCTCCAAGACTCATCTATTTGTCTTGATAACTCGATACTCGCCCGATGAAGACTGTATCTTTTGGTACGAAAATACATAATATGTGCTATTTTTGTTCCCTCAGATCTTTGAAGCCTATTCTGCGATTGATTTCCAAAGAAGACGCGCCTGCAGCCCAGTTTTGGGCTGTTTGGGTACTCGCAAATCTCACCGGAGTTTATCGTAAGTTTCTTGTACGTACTGGCACACTGCAGTCGTGTTGATGCAATTTGATGACCTACGCATGGCTTCAAGAGCAAAGCATTTGCTGCTTCCATACTACCATTCATCTTCAGTTTGACCAGCTTCTAATATGATTAATTACTCATTGGTGCAAGATTTTGTTATATCAGAAACCCGCTGTGATTTCTATGCAATGCATCAGCTCTTTTGTATTCTTGATTTGTCGGTATATAATACAATGTGGTGCTTGCTAGCATTTTAGAGCAGCTTGCAGTATATGTTGTGATGTATGGCATTGTCTTTCTGTCTTTCAGCTGAGAAATACTGCGAACTTCTGGTCGGTGAAAATGCCTTAAATATCCTGAGAAATCTCCTCGCATCTCTTAACGCAAGTGAAGACATGAAGAGATTGGCACAGATGGCGCTCGACAAGATAACTACATATCTTGGGATCAGTAGTGGGCTGTGAAGGTCAGATGAGTCAAATGGTAAGCAAGAGGTAGAGCTTTCGATATATATTTGTGAATACAGTAAGGTATCTATCTTTAACTCGAATTTTTGATAACTCAAACCTTGGATACCCAATTTATGTCCCCCTTAAGATACTTAATGTATTATATCACTCCATTAGTTTTATGGACATTAAGTAATGCACGGATAGAGCGTATAAGGAAGGACATAGGGACTTGGAGCCCAAAGAAGCCTTGCACCCCACTTTTTGACAATCTATGCAAAAGTACCCCTTTCCAATCCAATAGTGTCCTTTCGTGAGTGAGTGACCTGGGACTGGTCATGTGCTAGTCCCAGGCCACTCATAAAGTACTACTCGTAAAGCCAGAGAAAGTGAAAAATTACTCTTACAACTTTTTGAATTTCAAAATTGAATTTAAATTTTGTGAATATATATTTTTTTAATTTGTTTCAAGTATTGATAAGGTCGTTTTGTAGTTTTATATCACAATGTAACATGCATGACAGACACGTATTTAAAGCCAGCACAGCTATTGTACATCTTCGAATATTGGTTCATAAGAATGATTGTTGACCAATTCACAAGTCAAATGAAAATTCAAATATTAATCTTAATTTATTTATGTTTATATTTCATATATAATGGAATTCAGAAATATAATCAATAAGGTGCGAACTGGTACCGTATTTCCTCGACTAAACGCCCCCTCGAATAAAAGCCCCCTTATGCTAACAACATTTGCAATAAGCGCCCCCCTCGATTAAACGCCCCCTCTTTGTGCTAAACCATGGCGACTTTTATTTTCTACGTTGTTGCTCGATAAAGCAATGCTCAACTAAACCACTTTCTTTTTTTCTTGACCCAATGACAAAGCCTGTGATCTTGTACTTTCTAATAAACGCCCCCCCTCGAATAGTGGCCCCCTCGATTAGGCGCCCCCCCCAAAAAAAAGTGCCGAGATTGATAAACGCCCCGGGGTGTTTAATCAAGGAAATACGGTATGTGAGGGCGAATTGGTAATGTGGGCGAATTGACCAGAGATTGGGACGAATTGGTTTGGGGGCGAATGGTCACGAAATCCTCCAGGCTCGTTAGTTGCACGGTTTGCGTCGGTCATTGTAATGCAACGAGAATTTGGTTCACGAGTAGATCTCGGTCCGATCGTGTTGTGTCGTGTGTGCGTCTTGCTCGTGTATACTAAAAAGCATCCATCATCATCCACACAACATGATTCTGGTTAGGGTATTAATACAGCAATACAGCAGTATCATACACCGTTTATTTTTCAAGTCATCAAAGATAACACGATGATAAGTTCTTTACAAACCCTAGCTCTCGAGGCTTTTGTTGAATCGCCAGAAGATTCACTTGCATGCAGCGAGCAGCCTTCATCAAATCATCGTGGCCTAAATCGTTTGTTGAAGCGGAAGCAAAATAAACATTTGCGCTTGAGAGATGACGTTTTCATACCCGCAAACCAATGTGAAAATATCTTGAAGATAATTCTCAAAGTTCATGGGTCGTCATTTCTCCATTTGTTTCACGACAACTCGAAATGTGTACTAAAGATGTTAGATCTGGCAAATGCAGATTTGACGGACCAGTCCCTTCTTGTAGGTTTGCTGGAGAACCATCACCTCGAAAAAGTTGTCTTGTCAAATGCAGTTTTAAAGGCCAAGACAGCCAGGAAATTAGCTGCGTTGTCTAACTCGTTGAAAGTGCTGGACCTTTCTGGGACCAGCAGCTCGTGGAAGAAAGATGGTGCACAATTCCTAAAAAGTTTGAATAATTTGACAACATTGGATGTCAGCTTCCCGACGACTGGCGAACAAGATCAGTGTTTGAAAACGATAACACAGCTACCGTGCCTTGAATATCTCGACTTGTCTGGCTGGTCAATACGGGATTTAACACCAATTACTAATTTATCGGGGTAAATTTGATTTATCAATGTGCACATTGACTTCACTAATAATTTTTCTCCCTCCCTCGACAAGAGACAAGAGACACGCCCTGCTTTGCTGGAAAGGAAAGGCCAAACAAATGTTGTTCTGGTTGGACAGGACCGGGTCCAACCAACTGCTATCTTGTTTTTCTTGCAGGTCACTGAAGAGACTTAGTTTGTATGATGTTTGCATACTGCCTGCTGTCCAGAGCCAACTTAGTGGAATTTTCTCTCAAATGACCTCACTTGTACATCTGGACATCTCCCAAAATCTTAGCAACTATAGACCTCAACAAGCTTTAGAAGAGTTTCACATGTTTTTTCCACGACCAGATGTTCTGCATATGGAAAATTTTCTATCTGATGATGATGCCACCCATTTTCGATACTTAAGTCATGATGTGATTACAGCCATTGCAGCTCTGCCAAAACTTGTGTACCTTGATATATCAGGTGGGGCTTGCTTGTTACACTTTTTTTTTAAATAAGCAACTAGACTTTGGTCCAGCCCTGAAAGTTGCTTAAAATTTTGGATATTTTAGCCCTCAAAGTTGCTTGAAAAGTTGCTTAAAATTGTTTGTACCTATAACAGCCTCTCCTGGCCCCAGGGTACCACTCCTAAGTTTGTGGGTTCAAATCATCAACTTTAATGCCTACAACACAAGACTTAAGAGACAGTAAGTGTAAACATGTTAGTCAAGAACTTCAACAGCACAGTGAACATCTGTGCCTAGTTTTAGCATGTTAAGATAAATGACGTTTGAATTCTTAGTTGCTAACAGTAATTCAATTGAGCCCTCGAGTTGCTTAATGTTAGGGTCAATCCAGCCCTAGTTGCTTATTGAGCAGTTGCTTATTAAAAAAAAAAGTGTAATTGTTGAAAATTCTTTTTAAAAGAGTATGGGGCTCACCAAATTAACCTGACCATTCCTTGACAGGCAGAAAAGGTGCTACCGTAAATCCAGGATGGGCGCTTATTTGAGGGGAGGATGGGGGCTTATTCGAGGGGAGGGCTTATTTAGAGGTTGGGGCTTATTCGAGGATTTACGGTATGTTTTGTTGTTAAGCAGCTTTGCACCCAAGAAACTTTATGTGACTCTGTTTGTTGTAGATTTTGGTATCTTACTCATTATCTTGTTTTCAGGTTGCAGAGACTTGAAGACAATAGAAGAGTTGAAAGCATTTGGGCTAGACAGACTAGAGTTTCTTGGAATATTTGAAACTGGTCTTGACACAACGGACAAAGCTATTCCAGTGAAAACAGTAGGTAAAATTAACATGTTTAGTTCCACCTGCTGATATTCTACATGTTTATTTTGATTATATTAGCTTTTCTGCTTAGTGGCCATTTTAATAAGCAGTGTTGTTATTGTGTTACAAGCAGAAGTGTTTACGAGTATGATCTTTTAAAAGATCTTTCTCTCTTAATCAGACAGGGTGACAGTTGTGAAACATCAGGTTATATTTGTTTTGTTGAGTGAACTTCCAATCATTGCAGGACATCTCATGAGCCACATTGCTTTGCTTACCAAGGTTGATCTTGTCCTTTTGTTTGCGAACCATGCTATGCTACTTACTTAATAACACGTAGCATGATTTGTATTCTTGCAACACAAAGTGCATCCTCATCCCTAAGCAAAGTCCTTGTTTAGAACTTAAGGTGCACTCTATATTGTTATGCAACTCTGTGTTTTTTATGGCAGGATTTTCGTGTATGGGCTGGTTGAGTTGATTGCTCCGTGTATATGTGATCATTCTTTATGTAGATAACTGGTATTGCTAATGAAGAACAGCTAATTGTTGCAATGCAAGTTTATGTGAAAAGAGAAGCTTATATGCTGATGTGCTTGTATTCCTTGTTTGAGATATTGGTAACAACATCAAACTTCTCCTCATACCATAAAGTATTACAGGTACACTATGTTCACATTTGATTGCATGGTTTGAATGCTATTATAGAGTAATTATAGTAAAGGTTTCTATTGATCCATATTGTGCTACATTGCTGTAAAGTGTCTTGTTTTTAGCTGCACTGTTATTCTTTCTTTTTAAGGTTGTTGTTGCAGCATCAAGAGCTCACTTGAAATGTGAGGAAGCTCAGTATGTGGTGATGTAAGCGTTGCTTGTTTTATATATTTTTAGTAGGTTGTAACTTTTCCAAAAATCACGAAAAAATTGTCTTTAAAATTTGCTTTTCCTTTTGTTTCTACGTTGTCTCAATGCTATCTCCCTGTTATCTCTATGTGACTTTCATGCTATCTTCCATTTGTATCTACTGGGGTTCTAAAAGTATTGCAACGCCTGAGAAAAAACGGCGTCTAAAAGTGGCCCGAGGCCTAAGCGAGAAAATTTACATAACAATATATATGTATCTTGTTGTTTTGTTGTCTCTTCTGTTTTTTCTCTTTATCTTTGTAATGAAACTACCAGAAATAGTTGTTGATGTTTTTCTTGTAGGTGGTTCTTCTCCTACTGTCAAGACAACATAAGCATGACAAAATGTCCGAAGGAGCTACATCAGTAGGTTGTCTTATTATTACCTCATTGGAATGACCATGAATTTATATAGATTCAAACTCATTATTTTGAATGTTCAATGTCATTTATATTTGTTAACCTTCACAGATCTATTGTATCCACAATTCTGGACGTTATGGATGTGCAGAGACCATTGCGAATTCAAAAATTATGTTGCCATGGTCTTATTAACTGTGGAGTACCCCAAGGAGTGGTAAGTTCTTCTTAGCCATAGGTTCTAGCTTAACATTTAATTTGGTTTATTCTGGGCAAGTAATGGTTAGCTAGTTAATTTGAAGTGTATTATACTATTTGCTTTGTTTTGTTATTTTGTATGTGCAGGCCCGTCGAGAGCCAGCTCGGGCCCCTGGGGTAATGAACAAGCAAACGGCTGTCTTAAAGTTGCTCTGTGTTAGCAAACTTGTTTTGCGGTCCATTCTTGAGACTCGGGTCCCGGGAATTCACCCCAGCTGCCTCCCCCCTCGACGGTTTGGGGACCTCATATTCATGGCTATGTATGAGCTGCAATGATAAGCTGTCAACAACTGATTCTTTATGTTGATAATAGTTTGTTTTCCCAATTTTTTCCCTTTTAATGTCTAGGAATTCGAAGCTAAGCGAGTCTGTGAGATGATGTTGCGATATTTGGATACATACAACCATGACCAGGATGTGACCCCATGCTCAATATTTAACGCACTTGTTTCAAGTGTAAGTATTTAAGTACACAATTTTGTTACATTTTTCAATTGTATTGCTACAAAGACCTGCTATTTTGAGTAAAACGTTATGCACTTATCATGAATACAGTCAAATCTGCATAGTTCGAGCTCGTGTAATTCGAACTCTATCTAATTTGAACGAAATTCTCTGCCCCTTCAAGGATCGCTAATGAACGAACTTTTATAAAACAAACGTCTGTAATTCGAACTTTTTGTAATTCGAACATTTTCATGCTTCTCCAGGGTGTTCGAATTAGACAGAGTTGACTGTAGATTAATATACTTTATGGCTCTTTTAAAAGTATGAATTATGAATACTAACAAGTGGATTAACATATTCTTTCCAGCCTCTTGGAAGGACAGCATTCGTGAACCATTCTGGTGCCATAAGAGTAAATGATTTTCAAGTTTTGAGGCTCAGTAACTTTTTTTGATTTTGATGAAAAAGCTACATTTTCATATTTTCTATAAAAAGTGTTGCTAGCCTACCTATATCTTGTATCTGTTCACATCAAATATAACATTTTATTCTTTTTTATCTGATAGATTTTGCTGAATATCATAAGAAAGAATTGCGAAGCTTCCTTGGTAAGGCCACCCTTCATTATTTATTTATTTATATATTTTTCTGTATAAAATCAAATTAATTGCAGTTAGTTGCACCAACTAATATTTGACCCCGAAGGTTATCATTCTGTATTCATTTTTTTGTCTATTTTAGATGGACGGATTAATGGTGGAATGTTGGAGTACTTTGTGGAATATATCAGGTAATGTTTTTATCACTCTTTTGCTCATCGTCACATTTTCCTGTTTCCTGGCATTCAAATTGCCGTCAAGTAATACCTATCAACTTCATTGTTGCTTTTTGTCAGATGAAATTCCCGAAAACAGCCAATACATCATAGAAAATGGAGGGCTGGAAATATTTGCGGACTGTATGCAGGTTTGAAATCACTCATTTATTTTTCTTTTTTCTCATCAAATCGTTCATATTTCATTTTTTTAAGACAATGAATGAATTCTAATTAAAAATGCTGATAAATGTTCAATCATCTTTAATTCTAATTATTTTTCCAACCAGAACTTTGAAAACGAACCACTTTTACACCATGTCATCATGGGGTTGATGGTAAGCAGACCTGATATTTTATTTGGATGTTGTATTTTTATTCGCTGTGCAGTAATTTTTGTTGTTGTCACCCAGACTCGCTGCATTGCGTCCCTGTGATTCGTCCTTTCACAAGCGTATAGGGAGGGACATAAAAGAACTGGGGGGCCAGGCCAGACTCGTGCAACAAGTTTAGTTGTGACCTTTTTTTTAATCTGTTGTAGGGAAACATTGCTGAGGTGGATCATCTTCGTTCTCGGCTCATGAACCATAAATACGTTGAGTTATTCATGTGAGTTTTTCATGGATATTGCAATCAAAGCTAGTAATGAATGATTTATCACTTTACTCTGCTATCTTTTTTTTCCATTTTTTGCCTGCTTGATGCAGTTTAAATCTCTTTTTTTAGCGAAATGCTTGACTTGGAGAAGTTTGACTTTGAAGTTGGCTATCAGGCGGCTGGAGTGTTATCACATATGACGTCTGACGGAAAAAGAGCCTGGAAACTAACCAGCATTACCAGACATCAGTGCATGGAGAAAATGGTAATTAAATCAGTCATATGGTGCTTCTTCTTCTCACCAGATCTCCCAAGACACGTTTTCTTTTAAACCCAGCCTTCATAAATGGCCTTTAGTTTATAAAATTTTAATAAGCGCTTCTTTTTTAGAAGCACTTATTTAGGTGCTAAACGGGTGGGGGGGGGGGTAACAGACGCCCCTCCCCTCCAAATAAACGCCCTGTGCATGTGATATAAATTTTTCTAATGCTCTGTTCGCTTATTCGCAATGTAACTGCCACCTATCAGTATAATCTTGTTATTCAGATTGACACAGTTTCGCGTTGGGATGTTCAAAGGAGCCGAAGCATAAATTACAGGTACCAATCAAATATCTATATTAAATATTATTATTACCAATATTATCAACAATATTATCATTATGCTTTATAACTTTATATATATTTGTATTTTTGCGCGACGGAGGAGCGTGCTTAACCTAATTGTTTTTTCAAGAAATTCCATTGTTGAAATTTCCTCTGCTGACCGCGCATAAGTTACTTTATTTTCTTTTGTTGCCCCTTGTTGTGGGTATCTTCCGCAGTACTAAATGCTTCTGGACACGGGCACAGTTTTAATGTTGGCAAATGCTGCAGACCTTGTGTGATTTTGCAATTGCGAGCCAATGGCAACATTCTTGTTTAGTTCGAATTTCTCAGCAAATACCAACTTCTATAGACTAGAACTTACCACCTATATATAAGTGTGACTGGATAGCCCAATGGTAGGGCGTCTGCGTGAGAGGCAGAGGTAGATTTCCGGGGCTCCGCTATCATGCTCGAGAGTTTACTTTCTGTAATGCGATATTAAAGCTCTGTATTTTGTACATTGAGCACTCTATGCCGGCAAGGGAGGACAACATGTGATGTATTACATATAGATACATCTATCCCAGAGCTCATCACGAACTTGATAATTCGACTCTTGTTTAATTTATGACGTTGATCTTATTACCGCATGCTGCAAGATTCATCTTTTTTGTCTTGATAGCTCCATACTCGCCCCATAAAGACTGCATCTTTTGGCACGAGAATACATTAGTAAGTGCTATTTTTGTTCCCTCAGGTCTTTGAAGCCTATTCTGCGATTGATTTCCAAAGAAGACGCGCCTGCAGCCCAGTTTTGGGCTCTTTGGGTACTCGCAAATCTCACTGGAGTTTACCGTAAGTTTCTTGTACTTATCCATATTAATCAGTATATGGAAGTGTCTGCATATCTTTGTAAAATGTGCGGGTACACCTCAGTCGTGTTGATGCAATATAATAACCTATGCATGGCTTGAAGAGCAAGGCATTTGCTGCTTCCATACTACAATTCATCTTCAGTTTGACCCGCTTCTAATATGATTAATTACTCATTGGTGCAAGATTTTGTTATATCAGAAACCCGCTGTGATTTCTATGCAATGCTTCAGCTCTTTTGTATTCTTGATTTGTTGGTATATAATGCAATGTGGTCCTTGCTCGCATTACCGTAAATCCTCGAATTGGCCCCCCCCTCGAATAAGCCCCCACCCTAGAACAACAAATTGTTAATAAGCCCCCCCCCTCGAATAAGCCCCCACCCCAAACATGCTGATGTTTGCGTACAGCGAGTTCGAAAAAATTTTGTTTTTCTGACCGTTTTTTCACCAATATCTGGGCATTCTTCTGTTTATCTGTGTATGCAAAATACTTTGCTGGAACAACTAAACCAATTTCCCGTTTATTTTCCCAGTAACAACGTCAATTTTTGTGCCATATTTCAAAGAGTTTTATAAGCCCCCCCTAGAATAAGCCCCCCCTCGAATAAGCCCCCCTCTGAAAATGTCAAAAATAAATAAGCCCCCAGGAGGCTAATTCGAGGATTTACGGTATAGCAGCTTGCAGTAATGTGACGATGTTGTGATGTATGGCATTATCGTTCTGTCTTTCAGCTGAGAAATACTGCGAACTTTTGGTCGGTGAAAATGCCTTAAATATCCTGAGAAATTTCCTCGCATCTCTTAACGCAAGTGAAGACATGAAGAGATTGGCACAGATGGCGCTCGACAAGATAACTACATATCTTGGAATCAGTAGTGGGCTGTGAAGATCAGATGAGTCAAATGGGAAGCAAGGTAGAGCTTTCAATGTATATTTGTGTATACACTAAGGTATCTTTAACTCGAATTTTTGATAACTCAAACCTTCGATACCCAATTTATGTCACCCTTAAGATATTTAATGTATTATATCACTCCATTAGTTTTATGGACATTAAGTAATGCACGGGAAGAGCGTATAAGGAGGGACATGGGAATTTGGAGCCCAGAGAAGCCGTGCACCCCATTTGTTGACAAACTATGCAAAAGTACCCCTTTCGAACCCAATAGTGTCCTTTCGTGAGTTAGTGACCTGGGACTGGTCATGTGCTAGTCCTAGGCCACTCATAAAGTACTACTCGTAAAGCCAGAGAAATTGTAAAATTACTCTTACAGCTTTTTGAATTTCAAAGTTGAATTTAAATTTTGTGAATAATATTTTTTAGTTTGTTTAAAGTATTGATAGGGTTATTTTGTAGTTTTATGTCACAATGTAACATGCATGACAGACACGTATTTAAAGCCAGCACAGCTATTGTACATCTTCGAATATTGGATCATAAGAATGATGATGTTGACCAATTCACAAGTCAAATGAAAATTCAAATATTAATCTTAATTTATTTATGTTTATATTTCATATATAATGGAATTCAGAAACATAATTAGTAAGGTGGGAAATGGTATGAGAGGGCGAATTGACCAGAGATTGGGACGAATTGGTTTGAGGGCGAATCGTCACGAAGTCCTCCAGGCTCGTTAGTCGCACGGTTTGCGTCGGTCATCGTAATGCAACGAGAATTTGGTTCACGAGTAGATCTCGGTCCGATCGTGTTGTGTCGTGTGTGCGTCTTGCTCGTGTATAATACTAAAAAGCATAACCTGATGCTGGTTTGGGTATTAATACAGCAATACAGCAGTATCATACACCGTTTATTTTTCAAGTCTTCAAAGATGACACGATGATAAGTTCTTTACAAACCCTAGCTCTTGAGGCTCTTGTTGAATCGCCAGAAGATTCACTTGCATACAGCAAGCAGCCTTCATCAATTCATCGTGGCCTAAGTCGTTTGTTGAAGCGGAAGCAAAATAAACATTTGCGCTTGAGAGATGACGTTTTCATACCCGCAAACCAATGTGAAAATATCTTGAAGATAATTCTCAAAGTTCATGGGTCGTCATTTCTCCATTTGTTTCACGACAACTCAAAATGTGTACTAAAGATGTTAGATCTGGCAAATGCAGATTTGACGGACCAGTCCCTTCTTGTAGGTTTGCTGGAGAACCATCACCTCGAAAAAGTTGTCTTGTCAAACGCAGTTTTAAAGGCCAAGACAGCCAGGAAATTAGCTGCGTTGTCCAACTCGTTGAAAGTGCTGGACCTTTCTGGGACCAGCAGCTCGTGGAAGAAAGATGGTGCACAATTCCTAAAAAGTTTGAATAATTTGACAACATTGGATGTCAGCTTCCCGACAA
The DNA here is from genome assembly GCA_013076295.1 of Sanderia malayensis. Lineage (NCBI taxonomy): Eukaryota > Metazoa > Cnidaria > Scyphozoa > Semaeostomeae > Pelagiidae > Sanderia > Sanderia malayensis. The sequence continues at coordinate 1,858,302 of RQOL01000828.1, forward strand.
CTGGCGAACAAGAGGAGTGTTTGAAAACGATATCACAGCTACCGTGCCTTGAGTATCTCGACTTGTCTGGCTGGTCAATACGGGATTTAACACCAATTACTAAGTTATCGGGGTAAATTTGATTTACCAATATGCCATGCACATTGACTCACCAATTAATCCCCCCCCCCTCCACAAGAGACAAGAGACAGCCTGCTTTGTTGAAATGGCCAAATAAATGCTGTTATGGTTGGACAGGGTCCGTTGTGGACCTTGTTCTTGTCCACATCCGAGTGTCCTTTGTTTGTGATCCAGGTTGGAAAATTTGTATTTGCTCGCAGCTAGGCGCTCACAAAAACATATAAACTCTCCAACCTGGTCTGCAAACCATCACCTGCTTTAATCTTTTGCCTTTGCATTGCGCATTGTTATATTGAGACTATTTTATCTTTCACTGAACTATAAACTGAACTGCTATCTGGTTTTTCTTGCAGGTCACTGAAGAAACTTAGTTTGTATGATGTTTGCATACTGCCTGCTGTCCAGAGCCAACTTAGTGGAATTTTCTCTCAAATGACCTCACTAGTACATCTGGACATTTCCCAAAATCTTCGCAACTATAGACCTCAACGAGCTTTTGAGGGAGTTAACATGTTTTTCGCACGACCAGATGCTCTGCGTCTGGACAGTTTTCTATTATCTGATGATGATGCCACCCAGTTTCGATACTTAAATCATGATGTGATTACAGCCATTGCATCTCTGCCAAAACTTGTGTACCTTGATATATCAGGTAAGGCTTGTTAATATTTGAAAATTCTGTTTCAAGGAGTTCACCAACTAAACCTGACCATTCCTTGAAAGTTAGAGAAATGGCTATGTTTTCTTGTTAAGCAGCTTTGTGCCCAAGAAACGTAACACTTTATGTGACTGTGTTTGTTGTAGATTTTGGGATGTTACTTGTTGTCTTCCGTTTTCAGGTTGCAGAGACTTGAAGACAGTAGAAGAGTTGAAAGCATTTGGATTAGACAGACTAGAGTTTCTTGGAATATTTGAAACTGGTCTTGACACAGTGGACAAAGCCATTCCAGTGAAAACAGTAAGTGAAATTAATACGTTTAGTTCCACCTGCTGATATTCTACATGTTAATTCTGAATATATTAGCGTGTCTGCTCGGAGATAGTCATCTTAAGTAGCAGTGTTGTTATTGTGTTACAAGCAGGAGTGTTTATAAGTGTGATCTTTTAAAAGATCTTTCTCTCTTAATCAGGCAGGGTAAGAGTTGTGAAACATCAGGTTATGTTTGTTTTCTTGAGTGAACTTCCAATCATTGCACGACATGTCATGAGCCACATTGCTTTGCTTACCAAGGTTGATCTTGTCCTTTTGTTTGCGAACCACGCTATGCTACTTACTGAATAATATGTAGCATGATTTGTATTCTTGCAACACAAAGTGCATCCTCATCCCTAAGCAAAGTCCTTGTTTAGAGCTGACGATGCACTTTATATTGTTATGCATCTTTTTTTATTGCCGTTTTTTATTTTCTTTGCAATGCATCTAAAATGTGTGTGGGCTGGTTGAGTTGAATGCCCCATGTATATGTGATCATTCTTTATTTAGATAACTGGCATTGCTAATGAAGAACAGATAATTGTTGCAATGCAAGTCTATGTGAAAAGAGAAGCTTCTGTGCTGATGTGCTTGTATTGCTTGTTAGAGATGTTGGTAACAACATCAGACTTTTCCTCATACAATAAATTATTACAGGTACACTATGTTCACATTTGATTTCATGGTGTGAATGCTATTATAGAGTAACTAGGAAGGCATGCCCGGTCCTTGTGCCACCTCCCTATAGTTGGCCTTTGACAGAGTGGAACAGTGATATTTAACAAAAAGGGTATGGGTTCTTTATCGTTATTGCCTCCCACCTGACTGGAACAGAGAACTTCAACAAAAGTTGGGTGGATTTTACATTATTATTGCCTCTGATGTCAGTGAAACTAATATCTTCAACAAAAATGAATGGGTTTTCAATCATTATTGCCTTTGAACTGGGTGGAAAAGCAATCTTCAACCAAATTAATAATGTTCTACACATTTATTAAGGTGCTGAGCAGGCAGGGTTTTTATTAGTCCCTATTGTGCTACATTATTGTTCTTTTTTTAAGGTGGTTGTTGCAGCATCAAGAGCTCACTTGAAATGTGAGGAATTTCAACATTTGGCGATGTAAGCCTTGCCTCTTTAATGTATCCTTAGTAGGTTGTAAAGTTGCCAAAACATTACCAAACATTGCCTTTGAAATCTGCATTTTTCTTTACGTTTTCTCAATGCTATCTCCTTGGCAACAATCTTGTTGTTGCCTCTTTGTTGTCTCTTCTGTATTTTCTCTTTATCTTTGTAATGAAATTACCGGAAATAGTTGTTGATGTTTTTCTTGTAGGTGCTTCTTCTCCTGCTGTCAGGACAAGATAAGCATCTGTCCGAAGGAGCTACATCGGTAAGTACCTCATTGGAATGACAATGACATTTATATAGATTCACCCCTGTCCTTTTGAATGTTCAATGTCATTTATATTTGTTAACCTTCACAGATCTATTGTGTCCACAATTCTGGACGTTATGGATATGCACAGCTTATTTCGAATTCTAAAGTTATGTTGCAATGGTCTTATTAGCTGTGGAGTACCCCAAGGAGTGGTAATTTCTTCTTAGCCATAAGCTCTAGCTTAATTTTATTTAGCTTAGTCTTGGCAAGTAATGTTTGGCTAGTTAATTTGAAGTGTATTATGCTATTTGATTTATTATGTTACTTTGTGTGTATATGTGTCATGTGACTCAGTTTGGGGACCTCATATTACTGCATACGTAGGAGCTGTCAAGAGCTGATTTTTTATGTTGATAGTAGTTTGTTTTCCCAATCCATTTCTGTTGTTCTCTTAATGTCTAGGAATTCGAAGCTAAACGAGTCTGTGAGATGATGTTACAATGTTTGGAAGCATTTGCAGATCGACAAGATGCCACCCCATGCTCAATATTTAAGGCACTTGTTTCAAGTGTAAGTATGTACAAAATTTTGTTACATTTTTTAATTGTATTGCTACGAAGACCTACTATCTTGAGTAAAACGTTTTGCACCTATCATGAATATATTAATCTATGTAGATGGATTAATATACTTTGTGGCTCTTTTAAAAGTATGAATTATGAATATTAACAAGTGGATTAACATATTCTTTCCAGCGTCTTGGAAGGGCAGCATTTGTGAATCATTCCGGGGCCATAAGAGTAAGTGATTTTCAAGTTTTGAGGCTTAGTAACTTTTTTTGACTTCGATGAAAAAGCTACATTTTCATATTTTCTATAAAAAGTTTTGCTAGCCTACCTATATCTTGTATCTTTTCACATCAAATATAACATTTTATTCTCTTTTATGTGATAGATTTTGCTGAATATCATCAAAAAGAATTGTGAAGCTTCCTTGGTAAGGCCACCCTTCATTAATTATTTATTTATGTATTTTTAAATCTCTATAGATGTTAAAAGATCTTTAAAAGTAGCTGAAGGTCTTTGTCCAGAAGTCGTAGCAGAATTCTTTGTGCGCCTTCTGAAACTTTCAACAGATCTACGATAATTTTATACAGGTCCTTTCCTTTTCTGTATAGAGGCATAGAATCCAATTAATTGCAGTTAGTTAATGATAACCAGAAGGTTATCATTTTGTATTTAACATTTCTGTCTTTTTTAGATGAACAGATTAATGGTCGAATGTTGGAATACTTTGTGGAATATATCAGGTAATGTTTTTATCATACTTTTTCTCATCGTCAAATTTTCCTGTGTCTTGGGATTAGAATTACCGTCAAGTAACACCTATCAGCTTCATTATTGCTTTTTGTTAGATGAAATTCCCGAGAACGGCGAATGCTTCATAGAAAATGGAGGCTTGGAAATATTTGCGGATTGTATGCAGGTTTGAACATACTCACTTATCTTTTTTTTCTCATCAAATTGATGCCATTTCTTATCTTCATCTTGAAGAAGTTGCCTTTTCAATTTATTGCTCCGAATTTGAATGAATGATTCTAATTAAAAGGCTTACAAATGTTCAATTATCTTTAATTCTAATTACTTTTACAACCAGAAATTTGAAAACGAACCACTTTTACACCGGGCTATCATGGGGTTGATGGTAAGCAGACCACCTGATATTTTATTTGGATGTTGCTTTTTTTATTCGTTAATAGTTCTGTAGATTTTTTTCTTCTTTTGTTGTGACCTACAACCATTGACAAAAGGTCTTGAGAAAGTGAAAAATTTGCATTACTTTTCAATGAAAAACACAATTTCCTTGGAAAACACAGAGCCAACCCCTCCCTCCAAGTCAATGTTGCTATTTTTGATGGACAGGTTTATTAGGGATTGCCAAAAACACTTTCTAAACATCCTCAACATTGAATAGGGGGGTCGAATTTTTTTGGGCCATGTGAGAAAATACACGGCATTCTTTTACTGTCTCACACCTAATGGCGAGGGTTGTAGACTTGCTGCATTGCGTCCCTGTGATTCGTTCTTTCGCAATTCGTTCTTTCACAAGCGTATAGGGAGGGACCTAAAGGAACTGGGGGGCCAGACTCGTGCAACAAGTTTAGTTGTGAGTGATCTTGTTTTTAATCTGTTGTAGGGAAACATTGCTGAGGTGGATCATCTTCGTTCTCGGCTCATGAACCATAAATACGTTGAGTTATTCATGTGAGTTTTTCATGGATATTGAAATCAAAGCTAGTAATGAATGATTTATCACTTTACTCTGCTAACTTTTTGTATTTGGCCTTTTTTTGCCTGTTTGATGCAGTTTAAATCTCTTTTTTTTAGCGACATGCTTGACTTGGAGAAGTTTGACTTTGAAGTTGGCTATCAGGCGGCTGGAGTGTTATCACATATGACATCTGACGGAGAAAGAGCCTGGAAACTAACCAGAATTGGTAGACATCAGTGCATGGAGAAAATGGTAATTAAATCAGTCTTATGGTGCTTCTTCTTCTCACCAGATCTCCCAAGACACGTTTTCTTTTGAACCCAGCCTTCATAAACGGCCTTTAGTTTATAAAATTTGAATAAGCGCTTCTCTTTTAGAATCAGACGCCCCCTCCCCCACCCAATTAACGCCCTGTGCATGTGATAAAAGTTTTTCTAATGCTCTGTTCACTTATTCGCAATGTAACTGCCACCTATCAATATAACCTTGTTTTTCAGATTGACACAGTCTCGCGTTGGGATGTTCAAAGGAGCCGAAGCATATATTACAGGTACCAATCAAATATTTATATTAAATGTTATTATTACGAATATTATCAACAATATTTTCAATATGCTTTATATTTTTATATATATTTGTATTTTTGCGCGACGGAGGAGCGATCCTAACTTGATAGGGTTTTCAAGAATTTTCATTGTTGAAATTTCCAGTGCTGACCACGCATAAGTTACTTTATTTTCTTTTGTTGCCCTTTGTTGTGGCTATGCTCCACAGTACTAAAGGCTTCTGGACATGGGCACAGTTTTAATGTTGCCTTTGGTTTCGTTGATGGCAAATGTTGCAGACCTTGTGTAATTTTGCAATTGCGAGCCAATAGGCGCATTCTTGTTTAGTTCGAATTTCTCAGAAAATTCGTTCAGGACGTTAGGAATGTTGTTTTAAGGTTTTTATTCATTTTTAGCTAAATTTGTCCAGTGAAATTTATTCCAGGAGTGCAATTGAAATAAAATAATTGAAAAAAAAATAATAAGATCAAATAAAAAAAAAAATAAATAAAAATTTGCGCTCACACAGTCTTGTATATGCGCTTGGATTCCCACCCTTGGCAACATCCCAGACTCTCGGATGTTGCCCTATCATGAGCTCTTGCGAGTACATATTAGAGGAAGTCTAAGGGCTATCCAGTAACATTTATATATAGTGCAGTAAGTTCTAGTAACTAGCTGTTAACATTGTTGAAGTGTCGGTTAGGGTCAGGGTTAGGGTTAGGGTTACGCTATGCGGAGGAGAAAGGTGGTCAGAATGCGCAGTGGCATAGTTGCTGGTACTGCGTAGGAGCGTATATGACGTAATTGTGTCCATAGTGGCTGAGGCATTGGCCTTAGGGTTAGGCTTAGGGTTAGGGTTAGGGTTACGCTATGCGGAGCAGGCTTAGGACAATGATATAAAGCGCCGAAGGCGCTAGATGCCTGACTTGGCGTCGAATCAGTGCAGCCAGGAAAAGTTTGGCGGCCATTTTAAAGAGGGGCAAGAAACTGATGTTGATCAGCAAGTCAATACAGAAACACTACAGTTCAATGCTCGTTTTGCGGAAAACAATGGTGGAATAAGTCGATATATACATTTTTTAACAGAGCATACAATATGATGATACTATTTAAGTTGCTAGAATGGCAAAAAACGTTCTATATATCAGAATTTTGTGTATTTATTGCGGAACGATGGACCAAGCCTAAATTAACTCCATTACAAAAAACTTTGTAAACATTAACACTCTTGGATGTACTGGATAATATGTATGCTCTAATTAAAGGTAAGTGGCATGGATTTGACATTCCAGAAGCTTACTAAAATATTAGCTGATGCGACCCGGTATTTTACTGAAGTATTCCAGAACTTTACCAAAATATTTTGGTAAAGGAACCCACAACGATGGAAATCAATTATCTTCAGCAGCCTAAGTGACTTTAAATATCTAACGGAATATCAGACCGCTACAATTCTGGGAATTGATTCAATTGTAAAAGGAACATATGGGAAATATGCCAATGATATGCCACTGCGTTTTCTTTCGAGTTTTGAATTGGAGTATAGTGTTGTATTAGCTGATATTTCAGCAAGCTTTTGGGATATCAAAACCACGACACTTACCTTTCATTAGAGCTTACATATTATCCAGTAAATATAAGATTTTTTATTTAACAAATGTTTTTGTCGTTCGATTAATTTAGGCCTGTTCTATCCATCGTTCCGCAAAAAAATAAACAAAATACCGATATTTGAAACGTTTTTTGTCATTATCGATATTTTACTAATATATCCGCATATCATATGCTTCGCAACAGTATGCATATGTTAACCTTGTTTATCATTATTGTTCTCCAAAGCGAACATTTAACTTTGGACTCATTGATTTACAAAAGTTATTTGCCCCCCCCCCCTTAAAATGGCCCCGAAATGGCATCACTGTTGTCTGCACGATTAGTGCGGAGCCTGGTACTTCTATAGATTAGAACTTACCACCTGCATAAAGTGTGACTGGATAGCCCGATGGTAGGGCGTCTGCATGAGGGGCCTTTTTATTTTTTATATCTATATTTTTTTATTTCTTTTATTTCTTTCGCACTTTTGGAATAATGTCTGATTTGTGAAAGCCTTGCTCGTCAGACAAATTATTAGACAGACTACCGAACTCGGAGGGACCGAGAACAAGTCTTATTTTCTGTAATGCGACTATTAAAGCTCTGTATTTTGTACATTGAGCACTCTATGCCGGCAAGGGAGGACAACATGTGGTGTATTACATATAGATACATCTATCCCAGAGCTCATCACGAACTTGATAATTCGACTCTTGTTTAATTTATGACGTTGATTTTTTACCGCATGCTGCAAGATTCATCCGTTTGTCCTGATATCTCGATACTCGCCCGATGAAGACTGTATCTTTTGGTACGAAAATACATAATAAGTGCTATTTTTGTTCCCTCAGATCTTTGAAGCCTATTCTGCGATTGATTTCCAAAGAGGACGCGCCTGCAGCCCAGTTTTGGACTGTTTGGGTACTCGCAAATCTCACCGGAGTTTATCGTAAGTTTCTTGTACTTATCCATATTAATCAGTATATGGAAGTGTCTGCATATCTTTGTAAAATGTGCGGGTACACCTCAGTCGTGTTGATGCATTATAATGACCTACGCAATGGCTTCAAGAGCAAGGCATTTGCTGCTTCCATACTACCATTCATCTTCAGTTTGAACAGCTTCTAATATGATTAATTACTCATTGGTGCAAAACTTTGTTATATCAGAAACGCGCTGTGATTTCTATGCAATGCTTCAGCTCTTTTGTATTCTTGATTTGTTGGTATATAATGCAATGTGGTGCTCGCTAGCTTTGTAGCAGCTTGCAGTAATGTGACGATGTTGTGATGTATGGCATTATCGTTCTGTCTTTCAGCTGAGAAATACTGCGAACTTCTGGTCGGTGAAAATGCCTTAAATATCCTGAGAAATCTCCTCGCATCTCTTAACGCAAGTGAAGACATGAAGAGATTGGCACAGATGGCACTCGACAAGATAACTACATATCTTGGAATCAGTAGTGGGCTGTGAAGATCAGATGAGTCAAATGGGAAGCAAGGTAGAGCTTTCAATGTATATTTGTGTATACAGTAAAGTATCTTTAACTCGAATTTTTGATAACTCAAGCCTTGGATACCTAATTTATGTCCCCCTTAAGATACTTAATGCATTATATCACTTCATTTGTTTTATGGTCATAAAGTAATGCACCTTTGAGCCGCGCGTGGATGAATGGTGGAATGTAAGTGCCTCTTGAAAGATTAAAAAATTAATGATTAAAGATTATCAGGAAAGAGCGTATAAGGAGGGACGCAAGGACTTGGAGCCCAGGAAGCCATGCACCCCAATTTTTGACAAACTATGCAAAAGTACCCCTTTCGAACCCAATAGTGTCCTTTCGTGAGTGAGTGACCTGGGACTGGTCATGTGCCAGTCCCAGGCCACTCATAAAGTGCTACTCGTAAAGCCAGAGAAAGTGTAAAATTACTCTTACAGCCTAATTACTTTAAATTTTGTGAATATATATTTTTTTAATTTGTCTAAAGTATTGATAGGGTTATTTTGTAGTTTTATGTCACATTTATGTAACATGCATGACAGACACGTATTTAAAGCCAGCACGGCTATTGTACATCTTCGAATATTGGATCATAAAAATGATGATGTTGACCAATTCACAAGTGAAATGAAAATTCAAATATTAATCTTTATTTATTTATGTTTATATTTCATATATAATAGAATTCAGAAATGTAATTAGTAAGGTGCGAAATGGTATGAGGACGAATTGACCAGAGATTGGGACGAATTGGTTTGGGGGCGAATCGTCACGAAATCCTCCAGGCTCGTTAGTCGCACGGTTTGCGTCGGTCATCGTAATGCAACGAGAATTTGGTTCACGAATAGATCTCGGTTCGATCGTGTTGTGTCGTGTGTTCGTCGTGTATGCTAAAAAGCATCCATCGCAGGGTTGTCAGACTTGGGATTTTATCCCAAGGTCTTGGGATTTTTTGAGGCTGATGGGATTTTCCTTGGGAATTATTTTTTCGAAAAAAACCTTGGGATATATCTTGAGAATTTTAGAAGTTTATCGGCAATTGTCCACTTTGTTTGAACATTCACAAAATCAGTCATATTTTCATTCAAACTGATTATTTTGTCGTTGATGCTTGATGGCACCACTGGAAAATAAGAACAAATTAGCGAAAAGGCTGTAGATTGCGGTGGCTGGAAAAATTATAAACACTGGTAAAATGTAAACATCGATAACGGAAAGCTTAAAAACAATTGAAATCTCAGGATTTAAAATCTCGGGATCTTTGCCATTTTGCATGAATGACGTTATTTCCAAAGAAAAAATTTAACCTTGGGAATTTTATTTTTAAAACAATGGATTTCGGGATTTTTTGAGCCTCGACTTGGGAATTTTGAAGATTTCAATCTGACAACCTTGATCCATCGTCATCCACACAACCTGATGCTGGTTTGGGTATTAATACAGCAATACAGCAGTATCATACACCGTTTATTTTTGAAGTCATCAAAGATGACACGATGATAAGTTCTTTAGAAACCCTAGCTCTCGAAGCTTTTGTTGAATCGCCAGAACATTCACTTGCATGCAGCAAGGAGCCTTCATCAATTCATCGTGGCCTAAATCGTTTGTTGAAGCGGAAGCAAAATAGACATTTGCGCTTGAGAGATGACGTTTTCATACCCGCAAACCAATGTGAAAATATCTTGAAGATAATTCTCAAAGTACATGGGTCGTCATTTCTCCGTTTGTTTCACGACAACACCAAATGTGTACTAAAGATATTAAATCTCGCAAATGCAGATTTGACGGACCAGTCCCTTCTTGTAGGTTTTCTGGAGAACCATCACCTCGAAAAAGTTGTCTTGTCAAATGCAGTTTTAAAGGCCAAGACAGCCAGAAAATTAGCTGCGTTGTCCAGCTCGTTGAAAGTGCTGGACCTTTCTGGGACCAGCAGCTCGTGGAAGAAAGGTGGTGCACAATTCCTAAAGAGTTTGAATAATTTGACAACATTGGATGTCAGCTTCCCGACGATTGGGGAACAAGAGGAGTGTTTGAAAACAATATCACAGCTACCGTGCCTGGAGTATCTCGACTTGTCTGGCTGGTCAATACGGGATTTAACACCAATTACTAATTTATCGAGGTAAATTTTATTTACCAATCTGCCATGCACATTGATTACGCCAATTATCCCCCCCCCCCTACAAGAGAGAAGAGACATGCGCTGTTTTGTTGAAAATGCCAAATAAATGATGTTGTGGTTGGATTGGACAGGGTCTGCTGTGCTGTGGACCTTGTTCTTGTCCACATCCGAGTGTCCTTTGTTTGTGACCCAGGTTGGAAAGTTTGTATTTGCTGGCAGCTACGCGTTCGCAAAAACATAAACTTTCCAACCTGGTCTGCAAGACATCACCTGCTATAAGCTTTTGCCTTAGCATTGCGCATTGTTATATTGGGACTATTTCACTCAACTATAAACTGAACTGCTATCTGGTTTTTCTTGTAGGTCACTGAAGAGACTTAGTTTGTATGATGTTTGCATACTGCCTGCTGTCCAGAGCCAACTTAGTGGAATTTTCTCTCAAATGACCTCACTTGTACATCTGGACATATCCCAAAATCTTAGCAACTATAGACCTCAGCAAGCTTTTGGAGGATTTCATGAAAATTTTCTATCTGATGATGATTCCACCCAGTTTCGATACTTAAGTCATGATGTCATTACAGCCATTGCAGCTCTGCCAAAACTTGTGTACCTTGATATATCAGGTGAGGCTTGTTTATTAATTGTTGAAAATTATTTTTAAAGGAATATGGAGTTCACCAAATAAACCTGACCATTCCTTGAGAGTCAGAGAAGTGGCTATGTTTTGTTGTTAAGCAGCTTTGCACCCAAGAAACATAACCCTATATGTGGCTGTGTTTGTTGTAGATTTTGGAATGTTACTCATTACCTTGTTTCTGTTTTCAGGTTGCAGAGAATTGTACACAGTAAAAGGGTTGAATGCATTTGGGTTAGACAGACTAGAGTTTCTTGGAATATTTGAAACTGGTCTTGACACAGCGGACAAAGCCATTCCAGTGAAAACAGTAGGTGAAATTAACACGCTTAGTTCCACCTTCTGATATTCTACATGTTTGTTTTGAATATATATTAGCTTGCCTGCTTAGAGGCCCTCTTAAGAAGCAGTGTTGTTATTGTGTTACAAGCAGAAGTGTTTACGAGTATGATCTTTTAAAAGATCTTTCTCTCTTCATCAGACAGGGTGACAGTTGTGAAACATCAGGTTATATTTGTTTTGTTTGGTGAACTTCCAATCATCGCAGGACATGTAACTTGAGGAGAAGTCTGAAATTTCCCACTCACTCTCGAAATGTTCCACATTTGATGAATCATCACTACATGTCACTTCAACATCCCCATCGTACTCTTCGATTCCTTTTTCCGTTGTTCTCGATCTTTCCTTTTTCTTAGCCTTACGGGTCTCAGACTCACTATTAGTTAATTCTGCATCAGCTTCATCTGCATTCATCTCGTTAATTTCTTTTGCTTTTTCTTCTAACTTTTTTGGGTTTCCTAACAAGGGTCGGAGGTAACTGACCCTTACTTGTTTTTCTTTTTAACAATGCCTGTGTTGAACTTTACTCTTTTAATTCTCCTCAAGTGATGACTCTGGGGAAGAATGGATGCCCTTCTAGCTCACAGACTAGCATGACAATTGGTTTCCATTATTGTTTTGTTTTTACATTCATCATGTTTTGTTTGCTACAATTAAGAGTTTTGCAAAAGGACTGTGCTCTGACGGAGTCATTCAAGAAATTTTGGAGAGTATGATGTGAGTTACTTTGCGATTCAGCTTTTCAAACTACTCACAAGAACCGAATCTATATTGTATTCACAGAAATAATAATCGACAACCTCGCAAAGGATCTGGACCCAAATGACCCCCTGTTTAGATAAAATTGAGACCAATTTCAAGTTTATATCCCACGTCATGTTTTTCTGCATATTGAATTACCTCAAGAAGCCATTTTCATTCTAAAACTTCCGTTGCTCTGGTGGTTAAATGTATAAAAGAAACATTTCGAAAACAGTCATGGCAGCCATATTGATGACGTCACGCATGTTTCAGACGGGTTTTACAGTGTTGTCAGAAGTCAAATCATGTTGGTGTAATATACTTTTTTGCTCATGATGACAAGCTCCTTCAGATAGAGTAATTGGTTTATATAAATAAGAAAGTTTTTTATAAACTTGCCACGTGATATTACGTCATCGATCATGTGATAACCCCAAATTTTTCAGAATGTTACCCCGGCTTAAATTAACAGTTAAACATCATAGAAATGGAATCCCCTTTAAAAATTTTAGTTACCCAGTTTGCTAGATGGTTACAGGAAATTCCCTGTCCATAACGCCACCCTTAATTTATTATTTTTTTTATGTATTTATAAATCCTTATAGATCTTAAAAGAACTTCAAAAGTAGTTGAAGATCTTTTTCCAGAAGTCGTGGAACTTCCAACAGATCTACGATAATTGTATACAGATCCGTTCCTTTTCTGTATAGAATTCAATTACCGTAAATCCTCGAATAAGCCCCCACGTTCGAATAAGCTCCCCCCCCTCGAATAAGCCCCCACCCAAAACTTCATTTTTGCAAATAAGCTCCCGGTGGCTTATTCGAGGATTTACGGTAATTGCAGTTAGTTGCAAGAACTAATATTTGACCCAGAAGGTTATCATTTTGTATTTAAAATTTTTTTCTTTTTTAGATGACCAAATTTATGGTGCAATGTTGGAATACTTTGTGGAGTATATCAGGTAATGTTTCTATCATTCTTTTACTCATCGTCACATTTTCCTTTGCCCTGGCATTAAAACTACCGTCAAGTAACACCTATCAACTTCATTGTTGCTTTTCGTTAGATGAAATTCCCGAGAACAGCGAATGCTTCATAGAAAATGGAGGCTTGGAAATATTTGCGGATTGTATGCGGGTTTGAATACTAATTTATTTTCTTTTTTCTCATCAAATTGATGCCATTTTTTATCTTCATCTTGAAGAAATTGCCTTTTCAATTTATTGCTCCGAATTTTTCATTTTTAAGACAATGAATGAATTCTAATTTTAAAAAGGCTGACAAATGTTCAATCATCTTTAATTCTAATTATTTTTCCTACCAGAACTTTGAAAACGAACCATGTGTACGCCAAGCCATCATGGGGTTGATGGTAAGCAGATATTTTATATTTTATATTTTATATTTTATTTGGATGTTGTTTATTTTATTCGTTAATAGTTCGGTAGATTTTTTCTTTTTTTGTTATGACCTACAATCATTGACAGAAGGTCTTGAAAAAGTGAAAAATTTGCGTTTACTTTTTACTTTTCAATGAGAAACACAATTTCCTTGGAAAACACAGAGCCACTCCCTACCTCCAAGTCAAGGCTGACAAATCTTTGATTCTAATTATTTTTCCTACCAGTACTTTGAAGACTATGATAAACCAGAGCCAGATTTACCCCGAGCCATGATGGGGTTGATGGTAAGCAGACCTGATATTTGATCTGGATGTTGTTTTTTTATTCATTAATAGGTAGATTTTTTTCTTTTTTTGTTGTCACCTACAATCATTGACAGAAGGTCTTGAGAAAGTGAAAAATTTGCATCATTTTTCAATGAGAAACACAACTTCCTGTGAAAACACAGAGCCACCCCCTCCCTCCAAGTCAATGTTGCTGTTTTTGATGAACAGGTTTATCAGGGAGTGCTAAAAACACTTTCCAAACATCCTCAAGATTGAATAGGGGGGGGGGGTTTTCGGGCCATGTGAGAAAATACACGGCGTTCTTTTACTGTCGCACACCTAATGGCGAGGAGAGGTTTGTTGTCACCTAGACTCGCTGCATTGCGTCCCTGTGATTCGTTCTTTCGCAATTCGTTCTTTTACGAGCGTATAGGGAGGGACGTAAAGGAACGGTGGGCCAGGCCAGACTCGTGCTCGTGCAACAAGTTTAGTTGTGACCTTGTTTTTAATCTGTTGTAGGGAAACATTGCTGAGGTGGATCATCTTCGTTCTCGGCTCATGAACCTAAAAGGCGTTTATGGATTATTCTTGTGAGTTTTTCATGGATATTGAAATCCAAGCTAGTAATGAATGATTTATCACTTTACTCTGCTATTTTATTCTTCTATTTTGCCTTTTTTTGTCTGTTTGATGCAGTTTAAATCTCTTTTTTTCAGCAACAAGCTTGACTGGGAAAAGTTTGACTTTGAAGTTGTCTGTCAGGCGGCTGGAGTGCTATCACTTATAACGTCTAACGGAGAAAGGACTTCATGGCTAATGGAGGCAATTGTAATTAAATCAGTTACATAGCGCTTCTTCTCACCAGATCTCCCTAAGACGCGTTTTCTTTTAAACCCAGCCTTCATAAACGGCCTTTAGTTTATAAAAATTTAACAAGTGCTTCTTTTTTAGAAGCATTTATTAAGGTGCTGAACGGGTGGGGGAAGGAACAGACGCCCCCTCCGCCACCTAATAAACGCCCTGTGCATGTGATATAAATTTTTCTAATGCTCTGTTCGCTTATTCGCAATGTAACTGCCACCTATGAATATAACCTTGTTTTTCAGATCGACAGAGTTTCGCGTTGGGATGTTCAAAGGAGCCGAAGCATAAATTACAGGTGCCAATCAAATATTTATATTTATATTATTATCAATATTATCAACAATATTATCATTGTGCTCTGTATTTTTATATATATTTGTATTTTTGCGCGACGGAGGAGCGAGCTTAACTTAATGGTTTTTTCAAGAAATTCCATTGTTGAAATTTCCCTCTGCTGACCGCGCATAAGTTATTTTATTTTTTTAGTTTACACGTATTTATATTACTCTAAAAATCATGACGACGAAGCAAAAGTGTTTCTAGAAGGATGAGGGTGACGATGCATAAATAACAATAGAATGATGTAATTTGAATGACGCGAGATGATGAAATAGAGGACGCGATTAAACATTCACCGAACAGTGAAGTAGCTCAAGGGGTGAGATGTTAGCTTGCTTCTGTCGTATGTCACTGCGCCTGTATGCGCAGTGCCATATATAGGTTACTGCCCAGGAGTATGCATGATGTAATACTACCGACAGTGTCTGGTGTATCGGTTAGGGTCAGAGTTAGGGTTAGGGTTACGCTATGCGGAGGAGAAAGGTGATCAGAATGCGCAGTAGCGTAGTTATTTGTACTGCGCAGGAGCATATGTGACGTAATTGTGTCCATAGTGGCTTTGGCATTGGCCTTAGGGTTAGGCTCGCGTCGAATCAGTGAAGCCAGGAAATGTTTGGCGGCCATTTTAAAGAGGGGCAAAAAGCTGATGTTGATCAGCAAGTCAATACAGAAACACTTACAGTTCAATGCTCGTTTTGCGGAAAATAATGGTGGAATAAGTCGTTATAAACATTTTTTACAGAGCATACAATATGATGATACTATTTAAGTTGCTAGAATGGCAAAAAACGTTCTATATATCAGAATTTTGTGTATTTATTGCGGAACGATGGACCAAGCCTAAATTAACTCCATTACAAAAAACTTTGTAAACATTAACACTCTTGGATGTACTGGATAATATGTATGCTCTAATTAAAGGTAAATGGCATGGTTTTGACATCCCAGAAGCTTACTAAAATATTAGCTGATGCGACCCGAGATTTTACTAAAGTACTTCAGAACTTTACCAAAATATTTTGGTAAAGGACCCCACAACGATGGAAATCAATTATCTTCAGCAACCTAAGTGACTCTAAATATCTAACGGAATATCAGACCGCTACAATCGTTGGAATTAATTCACTTGTAAAAGGGACATATGTGAAATATGCCAATAATATGCCACTGCTTTTTCTTTCGAGTTTTGAATTGGAGTAGGTATAGGTATAGTGTTGTATTAGCTAATATTGAAGCAAGCTTTTAGGATATCAAAACCACGACACTTACCTTTAATTAGAGCTTACATATTATATCCAGTAAATATAAGATTTTTAATTCAACAAATTTTTTGGCATTCGATTAATTTAGGCCTCTTCTATCCATCGTTCCTCAAAAAAATAAACAAAATACCGATATTTGAAACGTTTTTGTCATTATCGATATTTTACTAATATCCGCATATCATATGCTTCGCAACAGTATGCATATGTTAACCTTGTTTATCATTATTGTCCTCCAAAGCGAATATTCAACTTTGGACTCATTGATTTACAAAAGTTATTTGCCCCCCCCCCCTTTAAAATGGCCCCCAAATGGCATCACTGTTGTCTGCACGATTAGTGCGGAGCCTGGTACTTCTATAGATTAGAAATTACCACCTGCATACCACCTGCATAAAGTGTGACTGGATAGCCCGATGGTAGGGCGTCTGCATGAGGGGCCTTTTTATTTTTTATATCTATATTTTTTTATTTCTTTTATTTCTTTCGCACTTTTGGAATAATGTCTGATTTGTGAAGGCCTTGCTCGTCAGACAAATTATTAGACAGACTACCGAACTCGGAGCACTCGGAGGGACCGAGAACAAGTCTTATTGTCTGTAATTCGACTATTAAAGCTCTGTATTTTGTACATTGAGCACTCTATGCCGGCAAGGGAGGACAACATGTGATGTATTACATATAGATACATCTATCCCAGAGCTCATCACGAACTTGATAATTCGACTCTTGTTTAATTTATGACGTTGATTTTTACCCTTTGCTCCAAGATTCATCTGTTTGTCTTGATAACTCGATACTCGCCCGATGAAGACTGTATCTTTTGGTACGAAAATACATAATATGTGCTATTTTTGTTCCCTCAGATCTTTGAAGCCTATTCTGCGATTAATTTCCAAAGAAGACGCGCCTGCAGCCCAGTTTTGGGCTGTTTGGGTACTCGCAAATCTCACCGGAGTTTATCGTAAGTTTCTTGTACGTACAGTCGTGTTGATGCAATATAATGACCTACGCAATGGCTTCAAGAGCAAGGCATTTGCTGCTTCCATACTACCATTCATCTTCAGTTTGAACAGCTTCTAATATGATGAATTACTCATTGGTGCAAAACTTTGTTATATCAGAAACGCGCTGTGATTTCTATGCAATGCTTCAGCTCTTTTGTATTCTTGATTTGTTGGTATATAATGCAATGTGGTGCTCGCTAGCTTTGTAGCAGCTTGCAGTAATATGACGATGTTGTGATGTATGGCATTATCGTTCTGTCTTTCAGCTGAGAAATACTGCGAACTTTTGGTCGGTGAAAATGCCTTAAATATCCTGAGAAGTTTCCTCGCATCTCTTAACGCTAGTGAAGACATGAAGAGATTGGCACAGATGGCGCTCGACAAGATAACTACATATCTTGGAATCAGTAGTGGGCTGTGAAGATCAGATGAGTCAAATGGGAAGCAAGGTAGAGCTTTCAATGTATATTTGTGTATACAGTAAGGTAACTCGAATTTTTGATAACTCAAACCTTGGAAACCCAATTTATGTCCCCCTTAAGATACTTAATGTATTATATCACTCCATTAGTTTTATGGACATTAAGTAATACACCTTTGAGCCGCGCGTGGATGAATGGTGGAATGTAAGTGCTTCTTAAAAGATTAAAAAATTAATTGTTAAAGATTATCAGGAAAGAGCGTATAAGGAGGGACGTAGGAACTTGGAGCCTAGAGAAGCCATGCACCCCACTTTTGACAAACTATGCAAAGGTACCCCTTTCGAACCCAATAGTGTCCTTTCGTGAGTGACTGACCTGGGACTGGTCATGTGCCAGTCCCAGGCCACTCATAAAGTACTACTCGTAAAGCCAGAGAAAGTGTAAAATTACTCTTACAGCTTTTTTGAATTCAAATTTAGAATTTAAATTTTGTAAATATATATTTTTTAATTTTTTTAAAGTATTGATAGGGTCATTCTGTAGTTTTTTTCACAATGTAACATGTATGACAGACACGTATTTAAAACCAGCACAGCTATCGTACATCTTTGTATGGCCTTCGAAGGAGGTGGGATTAAATGAAGGGATTTAGTCGATTTGCTGTGTATTCTTTGGAGACAGGACTTTGTTAATGGACTTTTCTCGCATATCCCCAGCATCTTCAAAATGGAGCCCCAACATTAATCACCAATGGTAAAATAAATTTAGGTAATAAAATAATTTATAAAATTAGGTGGAATTGTAACTGGCTTTGAGCTACAAATATTCACATATAAATTTTTACGGAACCATATGACAAACAAAATGACCTTTGACATGATAACCTAACAGATAGATTTGTCACCGGTCCCCAATATCAGGTTACCCTGCCTGGAACCAGCCAGGTACGCCTGAGGAAATTTTTATTGCTGCTGCGTAGCGGA
The DNA here is from genome assembly GCA_013076295.1 of Sanderia malayensis. Classification (NCBI taxonomy): domain Eukaryota; kingdom Metazoa; phylum Cnidaria; class Scyphozoa; order Semaeostomeae; family Pelagiidae; genus Sanderia; species Sanderia malayensis. The sequence goes on from RQOL01000828.1 coordinate 1,877,075, forward strand.
ACGAAGTGAAGCGGCTGCGCAGCAGAATATAATCGAGTCCTTGTCGAGAAAAAATCTTGGATGTTTGGATGTTTGTTTGTTTGTCGGATTCTAGCCAGCGCGTGGCCTTAAATCCTCCTCCGTTTAGCCATATGCTGGTTTTATTTTCAATTCATCAATGGCGGTAATCCTTGCTGCAGTGCAGTGAGACGTTTTAGAAACATTGAGAAAACGATGTTTTGGTTGGCTTATCTGCTGGTTATTAACTTTTATTCGTGGCCAGAATCGAGAAGGCCCCAAAACAGGCCATTTTTATCAATGTATTTTTATCAATTTAACAATGTTAACAGCTAGTTTAAAATAGTTTCAAGATGAGATTGACTTTTCTCAGCGAAGATTTTTGCAAACGTTCGCTTATGAGTTTATGATTGTGACGATTATGGTAATTGCTGCTGCGTAGCGGAACGAAGTGAAGCGGCTGCGCAGCAGAATATAATCGAGTCCTTCTCGAGAAAAAATCTGTATGTGAATATGTGTGTTTGTTTGTCGGATTTCAGCCCGCGCGTGGCCTCAAATCCTCCTCCGCATGCTGGTTTTATTATCAATTCATCAATGGCGGTCATCTTTTTGCTGCAGTGCAGCGAGTCGTTTTAGAAACATTGGGAAAACGATATTTGGTTGGCTTATTTGCTGGCTATTAACTTTTATTCGTAGCCAGAATCGAGAAGGCCCAAAAGAGGAAAATTTTATTTCGACAATAACACAGGAGTTGCTTTCTTGTCGTGGGGATAAGTTGACAAATGAATGCCTGCAAGTGGAAGAGAGAAGCTGTGCGGAAGTATAGATAGTAGGCTCCCAAAACTATTGTGTCATCATTTTCACCATCATTATGTATCTTATTGTTTTTAGCAGGGGATATTGAAAATAATCCCGGTCCAGAAAATCCTGACTTCAGATTTCAAATTGTTGATGTGCATTTAATTTAGTTTTCTTTTTAATCTGGGGTTTTCTACATTTATTCCCCTGTTTTTGGTATTGTTTTGTTTACATGGTAAAGTCATATCAACAAAGATTTGAATTTTATCTTTGATCTTCAAACTGAGCGCACACCTTCTCTTGATAGAATAATTTCCTAAAATCTATTATTGCTGAAATTCCAAAATCCAGCTACGAAACGTAAATGTCAATAACAAATGTCAATACACATGACAGCGCTTCCAAGCACGCTAAACACCCCCTGTCCATATTTTTTGCAGGCACTTATTTCAAAACAAAACATATCTCTTAATCAAATGCTAGATGCTTTAGTCCTGATTATTCATTTCACATCACAGCAGCACTCATTTTAACAATGTTAACAGCTAGTGATAATAATAGTGATGATTATCTGAGATAGGAAGTGCGACTTGGAATTTTTCCGGACGGAAATGAAGCGCCCACAGTGGAAACTTGCTGCTGGGAAGTGGAAAGTTAAATTGCGAAACAAAGACAAAAATAGACAACGAACATTTATCATGTACTGTACTGATAATTTCTCACGTTTATTTGTATGATAGTCAAACGATAATGGAAGATGACGAAGTGCTTGAGTTTAGCATTCAATTGGAGGGATGCATGGAAGGAGAAGAAAGCAGATATTACGGGGGGAGCCAGGTGATTGGACAAGTGGGTGTGGATTTAAAAAAGCCGATGGAAATGCGAAATTTGGGCCTGCAGCTCGAAGGAGAAGCTTACTGTCACTGGTCGGAAACACAAGGCTCTGGTGATAGGAAGCGTCGTATTCATCACACTGGTAAGGAAGTCGTGGTCAGGCTTGTAAAGTTTGTGTTTGGAAATCCGCCCGGTGGCCTAGGAGAGCCAGTCACTTTGCATCCTTCCGGTCGCCATTTCTATCCGTTTACTTTCGAGCTTCCGTGCAATTTGCCCAGCTCAGTCGAGGGGCGGCTAGGCCATGTTAAATACACGTTGAAAGCCACCATAAGTCGACCTGTAAAGCAAAACTACGATACTGAAAAGACCGTTCTGATTAGGGAGACTATCGATCCGAATAGTGAGGAGTTCCTCACGAAACAGCCGCCCGGCGGACGCGTGACGAAACAGGTGGGCTCTTGCTGTTTTCCGACCGGTGTCTTAAGCCTGAACGCGAGCTTGGATCGATCCGCATTTTGCCTCGGTGAAAGCATCCGGATCAATGCGGTTGCTTCGAACTGTTCCAGCACTAATATGCGAAGCTTCAAAGCGAAACTCGTCCAAACGATGGAGTTCCACGCCCAAAACATTGTGAAATCAGACACCCGGATAATAAGTACAGCACGCGGACCAGCCATACCACATGACCAAGAGGTATCGTTTGGTAACCAGCCCCTAAATGTCCCAGAAACCACTCCATCAATAACAAACTCTGGTGTCATCAAACTTCATTATGATGTGTTGGTTGAAGTCGATGTTCCGTGTGGTTTGGACCTCGACGTCAAAATGCCAGTTATTATTGGGACAGTACCTTTCGGACAACCATTTGTTTCACCAGTGCTGCAAAGTGACACTCAACAAATGTAAAACTAATCACTAATTGATTGAATTGAACCCAACGTTAATCTATTTTTCCTGCATCTGTTTATAAATGAACCATTGAATTCATTGATGATTAATGCTTAAGCTGAGTGTAAGAAATAACAAATAAATGGCCAATTATTTAATGTTTTTATTACGTGTTAATGAAACTGCAATATAACGTCATTGAAGGAAGATGAATTATCAGAAAACTTTCAGAAAAGTTGTATGCTGTCAAAAATCTATGAGTTATATTAGCAATAGCAGAACAAATATTGTTTGGGCTCAGACACGCTTGTGTTAATGCTTGTATTCTTAACAACCCTGAACAACGTCTGAGACCCTTTGATGATGTCGCACTACCATGAGCTATTGCGAGTGCATATTAGATGAAGTCCAACTCCAGAGCATTATGACGGAGCCGCTGAAATCGGTTGTGGAAGTTACATGTCTTCATGGTTATTAACACTTATTTACCCTTATTTCACATGAATGCACATGACTATAGCTTAAACTAGTTGCCTGATAGTTGAGCTGATAGCGCCAAGACAATATGCTGACAAAAGGCTGTGAGACAAGTGCCGGGCTCGAACCCGTGTCCTTCCGCCTGGCACACCGACGCCTCGCCAATCAACAATCATGCTAACCATCTGCACGTAAGTATATTGTTGTAATTCCTAGTCTTTTGAAGTTGTGAAGGCATTGGCATTCACAGATCACTATTGTGGTGGAGTTTCATTCCTAAGAGTTTGTAGATCTGCATCACATGCATATTTATGGTTACTGCGCTGGAGCATTCGAGGCAATGATGTGCATATGTGGGCTATGTTTTAAGCTCGGCTGCCCATGTGCCAACTTTTACAATTGGCCTAAACTAAGTAGCAGAACATTACGTTTTTCTTCTGCGTTTCGTTGTGCAAGGCTCTTGCTTCTTCTTTGTTTTACGGCGTCAATATGTCGTTTTCCGATGACGAAGATCATGTATTAGTGCCTAAGAAGCAGAAAATTTACTTTGGAAGCTTAGAGGAGAAGGCTCAAGAGCTTGCCACATCTGCTCTGAAATCTAAAGATGGACCAAACACCGACAATGGAGAGAATGACTTCTCCACTAATCATATGGCTGACGCGATTGCAGAGGCTATAAAGGCTGGAAACATCAACATTGCAGAGGGTATGTTTATCAATTCAAGATATATATTTCTATTTCTCGTTAAAGCTACACTTGAATCAGAATGTAGTAAGTGGGTTTGGGTACTTTTTCTCTTCTGGCATACCATTGAAGCACCAAGGAAAGGAGGAAAACATTGAAACATGCATCGTATTGTAATACCTACGACCTTGTATTGTATTCATATATCCAAATCGTTAATGAATGATAAATTTCCTGCATCTGTATCATGTTTTTGCGATACTCTGTTTTGCTAAAAATTGCTTCATAGCTGCAGAGCATCTGTGCACAATTTCAATAAAAGAACTCATTGATTCAATTCTTCTACGAGCAAACAAGCACCAAATAATAGCATATTGGGAATTATACTTTGTATTAGGTAAATAGAGTAATTTGTCTTTTCTGGCTCTTTCAGCTGACACCATGGAATTGAACTTAGATGAAACAAGCGATAGACATCAAGAGCTCTTGGCAGAGTTTGAGAAAAGAAAACGAGTTAGTCACATTTATTGCACCCTTAAGTCATACCCATAATAAATTCCATTGTATTCTTCAGGGAGAAATGATTGTTTGACTAGTTTTAGAATATGCGTTGACTACTTCGTTTTGTGTCTAATGTATCCAGTAATTTAACTTATTTAAATTCTTCATTGCAAAGGCAAGAGCCATTGCAGTTCCAACAGACAACGCAATGGTCAAAGCCAGACTCAGAGAGCTTGGACACCCTATATGTAAGTTGTTGTGTTTATAATCTATTTACAGTAGTTATTTTTCTTCAGAAGCTGGACCGGAATCCTACCTTAGGGCCCACCTTGTTATTGCGTCCACATTTTTGGCCCAGAAAAATGGCCATACATTCATGGTCTCATAAAAGGCTCATGAATTTTGCCTCCTGTTAATGCAGCTAATTTTTTGTGGCCCTTTGGTGGGTGTATTCACAGAGAGTCCCACTTTACCAGATAACTGAATATTTGAACTCTGATTGTCTTCTGAATGAAATACGATGCTATTCCAATGCAGGTTTATTTGGAGAAGGACCAGCGGAAAGAAGAGACAGATTAAGAGAGCTCCTTGTTGGCATTGGTATGTTTAGCCATAGCCCCAATACGAGGCCAGATATGATAAAGGGAATCAACGTTCTTTATTTCTTGCGGTTTTCCTTGCAGACCCGTATTCATCTTTCTATTTGCATTTATATTCATTCTTATACTTGTCACGTGGGTTTGAGTGTAAGGAGGACTGAAGGCACAGATGTTGAATTGGCTCACTGGTTTATAAAAACTGTGCTTGATTTCTTGTAGAGGATGTGATATTAAGTGCTTCACAAAAGGCAGAAATGATGGATGAGGGATCAAGAAAGGTAACGTTTCAATCTAACCTATTCTTGCAAACTCACCCACAGATAATAACGTGGCAAAATTTCTTTGTCAGCAAAGATAGTGCTTTATACTATGGTAGACAGAGCAAGTTTATCATCAGTTGTTTTATGATCACAATAGCATCACAGTAGCAGTTGCTGATCTTCAACCAAAATAATGTTGCATGTGTGTTATTTGTAACACAATGCATACCCACTTGCATGCTATTTATTAATGTAGTAAGAATCCTATCAAACGTATATACTTGTGTTCTGCTTTGATGCATGAGAAACTAAATTAATTAGACAGTAGGCATAGTTTTATTGATGCCTGTAATACCTGCCCAAGTATAATTCATCTTGTTGCACTTGCTTTGCAATAATCTATTTTATGTACCAATAGGAGGAGTCACAACAAGAGTTATGGTATCATGAAGGTCCAGACGAGCTTCGAATAGCCAGGCAGTTTATAGCAGAGTATTCTCTTCCAAGGTATGGCATCTTTATCAAGAATTACTCAGAATAATAGGGCTCCATTGTGAGTAGGATTTTTCTATGAGATTTTCGTTTTGCAGAGCACAAGAGAGGCTGAAGAATGCTCGGATTAATGCATCAAAATCAGAGTCAGAGAAGGCAGCAAAACAACAAGAACTTCGAAAACAAACCTCGGTCAGTCTCCTTTAATTTATCCCGTTTTTATATGCTTATAATGTTGCAGTTGCTTCTTGCTTTACTAGAGCTACATTGTATTATTAAGCCTTTGTTGCCTGTTTCCCAGTGGGGTTATAGGTCAGTGACCTTAAAAACCTCGATTTATTAGTTGAAGAAAAAATTGATGATTTGAATTTTGCAATCTTAGGCTATGGTGAACTTTTGCAGTCAAATTGGTGACGAAAGGCCACTTTCATTTTGTCAGTTTTCACCCGATGGAAACATGTTGGCTACAGCGTCGTGGTTTGTACCTAATTTTATGAGCAGTTGCAGTAGGCAGGGCAATGGCTGTAATAATCTGATTTTTCACCTAACCTAAATGATCTTTACGGATATTTGATCAAATTCACGAAACAAATTGATACCGGTTATATAAATTTTCGTGCGAATCCAAAATGGACCATTTAGTATTAGCTTTTTTGTTAGTTCAACTCTTGTGGCGAAGTGGTTGGCACTTGTGCTTGCCACTCATGGAGTCGCGGATCGATTCCACCGAGCTCCACTTGAAGTTGAGTTGAAGTTGAGTTGAAATTAAATGAGGCCCGATCCCGGTACCGAGGATCTACAAGAGGAAGTAGATCCCCGGCGTACCGGGACTTTTCGTCTTTCCGTCCAGGATAGTTTTTTCGGCAGAAACGCCGAAAAACCATCAACCGATCGTACTCAACTACTAACTCTGTTGGTACACCGGGGTAACGAGCGCCAACAGTGCCGGTCTGTTCATATATATCCAGTGACATCTGCCTGGACACTCGCCACCGATAAATATAGATACATAAAAATATTTATCTGGAATTGTGTGCACAGTCTTTCCAATTGTGGGCATGAGTCAATACGCATGCGTATTTATATCAATTACTCTCCTTTGTCTCCATAATTTAAGCTCGAACTTTATTTTGTTTTTGCTATTTTACCATCTATTATGCCAATGGAAAGACGCGTACAACAGCGTTAACAACATTAAAGTTGTTAACGCTGTTGTGCGCGTTAACATTGAAGTTGTTTAGTGAATGTATTGCAAATAACAGCAAGTTTAAACCAATAACTTTATTGATTGCCATCACTGCTACTGTGCTCTTTGACTTGTAACCTTTGCTCTTTTGCATATTCGAATGGTTTACAATGGTACACTTGTTATCAATGTTTTTCTATCTTCAGGAGTGGCCTTTGCAAACTATGGACTGTGCCTGACGGAAAGCTTCAAAGGATATTACGAGGTTGGTTTTAACCGACTGGGAAACTACATGTAGATACCATGCACCACGCACAGGCTGACACTTACTGATGTATAACTACATGATGTCAATGCAGCGACATTTAATTATCAATTGACCATGCCATTGATATAGCTTGATGTGATTGTGGTGCATGTTTTTATTCGCAGGACACAATGATCGTGTTGGTGCTATTATTTTTCATCCAAGAGCCACGCTCGACCTTGATACTTCGGCTCCTTGTATGGTCTCGTGTGATTCTGATGGTAAAGTTCTGCTCTGGAATCTCGAAAGGTTTGTTTTTAACTCAATTGCTATTTCCCTCTTCATCACAACCCACGACTCTTAATCACTCCATTGAATGCACCCAACATTTTACTATTTTCTGTGATTTAAATTCTTTCACGTATGCTCCATGTATGTTCTATTGATTGTAAGTTCAGTTCAGTGTTCCAGATACTTCGAAATCTCGTGAAATTCAATGCTTATTTAAATCTTATTCCATTGTCATGCGTAGGGATCTATCTATATCCCTTAGTCACTGTAATTCTTCTAGAATTCTATGTTATTAGCGTGAAACTCCTAGTAGCAATCAATGGATTGTTCTTTGCGCTTTGTTATTCCCATCACTATGAACTCGCTCCACTTATCAGGGTATAGAACATTAATTTTCCGATAAAGACATATTCTTGTACGATTTCGTATCATGTTATTATCTGATACCATTTTTGTTGCCACAGTGATACACCTATTGCAAACATCGAGGGCCACGATGTAAGAGTGGCAAGAGTTGCTTACCATCCGAGTGGTCGGTTTCTGGGAACGGCGTGGTAAGCAGCGCATTAACCGAAGTTCTCTAATTATTGAATTTTACTGTTAAGACCGGAGGCTATGGGAGAGGTTAAAGCCAGATATTAGACGTGTGACTGGTTATTTCCTATTGTATAACTGATGTGTTTTTATTCATTAGCTTCGACAGGTCGTGGCGTCTGTGGGATTTGGAACAACAAAGAGAGGTTCTTCATCAGGTGAGCTGTCAAATTCTAGCAATGCAGATAGGTATTAGCGTTTTGAAGTTGTGTAGTATTAGTGTTAGGGTTAGGGTTAGTGTTACGTCATGCCGAGGAGAAATGTGTTCAGTATGTGCAGTAGCGTAGTTACAGTACTGCGCAGGAGCGCCTATGACGTACTTGTCTTCTTAATGGTTGAGAGATTGGCCTTAAGGTTAGGCTTAGGCTTGGGGTTAGGGTTAGTGTTATGTTATGCGGAGGAGAATGGTGGTCAGTATGTGCAGTAGCGTAATTACAGTACTGCGCAGGAGCGTGTTTGACGTACTTGTCTTCTTAATGGTTGAGAGATTGGCCTTAGGGTTAGGCTTAGGCTTGGGGTTAGGGTTAGGGTTAGTGTTATGTTATGCGGAGGAGAAAGTTGAGAAGTTGTGTTTGAAGTTTTGAAGAACTGATTGTTGTGTAGATTCTCCTGGACCATAGACAAAGCAAATTTCATAGTGAAGGCCAGCAATGATTGATTGCCACGCCGTCATTGTTTGTTTATTTATAATACAATAAAATACGGTATTTCGTGTGTCTATACTGGATTGGAGAGTGCAATACAACTCTGTATAATACAATAAAATACAATGCAATGAACTACACTACAGTATAGCATTATACCATGCAATACAATGATGTGTAATGCAATGTTTTTTGAAAAACAGGAGGGACATTCGAGAGAATGTTTTGATATCAAGTTTCAAAATGACGGTGCTCTTGCTGCTTCATGGTTTGTGTTGCCTCTTAATCATTTTCTTGAAGTTCCGTATATCATCTACCACTTTAATCCCCATTTAACATCTGATTTTTCTGTAATTTCAAATCCTCTACATGTGTATGATTTGTCAACAGGCAACATAAAGTGATTTTGTTATTATTTCGTTATCAGTGGATTCGATTCACGTGGATTCATTTGGGACTTGCGTACAGGACGATGCATCATGGAATTGGATGGGCATTTGAAAAAAGTTACCTCTATTGATTTCTCACCTAATGGGTAAGAACTGTATACTGTATGTATGACTCTATGCACTTTGGTTCTTTCTATTACACGTTCCTTCACGTGCACTAGACCTTAAGTAGGACAAGGGTTTTTATGCTTGTTTTGGTTGATATACAATGGAACATACATTTGGTTGATATACATAGTTGCGGTCCCTAAGACCCTTTCCTGAAGCGATATGAATAGAGCACAGGGAAATAAGGTGGCTATTTAACGAGACTAGTGGCTTCTTTTAATTTTGTGTAATGTTCTATCAGCCGCACGCCAGCCTCGAGCTGGTGAATCAAAGAGTGGCCTATGATCCGCTATATTGCGCCAATTAGAGCAACTTGTATGCCTTTGGATATTTCTGAGCATGATCAAAGAATGCCATTCGATTTTAAGGTTTCAAACAGTAACAGGCAGTGAAGATCAAAAGGCAATGGTATGGGATTTGCGGCAGCGAAAGAGCATCTACACAATTCCCGCGCATACAAATCTGATATCATGCGTCAAATTTACAGGTATGTCCTCCGTACACCGTCTTGCTATTTGCATACCGCATCATATGAGATAGGCATTTTGGGTCAGTTCGTTTACTTTAGAGAGCGTTCGTTGCGTTCGTTTACTTTAGAGAGCGCTCGTTTACTTCAGAGAGCGTTCGTTTACTTTAGAAAGCGCTCGTTTACTTTAGAGAGCGTTCGTTCAGAGAGTACCTTGTTACCTGGTATAGCAGCCTTTGTCTAGCAATTTTGAGTACAATAGGCTTTTGTTTTAAGACAATTCGAGAACAATGCGATTGCGTAAAGAAGCAATAGCATTTACTTTGTTTTATTGTTTCTGTATAGATGGATTTATTGCCACATCATCGTTTGATAATACTGCAAAGGTGAGTTTGATTTTTTGTGAAATTTAGCAGGTTACCGTAAAAACTCTGATAAGCCCCCTCTCTAACATGCCTCCTTTGAAATGAGATTTTGAATTAAGCCCCCCTCTCTATTATTCTCCCCCTTGATTTCGGTTTGTTTAAGAATGTTTAAGACCATGAGCCTATGAATTTGTCTCAGGTTTGGGCACACCCCGGCTGGACACCACTGAAGTCGCTTTCTGGACACGAGCAAAAAGTCACGTGTGTTGATGCCTCTCCTGGTAAGCTAAACTGCATCATTATCCCTTCTGCTTGGTAAAAGGCCACTAGATTTTGTAAAGACAATACTTGTCGCTTAAGGAAAGAAAGTAGGTTGGCAAAATCTCGACTTAAATGCTCATTTGTTTTTTTTTTCAGATTGCAAGTATCTCGCCACAACGTCGTTTGATAGAACATTCAAACTCTGGGCCGCGGATTACATGGTTTAAAGAATATTCAACCACGGAGAGTATGCAGAGGTATCTGCATGATGCTGAATGGGTGGCATTGAAGTATGTCGCATCGCAGGCACTGCTGAAGATGTGTTTTGTTAATGGACATTTTAAAGGCAACGAATTGAACTTACGATATAGAGATACTTCTATTGTGCCTGTAGTTGTGTTGAAAATATATTTGGTAAATCATATTGGAGCCTCAGACTTCAGAACACAAAAGCTAAAGTTTAGTGGCATAGGGTATTATTTTAAGCAAGAAAATAATTGTACATAAACTCTGTTTGGAGCACATTTTTATTCTTTCTTATTCTACTTTGCATTTATCCTGCTGTTTTGGTATCTTTCCTGGTATCTTTTGCGATTTTTTGATAAGATGTTGCATCGCCCATTTTTAACAGGTTCCATGGATAACCTTGGGGGTATTTGAAATGGGGGTAACACTAGCACTGTGCTATTTTCTGGGGGACACGGGGCAGACCAGACCATGGAGCATACCCTAGTCTGCCTATCTGAACCTGGACCAGACTGACTGGAGATCCCCTCATGGAGATCCCCTCATTTCCAGATTTGGAATTCAATTCAATAGGCAAAGGGGGCGGAACTTGCAAGGGCCTATTCTGGTCACTTCGAGCTCAAAGTTATTGCATTCTATTCTTGTGTTTTTGCGATGGAAGAGAAAGAAGAAGAATCATTGTTAGGCCCGAAATTTTCTCCACCCCTCTATATGCAACGTTATGATGCTATTGTGGCTTTGGTCAAGGAATGCAACGCTAAAACAGTAAGTTTGTCTGTGATGTGTGTTTATTGGTTCGAGTCTAGCCATGAAAGGTTTTGCCTTGCCTGGGTGAAGACCATGTGACTACACTAGTGTATCATACGTGCATGAGGCAATACATAGTTTTATCAGGCTTATCCATTTTATTCGACTAACTTTACCTTCAGCTTTGCAAATTCTTTTCTGCTTGCGTTTGCAAAGTTCTTGCATCATGTACCCCTCACAACCCCTGTCATAAGTGGGCGTGGTAACTCCTTGATCTTCCAGTTTCGGAGCTCTGCTATCCTATTTTCATTTTTCATTTCATGTAAGTTTTTAGATGCTGGATGCTCAGAGGGACGATTGTTAACAAATGTCAAGTTTCATTGCCAAAGTGTCGAAGAAATTGTTGGCATTGATATTGATAGAGATATTTTGTTGCTAAACAAATTCAGAATAATGCCACTTAATGCTGAATATCTTGTGAAAAGAACAAGAAGATTAAGAATGTCTTTGTATCAAGGTGAGAAAATGGAGAGGTGGCTTATGGACACAGAACACAATATACTGAGTGTGCCCCTAAAAAGTTTAGGTTTCAAGTGTTACCTTAAGAAAAATTGACTTTGATTGAAATTTCATCTTATTTGCTATTGCTTGGTTAAACAGGTATTGAAGATTAAGGCTCCAATTCCTGTTTGCTTCTGGTACATGTGAACAACAATTTATTGTCTTCTGCATTCATGACACTTTTGATTTTTTATTCTAGGGTCAGTTAGTGAACCAGACTTATCGATGAAGAATATTGACTTTGTTGCATGTGTTGAAGTGTAAGTAATGATGTGTATTAGTGTGCAGAGCCATGTTTGAGGGAATATCAAACACACATGATCCATTTGAGTTTTTAATTGATTGTAGAATTGAGCATCTTGAAGAAGAAACACTCGCCTCCTTCCCAGCTGCAATGTTTGGTGTGCTGAAGCCAAAGACCATTGCAATTACAACTCCAAATGCAGAGTTCAACGTCCTTTTCCCAAACTTTTCTGGCTTTCGTCATCCTGACCATAAATTTGAATGGACAAGAAAGGAATTCCAAACGTGGTATGATTATTTAATAATTCCCTCTGGATACTTGTAGCAATATAGATAAGCAATTTTAAGAATTTTAGGAAGCTAGTAAGAAAGTAATGTATAAGTTTTGTACCAGAATTGATGGCAAATTTCATAATCTGAGCCAACTCATCTTGTTTGCCTTTATCTAGGTGCTTGGATTGTTCCAGAGTTTATGGTTACTCGGTGGAATTCTCAGGTATTGGAAATGGTCCAACAGGAGCTGAAGGTCTTGGAGGATGCTCTCAGATGGCCGTCTTTCGACAGTTACCAGACATAATTATCAATAGTGAGTAAAGCAATTTACCTCAACCATCTTGTCAACAATCGATGTCAACAACCATCAAATTGAAATCAACACAATCTATGAATGGACCTCAGAATCAAACATGGAGGTAAACGACACCAAATTTGAAGTCCTGCGTTACGGTGATGATCACACACTAAAAAAATCAACCTCATATACGACTCCAAATGGTCACGTTATCATTCAAAAAAACAACCTTCGAGATCTTGGTGTAACAATGACGGATGACTGCTCTTTCGATATACACATCACTAAGTCAATAGAAAAGTGTAAGAAAATGATGTCATGGGTACTTCGTACCTTCAAGACTCGTAAAAAAGAGCACATGCTTCTCCTTTGGAAAATGTATCTTGTTCCCCAAATTGAGTACTGCAGCGTATTATGGTCTCCATCCAAAAAAAGCCTAATTCAGAAGCTTGATGCACTGCAATGGTCATTTTTAAGAAAGACAAAACTTAATGAAAAGTTGGACTACTGGGAAACTCTTAAGAAATTACGAGTATATTCTCCCCAGCGTCGACGCGAACGTTATCGTATACTCTATGTCTGGAAAATTCTTGAGGGGCTTGTCCCCAACGTTAACTCTGAAATCACTTCATATAATCATATTCGACACGGAAGGAAGTGTGAAATCAAAAGAATCATTGGAAAGAATAAAATTTGCACATTAATGGAACAGAGCTTCAGCATCCAAGGCCCTAAGCTGTTCAACCTGTTACCTAAACACCTCAGGGACTTGAAAGGGGTATCACTGGATGTTTTCAAGAAAGGCTTGGACAGTTTTTTGTCTCAAATACCTGATGAGCCTCAACTAACCGGTTACACGGCAATTAGGAAAACCGACAGTAACTCTTTGGGTGATATGATAAAAATTGTATCATTTTCAAGGGATGGACATCCTAATGTCAGTCCTTAAGATAATTTATCTTTAAATCTTGTGATAATAATAATAATAATAATAATAATATAAAATCATTAGCATTTGTTATGTATAGATCTTTTAGTGTACTTTTTTCTTTTTTAGCATCACTCATTGAGAATGTGAAAATTGGATCATATGAGCTGGTATGTTTGACCCATTTAAGTTTTAAGTTATTGTTCCTATTCCTAAGCTGCTCTGACTGCGTTACTGCAACATATGATAAAACTTACTACTACAGGACTGGCACACAATGCCAATCAATAAGAACTATTTCTTTAAAAGCATTACAATAAGATTACAATAGCATATGCTGAGATCAATCCATCATACTATCTGGTGTTAAATTTTCAGGTGGCTGATGTCACATATCCTTATCAGCCCGAGCTTAGTAAAGAAAAGCAACTCGCAGTTGAATTGCAATACTTGGTCAATGTTTATTTTTCTACGACAAGGCAGTGCAACTTTGATGATGATTATGATTATGATGATGATGAAGACCCAAGCATTCGCAAGATTCCGCTTGAGGTTTTTATGAAGTACCACCGTATCAAAATCCTGGCAGCTGACATTGCCATGTTGAGGTATGAGTTGTGCAACACCATTGTGTTTTGAGGAAAACTGCAAAAAATTGCAAATAATAACGTTGTCTTCAAAAAATAGTAACTGCAAAGAATTACAAATACTCTAATTGTCATAATAAACTTTTCAAAATTTTATTTTTTATTTTCTTTATTTTTTTATTTTTTTCCCTTTACTGATTAGTTAACTACTATTTAAACTACTAATTACTAACCTCTGTACGTAATACCTTTTTTAAGGTAAACGTACAGTTATTGTAGATAGATAGAATTGTCTACTAATAATATTAACATGAAGCCCACTGCGAACGATGTTTTATTCTTTTCTCTTTTGTTTTCAGAATGGTTGCAAGAGAGACCTTTCAATTAACGGAAGATGGAGCAAAGATTATTCTCAAATGTCAGGATTACGACTCAAGTTTGTCTGATGACGAAATGCATCGTTGGGAAGAAGATGGTGAAATATCTGATGATTTTGCAAGTGACGATAATAAAGAGAATATTTCTTCGAGACCTACAGGCGAGGTTAGCGTTATGGAAAACAATACTTTCGTAAGCAATGCTTAGGATTTTTGGGATTAGCTTGGTAGCTGACAACGTGAATCTTCGTTCTTATTTGTGTTGTTTGAGATGGTAGTTTCAGAGAAAGGCCAAGTGATGGTAATATCTTGTGCCTTTGTACACTGAATAAGAAGGAAAAGGTTTACTCCAAGAGGACAAATTTTGTTTCAAGAAGGAATATTTGTTCCACGAATAGACGTCTTGTCCAAGGAAGAAGGGGTTTTTTGGTTGAAGAATAGCTCTGTTCCTGGTGGATGAGTTTGGTTGGAAAAAAACAAATTTGACCGGTGAAATCTTCGCTAACATGAATATGTAGGCAACAGGTGATTTTTAATACATCTATACAGTACATTTATGTATATATATATATAAATATAGAGATTAGTTTATTGTAGAAACGTAGACGCCATAAAAGAACGAAATATCATAAGTAAACATCATCAAAAATAGTCTTCGGCCGCACGTATGTCTATAAAAGCCTGGCCGTGGAATCCGCCTAATTCTGCGGAAGAGAATCCTGCACTGATGTCTCTGTCGCTTTTGAACTGTATGAATGAAAATTGAGAGGCAGTTGAGAAGTTTGAATGTTGAATGCAACATAGATAGAGGTGTAGCTCTCTAGCCAAAAGTAGAAGACAAATCGTTAAAGAGAGAGTAGTTGTAAAGTATAGTTGACAAGTCAAGTATTCAGGTTTGGATAAAAGAGTTCTCTTTTTCTACTTACCTCTGGTATCAGAGCCACGGACATCTGCATGCTGCCTCTTGCCGGAACATTTCTAAAGAGAATAGACAGAAATTTACTGTGTATCACCCAGTTCTCTCGCATTTTACTAATCTATGACTGGTGTATAAAAACCTAATGAGTTTAGGAGTGTGTATGGGAATCGCTGAGAACTGCGACCTCCCAAAATAAGCTCCTATATGTTAATAGTCAATGAATAACAGAAAGTTCAAGGGTGGATTATTTTAGATTTCTGGCAATCGCAGTTGGTGAAGGAGTCAGTTTCTCAGATGCATTGGATGTCTCATAGGGGAAAAATCAATCTAATCACGAGGAAGTATCTCATGTTTACAATATAATATTTTTAATAATGATTCCTCACCTTTGTGGTAACGTGAGTTGTCCTTTCATCAGATTGCCACTGATTCGAAGCACGCATTCGGTGAGCTCTTTGTCCAGAGGATTCCGTACTCGAACGTTGAATTTCAGTTGTTTGCCCAGCAGCCATCGACGTGGAAGTCCTTCGAACCTGAGTTCTGGCCTCCATATCGTGACGAGCCTCTCATCAGCAAACGCTTGTCCCGTCTCATTTACCTGGCACATCGCGTGGACACTCAACCGAGGGTTGTTTTGTATGTCTTGCAGATATGCTGCAGCTTGAATGATAACACGATGCCGAGTTGCTAAAAGAAGCGTGTCTGGGATTTAGTACGTATAGTCGTATAGAACATTTACTCTTAGGGTATTGCTATCAATGTGTTTCTATGATGTAATTAAATCATTGAAAGGTGCATTGGTATCTTTGACGCATGCAAAACACTACGGAAACTATTCATTACACTGTGGCAAACATTAAGATGTTAATACTGCTGCCATGTTTTGGACAAAACGGCAAGATTTTGGACACACGTATCATCATTAATGAATCCACATCATGCCGTGCAGGAAATGCATTTTCGTGGCATACTGTTGACTATTGCTGCCAAAAACCACAGCAAACCACACATTGGATAACAACCTTTATTACGTTACCCGCTGCTTGCAAAGCCCGCCCATGCTGGATACATGCCCTTGCAACAGCATCACAGGCATTTACAACAGCATCATTTGCAGTGGTTTACTTACTGGCATACGGGCCGAGGCGCACTTGTGTTAGCTGTGGACTGAGCTTATTCAATGCAACTCCATTGTACATGACGACATTGCCACTGACAGTTGCTTGCACGGTGAACGTCCTTCGATCGGTATTATGCATCTCTATGACCACGTGTAAGTCATCACCGACGAACAAAAAACTTGACGTTTGCACTTTGAAAGTGATGTCCTTGCTTGTGGGCCTTATCAATGGGTTGTTGCTTTTGCGCAAGGCTCTACGAACGGTTATGTCCTCGAGCATCGTTCCCTCCGGGTACTTGTAGTCCTCGGTGATGTCAACACGCTGCCACCGGTTATGGCCTGGTTCTTTCGTGGATAACTTCTGTCCCACCTGCCTTTTGTCGATTTTGAACGGCACGAACGAACCGCCCGGGTCGGTTCGTTTCCAGTAAACAGTGTCAGCGTTGACTTCGGTGAATACGAATCTCGTGTCGTGAATCATGTCAACGTTGCCTTCTTTGACCGCCTTCAATGGAGCTGGGCCAAGCTGGTACAGACCTGAATGAAGACGCAAGCATCAGCTATATCAATGACTCCTTTGAGACGTTGATATTGGTTCTAGCTATTAGTCTAATGCCTTTCAGGAAGGAAGGGTGATTGAGACTCAGGTAATTGGTACTACACTACTACAATAACAATTTGATACACAACAATTTGAACGGGACTAAACAGAGACACGGGTAATTGGTTTATTAGCTTCTTCACTAAACCTTGTAGCGGTACAATTTGTTTTTTTACATAGACCATGGAACTGAATGGAACTGCTGGAATGCAGTAGCAATGATGCACATAAGAAAAAGGTGGAGCAAAGCCAAGGGATAATTCTATGCCAAGCTTTGATAAGACGTATACAGTGATAAATTGATTGTTATCATACCACTGCTTCTTTCTTGTGGCGTTGCATCGACTGCCTGCCAACCGCCATAGCCAGGGGCAATATCAGGCCGTGCCATCCAACAGTCATTCCAGCAATGGAAGTTCCTGTGATAAAGAGGACGACATACAGAACAGATTCGATTGCTGTTTTTTTACTAGTGAAATTTGAAGGCTCGTTTCGTCCCTTCGAGAAGAAGGTACCACTCAAAGCCTGGGAGAAGATGCAGGAAGCCTGATAAAAGTGACTAAGGCCTTAGAAAAGACCTTGGAAGTCGAAAAGAGACACTGAAAGACAGAGGGATAATACTGGAACTCTAAGAGAAGGCAAAGTCTTGATCTCCTCAGTGGTGCCTGTAACTGGGCCACGACTTGGACGCTATAGTTATCTAATCACGTTCGGGAAGTTTTCTATCTAAACGACTGGTTGCAAGTTTTGACGATTATTTAATGGAGTTATTGTTTATGATATGACATACCAGGACGAGTCGCCAGACATTTTCTCCAGGTATTCTCCTTTCTCGTCGTAGAAGCGATCGTATGTGCAGTTACTGTCCGTGTCGTGAGCTGAATTGAAGTTGCTTATGGCTCTTGTGGGCACACCCAGGGCTCTCATAACTGCAAGGGCAAAGAATCAGGTAATTTATATCTCTCTTGATACCAGAAACATTCTGAGGTGTATATCTGCACAGCTTTTAAGCAGTATGCAACTTTGAGAAAGAATTCAACTTTATCAGTTCAGATAATGCATGAGGAACTGAGATGAGAATAATTTCAAGCTTTCGCAGTACTTACTGGTCGTCGTTACCCCACAAAACACCCAACACTGCCCCCATTTCACTGGCCTCTTTGTTCTCATGTACGAGTCAAGGATCTCCACACTGCCTGTCCATTCCCAAGGTTTTTTCCCGCCACTGTAGTCTTTGCCCCAGTTCCCCAGCACGATACCGCCGTCGTCATTTGCGTTCACCTGTGAGCATCAAATGATGTAAGTTGTTATGATACTCTACGTACCCCCGTGCTGATTAGTAATTCGTTTCAGTTTTGACTGGTAATGCGTAGAATAAACGGGGTGCAATCGCTTACCATTGCAGATACCCTTCGGGACACCTCTCTGGCCGTATCTCGTGCTCTGATGCCAGTTGATTGCAGAATACCGAAGGCAACTTCGAGAGCCATACCTTCAAACTACGAGCAATCATAGGACACTTGAAACAACACATCAAACATTTTGTTGTTCCTTTTGGAAGTCAAAATTAATTGTCTCTCTCTTTCTCTATCATGAAAATTCACGGTGTTTTATGATTTCGAGACAATGGGTTGTTTACTGTAGTTGATTTGAAGCAAATCGTGGAACATGGAAGGGGACTCACCTGGCCAAAATACCACCTGATTGGGTAGATGTTGTGAACGGAGCCCTGGAAGAGGATTCCGTGATCATTCAGCACGTATTCGTCCAGCAATTTGTTGTCAGGCATATACACTTCATCCTCTGTAAGTTAAAAAAACATTGTAAAAATCAATAATCTGTCTGGACTATCGTTTTGTCGAACTCATTACAATTTCTTTTATTTTTTGGTGTTTTTGTTTTTTTGTACTTGTGTGATTAAGCTCTTGGACGATATGGCATGTGTTTATAGCATTGCATTTTGAACCATGCAGAGAGTTATCGTAGTGAATTTCATATCACAGATGTAAACGTGACAACAAGTCAGCTATCGAGCTCAGAAGCAAATTCAATTCATTACCAACCTTCAACCCAAGGATTGAACAAAATATAAACCAACTGACTACTATCGTGAATCAGCCTGCCGTTGCTTTTTACCGTCATGCTGTACTTTCCAACAACACAATCTGCCGGGATGCTTAGTTTCAGCTGCAAGATGCGTTTCGACGTCCCTATCAACGCCATGCCCCATTTTGCTTTATCGAGATTATCAATGAACCTGACAGTGACCTTAGACCGGTCGCTTTCTGTAGGTCGGTCGCCTGTTTTGAAGATGAGATTGAAATTGTGCTGCTTTTTGTCGTAGTCTTCTCTCAAGTGGATGTCAAAGTATATCGGTTGACCTCTTCGAACGACCAGGTTGCTTGTTTGAAATTTCTCTGTGTGATGTTCCTTTGAGTTTCGTTCTTTCAACAAATCCACGTGAGACAATGCAAGTCCTTTGAATAAAACATCATTGTATACAATATTGTCAATCCTGAATTTTTTCATTAATTATGAACAGACAGCTTTAATTGCGTGTGCCTTTTTAATCAGTTTTTACTGTTTTGGAATCATCCTGATTTGATGCAACGAAGAGGTGTAATAACTAATTGCTAGCCTCAAAACTATCAGAAGTTAATAGAAATACGTGCACATTTCATAGAGATGGTATTTCATAGTTCAAACGCATATAGAAGGGTGTATGAGCGCAAAAATTTTTTTTGCAATTGCTAATGAAAGTTATAGATATGATATGTTACTACATATTTCTGTGAACTCTCTGATATTTCACATGCACTTTGTGATATTTGCCCAACTCTCTTGTGCAATAAAATATGCCATGTTTTGTTATATGTTTTTTCAATGTCATTAGTTGTTGAAAAAAATTTGACATTTCCAAAACCATCACACCATAACTTTCCAAGACCACAAAATGAGCCCAGACCAAATTGGAACATAATTTGTATGTTGGGCCCAACGCAACGCAAACGTAGAAGAGTCCAACTGACACTGCATGTGCGCACCTACTTACGGTTCGTGACTTCTTGTTATAAACAATATGCGCGGACTCACAAGGCAGCGAACTACCAGTATTAAAGAGTGTATTTCTATGTGAGAACCGGATTGAAATCACTATAATAGTAATAATAATAGTAATATGCCATGGTGCACTACTTTTACAAGTTTCTATTACACCCTGTTCAATTCACCGGGCTATTTGATACCGGTACTCCACGTTAGCCATGGCATTCATTAGTGTGTGTAGGACTCGTAAGATTAACGTAATGTAGCTTGTTCTATTTCTAAATACCTTTGCAGGATATACATCTGACGCTATACGCACCTCCCATTGTTGTCTTGAAGCTTCGTACCACGTTCACTCGTAGAAGCAGTGTAGCAGTTGCAGTAGTGATAAACAGGTATGTCAATGCGCTGTTCATTTCCCAATGATACTCATATCTCTGCCATGCACGTTTATTGCCGTTATAATTCAAGGTGGCGATCTTAATTATAATGACCTCGCCTAATTAATATTGCCAAACGCAGGTGTATGGGAGGTCGTTACATGCAGGGTGCAGTATCAATTCGATATTGCCGAGTTATTTAGTTCGGGTTGCTTGGAATATGACGTCACTCATTACATGTGTGAATGGCCTTTGGGGCGAACAGGCTGATCTGCTGTCGTGGGGTTTGAGCGCCTCCGCGACACATTTATCAGCTACGCCGCCTCATCCCTGGACACTTGCTTCTAAGCATTTGGCAAGTATGTCAAAGTCAATCCTCTTTTGACTTTGTTCGATTCGAAGTATAGAAAGGCTGTCTCTAAGCAGAGACATGAAACAGATCAGAACAGTGGCGTAGATAGAGGGGGTCGGGGCGAGGGGCGAAAAAACCCCCTGGAACTGCCGTTTAGTCGGAAAATTGCTGATCTTGTCGGAAAATGAATTTCTTCCGTTTACATTCTGTTATAGATACTTTCCTTATCTTATATTCATAGCCTTGAAGAAACAAAAATACTAACTAAATTTTTATCGGAAAATCTGAATTTCTCGCCCCCCCCCCCCCTATTTCCTATCTACGCCATTGGATAAGAGTAGGTTTAAAAGATTGCATACTAAGTTAGCTTTCGTTTCGTACGTATTTTCATTCTGAAGATTACATGCTAATACAGTTACTTAAATAACGGTCTTTATCTTCTGAGCCATAGCTAATTAATCTTATTTTGCATCGTGGTAAAATAAGGATTATCAGAAATTGTAACGTTTTAATCTTTGCATCATGAATAAAACATTCTAATTAGAATGATTTCCACGATTACATCGACTCGATGTGTGAAATATATCACCGTGAAGCTATCAATTCTGTCATTCTATGTTTCAAATCTTGATTGAAGTTATCACTTTGCCAGTGTCTGTGTGGGCTGTGGAGTGAAGCAAGCGACCTTTAATATGTTCAATTCATCTGTTTCGAAAGGAGTTCGTTCAAGGTGTTCTGGGTGTGTTTCTATTTCTTTGCTTCGTTGCTGTTTTCGTTTGCTACAGTATAGTGTATACGGGTATTCCTTTTGATATGCAAACAAGTTGCAAGCTCAAGCACTGTGCGTTTTGCCGTTGTTGTGATGCCTGGGAGAATACAGCCTTTGAATGTGCACATCTGTTGTTTCTTTGATCTGCACTGTTAGAAGCAATGCTTCACTCTTTCAACTCGATTGTTTTGCAAACACTGTTGTGGATGCTTTTAGCTTGTTTGAGCATGCATTCATCAGCAGGAGAAGTCGCGACATTCGCCGCACGTGACCGATTCTGGCCAATCAGCGAGCGATGGTGGACTGCAGCCATCTTGAATTTCAACCACGTGATCCATTTCGGCCAATCACCTTGTCGCATTAGTAAAGGAAACGCTGCTCATTTGCAGGACTCTGGTGCGATCATACTTCCCGATTTAGAAACATTAACATACAAGCAAGGAAAGGCAGGAACTTCACTCAGACGTAAAGATTATGAAAAGCTGAAGGTAAGTGTCTCTGTTTTCGTTACTCTATCTTGTTCTTCTATTTTTCCCAATATTTCACTATCTTCTATCTATTCTATCTATTGTTTTCATATTATCTTTATTTATTATTATATTAATCATGCTTGGTAATGTGTGGCCTAAATGCTTTCGTTCTCACCACACTTGCGTGCTATTTCAGCATAACACGAAATATAATAACGCGAACAAGTACCTGAAACGGTAATTTCATGAAGAATTTATTTATATACAAAATTTGTTCAATTATTACTCTTGATTATCGCTTTTATACAGCTGTTGTTGTAGTAAATAACCGACATATGAGATCCCCGCAACACAATGGTCTTGAAGAGCGAAGTAGATTATTGAAATCCCAACTGCAGACGACAGTACCTCGGCAACCTCCCTTATCCCAATTTTCCTCTTTATACAGCTCGAAGCGAGTAGCTTAGCGATCCCGTTATTGATCGAAGTTAAAATGCGACTATATTGTTGATGCGAATAAAATAAATGATTTTATGCGACCTAAGAAATAACAGTTATCATGCGTGTATAGGCCATTAAACGCGCTCGTTCGTTTCTGTTAGTTTCGATATTGCGAGGAAGCAAAATAGAACTTCTATTCTGAAAAATCTACGCAGAACATACCACGTTTCAATTTAATAGCACTTTGTTTGCGCATATTTCTATCCCGAGTTGTAAAGGGTGTTATTTTGGATACCAATTGGTTTGTATAAACAAAGGTTGTGTAGTGGCACTGCCCGTTGGAATGCAGTGCAATTTTGTCTGGGTGGACGATGATAATGGACTTGTTTTCAATCCGAATTTTCCTGTTGATGTGTGAGGGTCACACGTTTTGTCTCTCGGAAGGTTACGTCCTCTATCGTTGTTTATCAAACAGTTGGAGGAATTTCAACACATTCTATCCTCTGACATTGTTATTTTGCTCATGCTACTTCGTGTTTGCTCTAATGATAAGGCTGTCCTCAAGTGAAGATGAGATCATTGCAACCCATACTATATACACAACTAATATACATTGCAAGTGAAGATGAGGGCAACAAGAAAATTCAATGAACTTACATTGATTCCTTCCCTCAAGCAATTATTTACTTTGTGGGAGAACTATAGTAATTTTATAGCTATTGAAGCATTTTATGTAATTTTGTTTGATAAATAAATAGAACAAGATATTTACCAAAACAATTCAAACAAGCCTGTGTTTTAATCTAGTTAATAGCAACAAAAATGTGTCTTTCTGACTTTTGAATTGAGTTTGCTTTTGTATATTGCAGACAAACAAGTATATAACCTCTGAATTGCTGATCGACTAAAACGTCTGTTGCTTAGAGGCTGTGAACTTGGTGAGAACAGAGGCTGAATTTTAACATGCCCATTCAAGCTCCACAATGGACCGATTTCTTGCTTTGTCCCGTTTGCACAAATGATTACGACGAAGAGCCACGTCCACCAGTGAGCCTTGGTTGTGGACACACAATATGCCGTTCATGTTTGTCCAAGCTTCCAAAGCAAGTGTGCCCCTTTGATCAAACAGAGGTACCAACTCCGCTTGCCGACCTACCCATCAACCATGCCCTGTTGCAGCTTTTGATTCCCAGTTATCAATGTCCAGATACGGTTGTTGTTGATATTGAAGATGTGAAGAGAAATCAAGAATTCTTTGATCTCATTAGAAAGTGCATTGAGGAACTCTCTCAGTACTTACTGCCATTTTCAAATCTGTCAAATGGTTTCTCAACCGGTATGGCAAGCGGAGCCTGCGCAATGACCAATGGAGCAGCGAACGGAGGCCTGACACGGCCAATGCAAAGGAAATTGGTGACACTGCTCAATTGTCAGCTTGTTGAAGAAGAAGGACGGTGCAGAGTAGCTAGGTCCGCAAGAAGCTTGGGTGAAAGGACGGTTAAAGAATTGATCCTATTGCATCAAAATCCACAGAATTTATCAACAAATCTGTGGGGCTCTGTGAGAAATAGAGGTTGTCAGTTTCTTGGTCCTGCCATGCAGGAAGAAGTCTTGAAATTGATATTACTAGCATTGGAAGATGGCAACCCTTTATCAAGAAAAGTCCTTGTGCTGTTTGTTGTCCAAAAGCTAGAGTCAAAGTTTACTCAAGCCTCAAAGACAAGTATTGGCCATGTAGTGCAACTCTTGTATCGGGCATCTTGTTTCAAGGTATGTAAAGACTTGACATGCTTTTACTGAATATACTCTGTGCACATACACACCAATATTTCCTTCATATTCTAACTATATAGCTTTTTACTTTGCCCACTCTAAGCCCAACTCTATCTCTTTCATGATAATCACTTGTTTTTATCACCTATCAGTTATATTATTTCTACAATTATCATCAGACTTTTCAATTATTATCATGCTTTTATGTTTTTCTCATACATGATTTTATCTCTTTCTAAGTATTTTTAATTATTTTTTCACATACACCTTTCATTTTCATTCATCTTTTTAATTTTATTATCCACGTCTTTATCTATTTTTCTTATCTTTTGCCTTCTTTTTATGTCTGTCTGGTGACCAGCTTAGCCTGCCCTCTCTCTCATATTCATTGCTATTTTTAGCATCTTACTCATCTTTCAATGGAGAGCAGCTATGTTCAACTCTCGCTGTCAGTTTACATTACTTCCCACCAATCGTATTTTCATCTCATTGATTCAGATGTTTCTAGAAAAACACCTGCTCCAACTAAACGCATGCGTGATTAATTCCATTCACCCACATAAGTACACATTGTCTTATTTACAAACTTCAATGCATTATATATCCACATTCAATGTGAGCCATATTATTCTCTGAGATATTATTCCACAAGCTGACATGACAGCAATTAATTGCATTTCATTCTATTCTATCATCGGAATGATTCTGGGGATATACCCATCGGGTTCATTTTGACTCGAGGCCCTCCTGTGGCTGGCCGTGAAGGCAGTTCGTGACTCATGGCGCAGCTGAAATCAAATATATCCCACCAGTTTGAGTTTGCTTTGGAGCGTTGAAGATCTTCGCATCATCAATGAACGATCTTTGTTTACCAGAACAACAGGCTCAGTTTTTCGATGTTGTTGTTTTCGTTGTTGATTTTTATTAGTATACAATACTTTTGACATTGCATAAACGTTCGCAAAGTAAACATCTTCACGTCCATTGCAATGTCACCCGGAATAAACGCCGGGTCGTTTACTGGGAAGCTAAATAGACGCCGCCTAATATGGGGTGTTAAAATGGGGTGTGGAGTTTCGATCTCAGCGTGCGATTGGTTGGTTCAAGAAATTACTATTCAAACAAACGTGGGCAGTGACGCCAGTTAATTTTTTGAAAACATCACATGATCTTTCGTTCATGGTTCAACTGTTTTTCATTGACGTACACGTCTCGTGTTATCACGTCGCCGGAATTTGATTCATCAGCATTTTTTTTACGAAGACCACAGTTTGTTTAATTGAAATTCTAAGAATCCAAATGAGAACCCAGTCTGATATTCATTCATTCTCTAGCAAAGCAAAATAACTGTTGGTTGAGGGTAGTTTAAAGATAATTTCAGGCTCGAAGTCGAAAGTTTTTACAAAATTGAGCCTAGTATTTTTATAAAAATGGTAACGACGTCAGTTCCTTGTATATATATTGGAAGAAGATCTTTCCAGACATTGGAATTATTACCAAAACAATTGTTTCTGACCCGTCGCGACGTCTCACAGACTCCTTCAGAAAACAACGACTTCGACCTCTTCTGTGTCACAATCTTATCTCCCATCTTGGAACATCAAAAAAATACAGCCTATCAAATAATTTGAGCCCTGTATTCCTCCTTGCCTCCAACTATATCTTTTTGCACAAATGTGTTTGGGTCTAAAAGGCTGTTTGTTCACGACCTGTCTTTGTTTATCAACAATGGAGTTGTTCTTTGATTTCGACAAACTCTAAAGTTTGATTTAATGTCAAAGTAAACATGCCGTTGTCTTGGTTGTGATAACTACACTCGATACAACTGATTGAGTTTGCACTTGTTAATAATTTAACAATCGCGGTTTATTTTTAAACCTTGTACATGTTTTGATAATGGTGTTGAATTATTGATGGAGATACATTGAGAGTTTTTCAGCCGAACGACATCGTGTCTTTGATTTCGTTGTCCTGTTGTCATGTAGGCCCTCGCCTTTCGTTTTAGTTTTTGTTTCCCAGAACAATGCAATGCAAAACATGCCCAGACTTGTTCTTGCACTCGAACGTCAACCAATCACATCGCGGAATAGATAGCACGTGACTATGGGTGCTGGAGGCTCATTGGGTAGTTGTCATTGAGAAGTGAATCGTCCATATCCAATTTTCCTTGAAATAATGCATTGAGGATGTTGATAGTTATTAATTGCATTCCATGTTTTTATACCAAAAGTTGGTTAAAGAACAAAGCGAAGCGTGTCTCGATTCCACACCTGTTTTTATTCTATAAGAAAACTTTTTTAATGAAGTAAAGGAACTTATGAAATTTGCCAATTTCAGTACTAAAACTTTCGAAAGAACTGAATTTCTTTGTCAACAGACCCTAACACGGTACTTAACACATTTTTTTGACTAAAAAATGAGCCAAAAAGAGAATAGATAGAAAAAATTTTGGATATGTTCATTTTATGAAGGTATTCCTCTACAATAACGTCCACTGTATAAATATGCCCGTTTGGAAAGATACTGCATTCTTTGTAACTTTATCATGTGTCCATGCCTTCAACCGCTCCCGATCATCTATTTACTTGGCGTTTTTTAGATAACAAAGAGAAATGGAGAGTCGTCATTGCTTCAACTTCACGAGAAGGTAAGCCATGGCTCAACCTTTTGTTCAATCCCATTTAACACCAGCACCGCATTGGTGCAAAGTGACACAGTATTCCTTCTGATGATGTAATCTAACTGTTTCTACCCCATAACCGCGCGGTAGATTGTTTCAAACCGCTTTCAACGTCACCACGCGCGAACCAGCAATCTCGCGCGAAATTACAACTATCAGTGACTATTTTTAGCCCGCGCGGCATCTCTCCAGCTTTGAGCTTACGCTGAATTGATCTGAGAATGTATTCTTGTCTTTATCTTGATAGTTTCGTACCTACTCTTCGCTGAGAAAGGAGCATGATGCCCAAGTTGTGCACATAGCAATGGAAGCTGGATTGCATATATCACCGGAGCAATGGTCCGCCCTGCTCTATGGTGATGATGAACACAAATCACATATGCAATCTATCATTGACAAGGTATGCTCATCTTGCGCCAGTGTTTATATCGTTAGTATGTGTGCTCCCCTCTCCAATAAACGCACCAGGCATTTTTTGAATGTCCATCAAATAACGCCCAACTTGAAAAGACTGTAATTTTAGATTCAGAAAATAGGAAGCCATTCAAGAAGCTTAATACCATGTCCTGATTCAAGTTTCTCATGAGAAAAAATGTGTACCGCTATGCTATGTAGCATGAATATGCTTTGTACAATGACTGCCGGCAGTTGTGGAATACCCTTTTGTTTTTTCTTTAGTTGCAAACGCCAGCATCCTTTAGCTCGAGCATCCAAGAGTTGATAATTGCTCTGCAGCGAACTCAAGATCCCGCCGATCTGCAGCGGTTGAGAGAAGACCTTGAACGATTGTCTGATATTGACCCGAGCCCAGAGGGTCCCCCTCCTTCTTGGGAGGAACTTAAGGATATCACTGCTTCGTTAAAAGCTGTCGTCAAGGGCCTTGTTGATTTTGTACAGGTTCGTGCTACACGTTTTTAAACTTTTTGCTTTTATTTATTCATGTTGCTTTTATGCTTTTCTTGGCTTTTCATCGACATTTTTTAATTCCAATTCAGAACTCTAGCATCTCTATGCTCATAGTCTCACTCTCGATATTTCTCGCCGTGTTGTCACACAGTGAATAGTTTGCAGCACTGTATAACACTTGTCTCGCTTATCTCTCGCTTATCGCTTGTCTCGGTTATCGTAGAATCACAGCAGCAAACTGAAAGGAACCATGGAAGCCCAACAGGTTTGAATATATATGTATCCGTCTATTTAAATATTCCATGTAGATTTGTACCCAGTGGCGTAATCAACATAGGCTTCGGCTGGAGTGACTCCTAAGGGCCCACTAATTTTTATCTTGAAAAAAGTTCATCGTGAAAGGCCCTCTAAGCAAAATATTCCTAGGGGCCCGGAACGGTTCCGTTACACCACTGTTTAAAACCATCGGTATTATTTAGCAATGTTGCTGCTTTCAGTCCTACTGGGAGAGTGTGATGATGATAAGCAAATACAAGAGACGATCTTTGCGTTGTGCTAACCCTTTTCTCGTGTTTTATCTTAGACTCACAACAGCAAGTATAAAACGAGTATGTGTAGAGACATCCTTCGACGCGCCAGTTGCCCAAGAGGATCTCAGTGCAGCTTTGCCCACTCACAGGAAGAGCTTGACAAGTATGTGAATTCTGTATTCTTTGTGCTTTGATTTCAAGTGTCATGCGATTTTCTACCATGTCCTCTGATTTCAAGTGCCATGTGTCCAGCAAAGCAGTCGCCTCATCTTCTACTGCTTCTGTGGAAAATTTCTCTTAGTGCTAGAGGATTTGGCCGAACTACAGGATCTTTTCCTGTTTAACCCCGACGTTATTTCTCTCCTGTTTTCCCCAGAAATTATTTGTCTTAACATATTCCCCCTGAAGTCATTTGCTTTTTCCATGTTTGCTAATTGAATCTCGTCGTGTCCTCCGAGATAGGAATATGGAATATCACCGTACCAATTGTTGTTACAGATTCAGAAAGAAGAAGGGACCGTCAAAAATGTCATCAGGTGTTAGGCTCAACCGAAGTGGCTCTACCAGCCCACCCGACGATCATGGCACCCCTAATAGCTTGGAGAATGGCATGGATGGAAGCCGGGAATCCCCAATCGAAATTGTTAGGAATGGCAGTGCTAACGGAGCCACGAATCGCATGACGCATGCAGCCACGAATAGTGTCACACACGCAGCCGCGAATCACATACCGCATGGGGCTACAAACGGTGTTACACACGGAGCCATAAGTCGCATGACACATGCACCCACACACGGTGCTACACACCCAGCCATGCAACGCATGGGGCATGCAGCTACAAACGGTATTGCGCACCCAGGCATGAATCGCATGGGGCATGCAGCTACAAATGGTGTTGCGCACGCAGCCATGAATGGCATTACGCATGCGCCCATGAATGGAATTACGCATGCACCCATGAATGGCATTGCACCCATGAATGGCATTGCACATGGAGCCACAAACGGCATTGGAGCCATGAATGGAATTACCCATGCAGTCACAAATAGCCTTTCACATGGACCAACAAATGGCTTTATACACAGGCCCTCGAATGGGTTCACTCCTGTTGTCACAAATACAACACACGCTATGGCAGGTAAGTGAGTTCGCATTTCCCTATTGTTTACAAAAAATGTTAGATGTTTGATCAATGTAATTATGCTTGGTAACAGAACTCGTACATTGCATTAAATGGGATATTGTAATAGCAATACCGTAAAAGCTCTATTAAGCCCCCCTGGGGGCCTTTTGAGTTTCAAGAAGGGTGAGGGAATACAGCTGTAACGTGTAACAAGCAATAAGATGTTTTATTGTAGTTCTATTTTGCTCTTGATCTCAGCTTAAATTAACAGTAAAGTTAACGGGTTGAATCAGCTGTAGAAAATTGTAATTTATAACAATTATAATTTATATCATCGAATTTCAGCCGAGCTACAGAGTGGCAATCAGATACCAGTGACGTTCCTTCCGTCGCCTGTGCCGCAGCCCGCGCAGCCGACACGCTACGTCGGCAGTAGTGAACAGCAGATGGGCATGTACTATCCCGCCAACCAGGCCCCGTACATACCACCAGGAGTACAACCAGGAGTGGTGATCAATCCAAACGACATACCAACAATCTCGGCGATGCAGGCAACCCAGCCGCAGTTCATGCCATATTACAACCCGCAGTACATGCAGTATCCGAACGCAGGAGGACGCGGTGCCAAAGATAAGGAATCATCCGCCCAGGCTGGCTCGGATGCTGAGCCGAGCTGCGAAGGCAAGGGCCCTGTGGCACGGAATATCATCTCAGACAGCATTATCGATGATCTTAAGGTATGTTCGTTTCCATGAGCGTGTTGTTGTTCTGTGCCGTGCAATTGTTCTAGCATAGACGTCCGTGAATTAAATGGATTCTGATGTTGGCTTTCATGGAGGTCTTCTTACTGCGTATTCAAGTTGAATGGCGCCAGAATCTATTCAACCGTTTATTGCAGTGGAATCGCCTCCTACCTTTGAAGTGAATCCGAAAGTTACCTCGATTTATCAGGATTCTCGTTGTAATGAGGGTAAATCTGAGTACTACTGTGAAGTAGCCAGTTTAAGGAACCAAATCTTTAGTCGCATTTTCGCGGGAAGAGGAGGCTTGCCTTGGCTATTGTCGTATTCAATGCAATATTTTGTTTTTAGCTTGAAACTGGTGCCAGAGGCTCGAGCTCTCTTTTCAGTGGCAAGAGCAACCCCCACCCCCTTCAAATTGACTCAATTTGGACGGAGGGGTCTGCGAAGGCCAGAGGCTCGAGTATAGGCAGCGGTCTGGATACATCATCGGACTACTCCTCGGAGACATTCTCACCACTGTCAAATGAATCGTGCTGCTCTCCACAGTCGTCCACCATTAACAACTATGGTAGCAGCTGGGGCAAGTTCGATCCCTTCCAACAGAATTCAAAGGAAAGCAAACGAACGTCGTCCAACCTCTCCCATCTTGATAGTCTGTCCAGTTCATCGATCTGGTCCCAGAGTCGTGATAGCAGTGACGTTTTTCCTGACAAGGTAAAGTCGATTTCACGTCTTTTCGTTTTCCTCATTGCTTGATCTGTGTATATTTGTTCAAAGATTTTGGACATTTCGTAACTTAATGGATGCTTTTACCCGAAATACTTGCTGCAATAATGTGAAGAAGTCTTTCGGTTGAAGCCCCGGAGCTCAATGCATTGTGCAAAGGCTCTTAGTGCGCTGTAATGTTTCAAGGCATCATTAGAAGCTTGTATGCTTTGTTATTGTATTTCTATGCTGTTTTAATGCCGAGCATTTGTATTATTAGTCTTGTAACGCGCGTTGAATATTTTCTTGCAGGGTTTGAAGCCGATGCGGAGGTCATTTCCTGCTGGTGACTTGGAACCCAGGTATAATAGTTTGGCTTTTTCTCCTAATCAGCTGGCTAATGCTACTTTGTTACAGGTATCTTTTGATGCTATTTAAACAAGCTTGATAATCCTTTGCTTGTTATTGTCCTTACAGCAGAAATCTGAGCATGAGATTGCAAATGAATTATTCTGGTGATACTCAGGTAAGTCTGACAACATGCATGCTTCCTATGATGCCGAAAGTGCAGATTATTTTAAGGGAATAATTCTTTAGGATGCTTTTTGTGATTTATGAATTTTGAGTGTAATTGCATGTTGCTTTATACGGATGGATGCTTTAAATGCCGGTCTTTAACAATGACCATGTACGCTTTATATTTCTTATTAATTCCTCATTGGCTAACTTGTATGAATTTCCTCTCCTTCCACAGTCGAGCTTTGAAGAGGCGTCCAGTGATGACATCGGGCGCTTCCAAGAATGGAGCTACACTCAGCCGAAGAAAATCAGTGCCCCGCCTGGCTTGAAGCTGCAACAGCAGCAACAACAACAACAACAACAAAAGCAGCAACAAGCCCCTATTGGCACTCCCATTGGAGCACCTAAGACCAACGGGTCCGGAGCTCATTATGACGGTAAGGTGCATGACCATCATCTTATGGGTGATTTCGCCCTCCCCCCACCAAGTAGCAGGCGAGGTTTTTCCGGTCTGCACGATGCCAGCTCATCAGAGTAATTTGGCACTCTGAGCTATTCTTGTTGGTGGTTGATTTGAATTGTATAATTGTTTGTTACCACACGTGACCGAATTGTCTCTTGCCACTATAGCTAGCGTCGAATGGAAAATCGAACGCTTAACCTTTTTGTGAATGGAGCCGTATAGTTGTTTTGTTTCGGGAACATGATTCGTCCGTGTCCAGCCTCTGTTGGACACGGACGTTAACTCTTAATAACGTTAACATGTGCCTGCCATGAGTAGGACTTGACATGGCAAGAGAAGAACTTTGCATTTGTTTCTAAACTAGAAGTATAGTTTGTTTTCATTTTCGGTGGCAGAGCTGGAAAATCCAACCTTGTAAATTCTGTTACTGCTCGGGCTATGAATCGCTTTTTTGGAAGCCCCCTCGATATTTGAATATTTGCTCGGGCAATCTTTTCGTTTCCAAGAACACGTCCATCGCGACGTTATTTCTACTGCGTAGCTGTAGACGTCCGGAAGTAGTATACATTCTAGTGTCAGCTTCGGTCCTAGTCTTTTGAGCTGATAATTTTTAATTCACGCTCCAATTAAACCACAACGAGAGAAATAATTTGACAATTGCTATCTTTATATTTTTATAAATATCAGCCTAATTTTCCAATATCATATTCTGTGCTGAGTAGAGATTTTTTGTTAATATTTTACGTTACGTTTTAAATTGAGTAGTATTGTTATCGTTCTTAATTTTTTGTAATTAGCTAGAATATTATTTTCATTAATTTTCGAATTTCAAATCGCTTCCTAGACATTGTTGGCTCACGAAGTCTCGGGAAGGCCCCCTAAATACCGTAGAATCATCGTAATCTGTATTAGGGACGTAGAGAGGTGGTCAGAAAGACAATATCTTGCTGTTTTTACACCACAATTTTTTATTGCTGTAAATTGATGAAATAGGTAGCTTGGACAACGTGCCGTATGCTCCATGATTTTTGCTGTAAACACACTGGTCGTGTAAGAGAGACGTGTCGAGTTTTGTCTGTGATTATCGCCCTTGTTGTAAGGCTTTTGCGCTTGCGCAATTCGATTTCTAGATCTATTTGTCGCACTGCGCATGTGCATTACCCTCTAATATAGATCAGACGCTCTCTCGACTTGTGTCTCAACAAGATCAATGTCTTATGCGACACCGGTGTCGCAAAATCTAATAAGCAAGGACCTTAGTGTAGACTAGGCCATATGCACGTTTTAGGGCTGCTTGTTGTATCTGTAGATGTATGAATTCCTCAAGGAACCAACCTAACGTACCCCCAGCTGCTTGTCTCAATTACAAGCTCTTGTAAGTTTTAATTGATTGTAACATACAGGCATTTTTGCTCGTTGTTATTGGTCCAGTGAACGATATACGCCAATGTTAAAAAGGCCTTGATATTCGTTGTGTGCTGCCCACTAACGGTGGAGATGCTTATAGTTGTATGTTGGAACCCTCTTGTTTCGCATTGATTGCCACTGAAATCCAACCACAACGTACGTATGGAAGAGCAATACAGTTCACAGACGTTTTGCTTCAACATATTTGGCATCTTATGCAGCGGAAAGCAAACTCGATTTTCGAGGCATTTTTAACATGTGCACTGACATTAATCACAGTTTTAGTGTTCTTTTTATTATTAAAAATATATAATTAGTTTATTTTTTTCTTCAATTCTTCTTATGTATACTATATCTTTAATTTCCTAGACTGGATAATTTTTTGGATATGTTGTGTTTTTTCGCATTATATTGCAGAATGTTATGTTCTTTGTTATTAATTTTGATTATATTATGCTTTTTTATTCTAATTTTTGCTCAAAAAGTGTTTAATTCTAACTCAATGTATATATGTCTGTCGTTTGTCAGTTTTGTTTCCATTAGAGAATTGCGCTTGTTGGATCAAACTATCCTGGCCATTTGTTCATTTCAAAGACAAAAATAGTGTTCCTGATTTTATGTGCTACCATGTTTCCTCCACGTGTTGATCACTTTCAATGTGATCGTGCCTCTTCTCCAAAGCGAGGTTGTAATACGTGCAGTCGAAATTCTAATTGCGGCCCACTCCCATTATTGTTCACAACCATAAAACTTCAGTCCAACCCGAACGTTTTCTTTTGAGACTTTTCGGATCTAAAAATGGTCTCTGTTTGATTCGACTGTGCGTATACAATCAATTTATGTCAACTGGTGCAACAAATGTGTCGTTTTCAAAGTTTCATTAGTTGTTTGTTCCAGCATCTGTTTTGTTCTTTATTCTTATCATCGTTCGACAGAGTTGTGTCAGTAGATTTAGAAAACATATATATATATAGAATAACACGAAAATTGCTGTTAGTTTTTTATCTTTATTGCATTTGATTGACTCTATGATTATAACACCTTGACATTTCCGCATTAAAAGTTTACAATGCCAGTTAAGCGCTGTGGCATCACTTGTATGCATTAATGCCAGTCTATAAGCTTGCATGCGTCGTTGGTATACGATCCACCCTGACGTCTTGTAGTTTGTTTATTAAAATCAAATAATGCATTGCAGCAAGCTTCGGCTTGAGACTGCGCATGCGCATGCCTCGTTATGGTATGTTTGCTTTTGTTGTGGCGTTGTTTTAAGGTGACAGAGATTTTAATCGAATCGTATGCTAATTGTTCTGCAATTGTTAACATTTTCTAGTTCATATCTGTTATTGATACGTTAATGTTTATTCTCGCGTGCAGTTCGATGCTGCGTGAGTGTTTCTAATAAAATTTGTCGATGCTTTTGTCATTGCGAAATACGTTGGTTGTTATTGCTTTCAAACCTTCTTTCGCCTCGCACTGCATTGCATGCATATACGTTTGATGAGGGTACAATCGTGAGCCATGCCTGCCATTAACCATGAGCCATGCCGGGCATTAGTGCCTATTATCAAACATTCTGTCTGGCAAAGACCGTCCGATCCGAATGGCAGTAACAGTTGATGACGTCACTGCACTGCCGCATTGCATTAACACCGGGAACTTTTAAAGCTCAGAGGTTAGAACACTCCTTCGAAGTGGCTGAATAAACACCCTAAATTCATGGCCTACTTGAAATCGGATGTGCGCCAAGCAGACGTTTAAAGCAAAACAAATCTCGACCATGCAAGAGTAGAAAAGTGAAATGAAATTTCGTGAGTCATTTTCTTAAATTTAATTTTTGAAAGGTAGATTAAGACACACATGCAAAAGTTATTATCTTGTCAGCTTTGTCAACAAAACAATACAATGTGAATACTGTTTTGGCAATCTATACTTCGATAATTTTAATGTATCTAGAATTCAACCGTCTTACAAAATTCAAATTGCTATTTTGTTTTGTACAATAGTCTGTCCATTTAGACTGAAGTTTAAGTAAGGACATAATATTTTGCAACTGCACTTTATCTTGACTGACTGCGCGTCCATTGACTTACAATGGTTGATTTCTCGTAAAACCTCAAATTAGAAGCAAACATTAATGTAATAATTTCAAAAGGCGAAGTGTGAAAATGCAAAGTTGGTGATAATCTTATGAAAACTCTTCGTAGAGTTTGTATTTTCAATCGTTCAATAGTAGTATCTTCGTGAGTGCAAATGTTCAACTTCCAAAGGCATTTGTTTCTTCGCATTGCAAATACAGTGGCCATTGTTTTTGTTTTCAATCACCAGTGAAATTCATTTGGTTTCATTGTTTCTGGTCACTGTTCCTTGAAAACCTTGGTGCTCTGAAGAAAATTATCAACAACGAAGCTGAGGAAACAATAACAAATAAAACGAGGAAGAGTCTATCAAGAACTCTGGCTGCTTTCAGCCATTCTCTCGATCTCTTCTTTCTCTCCAACTCCTTTCTACGCTTCTTCTCGTATGTTGTGATTTTTTCTTTTGTTTCATTTCCTAGCAACGTGAAAGCAGTCTCGTGTATTGACTTGCCTAGCACTGATTTAGAAGAACTGTGACGTTTCGACGATAGTTTCTTTAGCTTGAATTTGATAACACCTTTTTTCTCTCTCTTGCTATTGCCGTTCACCTGACGAGAAGGGCAGCAGTTATTCTTTTTCCTATTATCCAGCAACTCCACATCGTCATCCGAACTGATGACGTCAGCAGCATTCGCGCCATTTTGCTCGATTTTTGCGTCACTATTCCAATCGACAATCACTTGGGGTATTGAGGATTTTCTCGCTTGTTTCATTCTGTGCAGCAAGTCATCTTCAAAGCCGTCCAACGAGACATCTTCGTCCGCCTCTTGCTTCGTCTGTCTGCAAAACAATATCGGGCCTAGGCCGTCGAGAATGATTTTCCTCAACAGCCAAGGCATCTGTCTATAGCTACGATGGTAGAAATTCAGTATCAACGTAGTCACGACCAATGATAGACCCGTTTCCATTATCGTTGCCATGTAATACTGTGCCAAATAAGGAAAGTCATACGGCGGCATTATCTGACTTGTTAGCTGTTGGAAAACAGTCACGGCGAGCAGTACAGTGATGCTAAGGCCTATGCGCTCACCCGATTCAGGTGGCAATATGAAACCGAGCACAACCAGTGAGGACAGCAAGGCGCATGGCAGTATTAGAGTGAGCGTGTAGTTAATAGCTTGTCTTCGTATCTTCATAGTCACGGTGACATCGGCAAATGGATTCTTGCAGCATTGGTAGTTTTTAATGTTTTCTTTCGTAGTTATACTCAGCAAATGCCACTCTCCGTTCTCCACGTAATAGCTATTAGCACTGGAAGTGGTCGAAGGTGAGTTCATTTGTATTCTCGACGCGTCGTGCGCCCAAGAGCCAAACTTCAGCTTGCATTTCTGATCGTCGAATGGGAAGTAGCTAACGTCTATCTCACAAATGCTCTTGAAGACCACTGGATTGAGCCAAGACATTTTGCCACTATGGTCCATTCGAACCTTGTGTTTATAGACATTCAAGCCACCACTGTATTGGCCATTGCCATCAACACTACAGGAGATATTGGTAACACCAAAGTAATATTGTAACATAATATAGAGTATTAGCTAATTCAAATTTGCTTGATAGTGGTCCATGCGCATCGAGAGGAATTAATAGTGGCCTAATGGTTTGAAAATTGCATTTTTTTTCAGCCAGAGTTTCCGAATTCGACAAGTCACAGTGTCGTTTTCTCATTCAACTTTTAGCGGTTTATTTCCAGCTTGCTTAAATTCAGTTGTTTCCTCATGCTTTGCTTTGATTGACCTAATCAGCTATGCAATCATACTTTTGATATCCTAAACCTAAACAAATTATTCTTCTCGGTGACATTATCATTTTATTATTCCACATTACCTCCGAAATGCCTTCCTATTCTTACCAGTTTACTCTATAAAAGTATACACGTATAAGTTCGTACTGACCTGTTATAGAGCACTATGTCTGGTACCCAGACTTTTTCCGGTTGCACATAGATTGACGTGACTCCAGGAAACTCCTTCAAGTCCCAGCCAAGTCTCTTGTTTGTCCAATACTAGGGTTTAAATTCAATGACTTCTCATGTCAGGTTGAGATCCATTCTTTGCACCAAGGCTCTCCTATTCTATTTAATCTTTTAATTGTATGTATATTAGGAATTATTATGCAAACATTACCTGGTTGACCCACAAATACACTTGTATGAATTGATGTCTTTCGTTCTAAAACAATTAAGGATAATATTTTCATTTCTGATTAACATGAAAGGAAGCAAGATTTGCAATTAAGGACACTATAATCAAGCACGATTTGAACCAAGTTGAATGTCGGTTCAATCAGAATCGACATTTTTGAGAGATCTACTCCTCTCCTTGTCATATACTCACAACTTGCAAAATTCGAATAACTTGCACATCAAAGATCACTGATATTCCTTTGTCAGAGGAGTTTTGTGATCCTATAGGATGGACATCTCTTGCATAGTTTTTGAATAAATGAGTTTGCAATTTTTCTTCCAATTCTTCCGCCGTCAGATTTGATTTACCTGAAAAGCGAAGTAAACACAAATATCTTAGAATTATTGCAAACAAACATTTCCTGTTAACTTTAGGCTTGAGCTCATGCTAAAGAAAACTTGGGCAACTGCTATTCATGAAAGGACTTTTTGTGTCGTGACACCATTTCTCATGGCATCCAGGATTTTTATTTCATTCAATGTTGATTTTCCACCCTGTTTTAAAGAAACAAATTTATGAGGTTTATGAGAAAAATAGAATTGGACACAGCAATATTGAAGAAACTTTTAGAGCTACGAAATTAATTTAAAAACTTCGAGTGTCAGCTTTTGCGGTTTCGGCAACAGATTTTTCACGAAGTTCGCAATTATCAACCAGCATGTTAACAGAAATGTGTTAAAGAGCAAAAACGAAGATCGTTTTCAATTTTCAAAAATTAACATTGCGTTTCCGTAAATGCTAACAAGTTTGTTTAATAATATGAATAACTTGCTATATATCTACTTTTCATCGTGTTCGCTACAATTAAATCCATCCTTAAATTAAGAAACGTTCAGGGTTCTTGTGACGTGTAAAGGTCTAAATTAAGCTATTTCCCTTCCTGTAGGCTGCTGTTTTTATGGCGATCAGAGGAAATTACACAGAAGGAGCACAATAATACCCACATGCATGCATACATACATTCCTATAAAGAGAAGGTAAGATCTAATTCAAGATATTATTCGACTCATTAATACCTGTGATTGAAGGGTTCTTCTCCCCTTTGCTCCCCATACCCAATAAAGATATCGTCGCCAAAATGAAAACAAATTTTGCCTGCATCGTGAGGAAAGGTGAAAAAGTTGCTCAATGTTTTTCCTGGTGGTGGATCGCAGAATTATATTTCTTGCTGTGGCTTTCGAGTTATTCTCTTCTCCTTATCCTGCAAAAAAACAAGTGTGCCAATTGGACAAGTGTAACTGCAATTATAGAAAAGTGGTTGTCCTGCAAAAGGCTTTTGACACGATATTTTGATCGGCATTTTATGGAGTTGTGTATTGGACAAAATGGCTAAGTTGACGTTGATTTAGTAATTCAACTTAAAGATAATCAAAGATAATATTGAGCTATAGATTGTGTCTTAACAACAAAATATCGCAAAACATGATATGAAAACAAGCCAGAACTGCAAAACACACCCACTGCACAGTCGCATATTTTAATGGCATGTATGCATTATAGTATTGCGCTTTTGAAAACATAGACCCATCTGGAAACCCACCATTTTACAACGTACATAGATGTGCAAAATGGGTCTTAATCTTAATATTATGAATGTGTCAACATAACATTACGTATATGCTAAAGTGGATCTACATACGCATGTGAAGCTCATCAATGCTCATCATCATAGGCTCAGCTGCGCTAAAGGGCCTGTTTATATGAGAAAAAACACCTTATCTGCCAGACCTGGGGATGATAGGCGAGGTAAATATCAGGCAACGCTTATATGAGATGTTCACATCACTCATTAGCCCCACTGCTGAGAGTGTAAGTTGTATTATACTCACCATTCAAAGCGCTTGATTAAAATGAAATATTTGTGCGCAAGTTGGAGAAACTGAAGGTGAACTTTGTCTATCAGCCTCGGGCCTGGTTTGTGAGGCTTTTTCTCATGTAAACAGAGCCCGAATCAAGCAAGAAATTCGGCATGTATTTTGATTGACCAACAACAAATTCGCAAGGCCAACATTTCTGGCTTTCGTACAATTAATTTTCCGAAGCTGTTTCTTAAGGTGTTTAGAGGAGTCCAATTCGTTATTCTGTGTGGCAAAGCATTGTGGTTCTTCGGACGCATTCATGCGCAGAACACAATATATCATTTGCACCTTAATGTGTTAAAGCAATATTGTGCATTTTATAAACAAAGCATTGGCCTGATCCGTTTTATGGGGCACACTAATTTTAGCGGATGCAGTAAATTATCAACAACATGTATACACATATCTGCTTTAGATAAGATTATCCAATCTGATTGCCGATAAAATATTTGTTGACGACAATTATACTTCAATAAAGACTTTTGTTATTCGGAGATTTGCTTTTTTAAATTGGCTATCGTAACATTGATATGCGTATAAACACAAAATTTCATAAAAAAATAAAAATTCAAACTTGCCCGTTAACCAATTGATATCACAATGAAAATCAGCTTCATTTCTTCTTACGTCTCGTCTAGTAAACATGAGTCCCCAAGAAAGAATGATGTCTTTTCTTAATTAAAGCGTTTACAAAAAACCCAACAGCAAAGTGAAGTATAATATCATACAAAAACAAACGTTTACCTCTTTTCCAGCTGTCTTTACTCAAACTGTTAAGACACATCTGTTTCCTTGGTTAGTAAAATCGCGAATGCAAAGTCATCTTATTGCAACTGACACATCGGTTTGATTATTATTGCGGTGCAGCAAAATGGATGATGCAGTGGTTTTTCTGTGAACGAAAATTGGAAACTGTGTTATCGTCAAATTGTGTTCGATTTTCGTTTTTGTACTGAATGCGTCTGCTTCGCTGTTGTCTTTCCTCAAACTGGTTTTTCAACGATTTCTGATATGATGCTTATGTAGTGTCCAACAAACTAAGAAAAGAAAACGCAGCAACCTTGGTCCCTTATGGCACCACGGGAAAATCAGAAATAAATTAGCATAGCCGAGCATGGCAGACAGTTAGTTATGTGGAGGAGCCGTTGCCGTAGCTTCCAGGTTTTACATGCAATGCTGGCTTGGCTCGTACTCAGTCTCCTTTCAGTTCCCAGCGTCTCACTCTGAAATACCTTGCTTGATCAATAGATGTAGGGCAAACATATTGTAGTTTAGCTTTTTTGTTTGTTTTGTCGGTAGCATCAAATTAAGAGCGATAAACTTAAATGTAACGGCAAACAGTAAATCGATAACTTTATCTTGTTTTGTGGGGCAAACATGCTGTAATACATTTTATCCACTTTTAAAAGCATAGTGGTAACATCAGATTACGAATTCAGCAGTGAAATCCATTAATTTACTTTGCCATGTGGGGCAAACATGTTGTAGTCTAGCTTATCCAGTTGTTATGTCGGTAACATCAGATTACGAATTCAGCAGTAAATTCATTGCTTTATCTTGTTATGTGGGGCAAACATGTTGTGGTCTAGTTTATCCGTTTGTTAAGGTAGCGGTAACATCAGATTACGAATTCAGCAGTAGTTGCAAAGGTAATCACGCAAGATACGCGGCAATTAAAATTTTTATTACTAATTACTCTCGACGAGACCATAAGGGAATTTGTAAGCTTCATAACGAAGAACACGAATCGTATCGATAACGCAATTGATTCCTTTGACAAACTTTCTTATATTAGTTATTCAGATTTGATTATGATTATGGATAGGGTTCGATAGGGTCGAATCTTGAAGATCTAAATTATCGATCTGCGTTATCTATACGATTCGTATTTTTATTATAAAATTTTTATCTATTCACAGCAAATCGATGACTTGCAGTG
Organism: Sanderia malayensis; assembly: GCA_013076295.1. Classification (NCBI taxonomy): domain Eukaryota; kingdom Metazoa; phylum Cnidaria; class Scyphozoa; order Semaeostomeae; family Pelagiidae; genus Sanderia; species Sanderia malayensis. The sequence continues at coordinate 1,918,543 of RQOL01000828.1, forward strand.
AATTGATAAAATTGATAAGAAATGCATTCTTATGCAAAAAATTCTACTTGGATGGTAATAATTATTTATTAATCAATTTGCTATCGTACATTTTAGACGATTTTGCCTATATCATAATATAAGGTAAACAAAAACAGCAAAGCACGCGTGATAAGGGCGTGGAACAAGATATCATTTTATTACTTGAAGATGTATGACTTATAAGTTATGGAGTTGGGTTTTCAGAAAATTCATAAACATTAGGGTATGACTCGCTTATGACTTCCTACTTCACATCTTCAGTCACTTCACTGTCCAAGTTACCCCCTCCCAGGTATTTCAGATATTGATTGTCATATTAGAATTCAAATTGCCTGTGATTCCTCTGCGGAGGACCATAAATTCAGTCTGTACAAAACGAGATTTGTTGTACTCTTAACGACTTTGTACGAGCTTATCTATCACATGGGCTTTTATGAGAACATAGTCTATATAAGAATGTAGGGAAGTGTCTTTATCTTTATAAGAATGTAGCAGGATGTTGAATGTAGTGCTCTATGCGCATGTCATGCTAGGCAGAACGAGTTTATGTGATGAGAGCAACGCATAAAGAAATCGGTGAATCGCAATGGAGTGGACTCAGAGTTTTACTTCATTGCGATGATGAGACCAGTCTGGTGATAAAAATAGCGTGAAACTTTGGTTAACGACCAATGTAGTCTCCTTTGTGCCTTTTCTGATTATTATTAGAACATATGTACAAATATTGAGGCTCAAAATTTCTGAAGTTTAGAAATAATTTATGAATAGTTATATTTAGTGGTTCCCGAAAGCAATTTTCCCAAGAGTAATATTCATTACATTTGAGGACTACATTTGAATTTATGAGATTGTAAGGGGATGGAACATTTTTAAATTGTGTTTTCAATTTTAATACCACATTTAGTGCTCTGTTTCTGTTCTAATTTTCTGTTTTTGATGAAGTGGTGCATTTATAAATATTCGAATTTTTTCTTCCCAGGCAAATTTACGCCTTGTGCCGCTCACCAAATACTTTAAGAATCTTAGGCTCAGAATAAAAATCTGAGCGAATCATCGTGGGTGTAATAAAAAAAAACATATTTTCAAGCAAATTATAATGAAAACACGCTCACCACTTGTCGTTTTCAGTCATGGTTTAATTCAGATCTTCGAACTGTGACTGTCAACCAATCTTATAAGTGGCTTAGATTGTTCAAGGAGCTTCGATTCATCGTTCTGACCTGCCCGGTAGAAGAGAGCTGTTGGTTGGATTTCCACGGTAACACGGTTATTAATCACCTCTTTCATACCATCTGTTCATTTCTGAAAGTTGCACTTTCAAATTAAAATTAAAAATAGAGTGACAGAACAGCAGACGGTAACGCCGCGCAGTTCCACAGAACAAGTCGTCCGCAGGGCTTCAGCCTCTTTGTCGTTCATCGATTTTACGGTTCATGAGGCCGAGGCTGGGTCATCTTCATTCTCTCGTGTTGCAGCCAAGGATTCAAAATGGTGGGTCTAGTCCTTTATGTTTTACCCTGCTACAAAATCGATTTAAATCAGTACCATCTTCATACTTTATGTTATTAAAATTGCTTAGTATGATACGAGTGATATCATACTTTAATATTTTTAAGTATGAAATTTTGGAAACTGAAATACAAAATAACGAAGCCACTTGGTGTTTATTGCTGTACTAGGCCTAATTATAGGAAGGCAGCTTATGTACTTTGAAAGCTTATTTTCTTGTGAGGTATTCATTTAACTGAGTTTTTAATAAGTATTTTTAAATTATTTAGCCTAAAACCAAGAAAATCAAGGTCAAGAAGGTAGCTGCAGCTCCTTACATGACGGCGAAAGTCGTTCCAAAGAAGAAGGCTGTTAACCCTCTTATTGAGAAGAAACCCAAAAACTTTGGAATAGGTGAGTGAAGCCTTATACTTGAGAAGATAAGCCATTAATTGTTTGAACATGTGAGAGTTTCGGAGGAGACTATTGTAGATCATGTATGTATCGTGCGTGGTATTAATAATTTAGAGTAATTTGCGTTGGAAAAGTATTTTCAGGAAAATTTGGAAAAACTGCTTCTAGCCATTGGGTTTTGTTCCTCAACAGAAGACATTATTCTCTTTGCAATGGTGGTTTATTTGTCATTTTTTTTTTATTATTTTTAATCAACTTCAATTTAGGTGCTGATGTCCAACCTAAAAAGGATTTGACAAGATATGTAAGATGGCCTAAGTACATCAGACTTCAACGTCAGAAACGTATTCTCTACCAAAGATTGAAAGTTCCTCCAGCAATCAACCAGTTTACCCAGACGCTGGACAAAAACACTGGTAGGCCAGCTTCTATTTTTCTATGAACATTTGTGAATATGCATGAACATTTTTCTATCTTATCTCCATTTCATATGTTTTCGAGATGTTTTGTCCATGAATGCTTCACCCAAGAATACGTTTTCTGTGCTGTGGAAAAATAATGTTATTTCTCTGCTTTTAACACATTTCTATTCTATCTTTGCTGGCATGTTCAAGATTGAGAAACTCCACTATCTTTTGAAAACATTTTTATGTAGATACGAAACTCTCTAAGGATCTATATAAATTCTAAATTTCAACAATTAATTTTTAAAAATGCACATATTTTAATAATCTTGCCAACTGTTCATTTCAGCAACACAATTGTTCAAATTGTTGCACAAATACCGACCTGAAACAAAGGCAGAGAAAAAGGCCAGACTCACCAAAGTTGCAGAAAGAAAAGCTGAAGGCAAAGAGGAAGCACCAAGCAAAAAACCAGTTGTTATTAAATATGGAATTAATCATATTACCAATTTGATTGAAAGCAAGAAAGCACAATTGGTTGTTATTGCTCATGATGTTGACCCTATTGAGGTAAAAAAATGAAATTAATTAATTCAGCATATATTCTCTCCTATTAAGTTCAATTTAATTTGCTGTATTTCTCACCATTGCAATGGAAATAGAATTCATCAAATGTCAGATTAACTTGCTGCATAGTATTAGGAAACATTGTTGTAATACCTGGTTATTTATTATAATCCCTTTGCTTTCTATTTGTTTCTAATGGTCTCTATTAGTCTTTTGTATTTTCTATGCTTTTGACAATGTTTATTTTCTGTTGTTCTTGAAAATGTTTATTTATTTATAGATTGTTGTCTGGATGCCAGCTCTTTGCAGAAAGATGGGTGTTCCTTACTGTATTGTCAAAGGAAAAGCAAGGTACGTTAAGAAGATCTAATCTCACTTTATGTATTGCAGTGTAATGTAATTAAAACCTGAATAATAATTGTGTTATAATAATTGTAGGTAATTTTGGTATTTGATTTTTTGTTAACACTGTATCGATTGAGAATGAAAATTCCCTCTGTTGATTTAAAAATCTAGTGTATCACCTTGTGAAATATTATTTGGTGAGTTCTTGGTTATAATTGGGGTACAATGTTCATTTTAGACTTGGAAAGCTTGTACACAAAAAGACAGCAACAGCAGTCTGTGTGACAGGAACAAGACAAGAGGACAAGCACAACCTTGAAAAGATCTGTGACAGTGTAAAAGCCAATTATAATGATCGCTTTGATGAGATTCGCCGTCATTGGGGTGGTGGAATTATGGGTGCCAAGTCCCAAGCTAAGGTGGCAAAATTGGAGAAAGCAAGAGCAAAGGAACTTAGACTGGCATAATAAAATTGTATTTGATAATTTGAAAAAAATATGAGAATTATCAGTGTATGTTGTTCTGTGTTTTCCTACTGTTTATTCTTGATTAACTAATGCTATTGCACTGTAGATTTGGTGCAAACTGATACGATTCAAGTGAGAAAAAAGACCTCGCCATTCGCCGCGTGGTTTAGAGTTACGTACGACTGACAAGTGTTGTGCTGGTAGTGGTAATTGGTATGGTAGTTCATTTTTGGTAAGGCATAGCTCGACTTTTGATTAAAACTGGGATTTTTAAGCTTTAAAGCATTTATTGATATTTCCTAATTTGTTTTCAGCTAATACAATTCATTTTATTACATTTTGAATACCACAGACCGAGTTTCAGAGTAGAACAACAAGACAAGTTGGAGGTTCGTCGCGAGAATGAAAATTAGGCCCGGTATTTTAGAAGACATTGATGATATTATCGGCGTGCATAAAGCAGCAATTGAAAACGTGAAACCTGAATATTATTCCGAAGAAGAACGCAAGATTTGGTTAGACATTCCAGACAACAAAGCTTATACAGATTATATAAATAAAGGTAATATTTTTGTTGTATCAAATGCCTCCTCGAAGGAAGGCATCATTGCATTTGGACATCTGTTGAAATCAACTTGTGATGGTGAAAAGTTTGAAGTTAAATCATTGTTTGTACACCCCGAGCACTCAAGAAAAGGCATTGGAAAGATGCTTTACGAACACATGGAAACAATAGCCAGGGATAAAAGTTGCAAAGAAATAGTTGTCAATTCATCACTTGGTGCTATAAAGTTTTATGAAGCGTGTGGATTTGTTACAAAGAAAAGTACAAGTTGTGGTGGAAGCAGTTGCAGATCTTCTTGTGCTATTCAATGTTATTGGATGTCCAAAATTCTCAATAATGCACAACCAGACAAGCAGTAGTCAACAATTCATCAATCCATAGCTTGAGAAATAAAATTCACAGGACATAAAGAAGAATTTCCACTTCATATTTTTTATCAAAGATATTTCTTCTCATTAAAAGATAGTGTAATATGTTTGATAATTTCATAAGTTTATAGAGTTGTTGGCTCTTGTGGCCAATTGAGAATTAAAACTTTCAGTGATGTGATGATCAACTGCCCAGTCTAATGATTTAATGTTAGAAATTGAAGCTGAAAATACATGTGAATTGTGCAAACGAAAAGCTAAAGGAAAAGCCAAAAGGTATGCAGATAAATTTTTACATGCAATTTAAATTTTTATGTATCATATTACCTTACCTGAAAAACTAATACATGCAGGCCACAATCCCTCAATAATCAATAAATCTGAGATTTTTTTGAAGTTAAAGAAACTTGTAATTTGCCTGCCCCCAATAGACATCGTTATATTATATATTTATTGATAAATTTTTATTTTATTGACAGAATCCTGGTTTCTTTTTTGCTATCAAAGCCTTGAAAAGCTGAATAAGATAATATCTCAGCCATAGCCAACCATTGTCAATTAAAATGGTAAGTTTTCCTTGCAAAATGTCATACCAAATTTATCAATCCTAGTCATATTTCATGGAATAAGCTGATATCTATTTAGAAATGTCAAGTACCTATTGGGAAATAGATAATTGAGTTGTCCACAGGTTACAAAATATATTTAAATCATGTAGGAATAGGCAATATAAAATAACTTCTTCATGACCTGTCTTGGTTTTGAACCTATACCTTGAGTATCTTTGGTCACTGGAATCCAACGCGTTATTTCTTTTGCTAAAACCACCCCTCCCGCCCTTGCGTATTTCCCAGATTAAATGAGAAAGCTTGCTATTATTCTCAAAACTTTCAATTTGATCTACAGGTACTTTATTTCTTTCATTTTCTAAAGTTTTAGATGCACGAATCAGACGACATTGCCAGCTATGTTAAAGGATACCCAGTGTCAACTAAAATGTAAGTACCTAGTATAACACAAACACCATTATGTCTCCTCCATCTAAGGTCATATTTCCAAAATATACTTAATTCATTCAGGAATAGATAAATTACCCCAGTCTGAACCTGCATGGGACTCGAACCTATACTTCGAGTGTCTTTTGCCACTGGAATCCAACGCCTTACTTCTCTCGCTAAAACCACGCCACCCGCCCTTGCGTATTTCCCAGATTAAATGAGAAAGCTTGCTATTATTCTCAAAATTTTCAATAGAGTTTTCTTTTGGTATTTATCTTACAAAGAAGCACGTGAAATATTTCTTAAATAACACTACACGTTGTTATTTGAAACATGCATGCAATTCTTGCTGCTAATAAACAGAAGAATTTTGTCAATGGACCTTATGTGAGTGCACAATTGCCTTTACCTCCACGCAAGTATGTGTTCTCATTGTTAAAACTCATTGTTATCCCGTCCCTTGGCTTTTATAGGAATTTCCTCGTGACCTTGCAGTATTTCTGGTACCCAGTTCCCTCTGTATGGTATAAATACATGCGTGTTTCATCTTTCAGACCTTTCATTCATCAGTTGGAGTAGCAGTAAGAAGTCCAAGGAACAAGAACAGAGGCGAACGATGCTGCAGATGCTGTCGAAGATGTTCGTGTGAAATGATGCCAACTGTCATGGGCCTAAGGTTTGGTAAGTTTTTATCGGGATTTATCTATCCTATTCGGCAGATTGTTGATTCTAGTCTTCTCTTTAAAGTCTATGATAGTAGCTACTATTAGATATTAAGCAGCTTTTTCAGTTACTTACTTACTTCTGGCAATTATTTTTGTGGAAGATATTACGGTCGGACAAGAAATGCTGAAAGCCATCTTGAATTTTTCAAGATGGCAGACCTTATTCCTCGATGATTTTCATTGCACTTGCCCGCCCTGTTTACTTTAATTTAATAGAAATGCTTTGTTGTTTATCACTTGTTGTATTTTTTTTCTTTGAGGAGAGAAGATTTCCAAGCTTCGAGAAAGAAAGATGCAGAAGACGTCATATTTGAATTTATGATAAAAACATGTTTTGCTGTTGTTTGAGTATTTATTGTGTCCTTGTCTCTCTACAATAGCATTTAAAATAGACTTAGGCTAAGTATACATTAGATTAGGTTAGATTAGCGCATTTAAGCTAAGCTTAGGTGTGCTTAGATTGGATAGGCGAGCTTAAACTAAGCGTAGCTGCGCTTAGATTAGATAGGCGTGCTTAAGCTAAGCGTAGGTGTGCTTAGATTGGATAGGCTTGCTTAAGCTAAGCGTAGCTGCGCTTAGATTAGATAGGCGTGCTTAAGCTAAGCTTAGGTGTGCTTAGATTGGATAGGCGTGCTTAAGCTAAGCGTAGCTGCGCTTAGATTAGATAGGCGTGCTTAAGCTAAGCGTAGGTGTGCTTAGATTGGATAGGCGTGCTTAAGCTAAGCGTAGGTGTGGTTAGATGAGTTACGCGTGCTCAAGCTAAGCGTAGGTGTACTTAGATTGGATAGGCGTGCTTAAGCTAAGCGTAGCTGCGCTTAGATTAGATAGGCGTGCTTAAGCTAAGCGTAGCTGCGCTTAGATTAGATAGGCGTGCTTAAGCTAAGCGTAGGTGTGCTTAGATTGGATAGGCGTGCTTAAGCTAAGCGTAGGTGTGGTTAGATGAGTTAGGCGTGCTTAAGCTAAGCGTAGGTGTACTTAGATTGGATAGGCGTGCTTAAGCTAAGCGTAGCTGCGCTTAGATTAGATAGGCGTGCTTAAGCTAAGCGTAGGCGTGGTTAGATTGGAGTTCTATGGGTTTCCTCCTCCCCAACTCTCTCTCCCACTCTACAACACTCTCTCTTACCATTCCTCCCACTCTCTTCTCCTCTCCCGTTCTCTTTCTCTTCCTAACCCCTTCACATTCGCTCTTACCCCCACTCTCTTCTCACTCCCCTCCCACGTCTCCCTCCTCTCCGGCTACCCCGTTCTCTCTCTCCCTCTTCGCTAACCCGTTCACTCGTTCCCTAATCTAGTTTAGCTTTATGCTACGTTATCTTATTCTTACTACTGAGTAAAGTATATTGCGTTACTTATGCATCTAATCTAAAATAATCTACGCTTCCTACGCTTAGTTTAAGTACACTAATCTAACCTAATGTATGCTTAACTTAAGTCTATTTTAAATGCTATTGTAGAGAGACAAAGACACAATAAATACAGAAACAATAGCAAAACATATTTTATCATAAATTCAAATATGACGTCTTCTGCATCTTCCTTTTGGAAGCTTGGAAATCTTCTCACCTCAAAGAAAAAAAATACAACAAGTAATAAACAGCAATGCAAAATATTTCTATTAAATTAAAGTAAACAGGGCGGACAACTGCATTGGAAATAATCGAGGAATAAGGTCTGCCATCTTGAAAAATTCAAGATGGCTTTCAGCATTTCTTGTCCGACCGTAATATCTTCCACAAAAATAATTGCCAGAAGTAAGCAAGTAAGTGAAAAAGCTGCTTAATATCTATTAGTAGCTACTATCATAGACTCTAAAGACAAGACTAGAATCAACAATCTGCCGAATGGGATAGATAAATCCCGATAACAACTTACCAGATCTTAGGCCCATGAAAGTTGGCTTTGTTTCACACGAACATCTTCGACAGCATCTGCAACATCTTTCGCCTCTGTTCTTGTTCCTTGGACTCCTTACTGCTACTCCAACTGATGAATGAAAGGTCTGAAAGATGAAACACGCATGTATTTATACCATACAGAGAGAACTGGGTACCAGAAATACTGCAAGGTCACGAGGAAATTCCTATAAAAGCCAAGGGACGGAATAACAATGAGCTTTAACAATGAGAACACATACTAACGTAGAGATAAAGGCAAATTTGCACTCACATAAGGTCCATTGACAAAATTCTTCTGTTTATTAGCAGCAAGAATTGCATGGATGTTTCAAATAACAACGTGTTATGTTATCTAAGAAATATTTCATGTGCTTCTTTGTAAGATAAATACCGAAAGAAGAAACTCTATTCAAAGTTTTGAGAATAATAGCAAACTTTCTCATTTAATCTGGGAAATACGCAAGGGCGGGTGGCGTGGTTCTGGCGAAGGAAGTAAGGCGTTGGATTGAAGTGGCCAAAGACACTTGAAGCATAGGTTCGAGTCCCATGCAGGTTCAGACTGGGGTAATTTATCTACCCTGAGTGTATTAAGTATATTTTAGAAATATGACCTTAGATGGAGGAGACATAATGGTGCTTGCGTTATATACTAGGTACTTACATTTTAGTCGACACTGGGTCACTTTCAACATAGCTGACGATGTCGTCTGATTCGTGCATTCAAAGCTTTAGAAAATGAAAGAAATAAAGAACCTGTAGATAAAATAGAACTGCATTAGTATACAGAAAACATTCACAATAGCAAATACTATATTTGAAATATTGAACAACTTACCCTCACCACTTTTTGTCTGTGCTGGATACAGAAAACTTCCATTTGTTTCTAAAACATCATAATAAATATGAATTGAGAAGTAACTGGAAGGAAACTAATATTTATATTACTTAAAAATTGGATTTTCAATATTTTTAATCTAATTAAGAACAAAGGATTCAGATGTAGGGATAGGTTAATCTACAACAGTGTTAGATTATAAAAATTGATTGATAATTTAATAACAAATGGTGATCAAATTTACAAATCAAGTGCTGATGTTTCACAATTGTTGAATTATATTTATTATATCCAATTAGTGTCTTCGTCATCATCGTCAAACAAAGGCGGGGGACTTCGACTGAATGCTGCATCAACTGACTTCTGAAATCAGAAGAAAAACATTGATGATCAGATTGAAATCTCTTTATACAAGAGTTCTGTTTTAAGAAGCCTTTGGCCTAATCAATTGAACATCTGGTCCCCTAATGAACTGCCGTATTGAACAATCCTGTATTACTTTACTGAAACTATTTTGCCTACTCTATTCTTCCGAAGTTGGTCATCTGCAAAGAAACCCTTAACAGAAAATGATCAAAACATACCTTTGAGCTTTTTGGTACAGAAAATATTCCAATATCTTCTTCACCATCGTCGTCATCAAACAAACTATTTGAGCTCTGTTTTTTGGTATCCATATTCCCTTTCTCAGATTCTTTATCCACTTTCAATTCCGCAACCTTCTCTTTCTCTTTCTCCACGTCAATTTTATCATCATCATTATCTGTCTCACTTTGGCTCAACTGAACCTTATTCTCTTCACTTGCAACACTTACGCATTCTGATTCATTTGCATCTTCTTCATCATTTGCTGCTTCGTGCTGCTCGCCAGCCTTAAAAGGCTGATCAACAATAGAAACATCTTTATCGAGAGCAGAGGCAGTTTCTTCTTTGTCCACTTCGTCTATTTTATCATCATCTTCTTTTAAACTCACTTCTTCTGATCTGGAAACGTCATCTTGATCACTTTTGATAACTTCTTCCGCACAATCCTCAAAATCGTTATCATCATCATCACTTACATCATTATCCTTGGTAGGATCTTCATCATCTTCGTCATCAACACCCAAAGACGCATTTTCCACCAGTTTATCCTCCATGACACCACCATCCTCCTCTTCCATGTCAATCTCAACTTCAACATCTTCAATCTTTGATACACGGGTAGAATCTTCATACTGACTTACAGCAGTATCTGGGAAATTATTGTCGTGCTCATTTTCAAGATCTCCAATTTTAATATTCTTATCTTCCGTACTCTCTTCGCTTAACTGTTCGTTAAGATTATCAGTCTCATTTCCTTGCCTTTCTTCTTCAGAATTATCTTCCAATTTAGCATCTTCCTGGGCATTTGTATCATCCTTCATTGTATTTTCAATAATCGTTTCAGCCTCTTTATCTTCCTCTTCCTCTTCCACTTCAACCTTCACCTCCTCTCCATCGTCTTCTTCCTCTTCAGTATCTTCTTCATCCTCAACCTCGTCTTCATCCTCAACCTCCTCTTCATCCTCAACCTCCTCTTCTTCTTCGTCTTTCTCCTCTTTCTCCTCTTCAGCTTCTTCATCATCTTCTTCAGATTCTTCTTCACTTTCTTCTTCAGACTCCTCTTCACTTTCAATTTCATCGTCACTTTCTTTACCGCCTTTCTCCGTCATCTTCATTGTAACATCCTATAAAACAAGATCAAAGCGAAGTCAGGCAACGTCACAACAACAAATTGTAATTAACAAACAATGCCTCATTCCTTGTCTAGAGATATCAGAATTTTCAAAACAGACAGGAATATTTTTCAGCATTATTGTGCAATTCAGGATTGTAAAGAGAAAACGGCCTATCAGAAAACCCAAGCAAAATATTTTAGAACATAAACCATAAATATAGCGACCCAGACATCCCACAAATGGATAGAGCTTACAACTTATAACAAACAATTCACGTCAATGCTTACCCTGATAGTGTTTAAGATTTCTTTCATTACATCTCGTCCAGTGTAATTCTCATCAGGTTCAAATTCATTTTTCAACTTGAAGAACACGCCATTCATGACCTTCTTTACCTGTTAGAAAATAGTCAGCATATAGTTAAAACTAAAGCCATTGAAATTTGCTTTAAGAGATGCATTGCGTCCCTTAAGACTTGTACACTTATACCACATGCAGTATCTTATAAAATTTTCATTGGAAGGAAAATTCACGGGTTGAATACCTACCTCTTCACCAACATTTTTTGATTCTGAAACTGAATCTGAGGTTGAAGAGCTCGGTGCTTCCGATTTTCCTTTCTCCAAACCTTCATCGAATGACTCTCTTACCCTTCTCTCGATATCCTTGAAAGCAATAGGGACAAAACAATGAAAGCAAACAATAAATACAATAGCATAAATAATAATCCAATTACAAACAAAATCGTCCACTTTGGAATAAAAACTGTTTTGCATGAATAAATCAAGGTTATTACAAATCTTCCTTACCTCTGCAAGATCCCTTGCTATCCTTTTGTGCTTCTCAATATCAGATGTATACTTCTCAACCATCTATGAAAAATTATCAAAGCATTAACAAAAATCCAACAGCTCTTCAAAACTTCAAAGCGAAAAAAACATTTTAAGTTAGTACAATGCATTTGAAAATCAAATTATTTGAATGTTTGGTAAGATCATACGTACATGTTGGCTCTCTCTTTGAAGTTCAGAAACATTCTTCATTAAACGTTCATTTTCTTCTTTCATACGCTGCATTCCTTCAATCTAATTCCAATATGAAGAGAAATAATATCACGCAGGTCCATCGAATACAATTTAAGATACACCCCTCTCCCACAAAACAAACATTGAAGATCAAAAACACAACCGACCTTTTCATTCAAAACTTCGTTGGCGCGATGTAATCTGGTCCTTTCGTCATTAGCATCCACAAGTTTTTCTTCCCAACCTCTTTCGCAGTCATTCAAAGCTCTCCGCAGGGTCTCATGATGCTTTGCTTCCAGTTCTGCTTCAAGTGCAGCAAGCTATAAAACAAATACGACTGGATTAGAAACCATGTAGCACTAACACCGACAACTGTCCACATAACAATTGTGACAATAACAATACCGTTAGAAACCTCTCGTCAGATGTTTCAAGTTAGTTCAATAAGCTCTCGTTCATAAGAAACATAAAGTAATGCATACACCTAATTTACAGAACACCAAAGGATATAAAAATTGTTTTAATTACCTTTTCGTTCTCCACGGCTCCCTTCTTGTAGCGTTGTTTCAGTGACCTCATTTCCTCCTGTAACGAGAACGACTTTAAATGAAAATTCTACAGTCTCGCTCGAAAACAGCCTGGCTTGAATTGTACCAAAAGCAAATGCGATAAGAAATAGAAAGGGTGATAAATCTGGTACCTCGTGTGATGCCTTCATCTCTTCAACTTCTTCATCAAACTTTTTCCTATCCAACTTTTGCTTCTTCTTTCTTTCAGTTAAAGCCTAAAACACAGACACATATACAACAAGTTGGCCAATCTATATGAAACAATAATAAGGCAAAATGCAAGCATTATTAGTGAGTAAATTTAGTTTTATGCAAGAAAGCAAACAACAAATCTAATAAAACGTAAGCTGGAACTGAGGTACTTCAGCTTCATGTTGAAAAAGTAAGTCAACCAAATATCGTCAAGAAAAATAGATTACAGATGCCGAGTGAAAATCCAAAATTACCTTTTCTGTAGACTCCTTTTCTTGCCTTAATTCCAGGATTTCCTCTTCAAGATGTTCAAATTTAGCTTTGAGTTTCTTATTTTCCTGTTTTTCCTCTTTATACTTGCCTTTCATGTGTTCAATTTCCTCCTTATGATCTGCAAAGAAGCTCAAAAGGTAACCTCTTTAACTATAAACACTGGCAGCTCTATCATATACAGGTCAGCCACATACTCTATCGTATTGCAAAAATCTAAATGCTACATAATATGAATTGAACAGCATACCGGATACATGAGTGCTTGCAGAGTCTAGGCGTTCTTTAGCCATGTCCATTTCTTCTTTGGATTTCTGTAGCTTGGCTTTCAGTGCACTTTCTCTTGAATTTGCCGCCTCAAGTTCAGACTCAAAGCTCGTCAGTCGGGTTTTCAATGAATTTAATTCAGACGATAATGCTACCTGTAAACGCAAAGCCAAAGATGAATCTGAGTCTGAAAAATGCTGAATTATATACAATACGTTCAAGTTGAAAACCCTGGGTCTCTCAGTCAGAATATAATAAGCTGACCTAAGAATGAAATATAGAACATAATATATGGAAATATAATTGAATCTCATTGCATTGAAAACCTAAAGTATAACTAAACAATGTTTGAGTTGGCTTGAAAAACAAATTCAGCAAGATAAAATCAAAGGAGATGTTCAAGAAAACATCAAGGAATCTGAGTTATCCGAGGAATCAAAAAGCAGTCAACAATTCTTACATTATCTTGTTCCAATGTGTTGATTCTTGCCTGTGCGTGGGTAGCATTGACTTTGATGGAATCTGCTCGCTCTTCCATTAACATGTTGCTTTTCTCAAGAAAGCTACAATTGAAATACACACATATAACATCTTTACGTCAATCAGTTCCCCTTAGAGACACACAGAGACACAACATCGCCAATCTCCGAGATGTAAAACTACTTGCGATGTGAGTTGTTGAATAAACCAACCTTTGATTCTTGAAAAGCATGTCTGAGATCTTCTCATTCAGGTTTTCAATCTTTGCTGTTTTCTCGACATTTTCCTTCTTCAGCTTCTCATTTTCCTTCGAGAAAATAAAACGTTTTACCAATTAAATAAGACTAATAGATCCGGTAAAACATAAAAAAAGACATAGCAGCACGTTGGATAATTTTCTGAGAGAAATCCACATAGTGAAAGAGGTATATTGGTATGAAAACACGAGTTAAAAAGACAAGAGAGAGTTATACCTGTAGAATCCTATGTATATTCGATGATAAAACTGAAGCTTCCATTTCAATATTGCCACCTATCATTGGTACATTTTGCTCTGGCTTTCTTTCAAGTCTGTCCAGCCGATCAAACTAAACACAAAATCAAACATATTATACAATTATATTGGAGAAAACCTTTGAGTTTTTAGTCAAAACTGCACAACTGTTATCATCAACCAGTAGACTTTCTCCAAGTCAACTGGATAAAAACTTTGATCAGGTTTTTCGAAAAATCTTTCCGAAAATACTTCAGCAAGTCAACCAAAAAGGGGTTTAACTTTAGGCATGAACGACATCATTGAAGGACACTTAAAGCAGGTTTTTTAGAATTTTTAAACGAGTTTTAACAAATTATTTAATTAAGGAAGTTACATTTTTGGATCAGTTACACTAGGTGAGGGTTAGTGAAGAACAAGGTATGCAACAAGAAAACGAAAGATCAGAAAATATGGACACCGGAAAAGGAGAGGTAAGAGCTTAGTGCCAGCGTCAATAAAAGGCGAGACGAAAGGGCAAGCAAAGAGAGAAAGAAGAAGAATGGAATGAATAAATCATACCTTAGATGTCAAGCTGTCGATTCTTTCCACAACCTTGTCAACCAACGACTTTATTTCTCCGTGATGCAGTTTACCCTCAGTTAGTACGAGTGAAATCTCCGCAGACTGGTATCCACTACCTGGCGCCTGTGCAGCATGCATTGCAGGCATCGCAGCTCCGTATGGCATACCTTGCAATGGGTTCATACCAAACATTTGGCTGACAGGAGGCTAAGAGTGCAAAAGAGATTGCAACTAACCGCTACCTTGACTAACATTTGAATAACAGACAATGTAACTTAGCTTGGAAATTTAAAATAATTTAAGACAAAGTTTCTTCTGAAAGGACAAATGAGGATGAATCAGGATAAATACTGATTTTAAAGCGTTGAGAAAATTAAATTAGCCGAGAAATTGATTTTGCAGAACAACAACAGCCATTGTTGTAGCAAATTGTGGCTTCTAACTGTCTATCACTTGTCAGTCTATCAAACAATCTCTTAACAAGTTTATCCAAAACGCTTGTCCTTAGACAAGACAACAAAGCACCCCTTCTTGCTCTAGTACAATGAATAATCACTTAGCATACCTGATAGACAGCCAAAGGTTGCATTATTTGCTGCTGTTGATGTGCAGTAGCGTTGAACGCAGGTCCAGGACTGTTAGTCTGACGGACGTGATGAGTCGGTTGTTCGTGTCTGTCCGACACGTCTTGATGTCGTGTTGGGTGTGCAGTGGCGTGTAGAGACTGTTCGGGTCGAGGTTTCAATGCGGGTTTAGTCGGAGATGGTTCTGGTTCATGCTTCACGTTCTCAAGCGTGGGCTCTTCGTCCTTAAACACGAAAATACGACAGCAATAAATGCAAAATTACTTTGAATAAGCGTACGAGGCACTTGTTATTGCTTAGGTTGTGAGTGGGGTATTAATATAGTCAAACCTTGTATGCGACAGTATGATCATGCTCTGTGACTGCCTCCATTGGATGTTGCTCCTCCGCTTTGCTGGGCGAAGATGGAAGTAGTGACTGCCCCATTTTTGACATCCTTGCCAGAAGATTTGATTTGCCAGTTGGTTGTTCCAAAGACTGTCAAACAAAAAGTTCCACAAATGCATTACCCTTGTATTCCAATCTAGGTATCAGTTAGCCAACATTAGCAGGGACAAGAGCGCTACATCCACAAGGAACATTCAAGTCAGAGGGCGAATAGACATTCCATAAGAGAAAATTAACTGATCTATTCACAGTCGAAGCTCGTTATTACGAACCACCAAAGAAAAATTTCGACAATCTAGAGAAAATTTTCTTGACGGAAAGGAAGAATTTAATCGAGATTCGAGATGCAGTAAAAACCCGCATACAAGAACCTGTAAATTTCCATCCAGGCCATTGTTTCAAGACAATAGGCCATTGTTTCGTCTATTGCTTTGAGCAGCAAAATCACCCTGAAGGTTCTTAATCCATTGGTTTTATATGCGGGTTTTTACTGTAGTTGGGTGGCAACAATAACTACCTTGGATAATTGTTCGGAAATCGAATGAGTTCTATCTTTGACTGAATCACCTAATGGTAAACTAAAACAAATAAACTAATCAAAATGAGAGCATTATAAAATGTTTTATAATATATAATTAACCTAACAAATAAGTTACTTGAATTAATTAAATTTATCAAACATAACTCACGGCATCGTTTCCTTTTTGTCTTCGTCTTTACTCGATTTGACAGATTCGCTTCTGTTTGACTTTGAATCTGGTTCTTCTGTGCTTCCCTGTTTAGAAGGAATCGCCTTTCTACTGTCAGGTGTAGCTGGCTGATTTTGTGATGCCGATTCGGGAGCGGCAGCTCGCGAAGTTTCCTCGCTTGGTGCCGCTTCTGGGTTGGCAAACTTCACCTGGAAAAACATTGTCATTAGTCACAAAAGAGTTTTTATTGCGTGCTACCTTCTCAACAATACAGAAACAGGCATGTGGAAGATTTAACATAAGATGCACAAATATGCAGATAAATGTATGCATAGATATACTAATGTGGAGAAACTAATTATCCAAATACAGGCTCTAAAAGTGTTTAACAAAAAGGAGAAACATTAAACAGAAAATCGGAAAAAGAAAAATAGAAAGATGAGATGTGACACAAAGTCCACGACGGTTGAATCGTTAGGTATTTACAGACACATGTAACAATGTGCATGTTTTGCAATTAATAGTATACCGCATGCGATGGAGCAAGAAGTCTCTCGAGTAGTTATTAATAAGCAAACCAAATAATAAATAATAGAGTGGGGATTTACCCGTGTCACATCGACTTCAAAGATCAGCGTAGCATTCGGAGGAACTCTGTCACCAACACCCTGAAATAAAGCATCTCACTCAGCCAATTGTAAAACAATATGCTACACACACACTAGATATATACCAAGCAATTCTTACTGGCTAACATTTAACATGCCAATAAATGATAGACAAAGCGCATTGTCACTGCAAATAGCATAAGCTAAGAATTCGTTTCGCAACAAAGGCAGGCAATGTTTTTACATTTTTGTTCTTCAAATGACTTTGGCTATGCTCGGTAAAAAACTGTAGATAGCTGCCTCATTGCTTACAAAATTACCTTGGAGCCATATGCAAGACCGGGAGGTATGATTAAAAGTCTTTTCCCTCCCTTTTTCATTCCAGGAATGCCTTCATCCCAGCCCTAATGATAAAGAATATAAGCAAAATTAGACACAAGCGTATTATGAAATACTTGGACTAGCAAATGAAATAAATAAATTCATAGTTACCTTGATAACTTTTCCTCTACCAAGTTTCAATTTATATAATTTTTCACTACTTCTATTTGACTCAAAAACCTAAAAGTTAAACAACAAACTGAAGTACAGCTATAAATTTAGTCTTTCAAATTATTGCAAACACTTTGTATGGAAATACAATAAAGTACACAGTCAAATAAGGCCCCCCTTTTGAATTTACCCCCCCACCCTGTAATCACTTGCACGGATATTGAGTCCAAGTATCAAGACATTGAATTTGTGCAGGAAATGTATTGTGAATAGCAGCATGTTTAGACATGTAGCTTTATTGACTGACTGCATAGCCTAGTTCGAATAAAGCTTAACATTGAATAATCTAGCTAATACTTTGTCTTTGCAAATAAGCCCCCCCCCCAGGGGTTTGTTATTCAAGAAGTTATGGTACTGCCTATAGAAAATGCCATGTACTATTGAAAAAGCCAACAGAAAGAGTGGACATTAACAGCACTTTGAGATTCCTATGTATATCAATAATACAAAGGTGGGTGAGACAAAGATGATGAATTACCTTGCCAAATGCATGATCTGTGTAAAGATAACCAGTGTATTGCAGCTCAGCAGTGTCTCCCTTTTGTATAGCATGACCTTCTCCAATGCTCAAATCCTGGGTAACCAGGCCAACAGGAGAGCAGTTGAACTTTGCTAAGGAAACCTACAAAGCAATGCAAGATAAGAAACTACTGGATTGCTATATCTGACAACATCTTCATATACCATCATGTTTTCCCTGAGATAGAAAAAGCATCACAGAAAAGCCATAAACAAGCTACCACCCAGCACATAAACATGTTTGTATTTGTCTGTTCAGTCCAGTTCATAATAAGGATAGAAGTTTATCATATGTCATGAACAGGAATATTTATGAGCACAATGTTTTAAAAGATACTCCTCTACCTATTACAGTAAAAAACAACATATAAGAGCCATTGTTGTAGCCAATTGTGGCTTCTAACTGTCTTCTAACTGCACATGGATTAAGAGCCTTCAGGGTGATATCTCAACTCACAAAAATAACAGAAATATAGTTCATTGTTTTTAACAATAGGCTGAACACAAAACTTGCAGGCTCTTACATGCAAGTTTTTACTGTATTAATCGCTAGACCACAGAGCATTACATACACAGGTAGGTTTGATTATTTATGTACTACTATAAAAGTACTACTGTATTGCCACAAAAGCAACCATACCCATTTCGCAAAGTCTATGGCTTGTGAAGCATTGTCAAAACAAATGGACCACATTTGAGACTGGTCATCATAAAATGCTGCATAGTTATTCTGCTGGACCTATCGGATGATATTAAAAATAATATGCTGTGAGAATAATATCTGCTAATGTACATGGAAATTCAGCTCAAAAAGATTTGTGGTTTACATACAGTGTAACTGAATCCAATGTGAATTCTTGCTGCCGCCACAGGTTGTTTCTGACTGATGTATAAAAGTATTTGATACTGTTGAGAAAATAATAACATTTAATTTGTAGCAAAATGGACCACTGCACAGATTTCCCACTCAACGCCTTTAATACCAAGCTTTAATTGCTGGTAGTAACAAACATAAAGTAAGTTTAAAAAGGCAGATATGTTAGTTAAATACCCTCTTTCTAAAATCTGTGGTTTAAAACTTACATCCTTATTTTTGTGATTCCCAAGTACTGCCATCCCAAGCTTTCCCTGTTTCACATATTGTCCATTGACACTAGAAAACAAAAGTAAAGGTGTAAAATTAAAGCAAAATACAGTGAAAATGGGGCAAATTCTCCTGTCCTTGGCAAAATGTGTTTCACTATATAATGGTGTATTGCTGAGAAGGTAGTGGTATATTTATTATAATGTGCGTCTGATATACAGAAGTTGCTTTGTTGATTTGATAACACCCATGGGCGGTCTGGCCCGGGTGGCAAAGTGGTGATCGCCCCCCCGGGCCTTCTGATTTTTAACGTAAACTAAAACTACGGGCCCTTTTCGAAGATTTGGACCACCCTAAACCGGGCCCCTTTGGTTTGCCAGCCACCCTGCAATTGGGATGCCAGACCGCCCCTGATAACACCCAAATAATCATTGTAAAAAGATGCATGTTTCAAAGTGCTTTTCCATTAATATATGGGTTCCACTGTAAAGATGAAATCTGTAACTTTAGCTCAGTAGATTGAAGAGGCAAAGTAAATAGAACATAAAAAATATCTCATCCACTGACTATCTAAATGCATGGACAGCAACTGCATTTAAAACACTTGGTGCTGCAGCCTTTGCATCAGACTTGTCTGTGGAACCATTGCTATTATCTGTGGGAGTAAATCACAATATCAGAAAACAATTAAATAACCAGTAGCTCATATATATAAGAAAGATTATGGTATAAATTTGCCAGCATGCATACCTTTTGATTTGGGTTGCTTTGGTGCTGTGTAGGTGAGTGATTCATTACCAGCAGAGGATGCTGGGGGCATTCCAAATAGGGAAGACAGCTTTGAACTGTGTGAAAAATAAATAAATTCTGGTTCAGCATAAGTTCTTAAATTAACTCCCTGAAAGCTCATTTATTCTTTTATCACTTTAGAGGGGGCTCATATACGAGGAGAACTTGCATCAGGTCAGGGGGCTGATGCGAGGGGGTTTTGCTTTTGAGGGATTAAATTACAATGCAAGCAAGCCAGTTCAGTTCAATCTCCAGCTGAAAATCTATCAAATTTAAGTTACACAATGTTACACCTTACATTCCACCTGCACTAACGTTACGTTGGAATCATTATTAGGATCTTAGCTAGAGTTCTGTTGCAGTCATATAAGGGCCTATTTCATAACATGCAATACTAATATCTGAACTGAACAGGAAACCAAACCATGGTCAAAAGAATAAATAACCAAAGGTTTAGTTTTGCAATACTAATTCCTCATACCTTCCCTTAGCTGGACTGAAGTCAGCTTCATCATCGTCAAAAAACATTTTGGAAAATGAAACTTGGTCTGGTTGTCACCTGACTCGGTTTTCAAATCAGGCCATTTTGCATTTTACGAGAAGGGAATAGAAGAGGAAGTGCCAAAGCATGGCAAACTTCCCTGTGTCACTCAGATGTTTTTCCCATCCCACCCCAAGATCCCAAGTTGACCCATTTCAGGGAAGATTCCTACTGCGCCATCTCCAGACTCAATGTATTCCGCATGTACGCCCACCTTCTGGGATTGAAACGTCACGTGTTACCAACTTCTATAGACTAGAACTTGCCACCTATATAAAAGTGTGACTTTATTTTTCATTTATTTATTTTTTACTTT